>JAOEGL010000012.1:15696442-16896442 GCA_034509955.1 Urosaurus nigricauda | reverse complement strand
TCTGAGGAGGTAGACCTAGACCCTATTTAAGTAGTTTTACTAGATCCCCAACGCATCATATGCTGCTGCTACTGTTCTGCATTGCTATTGTTATAATGTGCTTTCAAGTCAACTTACCCGTATATACTCAACTATAAGTCGACCATGTATAAGTCGAGGACAAGTTTTGGTGCCAGAATTATGGATTTTGCTATGACCTGTGGATAAGTCGAGGGTAAAATTTAGGGGCATATAATAAAGACCTAAAGGATTTGGCAAAACAATGCCAAAGAACTTATAAAATTCCATCAGACATAACTCTGTGCTTTGTCTTAAGACTGGATGGATGAGAGAATAGAGGGGGTCAGTGCTTCACATATTATACTCTTGTGTTTCACTAGGAGATGGTTCCTTTTTTAAAATAAGAGTTAAGATACAGTACTTACATTGACCCATGGATAAGTTGACTCAGTTTTTTTGGGTCAATTTCTTGACCTAAATTTCTAGACTTATACATGAGTATATACAGTAGACTTATGGCAACCTTTTCCTAGAGTTTTCTTGGCAAGATTTATTTAGAGGAGCCTTGCCATTGTCTTCTTCTGAAGAGGCTGAGAGACTGTGACAACACTCAAACCACTACACCACACTGGCTCCTTTACACTACATTACAAAAAGTACTAACAAGCTTCTTTCTCTTTTCAGTCAGTTCTGCCATCTCAGTATTGGTACTACATGCTCGAAATGAGTTTTTATTTGTCACTGCTGTTTACTCTTGGGATCGACACCAAAAGGAAGGCAAGTCATTATGATGATTTATAATTTATTTCCTACAAATATTTCACAACTTGCTACCTTTTCCTGGGGAAAGGAAAACACTTCCACTCTAAGACATAACCATGTTCGTCTGGAAACTCCATATGCAAAATGATATTGTAGCATCTTTGATAATAACTGAAAGAGAGATGTGGGTAGCACGAGCCTTCATAGACTTGAGTCTGCTTCCTCAGATGCGGACTTGAAAGTCCAGGCATGGACTGTGTGTGAGAATGTCCATAAAAATGCAAAACTTTGTGGTGTGGTGATTAGGTGAGAAGTTCAATGATGGTCATTGGGAGACAAGGTTAGAGGAAGGTGAGTAGAAAACCATATTAATGAGTATTGGCATGTATTGTGGAAACTAGAAAGGAGATGAATTAAACTAGCTAAGAGCATCCTCATGACGCTGGTATGTTAACCAATGCTATAATATGTGTAGTGTGCCAGGAAACCACTGTCTTTGTTCAACCCTCTGTTGATAGACTGCAGTTTGTGGATACATTCCAGTTCTGCTATTTCTCTTTCCAGTCTTTGTAGTTTTGCTGTTGTTGTTATTCAATGACCACTGTGTCTGAGATGAAATGCCCAGGAAGGTTTAAGTGTTCTGCAACTACTTCTTTTGTGTTTCCACATTCCTAACGTTTGATGTATGTTTATCCTCTGATGTAAAGACTGGCCTGTTTGCCCAATGTAGAGCGCTGAAGGGCATTACTGACATAGTGTGGCATAAATTATAACTATAATTATAATTAATACTATTATTATTTATATTTCCCACCTCTTCCTTTGGGTCGAGGTAGGATTACATCAGTAAAACAATAAAATACATATATAACAAGTACAATAATGGCATGAAAGTATGTAAGTATGGGGCTGTATACACGGTGAGGGCTGAGCATCTGCATGCCCAAAGCCTTTACCATGCCACTCAGGTGCCATTTTGGCATGTGTCAGTCCACACAGCATGCACCATAATGGTGTGCGCCGAGTGCAGTGCCCGAACAGCACATTGCCGAAGGGGTGTCATCAAGGCGTGCCAGTGCACCTATGACGCCCCTTCCATGACACAAAAAGAAGCCAGCTAATGGCGGCTGTGTCATGTGGAGGCAGATCACTGCTGCTGTCTGTGGTTGCTGCAGCAATGATCCAGGGCAAAAAGGGGCAGCAGGACAGTGCCAATCTGTACAGCCCCTATGTGTACCAGTCAGTGGGTTTGCAATATAGTGTGTTGCTTAGATGTCTGTTGTGTAGCTGTACAGTGATGTCATATTAGCCTTCCATGAGAAAATTAAACTCATTCAACTGGTGGCTAACAGTGGATATTCTTGCACTGGGCACCTGTGCAATCCTAGTGTGTTATCTTTTGACCCAAGCATCTGTCACCTTGTACAGGTAATCAAACAGGGATGGAAGTGATCTCCTCCAATGACTTACTATTCTTTTTTCATCCATGGTACAGTTGGCCCCTGTATTTGTATGGCTGTGGTTCAGACTGAGCAGTAGAGGATAGTTTTCTCTTTGTTTATACACATCCCAAGCCCTTGTGTGGCATGTTTGCTTCAAGACTTCCACCTGCTTTAGCTTCCCTGAGATCAGATGTAGCATTTCTTTTTTTATTTGTCTTCAGAAAAAAGGCTGATTTCTTGATTTCTCCATAGGACTTTAAAGCCCATGTGGTTCACCATTTTGCAGCCCTTGGTTTGATGTTCTGCTCTTGGAGTGGCAATTACATCCGACTTGGGACGCTGGTGATGATAGTCCATGACTTCGCAGACATCTGGCTGGAGGTGAACGTTGCTAGGCCTTAGTGCCTTGACATCTCTTGGGTTGTGGTTTATTTTAATTATTCGGAGTGGCTCCACATGTGGAACCACTTGACAGAAACCTCAGTAAACCTTTTCATGGAGCACTTTTACTTTGCAGAAGGTGAGAACTGCTCAGTAGGTTGGATACTGAGAAATTTTTTTGTTGTTGTTGTTGGGGGGGAGACATGTTAGAGCAGAAATGCTTACCTTAGGAGGATGAGTTTGCAAGAATAAGGGGAGGCAGAAGATAAGTTTCAGGATCCTCAAAAGGAGGAATATTTATTAAAGAAATCTATTCTTTAGATAGAACACCTTGATCATTTTTGAACTATTCTAGAAGGGTAGAGACAGTAAGCAGACATGCTCTAGCATGTCCTTCCCATGAAGGACAGAGAGAGCACACATGACAGAGACCAAACAACAGAAAAGGAAACAGTCGACCCTGTGTTAGTTCTTTTGAGTACAACAAAAGGCAGTAATTTGAGTAACCCTGGCTGAACCAAATGATGTAATTTGCCCGTAATGCTTTGGGATAGGTGGCAGACAGCAAACACAACCAGGTAGGAAAAGAAAGGCCATGTTCCTAATCTCTCCCTATCTGTGTCTTTGTCTGCACAGGCCAAAAGGTGAAAAGCATCATTTGGATAACACATGGCCCAAACCCCATTTCTGGTGTGAGCAGTGCAGATGATGTCCAGCACATCTGGCATCAGAAACAGGGTATAGCAGGGTTAATACAAACTAACAAAAACAACACCCTTAACATTTGCTCTGGATAATCTGGGAACATCAGAGCCCTCTGTTTCCATGCCATGGCAGCTATCTGCCGTGGCATCTCGCTGTGCCATCCGGCACATCTGCTGCCACAGTCGGTCGCTTATCTCTGAGGCTAAAACAAGGCAGACAGCCATGGTGGTGCAGAAGCAGAGGCCAAGGTAATGAGGGTAGAATGGGGAAACTGCAGAGCCATTCCAGGCTGCCACGCTGGCGACAAGCCTCATCCATATGGTCACTCATGGACAAGTGAATAGAAAGAAGCTGCCAAAGCTGCTACATCATCCAGCAAGAACATGCATCTGAGACTTCTGTGAGATTGGCAGAGGCAGACTTTTAACACAGGTTCGGGAAGGCTTGGAAAGCAGACAAGCAGAGGGACAGTGAAATGAGAAGAAAGCTGAAAAGTGCCCAAGTACCTAAAGAACTATGGAGATTAGACCAGACTGTGGTAGCATCTATGGCTGCATCAGTAATGCAGAAATAAACCAGTCTGACACCACTTTAACTGCCATGGCTCAATGCTTCGGAATTCTGCAAACTGTAATTTGCAAAACTCTGGTGCCCCGACTACAGTTCTCAGAATTCCATAGCATTGAGCCATGGCAGTTAAAGTGGTGTCAGACTGGTTTATTTCTGCAGTGCGGATGCAGCCTGAAGCTAGGGCAAGACAAGGGAGACCAAAGGTCAGATTGACAGACTATCCTATTGAGTAACTAGCCCCTGAACTATTTCAGAACCCAACTACTTCCATTGTCTCCCAAAGTGGTTTTCTGCAAGGACAGTAGAACAGAGTCTGGAGCGTGCAAACACATTCTGTTCGCTTCTCAGGGCAGGAAAGGTTGACTGTGATTTAAAGAGCAGAGAATAGCAAACCTTCTCCACATAGCTTCCCAAGCTGACAGAACCAAGGAATAACTTAGAAGGAGATCAGTTATGGAAGGCAAGTGATGGAGAGGGGTAGAGTGGCTAGGATTTAACATACCCAGTTGGCATATTGCTTATGCATTTAAAACCACGATTTGCATGTACATAAGATTGGGGTGGGTGCAGTTCAACCTCATTATGGGACACTCATTATGCATTTTACACAACCTTTTATCTCCTCTCCCCGGCCACAGCATTGGCTGAGCTGTGAGGTGTACATCTTTCAGAACCACCTATCCCCCCTTTTTTTTCTATCCCATGATCATTGGAAACCGTCAGTTAACATTTTTAGTCTATTGAGCACAGTCAGACCTAAAATAAATCCGAGACTATAAATTCTATATGTTCTCTGTGTTGCAAACCTCCTTATTTCCATATCTATCTGTTCCCTACAAGCACTGCACTGCCTGTTCCCAAGTCGCTACAGTTTCAGTGTATGCTTCTCATTAGCCTTTGTCTTTTGCCTACAAATAATAATAATGACCTATAAAGAAAAATAATAATTCTGGCCTGCAAAAAGGAATAGTGATGCTGATCTTGCAGTTAATACTCTTGGTGCATTAGTGTAGCCATGTTCTAGAGCAGTGGTTCTCAGCCTTCCTAATGGCGCGACCTTTTAATATTGTGATGACCCCCAACAGATGGTCTGGGTGCCTAAGACCATTAGAAATATGTGTTTTCTGATGGACTTAGGCGACCCTTGTGAAAGGGTCATTTGACCCCCCCCCCCAAAGGGGTCGTGACCAACAGGTTGAGAACCGCTGTTCTAGAGTGTCAGGGTTTTTTTTCTACTCAGCTGAAGCAAAAAGGCTACTCTATATCACACCTGGAAACCCATTCAAAACATTGGCTGTAGTTTTTTCTCATGTCATGCGCCTCATTGCACCTGCATACATAGGCCAAGATCCAACAATAGTCTTTCTAGAGTTGATTTCATAGAATCAATGTGGAACATGCATACGTGTGCTACCAAATTCAGGGGGCCTGCTGTGTTTGGAAGTAGTGACCAAATGTAGGCCTTGAAGAGATGATCTTTTAAAATTTAATCTTTAATTCTCCAGCTGTTTTGTATTTCACCTCTCAAAATCCTCTGCCAGCATCACCACTGATGATGGCTTCGTGGATCTGAAGTCCAAAACATCTCGAGGACCAAAGTCTGAGAGCCACTGTTCTAAATGTACTATGGAATCCTAATGTATTTGTTTGTCATCTCAGGCTGCTAAGATGTTCAACTATGCTCGCTGGGAGAATACCTGCGGCGTTCTTTTTGTCATTTTCTCAATTGCATTCTTTATCACACGACTCATTCTCTTCCCTTTTTGGTAAGTTGCACTAAGGACCAGTTCTTTCTGTTGCTGTTATATATGCTTTAATCTCACTTCTGTCATTACTTGAATCGTTCTCTCTGTTTGCAGTGGACAAAGGTGAAAGTGCTGGTTGTAGAATCAAAATAGCACCATCCCATTTTGAGAAGGGAGGTCTCTGTGTTTTTTGGGTGAATCTTTGATATATGGAGATACTGGGGGGGCGGGTAGGGGCTTGGGGAAAATCTTCATATTTGTGTTTGAAAGTAACAGGATTTGGAAAACCAAACAGATTTAATGAGTTTTACAGAAATAACTAGGTTAGCCTGTTGCAGAAAAGATTCCTTAAAGACTAATATATTGATTATGTCTTCATTCAGAGACTATGGTTCTAAACTGCAGAAATAATGCAATTTGACACCACGAGCAAGGATTTTCTTAATTTGTCTGCAATACATTGTGTGTTTCAGGATTCTACGGGCTACGTTATATTATCCTGCATTATATACACAGACGCTTATTGTAGCATATTTCTTCTTCAATGGGCAGCTATTGATCCTGCAAGGTCTACATATCTACTGGGGCTACTTAGTTTTCAACATTTTGAAGAAATTCATTTTCATAAAGGTAAAGAACCCCAAGATTTGGGTGAAATTTTTAATAGAAATCTGTTTAATGATCCTCAGAACCATCCCAATTATCCTTCTTTTCTTCCTTCCTTTCACTAACATGATTGATCACACAGTACTTTTACACAAATAAAGGAAGCAAGTGATATGTGTCCACTGCCTGAGAAGCATACAGTGTGAATTTAGACATTAGAGGATGAAACAGTGAGAAGGAAAAGTGGAAGCAAAGAAAGAGGAGACACAAGATAAGGAGGGCTGAATACTGAACCAATTGTAGGTATCAATGTTGGTCCATTTGGAACAATGCAAAAGCAAGAATAGCACATTCAGATGAAGTCATATGGTTGCAACCTAGTGAGAAGGTTTTCAAGTTTGCCACAGTTCCTAAGGCTAAATATTAAAGAAACTAACAGAAGCAATCTCTCCTAGATAAACAGCATGTCATGCTGGAGGACCTAGAGATTCCTAGACAGAACGTATTAATCAAATCCATAAATAATCAAATCTGCAAAAGTCAAAGCCCCAAATGTGGAAGGCCAGCTGTATAAATCTCCACCTCTTTACTGGCAAAGTCCCATCCTGGATTCTGTTTCTCAGTCAACTAGATTGTGATGGCATCTTGAGGACAATTTTTTTTTTTTAATCAATGGAGGTAGAGGCACTTTTGTGTGTTTATTTTGGAAATCAAGCTCCCAATGCCATTTGTCTGACGTTGTCGAGAGAGTGGTGGCAGCAATCTTTCTGTTGTTTCTTTGCTGCCCAAAATGACTTGACCTGCATCTGTTTTCCGTAGTGGTGGCAAACCTGGCCATGAAAGCAGCCTCCATCTCCAAAGCTGTAAAACCAATGTCAGAAGGAACCTGTTTGACGGGCTGTGTTATGAGACATAGACTGTTTATAGAAGAAATCAGCAACATATATTAAGACAACTTTCTTTCCTCCTCAACAAATCACTTTCGCTCACTAGTTCTCCACCCACCCCTTCAGATATCTGTTTGCAGTCTTGGTGGAATATAGATAAGGCATTGGCCTTATATCAGCAAGACTTATGTCTGTTCACATCATGAAGGTAGTTCATCCATATTCAGAAAACAGGTTATGTTTAATAACTTGCAAGTGTGAAAACAGCCGTTTGCAAGTCAGTAATGGCTGGAGGAATTAAATTAATCTTGAACTGTAAGTTTAGGTCAAAACTAGCTGAGCGTAGGAGATAGCAATAGCAAAAGCATTTACATTTATAACTCTTATCAGTGTACTCAGCACTCTCTAAGGGTTTACAGTGTGTTGGCCAATATACAGTTGCTTTCTAGCAGAATGCAAACTATGTGAATGTTATTCCTGCTCTTCATCACAATCTGCTGCTTGTGAGGAAACTCGTAGCAGGAGGGCATGGAATATAATAATTATAATTTCAGGGCTTTTTAGATTGGCAGGAAAGTGTGACATGAAGTTGCACTTTCCTTAATGCTTAGCAGCTAGACTGCAAGCCCCAGGTGTGCATTTAAAAGGTACAGGGCAGCTAGACTGAGGGGTGTGGGAACGACTTATCTGAGGTCTTTTCTGTGGCTCAGCAGCTACATGGGAAGCTGTCAGAACACTACAAACACAGGCGGAGCAGCTACATGGGCGGCAATGAACGCGGCTTTTAGCCGCAGTGAACCTTTAAATTTTTTTTCCTTGCCGGCTGCGAACTACGCAATTCCTCAATGCCCTGCAGGTGTAAAAGCTGGGATTTATCCGCGAAGTTTTTTAAAGCTCCCAAACCCTAGCTCCACCCCTAATCCGAACCCTAGACATGCACAGTAGGGACTCTGGGATGCCGTTACTGTTATTCTGTTGTGGATAACTGCGCAGGTTTGCGAACTGCACAAACACAGTTACACCATACAGTCAAATTATCATTGCCGGCTGGGAACTGCGCAATTGCGCAGTTCGCAGCCGGCAAACCTGCGCAGTTGCGCAGGACAAATGTATACTTATGAGGATCCGTCAAATTATCATTGCGTTTCCTCCGCCTTTTTAAACTGTGCCGTTGCACTGGTGCATCATGAATGAACCCCTTTATTTTGTAAATGAATTGACATATTATCCACAGTAGAATAACAGTAACGGCATCTCTTCTAAAGGCTGGGCTTTCATTCAGCCTTCAACACACCTCTTTTTGCCAATCTAAAATGGGCCTTCATATAGTATTATATTACACTTTAACAGTAACAACAATAGTATTATTATTATTTGTTGCTGTGTTTCTGGCTTAAGGCTTAACTAAGGCGACCCGATCATGGGGTTTTCTTGGCAAGATTTGTTCAGAGGCCTTTGCCTTTTTCTGAGGCTGAGAAAGTGCCCATGGACACCCAGTGGGTTTCCATAGCTTAGCGGAGATTCGAACCCTCATTTCCCAGAGTTGTAGTCCAGTGCTTAAACCACTACCTCATGCTGGCTCTCTGTTACTATTTTTAATTGTCAAACAGTTTAATATGGTGTGGTATTAGCATTATTTTTAAATAATCATTAATTAATTATTTAAAAACCTTTATTTTGGGCCCCAAATTGCACAAAAATTGATACTTCCTGATAAAATTAATGTTATCATTGTTATTATTATTTAAGTGTTAAATTGATTAATATGCTTTAATATTAATAATGTTGCTGTTGTTTAATAATAATTCAATGTTAAAAACCCTTTGATTTTGCATAGAAAATTTTTTTAGCCTAAGTATCTAAAAAATGGATAGCTTAAGTATCCATTTCAAGAGAACCATTTTTACAAAAGTCCAGCTCCCAGGTGGAACTTTCAAGGTGAAATATTTGACCAATCTGAACAAAAAGGAGTGTTATACATCTGTCCTAAACCAAAAACCAAAACAATATTACAAACAGAAAGGTCTGTACTGAAATATTTAACCAGTCGTTTTAAATTCATTTTCTTTATAAGGTTTTTTTTTTTAACTGCCTCGTAATGGATTTTCAGGTTAGATCAGTCAGTAATACAGATTCCTCACCCATCCATTCTTTTCTGTTTTTTGGTTTTAGCTGCCATCTTGATGTCCATGGATTTCTGTTGCTAAGAAACACATTTTGTTTCTGTAATATGATAGTTGCAGTACCCTCTTAGTTCAGGCTTCCAGCACTACAGCATCATGTTCCGAACTGTAATGTCTAAACATAGTGTGGATATTTTAAGAAAAAAAAGTCTTAAGCATATGGAGAAGTAAGGATGTGAAAGGATGTACAGATTGAAAATATCTTGCCAAGGGGAATCCATTGAGACTTAATGATTCGTTTCCAGAGCTGAATGAATGGATACAAAGAGGAGCGTTATGCATCTGTCCTGCTAAGGCAGATGAAGCAGAAAACGTTTAGCAAACATGTCTTAAAGGATACCACTGTTGTAAAAGGTCTACAGAACGCCCATCTCCAGGATCTGGATCAGACTAGATGCGGCAGGAAAGGCCAAGCTGAAAATAACACCTACATGTTTAGCTCCGTTTCTACATTTAAAATGTCTAGTACATTTTTTTTTCTGTGTGGGAAAGGGTGAGTGTGGACCTGACTTCACTGAACATGAATCAAAGCTTGGAAATGTGGTCTCAAGGCTCTGGATCCATTTTGAGTTGTGTCCAGTTCCTGTTTGAAATTGGCTTCTTTTGTCTTGCTTCTCTGCCACCCTTTCCACTTGGTGACCCTTCCACACTTCTCTTTCACTAACTTTCTGGAACATGACCATGCAAAGGGATCTCGCAGCACCATTGAGACTAACTGTGTGAAACAAGTTGCAGCATGATCTTTCGTAGACGTGGTCTACATCCTCAGATGCATCCTCAGATGTAGACCAAGTCTATGACAGCTCATGTGACATCTTTTGCACAAATAGTCTCAAAGGTACTGCAAGATCCCTTTCCTAGGCAAGGATATCCCCTTGCCAAAAGACAGTACTGGAGCAATGGGAAAATTTGTTAAGTTTGGCTTTCTCCTACATTTAGTATACTTGAACATCAAGTTCTTTCTATCCTGAATATAAAAAAGATGATCCATTTCAATTATTTTCCTTCCACAAATGAAGAAAATACCCTCAAGTCTAATTCGCACTGCACAAATAATGCACTTCGACACCACTTAAACTGCCATGGCTCACTGCTGTGGAATTCTGGAATTTTTAGTTTTGTGAGCTATTTAGCCTTCTCTGTCAGAGAGCTCTGGAGCCACAACAAACTACAAACCCCAGAATTCCATAGCATTGAGCCATGACAGTTAAACCGGCATCAAACTGCATGATTTCTGCAGTGCAGATCAGACCTCAGCAAGATCAGGAAGCCATCTGAACCTATAAATCTCTGAGGAAGAACCTTCAGAACCAGACCTCCACCTCTGCAGAGGTTAGGGGCAGCATCCAATCCCAAATCTGCTCTAATAATGCTTTGTTTATGCCAGTGTAGTTGTCATCAGCTCCATCACTGCCTGGAAATGAGTTCAAAATAGTAGATCCAAAGTATCCAAGATACCTGTGCTGAAGTCTGGACGGTTGAAGACTACAGAGGGGAGGTAAAGATGACCACCTGAGCAGTGGCAGGACAATCCGAAGGGGCGTAGATGTGATGGGCACTGTTCAGCATACTTGGCACAGCCTGGCAAAACTGTTGCGTTATGAGATACCGGATAGTTCTTTATGCAACAGCAGCAAGAGTAGCTCCTCTAATATAGCCCCCAGCTAGGACAGCATAAGTCACAAAGAGGATTCAGGCCTGAATGTGCAAGCTGTGAAATGTTGTTCTGGGCGTCTCCATCTTTCCTTCCACCTAAACTCACTCTCTCCTCCGCGCCCATGCTTTGCTGGCAAAACCTTCAGAGGTGAGGCACCACTTTACTCTGAGCCAGTTCACAGTGACTCATTTTGAGCCTGATCCTTAGCATGGTGCTGCTTCAACATCTTTACCGGGCTTCTGGCCAAGAGGTATTTTCTTCCACTGTGATATGGTTATGAATGAGTAAGACATTGTTCGTACCTAGGGAGAAACGTTGCAAGGAATTTGTAATGCAAAACAAACTCCTGCAGGGCCACATTGATTGTATGCTAATTATTCTTGGGTTTGACTGTCATATTTACCTATATACTCAATCCCTTCTCCTGCCTTTGGGTTTAAGATATCACCCTCCCGCAGTACTTTTTCCTTAGCGTTATGCCAAAGACATTTTACAAGACACTTAAACCATTTCGAGAAATTGTAACAAAAAGCCCCCAAATAAAGATATTTCAGAACTACAGGCTTTACGAAATAGCTGGCAATCTCTTTCAAAGATGTGCTGGTGTCCTTCAGGGACTACAGTTCTTTGTGTTCCTTGGTGGTGAGAGAAGGTTGTGGCTATTAAAATTAGGCTTAAAATCGGGAAATAGGTTTTTCTGTAACCTCACATCCCTAAGAGTGTAAAGGGATCTGGTAGCACCTTTGAAACTAACTGTAATAAGCTTTCGTAGAGTTGGTCAACTTCCCCATGTACATCTGGGGAAGTTGACCAAGTCTACGAAAGCTTATTCTACAGCTTCTTTTGCATTTCAAAAGTGGTGCAAGATTGCTTTGCATACTGATATTCCTGAATAACACGGCTTTGTTTCTAAATTCTATCCCCAAGAGTGTTCAACTGGAGGAGGCACCTTCAGAATGAATGCTAGAATGGACCCACAATATAATAATATAATAATAATATTCATTTATTTATATCCGCTCTTCAGCCCTAAAGGCTATCAGAGTGATTTACAAATGTTATTTTAATTAGACAGTTCCCTACCCTCAGGCTTACGATCTACGAAGACACAACACAAAAGGAGAAGGGAATGGTGGTGGGGAAGGGGATCAGGTCCAGCAGTTCTTCTCTCCCTCTGATGCCTGGACCAAGGCAGATGGGCTGGAGGGAGGGCTCTGCTTCATACTCTAGGACAGGCCTGATGGAGTTTGGCCTGTCCTTTCACTCCCTCCTGGGTAAGATGGTGTAGCATGGAGAAAGGGCTCTTCTACTTGAGGCCAAGCCTGATGGTGTTGGTAGCCTCACACACTCGCATTCATTCATCGACACTTTGTAAGACAACCTTAAATCACTATATATCTGCAAAATACCTTATGCAGAGTCAATTACAAGAATCGTGTACTCTGGAATGGTTTACTGTGTCTTATGGTGGTTTTCTCCTGCTTTAAGGCAAGAGAGGGAAGGCTTAAGCCTTCCAGAGGTGGTTGTACTTCAGTCAAAATGGGCTCATCTGTGTCTTTTCATTTCTGCAGCCAAACTCTTTGAGTCAATAGTTCAGACTATCTCATTTCTACACCATTTGCAATTTTGCCCATCAGTTTTGCCCATTTGCCCATCATTTCTCCAGCCTCTGCTGTTTTTATTTTGGTTGTCGATAATTTTATAGCCAATTACCCTTTCCAGGTGCTCAGGATTCCTATCCCAGCTTGGGCTAAAATAAGCAATGACAAGGTAAGTTGCATCAAATGTCCGCATGCCCTCCTGGACACGGTGTATCCGTCTCTGAGACTTTTCTCCCCCGTTTTCCCCCCCTCTGTCTTTTGTGTGGAACCTATCCAAATCTCTAAATCAAGCCACACTACCAAATGGCTGCTTACAAACTGAGCTCTTGATTCATCTTCATTGGGATAAAGTTCTTTCTTTAAATGGAATATGTCGTTGATTCCCTTGAGATCTATATAAATCACGTTTCCTCTCAAATCAACTTTTCCTCTTGTCCCAGTCGATGGAAGCTGGCCCACTGGCTTTTCTAAAAGGAGTAGACGTCCAATCTGCCTGATACTATTGGGAGACTTACCATCTCAATTTTGACTAAATACAGAGTTGCATGGTTATTCCAGAGCTTGTGGGGTTTTCCACATTGGGACAAGATTGTCTGAAGTTCTTCTTTCTCCCTCTGCTGATTAGAAACTGGGTTGTGATTTTATGGTGGTTCAAGATAACCCCCAGGTGCCATTTAGGGTACTGTTTTTCAATCCTGTTTCCTTTGAATCAAATTTTCACATGAATGGGTGGAGAGAATCCAATGGTCATACCTGGCTAGAAACTAGTGTTCCATCTAGTTCTTATCAAGCCCAATCTCTGCATTCTACATTATTCTGCGTTTGATTGATCCTGATTCCACTCAGTAGAACTAAAGTGAATTGCCTTGTTCTGTTGTCATAGTTGCAGGTATTTTTCCATCCACTTCCAACAATGGTAATTGTCCTTTGGACAGATTTTTCTAAGGATATCTTTAATTTACCTCTTCTTTTCCAAAGATGCTTATCTACACTTGGATATTTTGCTTATCTACACTTGCAAGTACTTGTCACCCATCTGTATCCTTTGAACAACTCTGAATGACCACCATTACGATCAGTCCTTGCCATCCCATCATGATGCAAGCACATTTTGTACTTCTATTACATCTCTCTCTCTTTTTCTTTTTCCTTTCTCTGTCACCCCCCCCCCCCCTTTGCACACATATATTTTGTCCACTGGGCTGCATCTAAAGGAGTCAGATGAAGCCCATGACATCTTATGCCAAATTAAATTGGTTAATCTTAAAAGTGCCACAAGACTAATTTTTCCTTCCTTCCCTTCTTTCCCTTTTTCTGCACTTTCCATGGAGTTATCAAGTTACCAAAAGTTGCTAAACTGTAATCTTCTTTTTAACATCGGGTCGTACCATCAAGGACCTGTATATCTTGTGACAAAGAGTTGCACAAGCAAACTGCGCCGTCTCTTCCTTTAACTCTAATGCACTTTAATTTCACTGACGGTGGCTGTATTTTGCTGTTTTTCCAAAATGATTAATTCATTCACTTGTGTGCTGGGCTCCCCAGAGGCATCTCTGTTCCAGACTAAAGAACAGTAGTCTTTCCAGCCTCTTTTTGCTAAGAACTGCGGAATCCCGCTGCATCGAACAAAGCATCCTTCTGCTTTGGATCTCAGCAGAAGTTTTTGAACAAAGATTTTACTTCTGGAATTTGTCTTGTGAACAGTCAGTTGGTCACTGTTAGAGCCTGGAACATAATCTAAGGCATGTTAAAATGAATCAGGTTTCCAAAGGAATTTTATGCAATGAATCAGGATTCAATTTTATGCAATGAATCAGGATTCATTTTATGCAATGAATCAGGTTTCCAAAGAAATCATTAGACCAGGGCTTATGAAATGCAAAAAGCTAAAAATCAGAAAAATAGAAAATACAGTCTGGCATAAAAATACAATGCTCTGCAAAAACAGAAAAGCACTCAAACCTCAGTGCAAAAAAATAATTATTATTATGATATGTGGCTTCAACTTTTCTCTCACCAGTATGCCCTGTAGTGCTGCTGGCAGCATGCGCTGATCAGTCTTGTGGCAAAGTCAAATTGAGTTTCAATAGATTCAGTCTTTCGTTTATCCTTGCAGGCTTCATTAGCTTGGTGTTTGTCACAAGCGTTCCTCCTGCTAGAATACTGGTGCTGCTGTCGTTCTTTCTCCAAAAAACCTAACTAATGGAAGATATTTCCTGCACATTTTGAATTCTACAGCTTTCTTTAAAGTCATGTTGTTGTTACATGACTTCTAGTCATTTCTGACTTAAAGCAACCCTAAGGCAAACCTATAATGGCATGACTTGTACAGAGGGGAATACCATCGATTTCCTCTGAGGCTGAGAGAATATTTATTTTCAAGCTATATGCTGCTTTTCTTTGAAAGACCTCAAAGGGGTGACTGACTCTCCTAGAGTCTCCATATCCCTACAGCATCCTCCCTAGTCTTGACAAAGCAGTGAGTGAAGTAAGACCGGTTGGGAAAGAAAAGGGATCAGTGGCCAAAAGTGAAAGAGTGACCCATGAATGGAAAAAAAAATCATATGGAAAGTTGGGGGGGGGGGAGAAGTGGGTGGGGGGGAACAATTACAAGAAGCAAAGTCATATCATAGAGTTGAAATATAGTACCGAGAAACTATCTACCATATATACTCGACTATAAGTCGACCTCATGTATAAGTCAAGGGCAGGTTTGGGTGCCAAAATTATGGATTTTTATCTGACCCTTGTGTAGGTCAAGGGTAAAACTTAGGGGCATATAACAAAGGATCTAAAGGATGAAGCAAAGCAAATAATGTGAAAGAACATCCAAAATGCAAGCAGACATAAATCTTTGTGCTTACTCTTAAAGCTGGATGGAGGAGAGAATAAAGGGGGTCAGTGCTTCCAGGACAGATTATACTCTTGACTTTCACACGGGAGTGGTTTCTTCTTTTAAATAAGAGTTAAGATAACAGTACTTACGTTGACCCATAGATAAGTCAACTCAGTTTTTTTGGGTCAATTTTTTGACCTAAATTTCTAGATTAATACATGAGTATATACAGTACGTGTAAAGTTCGAGAAAATGTGACAAATATCCAAATCATACAGAGTTTATGCCAATATGCTCTACATGCAAATGCTGGAAAGTCATGAAGTCTTAAGATGAACAACTGTTGCATCAAACATGCCTGAGTGAAGATCATATGGATAAAGCAAGTAGTTCTGTCCAGGTCTGGCATAGCTGAAACACCAAAGTAGTTGTACCACTGCACATGTCCAGACGAGATTCAACCTCGTGCCCTGTAGACTATAAATGCCATCATCCCCAGACAACATTGTTGCCTATATTTGTTGGGGGTGATGGGACTTGTAATACAACAGCTACCAGTTTAGTGAAGGCTGGCCCAGACGTTCTGAAGCTACAGTGCTCTACAAAATATACCTAACTTGACAATCTGTTTTTTGGCTAAGCAAGCATTCCTAATATAATCTAAAGTCTCCTAACAAGGAACTCTTTAGCTCAGCTCGAAGCTTTGTCTTAGGGTTAACAAAAGACATTTCAAAACAGCATCAAAATGCTTATTATATTGTCCTTTGTTTCAGTGCCAACAGTGGATTTATAATTGGACTCATTCGGAAAGCAGTGGGACATATGACTCATGCGGTACCTCCTGGGCCTTTGACATTCTCCCAAAGCCCCATACCCTGGAGTAGTTAGTGAATTTTAATAACACAACTGGCAGAATTGACGGAAACGGTGGAGGACCTGATTTAATAGGAAATGGATTGATGTAATTTTTCAAAATCATTATGACTCCACTGAGTAGTAACAAGCTTTGTTTGATAGAATGCATTGTTGCTTTTTTTGGATTATGGAAAATGGTGAATTTATAGACTAGTGGTGGCTTTTATTGGATTAATTTTGATTGCAAAGACAGTGCAAGCCTGCAAATATTTACATTACAGGCCAAAAGAAAGGGTGTTAACAAAACAGGGCTAGTTTAACAGAATTTGTCCCAAAAGAGAAAGCTTTGGGCTATTGGTTTCTCAAGATCTGTTCACAAAAGGATTCATCTTTTGGAGGCCTGGGTTACAATCATATATACATGTCCACATGAGTAAACTCTAAAAACCTTTCAAGCTTAAAACCTTTTTTATTCCAATAGCCTCTTAAAACAGAAAGTTTTCAAGGAGCAGGCTAAGGGTGCTGTGTTTTCAACTGTTTTTAATAGCTTTTTATCCTTCTAATTACATTTTAGCTTGTTAAGTGTAGTTTTGACTTGTTTTAATACTTTGAATCATTCAATTCCATTCTGCTTTTGTAGCTTTTTAGTTGTATTTTTCCTTTTAAAAATTCTAAGCTGCCTTCAGTCCCAATTTTGGGTGAGAGATGGGATGCAAATAAACATAGCAACATCTACATTGGAAACCCATCAAAATTACCTTCGGAGTAATCATAGGATTGTGTTGCTTGTCACCTGCACATTGACAATGCAGCTTGAGGTGTGTATGTTGAACTGGATATTGTAACAACATTATGTGACATGGTATATAGCGGAAAGTGTCTGTTCCACAGATCTGGGATAACTATATATATTTTTTAATTTGCTGACTGAAGTATGAAGACCTTATACTTCACAGGTATGTTTCCTAGACATTCCTGTCCAATTTGCAATGGAAATTCTTGTGCTATTAGGAGGGAATAGAGCACTACGTTAAAGCTGGAATGAGCAATTAAATTTAGAGATGGTTCGGTTTCCCAACAGTTAGCTGCAAATCTACTTGACGAATTAGTCTGTAGCTGACGGAAGGGTGTTTCAAAAGGTAAAATGATTCTAAAAATGTTACATTCTCTCCTTGCCTATAAATGATTTCCTCTTAGACTTAGTAGCCTTTGTATAGCTCCCCATAAACGTTGAAACCATTCACTCGTAAACTTTGAAACTATTCACTCAGTGGCCAGGATAGAATCATAGAATCATAGAATCATAGAATCATAGAATCATAGAGTTGGAAGAGACCACAAGGGCCATCCAGTCCAACCCCCTGCCATGCAGGAACTCCAAGTCAAAGCATCCCTGACAGAATAGATGAGTCATCCAGAACACAAAGCTGGTTGCTTCCTCTGTCGTCTTTGCTCAGTGTCCCATAGCAGGGCCCATCAAAACCCTGGAACTTAAATAGAGTTGTTCCAACAGATGATTCAGCTGGGAACACTGCAGACTATTGAGAGGTCTAAAGTCAAAGCGAAAGCATAAAAAAACTTTGAGGGAGGGAACTGGGAAAGTGGAAGCATCTTCAAGACATTGCGGGAGGGAGCTGGGGAAGTGGAAGCATCATGAAGCATCTTCAGAACGTACATATGAAGCTCTCCTGTGATATGTCGTATAGTTGTGCCTTCAAGTTGCCTCTTGATTTATGGAGACCCCACAAACTTCATAGAGTTTTCTTAGGCAAGGAATACCCAGCGATGGGTTTGCCATTGTGTTTTCCTCAATCATAGCCTGGATATTCTTTGGTGGTTCTCCCATCCAAATACTAACTAGGTCTGGCCCTGCTTATATTCCATGATCAGACAGATACGCTTCCGGGTATTTAGACCTAGTTGCTCCCTACTCTGACTGATAATATGTCTCCGGTCTCTATGGTTGGGATCTTCAGCATTCGTGCCACTTGGCCCTCCTTTTCTGGGGAAGTGCCAAGGACTGGACTTGTACAAAGGTTTTGAAGCTTATTCTGCACCCATAGTGGCTTCCATGTCTGAGGAGAATTTAATCTCCTCTGTGTTTTTGTGCACACATCGAATATTTTTTCCATTTAAAGGATGCCCTTTTTAGGTGCATGGTTTAAATTGCTTTCATATTGTTAATAACATAATGCTATTTTAATGTTGACTTTTTGTATGTTTTTAATACTCCAAACCTGAGGATAAGGTGCGAGCTGCCACTAGTCTAGAATCATAGAGAATCATAGAATCATAGAGTTGGAAGAGACCACAAGGGCCATCCAGTCCAACCCCCTGCCATGCAGGAACTCCAAGTCAAAGCATCCCTGACAGATGGCCATCCAGCCTCTGCTTAAAGACCCCTAAGGAAGGAGACTCCACTACACTCCGAGGGAGTGTGTTCCACTGTCGAACAGCCCTTACTGTCAGGAAGTTCCTGTCTGAAGGAGAGTGTTCCTTTACTGTTTCCAACTAAGTACCAGCTCTATATTAATCTGTATTTCTGTTGAGTTTGGGCACTATTTGCATGGTATAAGAATTAAACAGACGTCCTAATGTCATGAGACTGTTTCCTGTGACACTGTAGCTGCTTTCATGTGAGAATGTTGCTTGTGTTTCTGTTTAGTTCCTTTGGTTTCATCCAAAGTAGGCTTCAGGCCAGTGGACGAATAGTCTATATAACTCTTTAGTTGCAGTTCCCGAATCTGGAGCATTCTAGTTCCATACAAGCCCAAAACCTCATTTTCATCCAGCCTACTCATATTTATGTTTATTCAGGGGGGCATTTGCTCAGCAAGCAGTTAACTCTAGAAAAGTAGGCACAGAAAGCATGGGTAGCCTTTTTTCCCCCAAGGGCCTTGTCCCTCCATGGGTAATATTTGGAGGGGGGCATGTATGCTGGAAGTGTGTGCATCCAAAGCGAGCAGTAGATGAAGCCAGATGTAAAAATGTGTCAGGCAAGCACCTTTGGTCTTTCTTGCTGACAGGCCTTTTTCTTTCCACCTCTTTCTGATACCCCTTCAGCCTCCCAGCCTCTCCTCTACATTCCTATTTAGTTGGCTGAACATATTGAACAGGTCACTTAGAACAGAATCCTTGAATCCTAGAGTGTTGTATGCTGCCTTGATCCTGTTGGAGAGGTGGAATCAAAATAAAATTATTATTATTATTATTATTATTATTATGCCACTAGTTATTATTATGGAGTTGAAGGAGACTTCAAGGGCCATCCATTCTAGCCCCATTCTGCCATGCAGAAAGACACAATCAAAGCACCCCAGACAGATAACTATCCAGCTTCTGTTTAAAAACCTCCAAAGAAGGTTCCATATTCCGAGGCAGTGTCTTCCACTGTCAAACAGCTCTTACCATCGGGAAGTTACTCTAAATATGTGGGTCGAATCTCTTTGCAGTAGGCTTTTGCAGTTAGACCAACAGTTGCATGCAGTCTTAATTCCAAGGGTTCCATTTATAGAGGTTAGGAAGAACCTCTTTACTGTAAAAACTGTTCAACAGTAGAATAGATTGCCTTGGATGGGGATGCTTTAGTTGTGTATTCCTGCACGGCAGAGGTTAAGCTAGGACTCCTTCCAACTTTACAGTTCTGTGAGTAACCCCATTTGCTCTTGTTCAGCTATGAGTTGGTTGTGGACTGACGCTATAGGAGCTAACCTTTACCAACACCAAATCTGCAGACTGTTGGATGCAGTGTTGTCCTGGGTCAAATAATTTTTGCTTTTCGGAGATTCGTATACTTCCTGGCTGCATTTTCTTTTCCCTGATAGTTTGGAACTGTATGATCTTGTTGGACTGTAACTCCCAGTACTGTACACTTCTTCACTGGCTATCCTGGCTAGGTCTGCTGCAACTTGCAGTCCAACATTACCTGGAAGGCTGCTTGTTTCCCAATCCTGCTTTAAAACAGTAGATGCAAATGTGACAGAAGTTACCTTAACTCCAAGTGGACTAGGAATTATGATAAAAAATTACCATATGATAGTCTAGGTCATTTGAAATCTCCATCTTACGGTATTATTATCAATTAAAAGGGAAAGTTGACTAAGCAGTTCATTAACAGATTATTAATGGGTCATTTCAATTCCACCTTGAAGGCATGTTCACACAGTCCTTTTTTACCTGTTGAGATTAAGATAAATTGACCTTTTCATCTGCATACATGGCATTATTATTGTTTTAATTAGTCTTTTATTCACCAAGGCTTCAGACTGCAATTCTGTTGATTCCTGTTCAGTCCAGGGTTGTTTGGATTTGGGTTTTGTAACACATTTTGAGTTCCAAACTGGTGAAGTTTTACCTAATTCTAAGAACTTGATGCAGCAGTCCATTTTAAAAAAAAGATGACGAAGCTACTGTGCATTGACTTGAATATGCAAAACTTTGTGGCTCTCATTTTCAGCTGTTGCACAATACAGAAGAGAAAACTGTATATAGTTTTGATGAAGAAAGTCCTATTAATAAGCCAAGTCCCAGGTAATATAGGGGGAAAGGAAACATCTCATCATAAACACATCCTCAAGTTCTTTGCTGGATCGGAGACAACTTCAGCATGAGTTGACCCAAGACTGGAAAGCAACCAGATTTTTGTCAGGCGTCTCCTCTCTCGGGGCTCAGCATGTATATTCTTTTTGATTTGTGAAGGGTTCTCTTCCTCTCTGTTCCTGATGGTGCTCATCTTGGATCCCCAGAAAATATTGTTGCCTTTTCTTAAGTGCAAAGTGGGATTCTGCTCAGGAAGTACCCATGGGTGATTTGAACAAAATAATACCTCATCAATTGTCTGTGTAGGAAAGGTTGCTTTTCCTGTCTTCTAACTGATGATGTGCCAAGTTTATGTTGCAGTATTTACAGTACGATTTGTTTGTTTGGATACCCTTCTGTGCGATGCTGTGGAAAAGACAAAAGTGAGGACCCCAGGAAGTTTATGTTGTGTGGTCGAGCTTGGAAGAGTCGATGCTTTAATTTTCCTTTCTAACGTCACTCTGATTTCATGCAAACTTTAATCTACAAATGGGTGGGTGAGGATGCAAGATGGAAATCAGACCAGTGTTTTATTTTTACATGAGTTTAGAGGTAGGTGAGAGCCCCAAAAATGAAGCCCCATTCTTGTTTTTGTCAAACAGGAACAACGCAAGTTGCTTCTACCAACTGAGGCTGAAATGCTATATATCCACTTATCTGTGAATAACCCTCAGTGGGCTTTATTTTTCAATAGGCATTTACTGTGTGTCATTGTTCGTCTCCGATATTGTGTGGGATAAATTGATATTGAAAAGTCAAGGTTATTTTCTCCTGCAAGAGCTTACTGTCCACTGACAGATTCATACTGGTGCTTTCCATTCACCTTAATACCAACTGTATTTTGGCCCATTAGGAACTGCATAGTGTGAAAGATCAGGTGTGCACTGAGGCCATGGACTTGGACAATTTCTCTTTCATGCTAAATTCAGAAATATTGTGTTGTATCCTTCACACAGTCCAACTAAATGACTTCTTAACACAAAAGGAAAAACTTAACACAAGGGAGCTCTTCCTGCTGTAAGAAAAAACAGTATCATGAATGCAGTCAAGCTGTTTTCCATGTTACTATTTGGTAGTATTAGTAAGTAAGTAAATTTAGTGTTGAAGCTCCATGTCATAGCCTAAAACACTGGGAAAATATGCTTGTTAAAACAGCAACTTCAAATCAGGTTAAAAAAATGATTACAAGACATAATTTTTATTTTAGTGATTGGAAGGTCTTTGCATCCCTTTGTCGCACATGATCTGGTTATTTTTTGACCAGCTTGATTATTCTACTGATGGGAACGATCTACTGCCACTTTCCTCAACCTAGTAATTTTCGTATGTTTTGGACTACAATTCCATCACATTCAATTTCTGTGGCTGTTGAAAGCTGTAGTAGTAAAGGTCTGAAGCGTGATGGATGCTAGGTTGTGAGAAGGCTTCTCTACTGGATTATATCATCTACTGGGCTATTCTGCCTGTAATTGTGATGAAACATGCCATCAGTGTGCCCTGCCTCCATTGGTGACAAACACAACCTGGGATGACGGCAATTAATATGTACATTTGACGAGGGTTGCTAATGCATGAATTCTAGTTAAACGGCAATGAATCAGCTATATAATTTTCAGATTTATTATAGCCTGCGACTGTATCATTAAGTGCATGCCTGCTATTCAACCACAGCATCTCTTTCAGTAATCAGGAATTACTTGTTTAATCTCCTTTGAACGCTGTCCCATTTCCCTTTCCTCTTTTTGCTCTCCTGTTACCACACAGTAGTGCGTGTTGGCTTCTGTTAATGCGGGTTAATGCTCTTCCCCTCCCTAGAACGTGAAAGACGACAGGAGCGATGAAGAGGAGGAAGATTCATTCAGCGATACCGAGGAGGCGCACATGAAAAACGGAAACAAGAACGGCTGCGGATCGAGCCATCCTCTCCTGAACAACAACCATTAGCGTACAGCCAGTAGAGTTTCCCCATCGTGTTGCTTGCTGTGCCCGTAACCCATCCTGCAGTACAGAGCTTAGCGTCAACATCTTAACCAGAGTCCATGATTGATTTTATTGCCGGTCACTAGATCTTGGAAGAGAGCCCAGTTTTTTTTTACAAGAGCGAAAATAACTTGCTTAACTCTACGATATGTGTTTAATGGCCCACTTTTGAATATGCTGTATTGGGACGTACAGCAGACATGGCCTTTTCAACTTGGAGAATGCTCAACGATCTACAGGGATGTTGTGGTTTCAAACTGAATTGTTCGTACAGTTAAATTGTGATAAGAGCATTTATAACCCTTTGTCAAGCCTCTAGTAATGTTTTAACCTGATTTGGGAACTGTGGAGTGAGTGCAGACATCCCCTGATGAGCCAAGTGTTATTTTATACAGGGGGGAAAAGCCATGCCACTGGAATTCCTTCAGTAAAATGTTAAGCATTCCACTTGAGCTTCAGGTCTTTATCAGTCAGATACTCCTCTGAGAATTGGATCTAATTCCCTCTTGATGGGGATGAGTGGTGGGAGATGTAGTCAAGAGCAGATTCTCCCATACCATTTTTTTCTCTAGACAGATCTGCCTATCAGTTTGTCAATGAACGGGGGTGACGCAAGATTTTGCAAACTGGAGGAGATCTTCTTTGGGCTGGAAGGAACCCTAAGAGACCTGTGGGATTTTCTCCTGGTGCCTAGCATGTCATAACCAATGCACACTCTGTGCGCCTGTTTCTCTCTTCCCACCTATCCTATCTTAGAGCTGTCAACTCAGCAGCCATCTGCTTTAGAACAACGGATGCCAATACATTATTTTGGGAAGGAGCGACATTTTTCGGTTTTATCCAGCCCAGCGTTGTCGTCCCTTGTTGGCAGTGCCGACATATCAATTACAATTTAATAAAAGCCTTTAGTTTTACTAATGTTGGGGCTGTGCTGTGTCAGCAGTCAAGAAAGGAGCTGGCAGCCAAAGAATCGGAGATTAGAGACTAAGCCAGCAGTCAAGAGTCTAGAAACAAGCTACTTAGGAAGACTTTGGTGTTCAGGCACAGTCCCACCTCAGACTGGAGGTTATTTTTAGTCTGTTAAGATTCAGAATACTTCACTGTCCCCAAAAGATGATCCAGGTGGCTAGCTTATACCTAAGGCGTTCACATCCGTAGCTCGAAGTTCCCAGTCCAGTCCTTGGTAGCTAAGCATGTCCAGCCTTTGAAACGTTATACCTTTATCCTGACTTTCTTGCAGTAGGGGAAAGCAAGAAAGAGTCTTCCTGAGCTTCCAGAAGCCTTATACTGATACCAGGTGATAATGAACCCAAGATTAGGCCATTCTGGAGACAGACAATCTAGAGATCCTTGGTAGATGTTGATCCGTATTGGTTCTTTCTTGGGTCATCTCTGCCGGTGCCGTGATAGTCAGATTGTCAAGTAGTATATTTATGAAACCTAGCAATTATTTTTTAGTTTCTTGGCACTTTTTTCCCATTACTTTGATATGAGTGTTCTTTGAAGCTACCTCCTTCCCCTTATCTGAAAATCTACCCTTCAATCTGGAGTTTGGCAACACGGCACCATCCAGATGTTTTTGGGCTACTGGTCAGGTCTTATCCATATAGCATGGACAATGGTTTGGAGTTGCCAATGGTCTGAAGTTGCAGTGCAAAACATCTGGAAGGTACCAGCTTGCTTACTCCTGCTGCAATCTATTCTTGAAAGAACCCAAATAGCATCTTAGGAATCTATAGGAACTTTTGTTGGAGATAGACTTCCTAGCCCATAAAGGTAGGAGCGTGCTCAACCTCTCCTACCTGTATAAATAAATAAATACGGAGAATCTTTTTTTATCCATCACTGCCTACATTCCTCTCCTATTTGCTTCCCTCCCCCCAAAACTAGATGAATTACCCACCTTTATTGTTGTTATGTATCTTTGTGTTGACTCGGGCTTATGGCAAGCCTATCTTGGGGTTCTCTTGGCAAGATTTATTGAGCTTTGTCACCGCAGTGGGATTCCATGGCTGAGCAGGCATTCAAACCCTGAGCTCTTCTATTGCTAGTCCAGCACTCAAACCATTATTCCACACTGCCTCTTATCTGGAAAGGATCTTGGGATAATCTGGTACAATGTCCAGCCAGTAAATCCTTTGCACTATATTGCTTCCTGGTGCCTAGGCCTTCTTTGAACATGCAGCAGAATGAGGTGAACAGTAATATATATGAGACGGTGGGAGGAGGGATTGCATTCTGTATCCTGTGTGAAAAGCTCTTTCAGGCTGCATCCACACTGCAGAAATAATCCGGTACGATCCCACTTTAACTGCCATGGCTCAATGCTGTGGAATTCTGGGAAGTGTAGTTTGTCGAGGCACCAGAGCAGAGCACTGGTTTTTGCACTGAAAACACCTTTTCCGTACAGAAAAGCCGTGTGCATTTCTGTGCTAAATTTGTCCCAAAGTGTAAATAGCCCTCAAGGATTGCACAAAACAATCTTTGCATATCTGCATAACAAGGGGAACGCCGAGGGAGTGATGCTTCCCTGCTTGTAAGGATAAGGAACGTGAAGATTTACACTACAGACAGTATTTTTTCATTTGGTTGCATCTGCAGCAGGCAAAAAGTCAAGCAGCAACTCCTAGGTTAAGATCCTTGACAATGAAGTGCACAATTGTTGTCGAACCTCCCTTTGAGAGCCTTATAATCTGGAGCCTCCTTTGTATACCTCTCACTAACCATGTGCCTGATTTATATTGTTCTTCTTTTCTGGCCAGTTCTATTTAATAATTATAATTAATAATATTGCACAATGGCCAAATGGAGTTAAAACGGTTAAAAGGGTTTGGCAATGGCTTGGGGATAATGTATATAGTATATTATAGTTTCCAATGAGAAAGACCTGGGCCTATATCTTGTTGTTAGTCTTGACTAAATCTCGACCTTTTGGTAGTATCTGTTCTTATCAGTTTAATATCTGATACGTCTTCTGTTCTTGACTAAAGTAGTCCCATTTAATCAATGGGATTTATCTACCATTCAGCAACTCTAGTTGGGATTAACCAACAGAATGCAAGTCCTGGTCTAAGCATGCATGTGTGTTAAAAAGTCGAGTAAGTTACTTCTTCTCTATGTTTAGATACGAGATTCAAGGTAATAAGAAGGCATCATTATCAGACAACCGAGATGGCCACCGAGGATGATAGAAAAGAAAACAGCAGGGAATAGATGAGAACTAAACCTTGGTTTGACCAGGTAAATAGCAGCAACTGTTAAGTCCTGGGTTCAAGAAAAGAGAAGGGGTCAACCTGAGATCTAAGATGGTTAAACTTCTGCTGATGGGCAAATGCAAAGGGAAGCCTGATGAAATTGTTCAAATAGGAAAGGGACATGAAACGGAGGAGGTCAAATTCAGGATCCAGTTCAGCTGTGTAGAAAGGAAGAATACTACTGTTATTCCGAAGAGTTCAGTTTACAACACAAAATGTTTTTTTAAAAAAATCAATTCAGCACATAGTATGTAAAGTTCTAATAAACCAACCAGTTTTTCAATAAAGATATTAAAAATGCGTATGTGTCCTCTCATCGTCTTAGGGTTAATCGCTTCATTTACGTTATAGTGCTGGTGGCATCGCACTTTTAATGGTTTTGCTAAATGAATGTTTATGTCTCCAAACATGATCCCGTTAAGGGAGGAAAAAATGAAGTAGAGAATTCATCCACCTTATAACTGTGTGCATTTGTATTATTCTGGCCTGCTGCTGAGATGCCTGCAATGCAAATGAAATTAGAGTATGTAGGTTTTGGCTCTACGTATGTTGCAAACTGTGAAGAAGGGGAAGGAAAGAGTCCTGCATTTTGCTGATTTAGAAAGAAAAACACGGTCCCCACAGGCATTGTTGCCTAGTCTTTTTCAGCTGCAAAGAGGAGTTGATCTGCAGTAATCAGATTTAAGAGAAAGAGAGAAAAAAGAGAGAAATTTATGGGCAGAAATTATTATGGGTGCAAGAATCAATGCAAGCCGGATTTGTATTAAGTCATAGGGGCTCATCAGTTGTACCTAAGTCACTTCTAGAATTTCAAAGTAAATTTTGGTTTTGGTTTTGGGAGAGGAAGTGTACGTTTAAAAAAGCACAGGCATCCTGCATCAGGAGTCTTACATGTGGCCTATAGTTATGTGTCTGCAGCTAAATTCTTCCTTCCCTGAACCTACCTTTTCAGCAATTCAGCCTCTTGAAGACAACCATTTCTATGGAGTTTATCATACAACGGAATTTGGGGGTATAATGCAATGGCAATCCAAATGCAATCATGGGGTTTCACGTAATTGCGAATGAGTGTGTCTCACGCAATTTCGGGCAAAAGGGAAGTCATTCCGAACGCAATCATAAGTTTTACGTTATGTGTATAAGAGTATCTCATGCAATTTCGGGCAATGGGGGGTCATTTTGGGAAATGGGAAGTCATTCTGAACACATTCCGAACGCAATTAGATTTCACATAAATTCGCGAAACTAGCGAGTTTACGTGAATTCGAATTGGCTCAATTCAAAATTGGGAGAAATTCCTCCCGTGTGATAAACTCCAATGTCTTTGGAGAGCAGTTGGGATCAGTGAAGATAGCTATTTTTCTGTAGCTGGACATGCCTTGAGGCATCAACAGGGACCTCTCCCATTCTCAAAACACATGGAAACAGTCATGGAGAGAGGCTGCATCACTGTAAAGATGGATTCAGAGGGGACTATGGTCACTGCAGAGGTGCTAAAGAATTCCTACCTCCACAATTACTAGAAATTGTGTCAATCATATAGTGAGAAAATCTGACTTTCTTCTTTGGGGGAGCTGTGAATCACACAGTTCTTCCTCATGGTGAATTCAATCTCTTTTCCTTTAGTTTGCATCCATTGCTCCATATCTAGTTTCCGGAGCAGCAGAAAACAAGCTTGCTCCATCTTCAATATGACATCCCTTCAAATATTTAAACAGGGCTATCACATCACCCTTTAATCTTCTTTCCCTTGCTTGATTTCTGTTGAATCTTTGGCACAGAAACAATAGCAGCGTTCAATGGCAGACATCTTTACTGGCTCAAGAGATAGAAGAAATGCACAGGCAATTAACCAATCCATTTCATTTTGTAATGCACTAGGTTAAATATAAACACACCTGGGGATTGGGAATTAAAATAAAATCTTCAGAGGCACCAGGATCTTGCTGGAAATGAATCAGAATGAGCAAAACCTCATCTGGATACCAGAAGTAAAATTGGTTTGCACAGGAACAAAAACCTGGCATTTCCTGAGACCTTTTAGCCATCTGGAGGCAGCTTAAGCCATTGTTCTAACAAATTATGGCCTCTGATAGTGCATTGACCCTGGATTTACTCCCAGCTGTTTCTGCTGCTGTGTCTTCCCCAGCTTCAACTAGAAATGGAAAGTCTATGCTAAGATACCTGTCCCAGTTTATCCATGAATAAATACTAAACATTGGCCAAGAGGCTACATCGAGATGATGTCAAGTCCATGTCTGTCTGCTGTGGCTCATGGGAAGGATCACTGTCTGTCTCAAGCACTAACACATCCCACTCTCTTTCTGTTTCTTTGCCTATGCCATAGTCCTTGGGTCCCATGAACGGGGCATGACAGCCATCCTTTTGCTTCACTGACTGTCTCATATGAGTTTATCACACGAAGGAGACTGGGAGTTTATCCCGTGAATATCCCGGAAAAATTACATAATTACGTGAAATAATTTTACACGACGTCGCACAGAACCTTCCATTAAAGTGGTCACAAAGAAGCATTAATGCACGTCTTTTTACTTTTGGGATTTCGGCAACAATGCATTCCCGATATCACTTTATTTGCGCAATTGCTTGTGGTCATCGTTCGCACAATTACTTGCTTTATTTGCGGGATGCTTTAAATGTGCTTTAATCTCTCTCTAATGCCGAAATCAGCCCCAGTGTGATCAACTCCATAGTCTGAACTTGGGCCCTGAGAACGTGCCATGATAGCAACTCTCAATTCTATTCTTGGAGCTCCAGTCCAAAACAACTTCCCCCGTCTTCTCCATATGACATGGGCCTTTGCGACAGATCCAAAAAGGCATTGGAGCAAGAGTGGGTGCCTTCAGAAACATCTGCGGGGATAAGAGAGGAGATGGGGAGGTGAGGAGATGGGCGAATTGGCCAGAACTTGACAACACCTGCAAAGGGGAAGGCAGGCCCACCTTTTCACTTTCTGCCCTGTCCTCTAAGCCAGTCTCGATCTAAGGCAGTAGAGAGGAAGTGAAGAGCATGACATTAATCCCTTGTCAAAGAATAGGCTTCCCAATCAAAGAGATGGAGGGAGGGGGATCAAAGGCACCTAATCTCCCTCCTTGCTGATCATGGAGGGCTCCAGTAGGGTTCGGAGAGTTTATTTAACTGACATTCCCCCCATCCGCCTTGGTAGGATTACTGGAGGTGGTGGGCTTATTAGAAGCCAACGCCAAACAAACTGACCTGAGCTTCGGCATATGATTCCTTTCTTTCTTCCTCCCCCCTCTGTTCCTCCTTTTGCTCCTTTTCCAAATGCAAAGTCATGACAATCCTCCTTAGGTCCTATGTTGTTGATGTCCGACTCTGGGGGTGTTTGGGGGAATAGCTTCTATTTACTCAGCTGGAAACGTCCAAGTTCTCTGTGAGTTTTTGCAGCCTGTCCACTGCTTGCAGGGTTGTCTCTTTCCAAACCCCCCTTCCTTTCAGCCTCAAAAGGCATCCCACAGAATCACCGGCATCGGACCCCAGAGAGACTGGCTTTGATGTTCCAGGAGGCAGAGTTCATTATGAATGCTCCAACGTTTTGAGAGTGAGACTCACCTGACTTTCTGGATCATTGCTTTGGAAGGAATGGCTAGGCCCACGATTTACAGGGCACTGTTCACAGTCTGTCTTCAGCTGAGAGCCCTCAGTTGCCACAGGCTTTTTTTTTATCAATAAACTCAGCATCTTTCAAGTCATGCATTTCTCTTTAAACATCCACTGGACCAGATGTGGAGTTTAGAATGAATAACTCCTGGTGATAGTGCCAACTGGAGTAGACCCATTTGAATCAGTGGGACTGACTGTAGTGTTGACTCATTCAATAGGTCTATTTTAGTTGTGAGAAACCAGCCGAATTCTTACTAATCACAGTTACCATCATAGTGCAGTGGTTTGAGCATAGGACTTGGGCTCTAGAGATTTGGGATTCAAAGTGGGGACACTTGGCCATGGAAACCCTCTTGATGATCTTGGTCCAGTCATACACTCTCAGCCTCAGAATACTCCGGCTGAAAAGCTGAAAAACTAATGCTCCTTCGTCACCGGGCCCCTGGCTGTCGCTGGTAGGACAGGGCTTCCAGCCATGTCCATCTTGAAGGAGCAGTCAGATACTCAAGTCTGGATACTTGACAACTTTATTGAACTTCGACACAACAGGCAACTTCCTTCCCGAACCTAGGCTAGCGTGTTACTTCATGGCTGCCGATACTGCTTTCCCAAAGTTAAGGCGCAGCTTCCCCTTGGCCTTCCCGTTTCTTGTCGCTCCCTCTGGGAATGGGCGGAGCGCCACAGGCCAACACTTCCCTCTAATGTCCCAACATACACGAGGTCCAGGCCCAAATACCGGACAAGTGTAGCACCGTTCTTCTTCCACCACAAAAGTGGCCGGGTGTACTCTCTCCAGCAGAAATCCTTCCTCTCTCAGGTCCCGGAATCCTTCCCCATCACAGATCCCATGGCGGGCCCTTATACGGCACCTGGTCAAAGCAGCAGACAAGCCCTCCCGGAGTGGTCTTTCCTCCTCCCTTCCCCATCACAGATCCCATGGCGGGCCCTTATACGGCACCTGGTCAAAGCAGCAGACCAGCCCTCCCGGAGTGGTCTTTCCTCCTCCCTTCCCCATCACAGATCCCATGGCGGGCCCTTATACGGCACCTGGTCAAAGCAGCAGACCAGCCCTCCCGGAGTGGTCTTTCCTCCTCCCTTGGCCTTTCACCTTCCTCCCCTCTTCCTTCCAGTTCCACCTGTCTTTTGCCTCCCCCCTTGGCCACCGCCTTCTCTCCTTTTATAGGACACCCCTCCTCTCCAGCCCCAGGCCCCATGCCAGCTTCAGCTGTTTCCCATGAGACCTGCGCTGGCTCACCCTTCCCCGGCTCCCTGGGGTCCTGCTGGAAAGCACACAACAACAATAATTCTGATCACAGCCATTCCCCTTGCGGGACCCCAACCTTCCTCCACCCCGTCCTCTACCCTCTGACATCCTTTTATTAAGAACTCTACCCGGAAGCGACACTGAACCATGGGTATCTTTCCATTTAACTGAGGGTACATACATCTTTATTATGGTCATAGACCAGAACAAGAGTAATACATTCCAGTTTGGGTACCTAACTTCTTCATATGTTCAATACTTTGGTACTCCCTCTGTGGATTTGTCTGGATTTTGATCTTATATTTAATCTCATCTCCAAACAATCTTGCGTTAAGTGCAGCAAATGCCTCTTCTTCATTTTAAAATTAATATTCCACAATCACTTAATTCACCATCTATATTGCAATCAGTTCCAGCTGTTCTCTGTTGCTGCTGTTGTTGTTGTTGTGTGCCTTCAAGTCTTTTCTGACTTATGGCAACCCTATCACAGAGGGTTTTTTTAGCAAGATTTGTTCAGAAGGAGTTTGCCTTTTGCCTCCGCAAAGACTGTGTGAGATACTTTAATTCGCAATAACGTGAAACCCCATGATTGTGTTTGGATTGCCATTAGATTATACTTCCATTTCCCAACATCTGATAAGGTCCTTATACTCTTGATCTCCAGAGTCCTCATCCAATACCCAAACCACAATACCATGCTGGCTATCTGCTCTTTCTTTTGACAGGAGTGAAATAATTGCCTGTTTAGCTCAAATCACAAAGTGAAATGCATCCCAAATCCTCTCCCTCTCTTATGACCTCTTGCCTCCTCTTGCCTTTTGCCTGCTGCTTCACCTTCACTGCTCCATTTCTTAATCCTTTTGCCATCTCTGAACCGTTCCCTAAAACTCTTTGTATCTGGGCTCCATGACTCTCAGAGGTCATTCAGATGGTGCAAATAATGCCGTTAGAATGTGGGTTGAATCTGTGTAGTTCATATGAATTTCAAATACAACTGATTTTTAATTTTTGTATCCCGGGATAATCAATCTCCAGGTTTTCTTCAAGTTTTCCTGCAAGATCTGCAATTTTGGCTATGTGAATAAACTAGCGAATTCACATGAATTCGAATTGGCTCCATTCGCAATAAAGAGAAATTCCTCCCATCTTATAAGGTCCTGTGACCTCTTGCTTCTCCTTTCTGGATTAACCAGCAGCCAGGGTTCATCTAGGAGTCATATAAGCGGATATCATTTATGCCATGACAATGGGACAACATGGGACCAACATGGGACAAAACCATGCTCCTGGGGCTTAAATGCCAGAGCAAAATAATCCCCGGTGACACAATGAGTGACAGCTCTCTGACAGAGGAGGCTAGGTAGTTCACAAAACTACAGATCCCAGAATTCCATAGCATTGAGCCGTGGCAGTTAAAGCGGTATCGAGCTGCATTAATTCTGCCATGCAGATGCTCCCCAAATCACCCATCCTGCTTAGTAGTGGCTTGTATTTCTAAAAATGAGCACCGGGTGGCAGCAGAGTTACACTTCTTTGGATAAGGAAAGCTACCTGTGAGACATCCTGAAGGTCATGGCTCACCTTTGCAACAAATTGCATTGCATCCTCTACTCCTAACCCCACTGTACTCTCCATTTCCTTTTTAAAAATTAAAAACAGGTATGTGGACATATATTTTTGATTAGCAATTTGTGTCGTACAATGAGCCACCGGGGTGTAGTGGCTTCAGCGTTGGACCACGACTCTGGAAGACCAGGGTTCAAATCCTGGCTCAGCCATGCAAACCCATCAAGCGACCTCGGGCAAGTCTCAGCCTCGGGGAAGACAGTGGCAAACCCCCTCTGAAGAAACCTGCCAAGGAAACCCCATGATAGGGTCGCTATAAGATATGCCATTGTAATATGGATTGCAATATATATATATATATATATATGTTGCAATCCACATTGCAATGGCATATCTACTAGATATGCCTTTGCAATATATGTGGGTTTGTATATATATATGTGGAGTTTATCATATGACGGAATTTGGGGGTATAATGCAATGGCAATCCGAACGCAATCTTGGGGTTTCACGTAATTGCGTATGAGTGTATCTCATGCAATTTTGGGCAATGGGAAGTCATTCCGAACGTAATCATAGAGTTTCACGTAATTGCGTATTAGAGTATCTCACACAATTTCGGACACTGGGGGGGTCATTTTCGGTAAATGGGAAGTCATTCTGAACGCATTCTGAACGCAATTAGAATTCATGTAAATTCGCTAAACTAGCAAATTCACGTGAATTCGAATTGGCTCCATTCGAAATTGAGATAAGCACTCGCTCTCTTTGAAACATTTTCTAAGAAAGCCACTGCTCCATTTTTCTTTAAATGGTGTCAAACCTCATCACTTTGACAGTGTAGATGCACCCTGAATTTCCAGTCTCTATTATCGTCAGGGTGATACTGTCCCTTGGAGATTTTAATCTCAACCAAACGGAGAGCTTCCGCTTCCCTCCCAGAAACCGGATGACTACTCAGCCAAACAGTTTTTGGGAAGTATTATACTGTCACAAGTATAATGCAGTATAGATATCCCCTTGAGAAGAAGCCAAAGATGCTATCTAAAAGAGGAGGAGGAGAGAAATATATGGAAAAAGTACTTTGATTAGCCTCCAACTTAACCCTTCCTTTCCAGGCAAAGAGCCAAGGGGATCCTTCCCGCGAAGATATCTATAACATCTGTCGGATGTCTCTGAAGGCTTATGAACTTTGCAATAATGATGGAAATACTTGGCTTCTCGAGTGGGTATTTAAAATGGCAAAGAGAGAGAATAAAAGACGGAATGAGGAGACAGTAAAAAAATTTTCCCCCAATAGCTCAACAAAACCCTGCATCTAAAGCTTGTAGCCCAGGCCTGGGCACAAAGGTAAATAACAAGAAGATGCCAGCCACTGATGCTGGCGAAACGTCAGAAAGGAACTCTTCTAGAACATGGCCACATAGCCTGAAAGCTCCACAAAAAAACTATGGATGCCGGCCATGAAAGCCTTCGACTCCACATTGTAAATAACAAGAATAATAAATGCCAACTGAGACCCGTGCAACAGATATTGTGGGCTTGGAAGCTACTTCTAGGCCCTTAGGCATAGCTGTCTGAACAACCAGCATCCCCAATGGGTCAATACTGTCCGCATGCTTGCCCTCCCATTTTGTACCAGTCCTGCACTGGAGGAAGCATGCAAACGTGAAAGTGACAGGGCTGTGGCAGGAGTTGGCATTGCCAGGCAGGAGGAGGCCAGCAGCTTGCCCGCCACAGAGAGTCTTCAATAGAAGTATAGTGTCTAGATCAAGGGAAGTCATAGTGCCACTCTATTCTGCTTTGGCCAGGCATCACCTGGGATAACACTATGTCCAATTCTGGGCACTGCAATTCAAAAAGGATGTTGAGAAGCTGGAGCGTGTCCAAAGGAGGGCAACCTGAACGATGAAAGGTCTGGAAACCAGCAAACCCTGTGAGAAGCAACTTAGGGAACTGGGGATGTTTAGCCTGGAGAAGAGGTGGTTAAGAGGTGATATGATAGCCCTGTTTAAGCATTTGAATGGATGTCATATTGAGGAGGGAGCAAGCTTGTTTTCTGCTGCTCCAGAGACTAGAATGCAGAACAATGGATGCAAACTGCAGGAAAAGAGATTCCACTTCAACGTTAGGAGGAACTTCCTGACAGTAAGAACTGTTCGACAGTGGAATAGGCTGCCTTGGAGAGTGGTGGAGTCTCCTTCTTTGGATATCTTTAAGCAGAGACTGGATGGCCATCTGTTGGAGATGCTTTCATTGTGAGTTCCTGCATGGCAGGGGTTCGATGGGATGGTCTTTGAGGTCTCTTCCAACTCTATGATTCTGCACATCAGTGCTCTTCCCCTATCTTCATGGTGCTTAATCTGCTCAAAGGATTATTTGGAGTCTCAATCTTGATTCAGAGCCAATGGGGGCTCTGAAGGATCACCCTGGAGCATGAATCGGACCTATGATGGACCCAGCCGTTTGCATCATCTAACCAGGTTGGGGCAGGAATGTTTCTTTTCCTCTGTGCAGACACAGGGTAAGTTGACGTTACGTGGTGTTAGGATCTTCAGTCTATGATTCAAAATGTTTGAAGGAGATGGCACTTAACAGGGACATATCGGAAGGACGCTGATATTCCAAGTCCAAATGCCAGAATTGCAGATGTAGCTCCTGAAACAGGTCTGTGGTTATTGTGCCCATGTACTGCAGAAGACTTTCTGTGCCGATGATGCATTGTTCGACAGAGTCAGTGCTACTTAGAATTTGAAGAAGACTAGGGACCTTATCAGATGGGAGGAATTTCTCTTTATTGCAAATGGAGCCAATTGGAGCCAATTCGAATTCATGTGAATTTGCTAGTTTAGCAAATTCACGTGAATTCCTATTGCATTCGGAATGCTTTCAGAATGACTTCCCATTACTCAAAAATGACCCCCCCCCATTGCCCAAAATTGCGCAAGATGCTTTAATTTGCAATAAGGTAACACTCATGATTTTGTTCGGAATGACTTCCCTTTTGCCCGAAATTGCATGAGATGCTTTAATTCGCAATAACGTGAAACCCCATGATTGGTTCGAATTGCCATTGGATTATACTTCCAATTTCCAATGTCTGATAAGGTCCTAGGAATTGGGAGGGCAGCTATGGACGAACTGGACAGGATGTTGTAAAGATGTAACTCTGAACACTAAAGCAAGAATCTTCTAAGCCCTTGTATTCCCCATCCCCATGTACGGATGTGAGAGCTGGACGGTGAAGAAAGCGGAGAGGACCTCTGGATGAACGCCAGAAGTCCTCCAACGAAATCAACACATTTGAGCTGTGGTTCTGTTGGAGAGTGCTAAGGGTGGCCAATGAGGGAAACAAATGGCCGCAGGGACAGTCCAACTGGATGGCCCTTGTGGTCTCTTCCAACTCTATGATTCTGTGAAATGAGTCCTAGGACAGATCAAGCCTTAATGCTCCCTGGAAGCCAAGATGATGAAACTGGGGCTGTCACACTTTGGTCACATCATGAGAAGACATGACTCATTGGAGAAGACATTAATGCTAGGAAAGGAGTACAGTGGTCCCTCCGCATATGGTCACCTTGAATAGAGGACACTGGAGTTTATCACATGGGAGGAATTTCTCCCAATTGCGAATGGAGCCAATTCGAATTCACGTAAATTCGCTAGTTTAGCGAATTTACGTGAAATCTAGTTGTGTTCGGAATGCATTCAGAATGAGTCCCCATTTTCCGAAAATGACCCCCCTACATTGTCCGAAATTGCGTGACATACTCTCATACGCATTAACGTAAAACCTATGAATGTGTTCGGAATGACTTCCCTTTTGCTTGAAATTGCGTGGGATACTTTAATACGCAATTACGTGAAACCCCATGATTGCGTTCAGATTGCCATTGCATTATACCCCTAAATTTCCGTCGTATGATAAACTCCACTGTGGAGTTCCTCCTAGGGAGAAGATGGAAATGGAGGACGTGTCTGGTCACCCTGAATGGAGGTCTCTGTGGAGCTCCTCCTGGCCAGAAGGTGGAAATGGAGGACATGCCCTGGAAAAGGAGGACAGGTCTAGTTTACCCCCTGGATGGAGGACAGCAGAAGGTGGAGAGGAGGGCCTGTCCGGGAAAAGGAGGACGGAGATGCCCTGCCTGTAATAATAATAATACTAATACTAATCATCATCATCATCATCATCATCATCATCATCATCATCATCATCATCATCATCAATCTCCTTTTTCCAGGCTTAATCTTTTAGTGGAGTGTGTTAGAATCCTGGGGACCAATCAGGTGGCGGAGGGAGTCTCTTCTGCGAGGCGTGCAGCCAATCAGGAGCTGCTCTGGAGGAAAGGCAGAGGAGGAGGAGAGGATGCTCCAGACTTACTCACTCCAGTCCTTCCTTCGCTGGCTCCCTTTTGCATCCTCCTCCTTTTGCTCTCCACTTTTCTTTTTTGCTTTGCAAGGAAACCACACGCTGTTGAGCTTCTACTGGGTCCATTGCATTTTTCCAGCCTTCCAGCTGCTGACATCCAGGGTCTTTTTAAAATTTTGTTCCTTCTCCTCCTCCTCCTCTTCCTATTTGCCTGCCATCAAAAAAAGAAATGTTTGTCTGGCTTCTCTCCACCATCTTCCTCTTTGGGGTCCACACAGGTAAGGAACGATCCCGGATCTATATTGGTCCTTCCTTCCCCCCACCACCTTCCTTCAGGTGAACTCGGGTTCTGGGTTCGGATCCTGCGCTTTAAGGTACTGGGGAGACGGGGGAGGGTTTGATTGGGTGCCAAGCCTGCCAGTGAGAAAGCCCGTCCAAAACCACGTTGTTTGAGGGGTTGGAAGCCCCTACTCTGGGAGTCCCCAAGGTGTCCTCCTTTTCCCGGGCGCGTCCTCCTAGGGAGACGGGGGAGGGTTTGCCGGAGTGCCAAGCCTGCCAGTGAGAAAGCCCGTCCAAAACCACGTTGTTTGAGGGGTTGGAAGACCCCACTCCGGGCAACACCAGGACGTCCTCCTTTCCCCGGACGCGTCCTCCATTCCCACCTTCTGTCCAGGAGGAGTTCCAAAACGTTTTCCATCTTAAGCAGGACTATGAAGGGTAAATTTGTCTTTATACAAGTGTTCATAGCTTTGTGTTTGGTCGTGTCCTACATTTTTCTTGAATGCCCTCAGCTGGGGGGGGGGTGTCTGGCGTCCTCCTTTTCCAGGACGCGTCCTCCATTTCGCCCTTGTGTCCAGGAGGAGTTCCAAAATGCCCTCCATTTTGAGCAGGACTAAGAAGCATGAATTTATATTTATATTCGTCTTACTATAAATTTTTAAAAGTAAGAAACATGAATTTATATTTATATATGTTTATATTACTGTATATATTTATATTATATTTATCTTAGCATTTTTTTTTACTAAGAAGCATGAATTTACAGTATATCTATATTATTATTATTATTATTATTATTCAGGTAATGGGACTTTTCAGGTAATGGCAGTCATTCCAAACGCATTCCAAATGCAATTGGAATTCACATAAATTCGCTAAACTAGTGAATTCACGTGAATTCGAATTGGCTCCAATTGGCTCCATTCGAAATAAAGAGAAATTCCTCCCGTCTGATAAACACCTACGAAATAACATAAAACCCATGATTGCATTTGGAATGACTTCCCTTTTGCCCAAAATTGCATGAGATACTTTAATTCGCAATAATGTGAAACCCCATGATTGCGTTCGGATTGCCATTAGATTATACCTCCAATTTCCGTCATCTGATAAACTCCTTAGAAGCACAAATGTACATTTCTAGGAGCGTGTTTTCATATTTTCTTTCATCAGGTCCTACATTTCCCCCTGGAGTGTCCTCCATTTTGCCTTGTCCTCCTTTGCAGTTAGGACACCTGGCCACCTTGGACACCTAGGTCCATCTACACGGTCGAAATCATGCAGCTTGACGCCACTTTCTTTGCCCTGCCTCCGTCCTACAGGATCCTTGGGTTTGTAGTTTTTGCAAGGCACCTGCACTCTTGGGCAGAGGAGGCTCAAGACCTTGCCAAACTACAGATCCCAGGTTTCCATAAGGCAGAGCTTCAGGTGCTTTCTACAGTGTAGATGCTTCTTATGACTCTGGGTTCGGATCCCCTCGAAGCCTTTCAAAACCCATTGGGTGACACTTGCGGGTCACACTCTCTCATCCTCAGAGGAAGCCAAAGCCAACTTTCTCCCCAAACCTTCCCCAAATATGGGGAAAATATCTCTGCCAGGGTCCCCATAAGGACTTGAAGGTCCACCGCCAACGCATGACGTGTGTCTCTCTCTTGCGTTCACACGATACCAAAGCATACAAAGATAATTATTACTATTATTGTTATATTTATTTATTCAAGCTAAGGAGGCGATGGAGAGGAAAGGAAAAGACGCACCTTGCCCTGGTGGGGCTTTTTGCACAATAATTTCCTCTCCATCACCTCCTTGGCTTGAATAAATAAATATGATGATGATGATGATGATGATGATGATATGGGTGCGATCCCAGTTTTTTACTTTTCCAAAAAGGATCTCTCTCTCTCTCTCTCTCTGGAGTTTATCACATGGGAGGAATTTCTGTCAATTGCGAATGGAGCCAATTCGCAATTACGTGACTTTGCTAGTTTACCAAATTTACGTGAAATCTGATTGCGTTTGTAATGCGTTCCGAATGACTTCCCATTTCCCGAAAATGGCCCCCCCATTGTCCGAAATTGCGTGAGATACTCTAATACTCAATTACGTGAAACCCCATGATTGCGTTCGGAATGACTTCCCTTTTGCCCGAAATTGCGTGAGATACACTCATTCGCAACAACGTGAAACCCCATGATTGCATTTGGATTGCCATTAGATTATACCCTCAAATTCCGTCGTATGATAAATTCCTCTCTCTCTTTCCAGACTTGTATATTCTTCATTCTCTTTCTGCTTTCATGGTGTCAAAACTTGCAAGAGGGGAAAAGCAAGCTGCTTGGCCTTTAACTCTGCAACTCCCAGCCTTCTTTCCTTTTTCTCAACTTGGCTTCCATGCATTTATGTTTTTTCCCCTCTTTTTCTGAGCTGGTTTGCAGGCTTGAAATGTGATGCTCCTATTTGCTTTCTCCTCCCTCCTCTCTACCTTTGGCACAGGATTGTGCAGTTGTGCAGAAGACCAAAAGTAGTAGCAGCAGCAAGTACATTTCTATACATTTCTATTCTATTCTATACACTACTTCTATCTTTCTATATAAAAAGGTTGTCTATAAAAATGTCTCCTCGAAACAGGCAAGGACTTCTGAAATTGTGGAGATTACTTTCTCCCCTCCTGCTTTGCTTTCCCTTCCTCCTGTCTCTAACTTTTTTGGCTTTTGTAAAAACAAGAAAGGACCTTATCAGACGTCGGAAATTGGAAGTATAATCTAATGGCGATCCGAACGCAATTATGGGGTTTCACGTTATTGCGAATTAAAGCATCTCATGCAATTTCGGGCAAAAGAAAAGTCATTCCGAATGCAATCATGGGTTTTACTTTATTGAGAATTAAAGCATCTCACACAATTTTGGGCAATGGGGGGTCATTTTCGGGTAATGGGAAGTCATTCTGAACGCATTCCGAACGCAATTGGAATTCACGTGAATGTCCTCCATGTTGAGCCTGCCCAAGAAGCATGTATTTATATTTCTATGAGTGTTTTTTTTAAGCTTTTATTTTGTCATGTTTTCCATTCATCTTGGATGTCCTACATTTGGTGGTGCTTTGTCCTCTTTTGCGGTTATGACGTCTGGTCACTTTGATGGTGATGGCCATATAACAAAGTGCAATAACATTCCAAATCCACAAAAAGACTAGATACCATTATTCAGCCAACCCAAAATGCACCCTGTAATTTAGGCATTTGGGTTGGCCGCATAAAGGTATATCACTCTTCTGTGAATTTGGGATACTATTAGGTCTTTGAGTTGGCCAAATAAAGGTATATCAGTAATTTGTGGATTTGAGATGTTATTGTGTGTTTGGGTATCACTGTTCTGTGGATTTGGGATGTTATTGCTCCTTTGGATTGGCCAAATAAAGGTATATCACTGTTCTGTGGATTTGGGGTGTTATAGTACATTTAGGTTGGCCAAATAAAGATATATCGCTCATCTGTGGATTTGGGATGTTATTGTGCATTTGGATTGGGTGCTTAAAGTATCATTGTTATGTGGATTTGGGGTGTTATTGTGCATTTGGGTTGGCCATATATGGGTATATACTGTTCTGTGGATTTGGGATGCTATAGTGTATTTGGGTATCACTCTTCTTTGGATTTGGGGTGTTATTGTGCATTTGGATTGGCCGTATAAAGGCATATCACTGTTCTGTGGACTTGGGATGTTACACAGTAGTGCGTTTGGGTATCCCTGTTCTGTGGATTTGGGATGTTCTTGTCCATTTGGGTTGGCGAAATAAAGGTATCACTGCTCTGTGGACTTGGAATGTTCTTGCTTCCAAACTTGCAGAATATTTTATTTGGTTTAGGGGCTTAGTACATACCTTCCAATGCTTCCCAGATAAAAAAAACTGGGGCATGTGTCTTCAAGTAGCATCTGAATGTGATCAAGAGGTCAAAAATTACAGAACAGGAAGCAAAGGCAAGCTTGGAGAGGCTGCAGCGGTTTGCTTTTGTTTGAGCCAACTGGGAAGAGCAGGATTTTGCCCCTTTATCTCCGCACCCTGTTGCTGAATTAACTGAGTGCCAACTTCAGCCAGCCCTCCGTATCCACAGATTCTTTATCAATGGATTCAATCATCCAAGGCTTGAAAGTATTTTTAAAATATATATATATAAATTCCAAAAAGCGTACCTTGATTTTGTCATTTGATATAAGGGGCATCATTTTACTGTGCCATTGTGTTTAATGGGACTTGAGCATCCATGGATTTTGGTATCCTCAGAGGACCCTGGAACCAAACCCCAGCAGATGCCAAGGGCCCAGTTTATAAATATTTAAGAAAGATGTAGCAAAGCAAGGAGAGTAAGATTATAAAACACACAAAAATGCAACAAAGTAAAACCCATAAAGAGCACAACAACAAAAGGAGTTGCAACAATACTACAAGGAAGAGAAATTTCAGATATACAAACAAATATAAAGTTCAACACAGTCCCAGAGGAAGTGGACTAAAATACAATTAAAGATTTGTAATTCATAGTTGAAGATGTTGTACAACCATAAGCAGAAATTGGAAATATGATTGCATGGGCAACCCTAACTTTAGTATTCAGTGATATATATTTACATTTCGGGATCTTGTCTAGTTCCTTCATATCTTCCAATTCCTAGTCATCTTCTGATATCTTGACTGCAGTCTCCGTTCTTATTAATGACTGAACCAAGGTTTGGAAAATCACGAAGTCTTTCAACATCTTCATCTACTTTAAAGTAATCTAAGTCATCTGGGATCGTTACTTTTGTTTTCTTAAATGTTCGGCTATAAACCTGCCTTTGCTCTTGGCTTCTTGGCTTTCTTCAGAAATCGTTCCAAGCCCTTTCTATTTTCTGCTGGTAGTCTGATGTCATCTGCATATCTTAAATTGTTGATGTTCCTTGATCCAGTTTTCACACCTCTTTCCTCCAAGTCTAATCCTGCTTTATGTATGATATGTTCAGTGTACAAGTTAAACAGATACGGTGATAAAATACAGCCTTGCCTGACTGCCTTGCCAACTGGAAACCATTCTGTTTCTCCATATTCTGTCCAGACAGTAGCCTCTTGTCCTGAGTACAGGTTACACATTAGGACAACCCAATGTTGTGGCACACTCATTTCTTTAAGAGCAAGCCATAATTTTTCATGATCCTCACAATCAAAGGCTGTGCTGTAATCTAAAAAGCACAGGCTGGTTTTCTCCCAACTGCCCTGAGTATAGCTTCCACTTCACTTTCTAAAACTGTAGGTTCATTTTCAAATTGTTCTTCCTTTAATGATTCTATAATCCTTTAATCTCTTTTATATAGTTCTTCAGCATATCATTTCCATCATCTTTTTAACTCAACTTAGTCATGTAACATGTTCCTCTGCAGGTCACATAGCATCCTCTCTTTTGGTTTAAACTTCCCTTTGATTTCTTGAGTCTTGTGAAAGAGGTCTCTTTTTCTTCCTTATGTGTGTGTGTCTTCTTATATTATTCTGCATTGGTTATTGTTGTAGTTTTTGTATTCCCAGTGCACAAGTCACTGAACAGTTGCATTTAGGGTTCTGACTCTGTTTCTGTGTCTCATCCACTCAAGCTTTTCTTCCTTTTTGGCTGCAGATAAGTATCTTTTTGGCATTCCTCCCTGACAATATCTCTGGCTTGTGTTACCAAAGGGGCACTGTTTTTCTAACCTATCTATGGACCTTATCAGGCATTGGAAATTGGAAGTATAATCCAATGGCAATCCGAACACAATCATGGGGTTTCATGTTATTACGAATTAAAGCATCTCACGCAATTTTGTGCAACGGAGGGGTCATTTTGGGGTAATGGGAAGTCATTCTGAACGCATTCCGAATGCAATGGGAATTCACGTGAATTCGCTAAACTAGCAAATTCATGTGAATTCGAATTGGCTCCATTCGCAATAAAGAGAAATTTCTCCCGCCTGATAAGGTCCTATAAAAATTTAAGAAGAACTGTACTGGATAAGATCAGAGAACAATATAGTCTAGCATTCTGTTCTCACCAGCAAAACAGGAGTTTAATTGCAGTTTCCATTTTATGTTCCCTAGTAACTGAGGTGCACAGACACTCTGTCTCCACCTGCTGCTGCTGTTGTTGTGTGCTTCAAGTTGTTTCTGACTTCTGGGAACCCTAAGGCGACCTTATCATAGGGTTTTCTTGGCAAGGTTTGTTCAGAAGAGGTGTGCCATTGCCTTCCCCTGAGGCTGAGAGTATGTGACTTGTCCAATATCACCCAGTGGGTTTCATGGCCATGCTGGGAGTCCAACCCTAGTCTCCAGAGTTATTATCCAACACCTAAACCATTACACCACAGTGTCTTTACTTGGCTAGTAGCCAGTGGTGGCCCTAACTTCCATGAATTAATCCAAGTTTCTTTAAAGCTCTCAAAGTTGGTTGATATTACTGTATCTTGTGGCTTTGAGTTCCACAGATTAACTGTGTGCTGTATTTTATTTTATTTTCGTCTGTCTTGCATTTACCAGCATTCAGTTTGAGTGGAGGACCCTGAAGTCTAACTCTGAACAGATCTTCCCATACTTGCTTTGTTTTTTCAAAGCTAACACCTTCAAATGTTATAGCCTTTCCTCATGGGAAAGGTTGCTCCAGTCCCTTGATGGTTTTCAGCACCTTTTTGACCTCTGCAACATCCCATTTCAGATGTGAAAAGCAGAACTGCACACAATATTAAAAATGTGATCCCAATATAGATTTATGTAAGGGCAGTGTGATAATGGTAGTTTTATTTGCTGTTCCTTTCCTAATTAAGCATATCAGAAAATTTGCTCTTTTTTTTCCCCTTAAAATTTTTTAACAGCAGCCACAGATCTGAGATCCCCTTATTTGGTCATTTGCTGAGAGCTCAGAGTTCATAAGTGTGTATGTGAAGCTTGGGATTTTGGAGCTCCTCACTGGACATTATCAGATGGGAGGAATTTCTCTCCATTGCGAATGGAGCCAGTTCGCAATTACGTGAATTCACTAGTGTAGCAAATGTACGTGAATTCTAATTGCTTTCGGAATGCATTCGGAATGACTTCCCATTGCCCGAAAATGACTTCCCATTGCCCGAAATTGCGTGAGATACTCTAATATGCAATAATGTGAAACCCCATTAATGCGTCCGGATTGCCATTGGATTTATACTTCCAATTTCCATCGTCTGATAACGTCCACAGTCTGCTTTCCTTCTTGCCACCCCAAATAATTCTATATCACCAGTGAACTTGGACACCTCACTGTTTACCCCTAACTCCAGGTAGTTTATGAACAAGTCCATTCACTTGCAGTGTCTCCCTACATGGCAGAATGAGGGTTGAACTGGATGGCACTTGTGGCCTCTTCCAACTCTGTGATTCTTTGATAAGTGAAAAAATTCTGCTCCCCAAAATGATGCCTGCTCCCATCCCTGGATGAGAATCCTCCATGAAAACAAGAACTGTCTTGTTATTCCTACTCTTTGTGTCCGAATATTTAACTGCATTTCTATCCATGAAATAGAATAGTATTGATTGTTGCATGATGTTGTAAACGGTGGCCAAGTCAATTTTGACTTATGACAACCCTCTGAATGAGAGTCACCCTGTTTTCAACAGCCCTGTTCAGGTCTTACAAACTCAGGGCCGCAGCTTCCTTAACTGAGTTTTGTTGGTGTTGTTGTGTGCCTTCAAGCTGTTTCTGACTTTCAGCATCTCCTGTCATGGGGTTTTCTTTACAAGGTTCATTCACAAGGCATTTATCTTTGCCTTCCTCTGAGGCTGAGAGTATGTGACTTGTCCAAGGTCATCCAGTGGGTTTCCGTGGCCAAGCGGATATTTGAACCCTGTTCTCCAGAGTCCTAGTCCATCACTCAGACCACTACAGCAGACTGTATCCAGTGTAATCTTTCTCTTTTCCTATAGCCTTCAACTTTACCAAGCATCATTATCTTTTCTAATGAGTCCTGTCTTCTTGTGATGTATCCAAAGTAAGCCAGTCTCAGTTTAGTCATCTTGGCTTCTAGGGAGACTTCAGGCTTGGTTTGCTCTAGGACCCATTTCTTGGTCTTTTAGGCCATCCATGGTATCCAAAGAATTCTCCTTCGGCAGCACCACATCTCAAATGAGTTGATGCTCTTCCTATCAGGTTTCTTCACTGTCCAGCTTTCACAACCCTACATAGAAATCATAAAAACCAATGGCATGCACAATCCCAACTTTGGCGTCCAGTGATGCATCTTTACATTTGAGCCCAGTATTACCAACTTCTAATTGGAAAAGTTTGCCTTTTCAAAGATGTTTACCCATTATTGGACAGAATTAAATCTGGACATGCTCTTACATGAGAGCCAGCATGGCATACTGGTTTGATCATTCGACTGCAACTCTGGAGTTTAAAGTTTGAATTCCTGCTCAGCCATGAAACCCAATGGGGGTGACCATGGACAAGTCACACTCTTACAGCTTCAGGGGAAGGTAATGTCAAGTCTCCTCTGAACAACACTTGCCAAGAAACCCCCATGATAGGGTTGTCTTAGTGTTGCTATAAGTCAGAAATGACTTGAAGGCACACAACAACTACATGTTCTTCTTACATGTTCCAGTCTTGGCACTGAAACTCACTCCTGGGAGTGGGTCCTGGTTCAAATTAAGATTGAATACAAGGGGGCAGATAGGCAGGTACAGTCAGCCCTTGTCATACATGTCCTCGCCGTACCCAGCTTTAAGCATACGCAAACAGTGAGCGGCATGGGACAAAATGGGAGCGCACCACCATTCATATTAATGAGACTCAAGCATGCATGAAATTTGCCTTATGCAGAGGGTCCAGAATAGATGCCCCGCGTATGGCAAGGGCAGACTGTATGTTATTTCTTGTTGAGCCGGGGAATTAGGGTAGGTGGACACTAGCACCCTGGTGTTGTTGATAGTTCTTGTAACCTCTTCCTTTCTCTCTTTCTCTCCCCTTTGGCAGCCAGTGAAGATGTGGCTGTTGTGATCCCAGAACAAGTGCTCTTGGAAAGGATCCATTTTCTGCAAAAAGGGAGCCAGACTCATGGGGGCCGGAGCCGGCGCTCTGCGTCTCTGAACCCAGAAGAAGAAACGGAGGCACTCATCATCCACCTTCCTACAGGGAGTGGCCTTGATCTGGGCTCCAGCCTCTACTTGAACCTTCGCCCAAATGCACAATTCTTGGCACCTGGTTTTTCCGTGCTTGAAATCGCCGAGGACCAAAGCAACCAACGTGCGGATGTGGATCGGAATTGCTTTTACACAGGCCACGTGCTGAACCGCAGCTTCGACTCCTTCGCTTCCCTCAGCACCTGCAATGGGCTGGTATTTGTCAGCATGAATTTGGCCGCGTCGGATACAGGCTGGTTGGGATGTAGGTGGGAGTTGTGTTTGGGGCAGATGGGGGTACAAGTCTGAAGAAAGAGCGCAGGTAGATGGAGAGTAGATCTAAGGGACTCAAAGTTCAGGAATGAGAGAAGGTTCCTGCAAAGTGGACTTTCCAGTCATGTTAGAACTCTGGTGTCATTATACCAGTGTATGTAAAATACCAGTGTATGGGGGAACTAGAATAAAATATTGCCCTTTTTTGAAGATTTACCATTCCATCTCCTCCTCTCCAATAATCAGCCAGCATTGCATAGCCACTGAGTATGTCTAGGCTTTGTTAGACTGTTCTGGGTCTTTTTATTCCATCCTTCTGTAAAAAACTTTTGTAAATTTCTGCAAATTGCTGAGTTTTCCATCCGATTGGAGAGGCAGGATAAAAATAAATTATATTATTATTATTAAGCTAACCTGCTCCTTTTTGGACACAATGGGGCACACTATATAATGGCATGCACTTGGTGCATATTGTGTAGTCCTGGTCATGGTGCCTGAAAAAGGATTTTGGAGAGATGGAAAGGATGTAGAAAAGGGCAGTCATACTGGTCAAAGTATTGCACCATAGCCCTAATGAGGAAAAGGTACAGTACTTGGGATTTTTTAACTTTAGGAAGGAGTAAATGGTAGAGATGGATAAATTTATACACGGCGTGCAGAAGATAATGAGGAAGAAGTTTTTCTTGCTCTCTTAGAATAATGGAACCAATGTCTTCCTCTGTAGTGGGATGGTGGAGATTCAAATGCAATAAAAGGGAAATGTACCATCCTTCCCATCCTCTAAGGAGTTTATCACATGGAGAGTGGGAGTTTATTCCATGAATATCCTGGAAAAATCATGTAATTAACATAATTACATAATGATTTCACATGATGTTGCACAAAACCCACCATTAAAGTGTTCTCAAAGAAGCAATAATGCACATCTTTTTACTTTCAGGATTTCAGCAACAATGCATTTCCAATATCACTTTATTTGCGCAATTGCATGTGATAATCATTCGTGCAATTACTCGCCAGTTCCGCTTCATTTGCAGGATGCTTGAAATGCTGTTTAATCTCTCTTTAATGCCGAAGGCAGCTCCAGTGTAATAAATCCTTTAAAAACCCTCCAGCTAGACAAAAAGAGGCAGAAAAATGACTTACCGTAATAAAAAATGGTGCAGCCACAAGTGTGGGATTAAAGCAGCTTGATACCATTTTAACTTCCATGGCTCTATCCTGTAGTGTATTTTGGCACCAGAGCTCTCTGACAGAGAAGGTTAAATGTCTCACAAAACTACAGTTTCCAGAAGTCTCTAGCATTGAGCAAGGGCAGTTAAATTGGTCTCAAAGTGGATAATGCCTGCAGTGTGTTTTGGACCAGAGTTGTAGGTCTCCAGTGCAGATGTGCCATGGCCTACTTTGCATCTTGTCACTTTTTGTGTCCATATTGAGGAATCCCTTTTGCATCCCTTCTCCCCATCAGTCTTGGCACATGAGAAGAGGGGTACGTCCTGTTCACTCTCCGCTGTGTTTTCCAGCTGTGTAGGGAAATTGCTGTGGCCGAACGCCAACTTGCAGCCTGACCTCCCACACCTTTCTCCTCCTTCCCCACCTGCTGGGGATTCCTTCCTCTTCTTTCATAAAAGGAATAGAAAGGGATTGCATTTGGCAGGCTGTCAAAGAAGAGTAGGGAGTTTATCAGATGGGAGGAATTTCTCTTTATTGCGAATGGAGCCAATTGGAGCCGATTTGAATTCACATGAATTCGTTAGTTTAGCGGATTTACGTGAATTCCCATTGCGTTCGGAATGCGTTCACAATGACTTGCGTACCCGAAAATGACTGCCCTTTGCCTGGAATTGCGTGAGATGCTTTAATACGAAATAACGTAAACCCATGATTGCGTTCAGAATGACTCCCCTTTTGCCTGAAACGTGGGATGTCAGAGGATTAAGTGGGACTCTCCCTGTCAATTTGGGGAAGTCGAAGGGTATTCATTGCCTTCCTACAGAAGGCAGTCTCCATTCCAAGGCCTGATTCTCGTAGCTCTTAAGTTCAAACAAGATTTGGTGCCTTCAGGGTAAAATACTTCGAAAATCAACAAAGTCTCAAAATTCCCTGCAAACTCGAAACTCATTACTTTAGGGGGAAATGCTTTAAAGGAACGAGTATCATGCATGATAGAAAACCAGCTTGGATGAGAATTCTGAAAGAACAGTTCAAATCCCCATTTGGCCATGGAAACTCGGTGGGTGACTTGGGCAAGTCACACTCTCTCAGCCTCAGAGGAAGGCAGTAGCAAACCCCCTCTGAATAATTCTCGCCAAGGAAACACGGTGATATGTTTGCCTTAAGGGAGCCTTGAGTCAGAAATGACCCAAAGGCACACAACAATTACTCATTCTGCAGAAGATCCTATGTTTGCCTTGTTGGTTGTTTGTTGATGCAGAAACAGGTGTGAATAACAATGTTACATTCTACCTGTGATTTCCAATCTCTGGGCTGGTATTTTAGACTCTTACTGCCAATGACCCTTTGTGCTTTCAGAGGTCTTTACCAGCCATTGCTTCCTATGTGAACTGGAGAGGCCAAGAAAGTAGAATGTGAACTGGAGAGGCCAAGAAAGTAGCATGAGACTTTCTGAATGCACAGTATATGCCTTGTGCAGACTCTGAAAAGTTCCCTTTTTTAAAAGATTACAACTCCTAGAATCCCCCAGGCGGCATGTTTACTGGCAATGTATAAAAAAGTATAAAGTTGGACCGCCATGTCCATGGATTCTCTGTCCACAAAACTATCCGCAGCTTGAAAATACTTTTAAAATACATAAATTCTAAAAAGCAAACCTTGATTTTTGCCATTTTATATAAGGGACATCATTTTATTACACCATTCTATGTAATGAAACTCGTGCACCTGCTGATTTTGGTGTCCATGGCTGATCCTGAAACCAAACCATGGCATATATCAAGGATTTCTGAAACTCAGGCTCTACTTATCTTTTCCATCTTGGAAAGATGGAGAGAGACTTAGCATGCCCTAACCTCTGCAATGATGCTGAAGCCCACCATATTCTATGCCTTGACACTTCACTGTGATGAACTGGTTACTTGGCAGTCCTCTGTCTCCTTAAGAGACGGTGTAATTTTAATAGGAATCCCATCTGTGAGGACAAAACTGTGGGTTGTTTTGAACAGCCGTTTTATTCATGACATCTTTGTGCCATATGCAAGTAAAGTAACATAGACTAAGGAGTAAACTAACCACAATAGATAGGAACATGGACCAGCTCATAACATTGGTCTCTTTCCAGCCTTGCTAACTGCATCATTGCTGGCAGAGAACAGGTTGTGGGAAGAACTACATATCCTGCAAAAGCACTGCCATACATGTGGGATGGAGGGGAAGAGAACGTGGCCTTCTAACTATGCTCAGCTGCTGGTGTTGGCAAGCCCAATCTAGATGTTCAACGTGGAGTACTAACTCTTCTTTTCACAGTATGGTGGTTGCTTAATATATCATGTTTGATGAGTTGACCACAGCCCACCTCCTGTCGCTTCATCAGGTGTCCCTTGGTTTCAGGTTTTGCCTCTGAAATCTCAGTACCTGGGATGCGCTTGACTTGGCAACTTTTGCACAGCCTCCAGTGTTTTAAGGATGAAAGCTTGGACATGTGGCCAAGCAACATCCAAGGGTGGTCAAGATGGAGTTTATCATATGACAGAATTTGGGGGCATAATGCAATGGCAATCCAAACGTAATCATGGGGTTTCATGTTATTGCGAATGAGTGTATCTCACGCAATTTTGGGCAATGGGAAGTCATTCTGAACACATTCATGGGGTTTCACGTAATTGCGTATTAGAGTATCTCACGCAATTTCAGGTAATGGGGGTCATTTTCGGGAAATGGGAAGTCATTCTGAACGCATTCTGAACGCAATCAGATTTCACATAAATTCGCTAAACTAGCAAATTCACATAATTGCGAATTGGCTCCATTCGCAATTGAGAGAAATTCCTCCCATGTGATAAATTCTCGACTCTTTCATACAAGGCTAAATTGGAAGTATAATTTAAGGTCAATTCGAATGCAATCATGGGTTTTATGTTATTGCAAATTAACTCTTCGCATGCAAATTCGAGCAGGAGGGAAGCCAATTCGAATGCAATCATGGGTTTTACCTTATTGCGAATTAAAGCTTCGCATGCAAATTCGGGCAGGAGGGGGTTAATTTCAGGTAATGGGAAGTAATTCCGAACGGAGCAGGGGTTCATGTAAATTCGCTAAACAAGCGAATTTACATAAATCCGCATTGGCTCCATTCAGAGTTGGGAGAAATTCCTCCCGGTTTGAAAGAGTCCTCCGATGTCAAAAGTTACTAATGAGGATGAGCAGACAAGACAGGAGAGACTACAGCAGTTTGCTTTTACCTGAGCCTACTGAGAAGGGCAAAGTCAGTGTCTGCCCTTTCCTTGCTGTGTTAGTTGAGCATGTCTTCTTTTATGCACATTGAACTCAGTTTGCAGCAGTTGAAGTGAACTGAGGACAAAGGGTGAAAGCGGAAGGAGGAGTGGGAACCTGGGACATTTTAAAGTTGGATAGCAAAGGATTAATCAAGGCTGTACTTTTCTATTTGGGATAGTTGAAGCATATGCCACAGTCATCATGAAGCGTATGCCATAGTCATTGATTGACTATGTAGTATAGTAGTCCCTCTGCATTAGGAGTTAGGAGTGAAGGATCCCCATAAATGTGTTAAAATCGCAAATAAAAAAAGCACTATTTTTTTTACCTAAGAGAACACCGCTCTAGGAATCTCCAGGTCCTCCAGTGCAACTCTGTGGGCAACATCTGCCAGAGGTTTACCATAGAATCATGCTGGAGGACCTACAAATGCCTAGATAAGTGTTTTCACTAAGAACTACTAGGTTCTCCAGCACAACTCTATGGTCATCTTCTGACTGAGTTGCACTGGAGGACCTAGCAATTCCTAGAGAGAACATATTAATCAAAGCCACAGATAATCAAAGCTGCAAAAGTCAAAGCCGCAAATGTGGAGGGCCAACTGTATTGTGATTTTATTGAGCTCTTTCTGTGATAATATATATAACTACTCTGAGAAGTAGCAGCTGCAATAGTCATTAGAATAAACAGAACTGAATATGTTTTGACCATGGGTAGCAGTCAAGAAGGGTCCTTGATATTATCCGACGGCTGCTTTGATGCTCTCAAATAAATAACAGACCTCTTAAATCTGATGCAGAAGGGAAGAGTCTTTATTGGTCCAACTGCACACTCTTGAACTGTTGCAAAATTGTGACTTAGGACCTTATCAGACGTTGGAAATTGGAAGTATAATCTAATGGCAATTTGAACGCAATCATGGGGTTTCACGTAATTGGGAATTAAAGTATCTCACGCAATTTCGGGCAAAAGGGAAGTCATTCCGAACACAATCATGGGTTTTACGTTATTGCAAATTAAAGCATCTCACACAATTTCGGGCAATGGGGGGGGGTCATTTTTGGGTAATGAGAAGTCATTCTGAATGCATTCCGAATGCAATTGGAATTCACGTAAATTTGCTAAACTAGTGAATTCCGTGAATTAGAATTGGCTCCAATTGGCTCCATTTGCAATAAAGAGAAATTCCTCCCATCTGATAAGGTCCTAAATCTACCTATTTATTTTTTTAGAGTCTTTTAACTGACTTGGCAATACAAATGCCTTCCCTTTTGAGGTTCCAGAAAAACGGCAGGCTTCCTTATTAGTTGAATTTTTCCCCCCAGTGTTCAGTGTCTTGCCATGCTAATTACAAAATCTAAATTGGGTTTAATAACATCACAGCAATCCTTTGGAAATCAGAAAATTAATGAATCCTGAGCCCCTTAACACAGCTGCAGATACCTTCCAGCAGGAAAGTAGCTGCACCTGTGCAATGTTATGCCTGGTGGGGATTTGAAAGGCTTGCTGTATTTAGGCTCTCTGGCATTTTGAGAAGGATCACAGAATCATTTAGTCAGAAGGTGCCTCAAAGGTCATTTATGGTAACTTTCTGCAAATACAGAAATCTACTTCAGCAGAATTCTTAATTCATGGCTACCCAGTATGAGATGGTGAGTATGTTTGAAAAATTCAGAAGAGGGACACTGTGGCATATTTCAAAAAAGGGTCCTTTCTTGGTAGACTTTCTTTTTGGCGAACTGGCAGAATTTAGTGTTCCTAGGCTTTTGGATAAGAAACCAAGCTAGCAACTTAATTTTCTTATGGTATGTACTCAGTAGTAAATTTAGATATTTTCCTTATGATATGCACCCAGTTGTTACTTTAAGTAAGCTGCTCTCTTCCAACTAAGACTTGGAAAAATTACTCATGAAATGAATGAAATAAAAATCAGGAGACAGTTCCCATATTCCCCCAGCCAGGCATGGCCACTGATGGGATTCTCTGGGAGATATACTCCAGAAAGAAACTTTCCCAGGCTTTGCTTCCAACCTTAGCTTCCCAACTGCAATATGATCATAATACTGCCTTATTGCAAGGATAACAGCAAAATACTGCCTCAGGAGTACTTTAGAATATGCTCAGAGTGGTTCAAACATTAATTATTATTTTTGTGAGCTATCAGAGGTCCAGATAATAACTTTATTCCTCAGCAAGTTGGATAATGGAGACTGGGTCTTGATCAGGGGATACTCCAGGTTTGTTGATGGAGTAACCAAACCACCCTGGAATGTGAATCAGGGGGGAAAAGACCAGCCAGTTTTACAAAGCAAGTATCCCTTAGAAGCAAAAGGCAGCAGTCCTCATCATAATTTTTTGCCGGGCCTGAATTCTCCAGAAAATGTTAATTAAATAGAAGTGAGACTTTCTTAATTTTAGTCTGCAGTCATCTTGTGAGGTTTGAGTTATGTGAGTGAGACAGGCCAAGGAGTAAGTGAAGACAAAGACTGGCGTGTTATGTGTGTGGGGCCTGTGTAATTTATAACACATATGTAATGTAGATTGTAAATCACATTAATGCAGTCAGCTGTTCCATGTCCTAGCATATGTACGTGCAGAGAACTTATTTGGATGGTTGCCTGGCTGGTATAGAACTGTATTTTATTTTAATTTTTGAAAACCTCTTGAAATTTCTTGCCTTCCTCTCAATCTGTACCCATCTGGTGGGTTTGTATCCAGCTGGAGACTGAAAGAGAAGAGAGAAAGAAGAACTGGGGAGAAACAGAAAGAGTTGAATGACCCTCCTTTGGCCCATTGAGATACGCTTGAGCATGCAATGAAGGCCAACCAAGTTTTTAACTAAAACAAATTGTGTTGCAACGGCTAGAGTGTTGGGCTTTGCCCAGTGGGATCATGTTTGCAGTAGAAACTTGTATACCTAAATGGGAGATTTATCCTACATTGTCACATGTAACTATGGTATCTGTGAGGCTGTCCCAGTTGTGGGGTGCATTGAGGACAGGCAACTGGAGAGACCCTTGGGATCCTGATGCAACTGCTTGTCTCAATGTACCCCATTTTTCATTCATTTAGAGTATTTATATTTCCCACATAGAGTATTTATATTTATATTTATGTTTATTTATGACTAGGAGAATACTGCAGACTTCATTTACCAGTGCTCTGATCTACAGTGCTTTGGAAATCCTTCGGCTGGAACACTATCACACTGCAAAAGAACATTTTTTGAGGGGTCATCACAGTTGGTTATTAACAACTGTATATGTATAACCACAGAGTTGATTGTTGAATTATTGAATACTCTTGGCTCATGCAATCCCAAGTGATTCTAAGGATGTTTTCTTTTGTGGTGGACAGGTTGGCTTGATCCAGATTGGATCTGAACAAGTGCAGATACAACCGGTGAACGCTTCGGAGACATTGTTTGATGGGAAGGAGCACTTCATCAGGCGTAAACGGTCTGCCCGATCAGCCCGCCCTGCCAAGTTGGAAAGCCCAGTTGAGCACTGCAGAGTGGTAGCAGGTGGGTGTGCGGAAATCAGTGTGTGAGCAAGTAGTATCTTTGAACTAATGGTGGTTGTAGCAGTTTCGCTTGGCCATGGGTATTACAGCACTGTAGGTGGAATATTAACATGAGACCATACCTAGAGCAGATAGTAGACAGGGAAGCAGTCTTGGGACTTTATCACATGCACTTTTTAAAAACTATTTTGGGGATGGGGACGGGACTCGTGGGGGTGCGCTTGAACGCATTTTACTGCACACGCAAGCGTCCACAAAAAGGTCCCGTTCTGGCACCCGTCCATTTCCCGTGCTGAGAAGTGTTAAATGTTGTGGTCAGAAGACTTGCGTCCAGAGAAAATGGCACCCGCCGGCACTGAACAGGGATGGCTTGGGTACAGGAACTGGAATGGGACCTTTCCAGTGAGCTTGGAGAAGTCACATGCTCTCAGCCTCAGGGAAGGCAAAGGCAAACCACCTCTGAACAAATGTTGCAAAGAATTGGTTTGCTTTAGGGTTGCCATAGATCGGAAATGACTTGAAGGCACGTAACAAAGGTTTGTGGGCCACAAACAGGATGCCAGCTCTAGTGTGATAAAGAAGAAACAAAATTGTTCCCGTTTCTCCGTTTGTGTCCAAGAAAGATGTGAAATCATGTTTTCTAATAGGCTTAGTGTGTTAATGACCTAATTGACTGCTGGCTTGTTCGGATTAGCTTTGTGTGCATGTGCGTGTGTGTGTGTGCACAAGGATTTTAGAAATGAGAAGGGAGGAATGGGAGGAAAAACCTTAATCAGATGTGACACATACAAGAGTCTGTTCCTGAACAGCATTATGTTTAAACCAGGTGATCTTGTAGTACCTTTCCAAGGGTCCTCAAGGGAATCAAAGAGCTTGTTAAAGTGCAGCATCCATCAGTATAAGGTGAGGGAAGAAACTGGCCAAGATTCCCAAAGAAACTGTTGGTTCCAGATTATTATTTTTTTAATTAAGCTGTAAAACTTTTATCCGGGCATAAGCTAATTGATCCAAAACAGTGACTAAAGCAATAAGTTTCAAGGGAGAGGATTTTTTGTTTTACTGGAGTTTATTACATGGGAGGAATTTCTATCAATTGTGAATGGAGCCAATTCGCAATTACGTGAATTGGCTAGTTTAGCGAATTTACATGAAATCTGATTGCGTTCGGAATGACTAAACTAGCGAATTCACGTAATTGCAAATTGGCTCCATTCGCAATTGAGAGAAATTCCTCTCATGTGATAAACTCCCATGTGAAGGTGAGGCCTGCCTGAAACTTTTGTTTAAACAGGTAAAGGTATAGGCAAGCTGTATTCCCATTCATCTTCTGGCTGTAAAAGTGCTATTCCCCCCCTACCAAATTTGATGTTCCTTTTAAATTACTTTTCCAAAAGTTTCAAGTTGTGGTTTAAACTCCCATTACATAAAATGGATTTAATATAAAAAAGAGCTCAATTGCATCATCTTCCAAGGAAAGACCATAATTTAATGTTTATGACACCAAGCTCATAAATTACTCTGAAATGTGTAACTGCCTAAAATTTAGTTTGGCTGAAGGACATTCTTCCTTTGAAGCCTATAGTCATATTCTACAGGAATGTTACTACAAAGAACAGATTTTTCAGTGATGATGATGATAATGATGATGATGCTATGGATCATTTCATGGATTGCCCCTCTCCATATTAGCCATATACTGACATGAGCATATGCACATCACCACCCATTGACTAAAATGAGCTTGAGCTTCCATGCTTTTTCCTATTCGTGTGGGGCTGGGAATCCAACACATTTCTGATCCCAAGCAATATGGATAAGGGAGAGTCAATCTGTATGTTAAAATGGTTCAGAAAGATCGGAAATTGCCCACAGGACTTTAATATTCTGGTGTATATGCCTGACAGTCCGTTTTCACTGCAGCACCGTGTGTTTTAGAATTAGGAAATTAGAATGTAAGATTCCCAAAGAGGTTTTAGAATTTAGTTGTATTTATTTCTCAGGGCCAAGTATATAGGTATCGACTGTGAGCTGTTTCCCCCAAACCCCCAACTGTTATAAATTTCTAACTACATGATCTTCCGGTTTTAGACTTTTCCCCACTGCACCTTTAATAATCATCACTCTTGCCATGTTATTTTTTCCCCCTGTAGATTTCACTTGGCTTGCAAACCCCATTGTTATGGCCAAAGACCATGCATGCTAAAAATAGTGAGCAATGTAATGAAAACTCTGTTATCCCATATTAGGAAATATCTTTTGAAATGCTAACAAATGTCTTTTCATGACAGTTTGTACTAGATGTATTGCAAACGCAAAAATGTGTAGGCTGTAGACCTATCCACCTGAAGTTCCTTTACCCTATCCTAGTTCATTCTAAGTTTGTTCAAAGTCTAATAAAAAGCAAGCAACCCTTCTCCCAAATCTTTCATTTTGCTTTTAATTTTGAGGAATCTGAATATTATTATATTGCGATGAACAAGTTTTGTATTCTTTGGGCCGGTTGACAGGGTGTGCACAGTTCTAGATATCAAAAGTATGTATATTTTGGGAAATAATGATGCTGTTGGGGGGCTGTTAGAAGAACCAGTGTGATGTAGTGCTTATGAGCTGGAATTTCTTGGGGGCAGGCTGTGTCTCTGCTTATGCTGTCTTACAGAGTTGTTAGGAAGATATACAGTATATACTCGACTATAAGTCAACCTCATATAAGTCAAGGGCAAGTTTTGGGGCCAAAATTATGGATTTTGCTATGACCCATGGATAAGGCGAGGGTAAAATTTAGGGGCATATAGGAAAGGATCTAAAGGATGAAGCAAAGCAAAACAATGTCAAATAATTTCCAAAAGTCCATCAGACTCTTTGTGCTTATTCTTAAGACTGGATGGATGAGAGAGTTCAATGCTTCCAGGACAGATTATACTCTTGCTTTTCACCAGGGCATGGTTCCTTCTTTTAAGTAAGAGTTAAGATACAGTACTTACTTTGACCCGTGGATAAGTCAACTCAGGTTTTTTTGGGTCAATTTTTGACCTAAATTTCTAGACTTATACATGAGAATATACAGTAATGCTAGGGGAGGGAAAGCCTTGAGTTTGCTGCAGAAAAAGCTGGATAAAAATGCAATAAATTGATTACGTGGTGCAATACATCTGCACTGCAGAATTAATGTGGTTTAACACCAGTTTTACTGCCAGGGCTCAATGTTATGGAATCTTGGGATGTGTAGTTGGTTGTGTCATTGGGAAGACTAAATATATCACAAAACTGCAGATCCCCGAATTCCATAGCATTGAGTCTAGGCAGTTAAAGCGGTACATTTATTCTGCAGTGTAGATGCAGCCAGATACCCACATTCTTGGGACGAGTTGAAAACGCAGGAAATTCATTTATTTTGTATTACTCCTCCTCTCTTTAGGGCTGTAGATTTTGCTGGAGGGTCACTTTGAGAAAGTGGAGCCATTTCCACTCCTCAAAAAGGATTCCTAGCATGTTTAACAGCAATAATACACCATTTCCTCCACAGCTATGGCTGAGTTGGCAATGGGGAGAAAAGCACATTTTGCAGCTCCCAGTCCCTAGTTGTACATCGTTGTAGTGCGCACTGTTTTATTCCTACTAGAGACAATTCTCTTCCTCCACTTTATGATAGAAGAATGTTGAAGTTGTAGGTCCAATGGTACTTTAATGCTATGGCTTGACTGTGTAAATCTGCAGCTCCTTACTCAGCAAATCTGCTGCCTGGGTAGTCCAAGGTATTTGCTTATTTTACTAAGGATTAAGCTGGAGACTACTTGATGTAATGCAGTTGGGGCAACATGGTGGAATCTGCCCATGCTAAAGGGCCAGTTGGGTTTCTTCCTTGATAGCCAACCAAATTACTATTTTTGACAATATTTGTGGGAGATAGATAGTGGAGATGCAGCTTTCACAAACCCCTAATGTCTTTGCACCTTCGTTCACATGTTCCTTGCATATGATCACCTTTGGAGCTGTTGCATGCTTTAACAGATAAAACATGTCCAGCTTTTTCTATATTTGAATTCTGTACTTATTTCAGGTTGGTTACTCCCAGTTTATATAAAGAAAAGCTCATAGCCATGGCCATCTCTGCTACTGGGCAGTGAGAGGCAATAGTCTCAGGCAGCAGATGCTGGTGGTCAACAGTGGCAGATCCTTAGTAGGTCTTCCTTTGCTCCCCGATTGTTCATCTCAGTTGGAAGATAGACTTGGCTAGCTGCATTCAAGCGTGGTATGAAATGTTGTCCCATCACCATTATTGGAGTAAGATTTAGTGGTAGATCCAGCTTTTATATGTGGAATGGAAGTGCCATCTTCTTCTTTGTCTCAGGCAGTGAAATATCTTCAGCTGGCCCTGCTCATAACTCAGTGGTAAGTCACATGCTTTGTAAGTCCTAGGATCAGTCCCATACCTTTCAGCTGTCAACTGATTTGGCGAAGAGTCATCCCACTTTTTCATCTGCTTATAAAATGTCATTTCTTCCCACCCTTTTCTCTTTTGTCCTTGTTAACTGCCATCAAGTTGACTTTGACATACACCAGCCCCATGAATAGATACCTTCAAGTCATCCTATCAACCACAGCCCTGCTTAGGTCTTGCAGGCTTAGGGCCATGACTTCCTTGATGGAGTATATCCATCTGGGATGTGGTCCTCCTGTTTTCCTACTGTCTTCTACATTACCAAGCTTTATCGTCTTTTCTAGGGATTCATGTCTTCACATGATCTGGCCAATGTATGCTAGTCCCATAGAATCATAGAGTTGGAAGAAACCACAAGGGCCATCCAGTCCAACCCCCTGTCATGCAGGAACTCCCAATCAAAGCATCCCCGACAGATGGCCATCCAGCCTCTTTTTAAAGACCTCCAAGGAAGGAGACTCCACCACTCTCCAAGGGAGTGTGTTCCACTGTTGAACAGCCCTTACTGTAGGAAGTTCCTCCTAATGTTGAGGTGGAATCTCTTTTCCTGCAGTTTCCATCCATTGTTCCGCGTCCTAGTCTCTGGAGCAGCAGAAAACAAGCTTACTCCCTCCTCAATATGACATCCCTTCAAATATTTAAACAGGGCTATGCTATCATATCACCTCTTAACCTTCTCTTCTCCAGGCTAAACATCCCCAGTTCTCTATGGCTTTCCTCATATGGCATGGTTTCTAGACCCTTCACCCAGTTTAGCTTCTCGGTTGGCTTCTAGGAAGAGTTCAGGCTTGATTTGCTCCAAGATCATTTATATGTCTTTTAACTGTCCATGGTATCTGTAGAACTCTTCTGCACCACATTTCAAACGAGTTGATTTTCTTCCTGTCCTTTTTCTTCACTGTCCAGCTTATACAACCATACGTTGAAATTGGAAATATGATTGCATAGGCAATCCTAACTTTAGTATTCAGTGATATATCTTTACCTTTTAGGATCTTGTCTAGTTCCTTCATAGTTGCCCTTCCAAATCCGAGTCTGATTTCTTAACTGTGTTCTCCTTTTTGATTAATGACTGAGCCAAGGTATGGGAAATGTTGGACTATTTCATTGTTTTCATTGTCAGCTTTAAAAGTATATAAATCCTCTGTGGTCATTATTTTGTTTTCTTAATGATCAACTATAAACCTGCCTTTTCACTCTCTTCCTTGACTTTTTTAGGGGACTGAAATACTGTAGAGAAGCATCCATCTGCAAGTGTAGTTTTCCTGAGGGATAACCAGACTGACCTCATTTGACTTCTTAGTGAATTCTGTAGAAATATATTTATTTAGATCCCGGTATAAATCATTAGGACTTTTGCTGTTTCTGCTGCCTGTGAGAATCAGGGGAGGTAACATGGAAAAGAATCTCTCCTTTAAAAAAACCCAAAAAAAAAACCAGAGGATTTGGATGGAACAAACTCTTCTTCCTAATTCAGGCCTGCAAAACTCGTAAAGTGTAAATGCATCCCACTTGCTATTGCTTTGGCTGGCTGCTCCCCTTGCTTTTGTCTACAAAGATACATAAAGGATATTGAGGCCCTAATGGGATCACATTTTTGTGTAAGCCTGCCTCAGGCACTGGCATTTCTCTTTCAAGTTTCCAGACCTTCATCACCCTCTTAGCTTCCGTACTGACAAGGGGTCTCATTACGGCGGTTCAGGCAGGTAACTTTCAGGTATCATCAGTTTTGGATTTCTGTGTCCTGTTCTTGCATGCTGTGAAATGTGATTATGTTGCTTCTCGAATATGCTTTGGTGAAATTTGTTAATACTGTAGAGAAAGGCTATTAAGGCATATTGCTACAGATTTACTGTCAGAGAAACTAAAGGGAGAAAGAGAGAGTACTTTGCTCATAAGAATTAGTGCATTTAAGAAATGAATGTCCTTATTACACTTATAACCCGATCATGCCCTAGGAAGCGTCAGACTGTTCGTGTCCATTATGGACAGGAGCTAACGTTTACTGATTCTAAGTAAGCCATCCCTGGATTGGTGACTTAAATCGGGGTGAGACCTTGTAAAACTACAAATCCCATAGGACAGAACTACAACATTTAAAGGGGTGTCAGACTGTATTATTTCTACAATGTACAGTAGATGCACCCTTTGCCGCATAAGGCAACATATTTTAAGACAATGTTTTCTTGAACAGACAATATAAGGTGCCTTTTAGTTTTACTTCTATAACTTCTAGTGGAGGTGAACAGTTCTAGATCTGGTTTGCTGATATGCATTAGCATAGCTGCCTGTACTTTGGGGTTCTCCTTGGGGACATAAAGGCTTTGCAGACTGGCTTGGTAGGAGTGGTCTGCAGCCGTCTCCATCTTCACCAAATTAGGGCCGTGGCAACCACACTCCCTGGCCCTGATCTGGCCTTTCCAGGGCACCGTAGCTGCTGGTGCCACAGCTTTACTGTGCTCCTTTGGCACTGCATCATGTGAATGCAATATCAGAGGAGTGCTGTGATGCCATGCGCCTTGCGGTGCGGCGTGCAGCATCACACCAGCTGGGGGCGTGGAGCCGGGATGTGCGTCATATGAACGCCATGCTCCAGCTCTGCCCCCAGGCCAGCTTTTCCTGCCCCATAATAAGAGCACTTCTGAGATGAGGACCTGCACTTCAAAATTTATTATTATATAATTGATTCTAACTCATTGACTGCCCCAGACATAGGGGAGATTCTTTGGTGTTGGACAGAACAACTTGCCCATCTTCCTTGTCACATGTATGGTCTGCATCCAGTTAGAGTGCATAAAGCTTGACTGTGACTTCCATTTTACTCTGATTTTCAAGAACTACTGTAGCTTTTATGGGAAATTGCTGGTGCCTACTCTATGCCTTTGGCAATAGTGCAAGCTGTATATCTGGCTTAATAATAATCTATATCCTGTTTTCAAACACACACACACACACACACCATGCAGATGTAGGGGAGTTTGCCCAGGCAAGCCTATAGAGATTTTAGCCACCGGTGTGTAAATTGCTATTATTCATTATTATCTCAACATGAAGGCTGTCTCTCTCTCTCTCTCTCTCTCTCTCTCTCTCTCTTTTCTTCTCTTTTCTTTCTCCTGTGGATATATGAAAGATCTTTATCTCAATAGGGTATTTCCAACTTGTGTGGGTTTTCTTTTCATCTCTCTTTGGTTCTGGAGTGTTTTTCTTTTTCTCTTTTTCAGGTGGAAGGGGGCACTTCAGTTTTCTTGTCTGTTTCAATTTAGAAGGTGGGTAAGGGGGAGAGAAGCTTTATGGAGTGCTGATAGTTTGAGCCTCAGGCAAAAAAGCAATATAGCAGAATGGCTGCCAGACAACTTGACAGAGGACGGGCTTGATATGTACAAATGCATGCGCTGACTGAGATGGGATGGGTGTGTGAAGAAGCAGAAGGGTTGGTATCAATTTCAGGTGTACACTTGAGAGCCATGCAACAAAGATAGGCAGGACCAAAGCACACGAAGGAAGGGTAGGATACATTTCACAGGATCCCAGAAATTCAGGTAGAGGGAAGGCTTCTGGCACAGACTGCAACCCTATTATGACTTGGGGACAGGGGTTTGAGGAAATGAAATCTTAATTCAGAGTTGAAGGCATTTGTGAGCTTTTGTCCATGTGCATCTACCTGTGCTGTCCATATTTTAAAAGCTGGGTTGAAGTCGATAAGAATAACAAGCAAGAAACAGTATGTAGCACCTTTGAGACTAACTGAAAGAAAAAGTTGGCAGCATGAGCTTTCCTCAGATGCATTTGTAGTAAACTTTAGGAAGCAGACTTTAGTCTACGAAAGGTCATGCTGCCAACTTCTTTCTTTCCGTTAGTCTCAAAGGTGTTGCAAGATATCTTTGCATACTGATTCTAAAGACTAACATGGCTACATTTTGAAGCAAGAAACTGTGTTGATGGCCCACTTAAGAGTTTAATGAATTTACGTGAATTCTAATTGCGTTCGGAATGAGTTCAGAATGACTTCCCATTTCCCGAAAATGACCCCCCATTGCCCGAAATTGTGTAAAATACTCTAATGCGCATTGTAAAACCTATGATTGTAAAACCTATGATTGCATTCGGAATGACTTCCCATTGCCCAAAATTGAGTGAGATACATTCATTTGCAATTACCTGAAACCCCATGATTGCGTTAGGATTGCCATTGCATTATACCCTCAAAATCCGTCGTATGATAACTCCTTATTCTTCTCTAGAAGAGAGAGTGGAGCTCTTGTTGGAAAGACAGAGGGATCTGGACTTCAGTGTGTGACATGTTCTGTCAAAAACTCTTCGGTCTCAAAAGTTCTTTGCACATAGATCTAAGAGGCAACAGCTGGTGGGAGAGCCGAAGCACCGTAACATTCAGGTTCCAGATGTTTGCCTGTTGTAGCAAAAACAATACCACTAAACAAATTAACAAATTAATTTTAGTGTAAGCTTTCATGAGAGAGCCAGCAGTGGTTTGAGCATTGGACTGTGACTCTGGAGGCCAGGGTTCGAATCTTTACTCAGCTGTGGAAACCCAATGGGTGACCTTGGGCGCCAGTATAAGGCAAAGGCAAAAGCAAACTCCCTCTGAACAAAATCTTGCCAATGAAAACCCATGATAGGTTCACCTTAGGGCCACCATAATTCACAAGCAACTCGAAGGAAAACAACAACAGAGCTTTCAGCCCACTTCACCATATGCATGAAGTCTCTTCCTCATCTGACAGGAAGAACATGAGATTGATAGCTTTCTATTTTGCTAACTCTGGTGCCATCCATTGTAACAATATCCAAATGGGTAACCATGTTATTTCCTGCTGCTTGAATATTTACAGACCCAAAGTACAGGTGCTTAAAAGTTTAGTTCCAAGACATAAGAATGCACACTATGTTTGGAGCATGGTTAAAACAAAAAGCTCCAATGTGAGCCATGGGCTGTAAGCAGAAAGAAAGGAAAAGCTGGGTCAGCCCAGGGATTTCCTGATTCACAATAAGAGCATGCTGACCACACTGGCAGCTCCCGCAACCAACGCACAATCTGCACCCCTCTTCCACAAGGATGGACCTGCCACAGTGGATCAATCACAGCTTCAAGCTGTGCTGTATCATTTTTTTCTACTCTGGCATAAACACATGTGCATGAGTGCAGAGATGCTCCGCTAGCAGCCTTCAGTCGTCTCCCTCATCCCATTCAGCCACCAGCCCATTGGGAGCCCCATGTGAGCATCTGCTCAAGTGCATGATCATTCAGCTGCCCATATGGTGCATCGGTGTGCCCAGTGACACATTGGCACAGCACGATCATGGAGCCCCCTTTATCGTGTTCACACCCCGCAGTTCCTCAACAGGAGCAGAGGGTTGCTGCCATGGAAGGCCAGTTCAGAGAGATCCATATTAACCTCCAAGCCCTCCTGGAACAAGCACCTGTCCAGCCATCATGTTCCCCTGTAATATTCCCTTTCTCCCCATTACTCCCCCCTCCATTGGCCCTTTGTTGGACCAGCTAGTTTGTTCATGTTTATATTAAATCCATTGTATGGTTGGTAATCTAACATGCTGTCATTTCACTTCATGGGGTGTGTGATGGGCCGATGATGCCACTGACCCCTTGTGCAATCCATTTGTGAGCGAGTGACAATAAAATTATGGCCAGCAGTGGTGCCGGCGGCAGCAGGGAAGCCTGAAAGTGTGAATTTTCAGCTGGCAAGAGGTTGAAGGCTCACCCAGCCCAGACTGCCTAGCCCTTTCCCCATCTCCTCACCAATGCACAGTCTTATGCAATAGTTCACTCTTTTTGGCTCGAACTGGAGCAAGTGGCTTTAGTTTGCTTAAGCATTAAGCCCCAGAGTGCAGTTTGGGGCTGTTTCCCTCCTGTTTCAACCATGTGTGTTGTCTGCGCAGGTGAGTTCCAAAATAGGGTATGGCCCTTTTGTTCAGTCCGTGTAGACAAGCCCATGGTAGGATTTCAAAAATACAGAAAACTATTATTTCAGAATTAATAGAAATAATTCTTCCATGACTTATAATATTATGGGCATTGCAAGTTTATACTGAGCCTATCGAAATAGTATTTTGGCCCTGATGGTGGGCACTGCAACTATCACAGGACTTAAAAGAGACTCACTCGAGTGAAACTGCGAGGCAAGGAATGCTTTACCGGTCTGGTTAGGAAGGGGAAATTCAGTCCAACTTATGTAAGAGAACTAGTAAACAGCCTGTGGAAAAACTGGACTCATCACAGTATAAACTCTGCAAATCAAGATCTGCAGGCTGCAAAAGGTTCACTTCCAAAGCTGCACTCTGGGGGCTTTTAACTTTTGTACGGCTAAACTTAAGCTGACTGCTTTGTAAAATGAGAGTCTGTGACACTGACTGTTTGTTCTCTGGGTCCAGAAAATTTCATACTCAAGGACTAATAAAATCCTACAGAAGAGTTGGATTGTATGCAGGATTTGCTCTAATCCAGGTTTAGTCCCTGAATCTGTTTTTAATTATGGGGTTCAGTTCTGTGAAGTGCAGTTCAGTGCAGTTTTATTATTTGCTTTTGCTAATGAAAGACTTCCAAACACCAATTTAAGATGCTGTTCTCTAAATATGTTTACCCATTTCGTATCCATCTATCTATGAATTGCTGTTGTCATTCCGACTGGCAGATAGGGGTTCACATGAATGTATTGTTATTTCATACAAAATAATTTTCTCTGCTCCTAGCAAAACCAGCAAGTTAAATGAAGGAATTTAACCTTGCCTTCTTGGTCCCATGCCATTCTTACCTGTGAAGGGAATTGTTTTTGAGCTCCAACTTTGCAGTCTGGATTAGTACAGTTCCGACACAGGATTACTACATTTCCACACTTCAGGAGCTTCATGCGTTAAATTATAATGGGAGAATTCAAAATAAACCTCCTTATTGGACATACAAAAGAATCTTGTGGCATCTTTGAGATTAACTGGGAGAAATAAGTTTATAGGATAAGGATGTATAGATGCAGAGCACATCTATACTGTCCAAATGAATCGGTTTTTTATGCCCTCATGGTACCCTGTCTTCACAACATTAGGCCAAATCCTTGATTTGACTGTGTGAACTATCTTCATGATGTGAGGTCAGTTTCACATCAAGGAGTTCCGAGTTGCGACTTATGGGACCCAAATTCAGCAACAGGAAGCTGTTTTGAGAGACAAGTCTGTGCAATAAAATCAGCCTAACTTCCGAATTTGATCCAGATTTGGAAGAGGTAAGTCGGGCACTGGAGGCAGTGCGATAAAGCCCCATATCTGGCCCATTCCTCCCATAAACCAGTTTAAAAAGAATTGGTTTTAGCATGTTGGGCAACTGTCTACACATATGGCCCACTGTGTTGCCACCACTGGCATAAGCTGGTCCCTCTGAGATCACAGTGAGATGCCCAGCCATGTAATGGATGCTGTGTGTCTTGTTTTCAACCTTAGCATGAGAGTAGCATGGGATATGTGTGTAAACAGCTGCCCAGAATCACTTTGGAGTATGGAAGTAACAGAGAATTTAGGGCAGCTGTGGGTATTCTGACTGGTGTAGACCCACCCTTAGTCTACTTCATCAGATGTAGGCCTATGTATCTGATGAAGTAGACTGAGTCTACAAGATCTTATGCTACACACTTCTTTCTCCCAATTGGTCTCAAAGACGTTGCAAGATTCCTTTGTATGCTCCGACAGGCTAACACAGCTGTATGTTTTTATTGAATGGGAGTGTGCAAAAGAATGAGTGTGAGTTAAGGGAATGATGCTCTACTTATCTCCTGTTTGGGAAACCACAGTTGCTGAAAGCATACAATGCTAAAACTGCAGCAGTATTGGTGGATGCTGGCAAAATCTATTGTTGCACTAAACTGGACTGCATTCCTACTGGGGAGACCTATCTTCTTTAGTTAAATCATGAAAGGAGAAAAGGTAACTATTTCTAGAAGGAGCTTTTGAACATGTCTTTTACTTTCTAGAAAAGAAGAGGCAAAAAAAGACCAAGCTTACTGATGACTGGAGAGAACGGAGGAATGCAATTCAGCTTACAAATGAATATACGGTGGAAACACTTGTGGTTGCAGATTCTGATATGGTCCAATACCATGGGGCTGATGCCGCTCAAAGATTTATTCTCACTGTGATGAACATGGTAGGTGCCCTCTTAGTTCTTGGTTCGTCTGGATTCGAAAATAACTCAACACTAACATTTGTTCTTAGGATTTGAAATTGACCTCTATCGATTGCTGTGGAGTCATGGGAACATTTGTAATAGGTTTTTTTGTTTTGTTTTTTTTTGTTTTTGTTTTTTTTGTTTGTTTGTTTTTTTTGCTTTCTTGGGTCGTATCTTAAATTAAGTTCAGTACTGCATCACTTCCAACATGAAGTATTCCTCTGTCTGTAAGGGAATATGGCATGGAACTACTTTGGTGTTGCATCACTTCCATGGGAATTAATCCTTCATTCCTTTGGGGGGAACCAAATTCTGATTGACACAGACTACTTTCTGGTGTTTTATTTAATGGTGTCAAAACAAAAATGACAATTAATTCACAACATTTGCGGCTATAAGTATGGTAGAGATAACCACATCAATTATAGTGATTTGTTTCTAGGGCAAGTGATTCCTTCTTCATGTCTTGCTTTAAGGCCTGGGTCCTTACTTTTGTATTGTGCACTTTAAACCAGAATGCTCTATGGAGAATAAGAGTGTTTCAAACCAGTCCGCTTTGTTGATTTCAGACCTTATGTGTGGCCTTTTTAAACAGATGATTCATTGGTTACTTCTGCAAGAACCGTCTGCTCCAGTTTCCAAACACAGCATTATGGATACCATTCAGTGGTGTAGTCTGTTCTACCCCCTCTTTAGCCCACATGTTAAAAGTGAGTTACTTTTGAACTCTTACAAGAACATAGAGATGCTGACAGTCCAAATATTGTTCCCTGAATCCCATCAAACATTAATTTAGCATTGAGCTGTGCAGAGAGAGGCTGCTTTGTTTCCGAAGGGCTACTACAGTACTGAGTTTGGCGGAGGCAAACTAAACGGGCTGTATTCTTGAATCATCATAAGAGAGACCAGTGCTTCCTTTTTCTTTAGGGCACAGAGAGTGCCAAGCACAAGAGGCATGTTTAACCCTAAACCTGTGGTGTCCTTCTAGGTTTCTCCCCTAGAAATAAACCACTAGTCAATGGAAGTGTTGCAACAAGGGAGTTCTGTGCTTCTTGTAACATACTCCAATTTGGCTGCACCTCTTCAGGCCAACTGACACCTGAGACTACTACTTGTGTAGATCATGTCACCTTAATCCAAATGGGATGTCACTAAGACATTTTCCTCTTGGCCAGTTCAGACATTCCCAGAAATAGACTCAGCTAGATCGCCAACTAACTGTGCAAATGGACTACAGGCCACAGCAGGTGAATGGAAATCCCAGTTCATAACTAAATCCAGGAGTCTAAGTTGCAAAATTGAATCTTTGGCTTAGTATAACCCCATCAAGAACGATCCTTATCCTTTGGTTTGCCTTTCAATGGCCCAGAAACACCTGTGTTTTGTCTGGATTAAGATTCAATATTTTACCCTTTTCCAGTCCATTACTGTCAGCAGGTAGGAGCTTAGAACCAAAACAGCATCCTTGGAGTTAGCTGGAAGGAAGAAACAGAGTTTGGTGTGATCAGTATACAGGTAAAGCCAAACCCCCAGATTCCAGACAACCTTTCTCATTGGCTTCATTGGTATATTAAACAGCTTGAAGGACAAAACTGAGCCTGGAAGGCCAACAGCCAAGGAGCCTTAACAGGAATCTGCAAATACCATTTTTGGGTTTGCCTCTCCAGAAAGAAATGTCCCATTCCCGTGAGGTGCTCCAGAAGGACAACTCCCGCTGTCCAGTTCTGAGTGTAGATCATCCACTAAGATGTCCAGCTTTATCACATAAATGGAATAGTGAAGATTGGCCAGTGGCTATCTAATATGGTGGGACCAGAAATGATTTTTTTTCCCAGTAGAGATCTTACCACTGTTTCCTATGGGCATGTTGAGGCCTGCTTGTTTATTAGCAAGCCATTAACCACATTGGGGCTTTACAGACTGCCCAAAAAGGGTGGTCTGTAGCCTCCTCTTCTTACTGCAGACCTTCGCCACAGCAGCTAGACACTGCGGCAAAGGTGCGCAGTTAAAAAGGAGTGGGGAAAACCCACTCCTTTTTAGCATTGCAGTTGCGACGCACTAAAGGCAAAAGGTGCCATAGGGCACCTTTAGTCCATTGCAACTGCGCAGCTCCGTATAGAAACTGTGCAGTTGCAACAGTGTCATTATGTACGCCGTATAAATGATGTTACATAACAACACCAAAGTCGTTACATGCCAGGGCTGGAGAGCGTGCGAATGCTGCACGCTCCCCAACCCTAATCATGCCCCGGGGATGGCCCTTTTGGGCCGTCTGTACTGGGCCGGTGTCTAACAACTCAGCCAATTCCCCTCTGGCCTCTTTAAATGAACTAGAAAGTGCAAGCAAGGATCTAGAACATACATGGTGGCTCTCCGTCCTCTTGAGATCGTGCCCGCATTCTTGGCCAGTGCAAAGTGGAAAGTATCTGTTACCTCTGGACAAGCAAGGGACCAAAGTTACATCCATTTTCCCACTCAGATACCTCAAACATAATTGCATAGCAGCTGTCTGCTCTTACGAAGAGAAGTAAAGGATTTTGATGGAGCCAAAATCTGCACTGTACGTTTTTTAGTGGATTGCCCATCTCATACAGGAACCCCAGGAGCAGAGGATGAAGTACTCCTCTGTGCAGAGACACAAAACACACCTCCAAACAATTCTCCGCAGCATGGTAGCTCGCCTTCTGCCTTCCTAATGTCAGTTTTCCTGCTAGTGTTGAATTGCAAAGCGGAATACAGAGATTGTTGTTGTGTACCTTCAAGTCATTTCTGACTTACGGCGACCCTAAGGCAACCCTATCATGGGCTGTTCTTGGCAAGACCTGTCCAGAGGAGGTTTGCCTTCCCATTCTTTCACTTCACGTGTGCATATTGTTAGTTTTGGATGGAAGAAGTTTGCTGAAGCACGTTGAACTGCTTGTGTGTATATGTGTGTGTGGGTGTCCTGTATGTGTGGTACAGGAACCTTTCCCTATTCTTTCTGTGTTATTTCTGCCTCGGGTACCAAATGTTCTGTTAAACAACTAATAGCCAGGGACACATGGGCTTCATTAACTGAGGTATAACTGTATTAGCTTTGAATTGCAAATAGTCAGTGAGGGCAGTCCAGCCTTTGCAATGCAGGTATGTTTTGTGCCTCCTTTGAATGTTGGTAACCTCCAGATTTTGGCCTTGCAGAATCCAGTTTCTTCTCTTTAGGTTAGCATGGCACGATGAACAGCTGCTTCTAAAAGAAACCAGAATGTTAATCTTGGCATGTGTGCCAGGATTTAAGCAAATAGAGCATTGCTCTTGGGGTGGGGTGGGGGGATTTATTAATTTGGCTCCTTGCTGTAAGGCATTACATTTACTGTCAAACCACAAAGTAAGACTTAAAATGGCTTATTAGCGAACACATTATACTTATAGTTGTTTAAAGTTGGGATCTCTTTAAAGCAATTTAATACCTGTTTGTTGCGGGTGAATGCCAACATTACAAAATACGGTTTTATTTTTGCAGCTGCTGGATGAGAATATGACTTTTTATTTTTTTTTAAAAAAAGATGCAACTCAAAATAGAATGAAATCCTTTTCAAAAGACGCAGATTGTATGATGGACCCCTAAAGCCAAATCTCTGCTTTTAATACATTTTATGGCTTTGATCCTATGCCTTAAACTAGCATTCAATTATATATACATTATTAAAATTCTAAAATTATGCCTCAGAAAACCTTTTATGAAAAACTGGGTGTTTCTGTAAGACTTGGGGGTCAAGTGTTGCTGGTGGTAGCGATGAAAGAATCAGAATATCAAAGGAACATAATGGAAAACTGTAAAGAACACCTTACTAGCCTGTGGAGCAAAAGGTTTTGAAAGCTTTATTCTCTTACCTTGCTAAATTTCTGTGTATAGAGATTGTCGTAGAGAGTCAGTGTTGTGTAGTGGCTTGCGTGTTGGACTGGGACCCTGGAGACCAGGGTTTGAATCCCTACTTGGCCTTGGCGATCAAGTTACACTCTCTCAGCCTCAGAGGAAGGCAAAGGCAAACCCCCTCTGAACAAATCTTGCTTCGGAAACCCCATTAAAGGTTTGCCTGAGGGTCACCATAAGTCAGAAACATATTGAATGTACACGACAACAACAACAGCCAGCTTGACCCTAAGCTATATAGTGCATATGCAAGGGTAGCTGTGTTGGCTATTTAGCAAATTCTAACAAAAATCTGCCAAACAGCAATACCTTTATTGGCCAACTGAAACGCACAATATACTTGTTGCAAGCTTTTGAAGCTCCACTGGCTTCTTCATCAGGCAAAATGTTGCATACTAAACAGGAGAAAAATCAGATGTTAGTAAGATGCCTGCATTTCGTTGTTTGTGTCCTTAGTTAAGATGGTATGAGGAGTGCACATTTGCCAGCCTGCAAAATTTACCCTCCTCATACCATGGACAGAAACAACAAAATGCAGGCATCTTACTAACATCTCCGATTTTTTCCTCCTGTTTGGTTTGTAACATCTTGCCTGATGAAGAAGCCAGTGGAGCTTTGAAAGCTTGCAGCAAGTATATTGTGCAATAAAAGTATCACTGTTTGGTGGATTTTTGTCTAAGCTATGTAGAACTTTCCAGTTCTCTTGTCCCCTCATTTCCTTGTTCTTTCTGTAGCCCACCTCCACATTCTGGCTCTCTGCTATCAGCTGTCCCTTTTATAAAGAACTGCACAAGGTTATAGAGAGATGCTATCCTCTCTATAGACCTTATCAGATGGAGCCAATCGGACCCAATTTGAATTCATGTGAATTCGCTAGTTTAGCAAATTTACGTGAATTCCAGTTGCATTCGGAATGCGTTCAGAATGACTCCCCATTGCCCGAAATTGCGTGAGATGCTTTAATTCACAATAACGTAAAACCCATAATTGCGTTCGGAATGACTTTCCTTTTGCCCGAAATTGCGTGAGATACTTGAATACGCAATAATGTGAAACTCCATGATTGCGTTCGGATTGCCATCAGATTATACTTCCAATTTCCGACGGCTGATAAGGTTGTATATCTTTGAATTCTGGGAATGGCTGCTGGGATAATAATGCTACACTTTCCTTCTCTCAGTTCATTTGGCCCATGTAGACGTGCCCCTAGTCTTTAAAGTGCCACCAGCTCTTGGTTTTTGCTCAAATGAACGTGGCTGCTGGTTTGCAAACCTATAATTGGATGGTTCTTAATGACTGCAGGTTACAGATAGATTTACTCCAACTATAGTGGACTTTCCTTCAGAAGCTCTCCCTGATGGACTTGGTATCCCTCATAGTCAGCATCTCTGTGGGGCAGAGAAAAAGGTGGTGGGATTTCCCCCTCCACTAGAAATATCCTTTTATTTGGAAGAATCTTAAGTGTGGAATCCTCAACTGTGCAGAATCCAGGCATGCCCTATAGAGTAACCATCATGCAACCAGTGTAGAAATTGAGAAAAGACAAAAGGCTCAGCCGGACTTGATATATAATCCAACCAATTTTGCAGCCAGGCACTAGGTCATTGATGGCCACCCGCAAAACTGAGGATGGGCTTAAGCCATATTGATCCTCCTCCTGATGTTACGCCTTGCAGGGTGTTCTCTCTCTCTTTCTCTCTCTCGTTCCTTAATGGTGCTGAATTCATCACCATGACCATAACCATCCCCATTCATCCCCCATCATGTTATTTTCACGTCTTTAGGAAAAAGACGTGAGCAGCGGCAGGCAGTGTATTTAAAAGCACTAGCTTGGATGCATATCAGAAACATGAAAAAAAGTACTGAATCTTTCTTAGAATTCCAAAGGGTCCCTTAAGGAATAAAAACGCAACCCCCAAATGGCGATCCCTGTACTTAGAAGAAAATAACTATTATTTCCCGTATCATTTTGCCTCTAAGAAGTGTCTGCAAATGGAAAGACCAGCTAGAATCTCTTCCCCCCCCCCCCCCCCCCCCGATCCACTACAAAGGGAACTCCCGCTTTCTAGCAAAGGGAATGCATACAGATGCTTTTTAAAAAGACTATTCAAAGGGTCAGTAATTTCATGTTACTGCTTGCTGCTTTTGCAGGCTCTTAACATTAATCACACGGTTGAGCAACAACTTCAAGAGACCTGAAAGTGTACCCTTAGAATTACCCTTGTCGGCCTGTGGTCTTTCCTGAAATAGAGGCAAGTTCATTTCACAACTCCCAGTGAAAAAATGCCTCTGTTTTAAAAAGTATTTATTTAGGTTGACCAAACAGCAGATTACAGAGTGGAAATTCTTTTTAGCGCCACTATTTTCTGGTCTTGGATGGCTTTCTGCAAAAGCAGAAAAACCACTCTTAAATTGCAGGTCACTTCTCCCATTAAGCACATTTGATCGGTTAAAGATCACCCAGTTTGATATAACTGGATATACTAATTGCTAGTGGGGGTTGTAGTCTCCAAGGGCTAAAGTTATTAGTTGCTATTATTGGAAGGCAAGGGTTTTCTTTTTGGTTGCCCTATAACAGGAGCAAATTATAGAGTAGAAATAGCTAGACCTAAGTAGTATGAAAATATTGGCTCTCTGGGCAGGGCTAGGAAGGAAAAGACAAGAAGCAGAGGCTAAAGGAATCTGGTTGTTTGTTGCTGTTATGCACCATCAAGGTTGACTCCCAACTTCTGGTAGTCATATTATAGGGTTTTCTTGATGGGATTTACTCCACAGAGGTTTGCTATCGCCTTCCTCTAAGGATGAGAGAATGTGACTTGCCCAGGGTCACCAGTGGCTTTCCATGGCTGAGCATAGTCTCCTAGGAGTTTATCATATGACGGATTTGGGGGTATAATGCAATGGCAATCCGAACGCAATCATCGGGTTTCACGTTATTGCAAATGAGTGTATCTCACAATTTTGGGTAATGGGAAGTCATTCCGAACGCAATCATGGGGTTTCACATAATTGCGTATTAAAGTATCTCACGCAATTTCGGGCAATGGGGGGGTCATTTTCAGGAAATGGGAAGTCATTCTAAACTCATTCCGAATGCAATTAGACTTTACGTGAATTCGAATTGGCTCCATTTGAAATTGGGAGAAATTCCTCCCATGTGATAACCTCCCCAGAAGTCCTACTTAGGGTTGCCAGTTCAGGATGTTCACAGGTGTTGTGTTTTCAGAGCCAAAAACATGAGACCTAGAGGTGGCCCCTGGTGAAGTCATTAAGCATTATGCCTTAAGTACCAACTGCAGTTCTTCACCTGCTTGGGGAGGCAGGATAAGGAACATTTAATCTAGCTTATTTGCTTCAAGGCAGAAAGTGGATGTAGAACAGGGTGGGGAGTGAATTCTGGCACCACAACTGAAAGGAAGGCGGAAACTAATTAAACAAATACATAGACTCAGTGGAGAATCTTTGTAACAGATGAATTAAGCATTGCAAATTGTAGCAAGCTACTGTTCTGGGATGCAGTGGCTTAGTGGTTAAGATGCCAGTTCTGATTCTCGGAAGATCAGAAGGCTGGCAGTTCGAGGCTGAGTACTGCATGATGGGCTGAGCTCCTGTCACTAGTGCCAGCTTCTGCCAACCTAGCAGTTCGAAGGCATGCAGATGCAAGTAGATAAATAGGTACCACTTCTCAATGGGAAGGTAACAGCATTTGGTGCAGTCATGCTGGCCACATGACCACCAGAGCAGTCCTCGGACAACACTGGCTCTTATGATTAAAAACGGAGATGAGCACTACCCCCTACAGTCAGTTATGACTAAACATTAATGTCAAGGGACTACCTTTACCTTTATCTGTTCTACTAGATAAGCTGGAGATTTGCACACGTCCGTTTCCTCTTGCCTGGCACTATCAAAACTGGAGAATTTGCAGTTTTGGGTACTTCTGCACCGGTGAAAAAATCGGCATCACCTTACATTTTTTCTGGTCCACAGGGACCCCACAGCAATCCTGTTAAGTCCACGCACTCTTTGAAACAACACCACTGAAGCAGCCATGCATTTTCCCCTGACAAACTTGCTGCTTTCCCTTTTTCCAGAATGCATCAACCTATCAGCCAACAGCTCCTATGGTTTGCTGGTCAATCTAATGACTGCCATGCACTCTGATCGTCTGCCTCTCCATCCAGCACCCTTTCCCCTTTGCTGCCCCAGTGAGGGAGAGGGGGAATTGTAAATGTACACACAAATAGTAGTAGCAGTAGCATTTACATCTCTATTCCGCTTATCAGTGAACTCAGCACTCTGTAAGCCAATTGTCCCCAACAAGCTGGGGACTCATTTTACCGACCTACGAAAGGATGGAAGACTGAGTCAACCTGGAGCCCTCTGGGATCGAACTCACCATGTTGTGGCTGCAGGAGGGGCATTTAACTTGTGCACCGCCTGGGCTCCAGGTGATGGAGAGAGAAAAAATAAAAATGCATTTTATTTATCCTTCATTTATGAAACTGTCCAGCCATGAGAGCAGCGGTGAGGGTTAGACTGGGCTCTCTCTTCCTCCCCGCACCACCTAAATGTTGTGTTTGTTTTACTGCTCCTCCTCCCCATCTGGCCCTGCCATCAGCATTGTCTCATCTTTGTTTTGACCTCAGTGACTGTTGCACGTGCGTTCCCTTTTCCTCCCCGATCTTTCACTTGCTCACTCATGCCATTGCATGCACTCCCTCCTCCCCCATGTTTACATTGCAGATCTCTGTGCAAGCAAATGATATCTCTGAGTCCAGGTGAACATGTGGCAAGAATATACCCTCAAGCTGTCCCGATTTGGCAGGAACAGTCTTGATCAATCGCCTGTCATCCCACTTTTTCAGCTGCTATGAAGATGTCTACATTCTCTCTGCTCTTCCCACTATGCCTCTTTACCCTCTGATCATGTCAATTGTTGCAAATTGAGTTCAGAATGCAAAAGTAGTTTAAATCCAATTGCTTCAGCAAGGATGAGAGGAGAGGTAGCAGCATGCCCTTCCCAGTAGGCTCAGGCAAAATCAGTCCGCTGCAGCCTCTCTTCACTTAGTGTATTCTTCCTCATTAATAACTTTTGCCCTCTTGACCACACTTTGATGTTGCTTGGCCCCATGTGTCCTGGTTTCCATCTGTGAAATGTTGGAGGGTTTGTAACAAGCCTTGTTCACTGTTTGCAAATGACACCAAAGACCAGTGACACCTTGGGGGCTAGTGTGATAAATGAAAATTTGGTGGGTTCATCTGTGGCGAGCCACGTTACAGTGTTGTGTTTGTAGCTTCCTACTTCCCCAAGTAACGTGAGATTGCAGGAGGAGCTACTCTTCTTTTTGGAGAAAGATGCACATATTCATGTTGAATCTAGTAGAAAGAAAGATGTAATCTTTACTGCAAACAGCATGCACATGACGTTCCTACTCCTTTTCAGCCAGCTGCAAACTTCAAATTCCTGTCTTTCTTGCTGGCTGCATTCCAGTGGCAAATTTTTATTTCCATCCTCCATACCAGCGGGTGAGGTGTGTCCAGTAGCTGATAGCTGCTCCCTAAGGGAAAACACCAAAGCTCCTTTAATTCAAGCATCTTCTAGATTTCAGTATCTGCAAACGAAGCTATGAGCTCAAATGAACAGAGTTTATTTTGCTGCACAAAATTAGCCACTAACTATTTATACTAATGGGGGGAGGGGGGAATCTTATAGTCCTAAAGGCCATGGAGAAACCAGCATTTGTCTGCAAATGTTATCATTATCCACTAACCATCAAGGAAATTAGAGGAAAAACCAAACTGTTTATACTATGGATGTTATCACACGGGAGGAATTTCCCTCAATTTCAAAAGAAATGAAAGTGGGGCCAGTTCGGAACTGAGTGAATTCGCTAGTTCAGCGCATTTTACGTGATTGCGTGTTGACGCCGCATTGTGTTCGAAACTGCCCGAAATTGCTTCCCAGTGCCTGAAATTGTGTATGATAGTTTCTCATGCAATAACATGAAACCCCACGATTGCATTTGGAAGGACTTCCCATTGCCCAAAAATGTGTGTGATCAGCTTTCGCGCAATAACGCAAAACCCCATGATTGCGTTCAGATTGCCATTGAATTATACTTCCAATTCCCATTGTGTGATAAACTCCTATGAAATGTCTGTTTTGAGAGCAAATGTGGTATATTATCATTTGCTTACTGGGTGACCTTGGGTGGGTCACACTCTCTCGGCCTCGGGATGGCAATGGCAACCCTCCTCTGAAGAAACTTTCCAAGAAAACTCTGTGATAGGTTCACCTTAGGGTTGGTATAATTCAAAAATGACTTGGAGGCATCGAAAACCCAAATCATGCTATTTTTCCCCATCTTCTTTGCTGGGGAAGATCATAATCTCACATATACAGAAGATGTGTATGCTTTAAAAACATTTTCCCCTCTTCCCCTGTGCTCACTTTCCTTTGAATGATTGATAAAGTCAATTATGAGTCACCTGAACAAGCAAGGAATGAAAAGTATCATTCTGGCCTGAATTAAATATCTGTAAGAAAGATGAACTATCTGGCCTGGAATGTACAGTCTGGAGATAACCATATAAACTAGTTTCCTGCAGTGTGTTTGTGCTTCCTAAAGTAAGCTTTGTGCCATTCTGTCCTCACTCGTATTTCTGTTCAGTTTTAAAGCACAGGAATAACACAAGGAAATTGCTTTTCCAGTCTATTTCCTGTAGTCCAAAATACACCATTATTTGGTTTTACTTTCTGATGGTAGCGATGTTTTCAGTTGTTTCTGACCTGGATAAGTCACAGTATTTCAAATCATCTCTGTGGCTTTAAAACTGTACTTTGACCTCCGTGTTCTCTTTCATTATCTTTTCCAACCATTCATTTTCTCCAGAAGATGGATATTTTCTTTTAACAGCTCTTTTTTTTAAGGGTCTTAAAATCAAAACAAAACAAGAACCCAACCTTGTATATTTTATTTTAAACCATTGGGAGAATCTTTAAAGTATCTGGGTTCACATATGCCAAGCGTATATAATTTACACCAATTTCACCTGATAATTTTTTTTATATCCACTGCCCCGTCCCAGATTCGTCCCTTCTCACTTGCTGCCCCTCACTCCTGGAACTTTCTTCCCCCCACTGCCTCTTCACTTCTCCAACCAGATTCAAAATTAAGTTCAAGACTATATTGTTTAGGGAAGCGTTCCCAGGATTGTGCCGTCTGCCCCAGGATGCCTCCTTCTAACTATGTATTAAGAAGCCGAGCCCTCCCTCCAGTCCATCTGCCTTGGTCCTGGCCCCAGAGGGAGAGAAGAACCACTGGACCTCATCCCCTTCCCACCACCTTTCCCTTCTGCTTTTGTGTTGTCTCTTTTAGACTGTGAGCCTGAGGGCAGGGAACCGTCTAATATAAGATTATATGTACAGCATTGTGAAAATTTACAGTGCTATATAAATGAAGGTTAATAATAATAATATCCATAAACAAATCCTATGGAAGCAACATGTTCACAGAGGAGTTTATCACATGGGAGGAATTTCTCTCAATTGCGAATGGAGCCAATTGCGAATTTATGTGAAATCTGATTGCGTTCGGAATGACTTCCCATTTCCTGAAAATGACCCCCCATTGCCCAAAATTGCGTGAGATACTCTAATACGCAATTACGTGAAACCCCACGATTGCATTCAGAATGACTTCCCATTGCCCGAAATTGTGTGAGATACACTCATTCACAATAACGTGAAACCACATGATTGCATTCGGACTGCCATTACATTATACCCCCAAATTCCGTTGTATGATAAACTCCAGAGAATCTGCCCCATGGATATGAAAGTTACCATGGATATGAAAGAGGCAACTTCTTTCCATAAATCATGGATGGCAGTGCTTATCCCTTTGCATGGGCTGCCTATAAAATATTCTATTGCACACTAGAGTGGCACCATCTCACATTTGGACTTTGGACTTCATGGGACAGTGCTACTCATCACTGTTTTGCAGGGAAAGCCTAATTTCTTGACAGGAGCCATAGGTATAACAAATAATTTTGGTGTTTTCAAGATTCTTACTAAATTAAACATTTACAGTATTTCATGTCTTCCAAAAACCCTTCAATGTGACTCTATGATCATCTTCTGCTGGAAGCATACCATAGAATCATGCTGGAGCACCTAGAAAATGCCTAGAGAGAGGAGTTGAATAAGTGAAGCCACAGGTACTAGCCCCATAAATATGGGGGTCATACTGGAACTACTTATGCATTTTATAAGAATACAGTGGATCCCTTGCCATCCTTGGGGTTTCTGTTCTATTCCTCCCTATGGATGGCAAACAATGCAGATGGTCACAATCCATATTGTTCAGTGGTGGAGTCATCCACATGGACGTTGTCGGCACATCACATGTGTGTGCCACCTTTGAATAATATGAAGCATGGCGATCCATGAGCAGTCAAATCTTCAGCTCTCCAGCGTACCAATACAAAGGGTCCGCTGTACTGTCCTACTTAATAAGGCTACTGTGATGGTTTTTGAAATAAAGTTCATGAAACTCTTTCTCTGTTTGAAAAGATACTAAGTTTTATTAATCGTGTGGCATTTGGTGTATCTTGTTTGAGCCGAACCTTGTGAATTAGCATATTTAGGCTGAGTTCTCTCTTATCTGATGTACAATAAATAGGGAGGGAAAGAAGAAGCTCCCTTGTTTTAAATCATAAGATTTTTTTAAAATGAACATCAATCAGTAGCATGATATTCTGGTCTTATTTGTTCATTGCTGCTTTTGTTCAGGTGTACAACATGTTCCAGCATCAGAGCCTTGGAGTTAAAGTCAATATTCGAGTGACTAAACTCGTCCTGCTTCGGCGACGTCCTGTAAGTTGCTACACGTTTTGACTCGGCTTGTTGCGGTGCTGTTTTATTTTGTTAAAAGCTGCTGTTTGAAATGGCTACTCTTAATGGATTAAATAAAGTGGGTTGGGGGTGTTTGACACTTTCAAGTTGGGAGTTGTAGAACCTCTCACTCCATTTGTTCATTCTTCCGGGCCACTACCCTTTTTTTCAAAGGATATTTTAGAATATTTTAGTAGGCCATCTGGATTAAGTTTGCCAACCTTTATTTTTAAAAACTGAGCACCAGATCAGGGGCAGAGCCTGAAGGAATCTGGTAGAAGTTTGAAGGAAAGTGTCGATACAAAGGGACAGAGGAAAGGTAAAGCCGGTTGGAGGGCACCTTATAAATCTAATGGATCATGGGTGGAACTTTGTAGATTATGATTCCCCTGGTTTTCCAGATTCCAGTACTGGATACATGATAGAACATGGCTTTATTGGTTGATCTGGTAAACTACAGTTGGAATCCCACCTCGATCCAATTGGAGAGGTGGGAAATATAAATTATTATTATTATTATTATTATTATTATTATTACAGATTAGCTAACAATCCAGTCCTTTTTTTCACTGTACAAGTGTAAAGGGAAGGCATGTTGTACTCTTGCAAAACTGCTCTTTGAGGCAACTTTATTGGTCCTGATAGAGCTAGTTCTTCACATTATTATTATTATTACATTCTTATATTTAGATGGTTCCCTGCCCTCAGGCTTACAGTCTAAAAGAGACAACACAAAAGGAGAAGGGAAAGGTGGGAAATGGGATGAGGTTCAGTGGTTTTTCTCTCCCTCTGAGGCCTGGACCAAGGCAGATGGACTTTTCCCTTCACTTCAAGGGGAAAAGAGGGGGGAAGCATGTTGGTTTGACACAAAAGATCCTTGGTTTATCTTCTATTGATGGCCCAAGGTGTGCTTCATTTCCTGCAGATTTGCCACCTGGGTTGATCCCACTTCTGTCTCTCTTCAATCCCTATTTGTTTCCCGAAGGCCAAGCTGTCCATTGGTCACCATGGGGAGAGATCTCTGGAGAGCTTTTGCCATTGGCAGAATGAAGAGTTTGGTGGGGCAAAGTACCTTGGAAATAACCATGTTCCTGGAGCACGAGATGATACTCCTCCAGTGGATGCTGCTGTCTTTGTTACCAGGTAATGATTATACTAAATATAAAGGAGTCAGCATGGTGTAGTGGTCTGAGTGCTGGATTACAACTCTGGAGACCAGAGTTCGAATCCCAGCTTGGCCATGTGAACTCACAGCTTGGGCAAGTCAGTCTCCCAGCCTCAGAGGATGGCAATGGCAAACCCCCTCTGAAGAAACTTGAAAAGAAAACCCCATGATAGGCTCACCTTAGGTTCGACATAAGTTGGAAACAACTTGAAGGCACACAACAATAACAACGATGATGATTATAATCAGACTGTTTCTCAGATTCATTTGACTCATTACTTTCTCTAAGGGGCAGCTGTAGCTTTTTGCAGGGTGGATGGAGAAGTGGCTTTGGGCAAGATACTTGTGCCCACCATTAACACTGAAGGTGGAATTCAGAGACAGAGCTGTTCTAGGCTGGATTATTGCTATTCAAAAGGATCTTGTTGTACCTTTAAGACTAACAGTGTGAAAGAAGTTGTAGCATACGTTTTTGTAGACTTGGTCTTCGTCCTCCGAAATGGGAAGTATAGACCAAGTTTATGGAGTTTATCATATGACAGAATTTGGGGGTATAATGTAATGGCAATCCGAACGCAATCATGGGGTTTCACGTAATTGCATATGAGTGTATTCCATGCAATTTCAAGCAATGGGGGGTTATTTTCGGGAAATGGAAAGTCATTTTGAATGCCTTCCAAATGCAATTAGATTTCACGTAAATTCGCTAAACTAGCAAATTTATGTGAATTCGAATTGGCTCAATTCGAAATTGGGAGAAATTCCTCCCGTGTGATAAACTCCTACGAAAACCTGAGCTACAGCTTCGTTTGCATAGTTAGTTTTAAAGGTGCTACAAGATCTCTTTGTATTTTTAAGGTGGAAGAGATTCTTAAAGCTGCAGATATGTCTACACCTTCATGCTTTGGGCACTCAGCCACTCTGTACACAATGAGGCCTTTCATTGCTTCTTTTTGCTTATTGATAAGGTCTTGGGGAGGGTCTGTCATTTAGATGTGTTCATAGAAAGTGAAAGACAGCCAAACTTTTTCTTGTTGCTTCTGACCATGCTTAGATTCATTACAAAGGTACATGCATCCTTGTGTCTGAGTTTAAATAACTATTGTAGATGTTAGTGTTTTGTATGCATATTTTTAAATTAGATTTCTTTAGTACAGTCTTTAAGAAACACACAATTCAGTGCTTCCAAGGACAAAACACAGCCAGGTTCTGGGGATGGAATCACATACTTTTGTGCATATGCATTTCTTTTTCTGCCATCCCCCCTCCTCAGTTTCTGTTTTGTAGATTTCAATAGCTTCTTTTAGTTCCCCCAAAGTCTCTTAAGATAACTTGCAAATTACAGTTGGAACAGATGAGTACACGATATGAAACAATCAATTGCATAAAGGCAAGGTCAAAGCAGATTATAGTAACAATAGTGGGGCGTAAAGTCTTATCAGATAGAAAAATCCAAATTAGTTTCCAAAAGACTGAAAAGGAACTTATCTCTTGTGACTCAGAGCGCTATGAGAAAAGAAAGCTGTAATGAAGCGGGAGAGTTGTGGGTTTCTTTTTGCCTCTTCGCATGCTGTTGTAGCACTTCTGTTCTCCTTCCTGAGGGAGATGATCATAAAAGTGTGCCTTTTGTCAGTCGGAAGAGAAAAGAAGTGTTACGACAGCATGTGGAGAGGCATGCAGAAAGCTTCTACTCTCACACTTCGTTTCAGCTTTCTTTTCCCATGCAATACGCTCTCATTTAGCCTAACTCTAATTTGGGAAAGCCAAAATATATGGAGGTGGACCAGGTGACTAGCACACAAAATCATTTGGGTAAAATTGCGGATGAAACCAGGCATAAATGCTCCAACAAAATTAAAGTGGGAGCAGGCAGGCCACCCAGACTCACCTGTGTCATCTATAAAGGTATGAAAGTGGGCCACAGTTAAAGGGCTAATCTCTTGGCCTCATTTGAACCTTGTCCCATTATGTTTCAGATGAAATCCTCTGATCTCTCAATTGCCAACCCATGCTTGTTTTAAAGCACATTTTTAAAGGGGTTGCATTTTACCCATTTATCCTATTAGCTCCCAGAGCTGATACATCACGCGAAATGTCAGATGTTGTGCTTAAAGCAGTTGGAACCGGTCACTCGAGGAAAACCATCAGGACTGTCTCCAAACTAGATGGCTATAGAGAAGTTTATAGTAGTAATAATAGATGGGGAACTCCAGCTGCCACTGGTTTGGATAATGGACTTGAAGATTAGCTCATTTTGCGAGAGAACTGGGCATTGTACCAATGCTGGGCTTCAGCAAAACCACATCCACCCTGCAAAATAAGCTGGCAGTGTGTTGCCACAGCCCTTCCCTTCCTGTATTTCCCTTTCCCCCCTGTCCTGTTTGAACTTTCCTCGGCATAGAAAAGGACAGTGCGTTGGTTGGAAGACCTCCCAGCTTGGCTCTGTTGATTCCTGTGACACAAAACCCAGCATTTTCGGATGCACGTTTTCTGTATATGAGTGGGTTTTTCTTTTCCGCTTAAACATTGGCTCTCAACGTACATGTGTGTCCTTGGATGCTCCCTAGACTGTACAAATGGACCAGTGGCAAAGGATGTGGAACCAGGAGTGTGTCCAGCTTCAAATGACTAAGCCAAGAAAAAGTGGGAGCTGAGTTTTCAAACAGTCACAGAGCTGTTGCTTTATTTTGATTTGTCCTATTCGAACTAGAAGCATGCCGTTCAGGGTCACCCTCTAAAAAAGAACTTTGGATTTTCTCTTAGTGTGCTTTGTTTGAACGAAATAGAAGCTAAACACAATTCGTCTTTGCAAAGTCCATTCGGTCTGCTTACATGAACCGTCCCAAAGTCAGAGCAGGGATGGGGAACCATACAGCTGTCCAAATATTGCTCAACTGCAACTTCCAGCATCTCTCAGTGTTGGCTGTGCTGGTGATGGCTGCTGGGGTTCCCAATCCAACAACATCTGGAGATCTGCATGGTTGCCAATCCTGGGCTAGAGAAGGCCAGTATAATGAAGATTATTTAATGAGATATCATTTTCCTTGTGACAAGATGCACCATGTTTTTTTAATGGTCAGATAAGCTTTCTTTATACACTTGATTCTAATAAGGATTCTTTAGTGATGTACAGAAACTCCCTAGAAAAGATTTGTTATTTGGACCAAATGTTACTCTTTTGATTTCCCTGATGTTCCACAGCTGTTTCTCCTGTATAAGATCTAGGGCCTTGCCCCTTCCAGAACTTTTGTCAGACTATATATTTTGTGAAAGTTACAAGAGCATTGGGGACTGGGGTATTGCTGGAGAACTGCGGTGGGCAGTTTACATAACATTCAACAAGAGGACTCAGGATTGTTGTCTTTTAAATCTATTGCTGAATGGCAAAATGTCCTTGCTGTAGTCCTGGAAACAATGCCTAGTAGCTTTATACTATACAATGCCATGGCATTGGTCCCTAGGAATATGCTTGGGGTGAATATGGAACCCAAAGGCAGCCACCTAGAGAAGACCCTATGAGTGGTTACATCCTATGGAAACCTTTGGAAAATTCCTTTTTTAGATTACAAAATCCCTCCGTCAGAATGAATGATAGGCAGAATGTCTCAGAGATTCGGAAAGTTGTGGTCTGGTAAAGTAATCTTTCCAAAATCTGGCCCTATGTAGTGTCATTTTCAGGAGCATTCTAACTAGGAAGATCTGGAACAAATGCTGTGCTTCTTGAAATGATAGCAAGGCTTTTCTTGTAGTTTGCAGGAACATGTATTTTTCAAATCTGCCCTTGGCAACTGCATGGCATATTACATTAACTCTTCTGAAAGTCCCTTGGCAGCCCTTCTTGATTTTACAGTCTCCAGGAAGATTTCCCATCCCCATCTTCTCAACGTACTTGGTTTGCAGCTAGTAAGAACCAAGCTCATCTCAAGCCATAAGTCGGACTTTTTCTCCACTCACCACCGAACAGGCTCTTCTCCCTCAGTGCTGCCTTGATAGAAATTATAAGAACCAAAAAGGCACACCCCTTTCTGCCATGCACCATTTTACTTACAAGTAAATGATGCTTGGAAGGGAGGGAGGGTGCTCTGGGCATGGCACATGTGCCAGAACTGGCACGCAATTTATTTGTGATAAAAATGGTGCACAGCGGCAAGTTGAGGGGGCCCCTGCAAGCCTGGTGCGCGTGCCCACAGAGAGGGCCTGCGTGCCAGCTCTGGCACATGTGCCATGGGTTCACCATGGCGGGTTTAGGGAAACTTGGTAGTAGTTCTAAGTCTACGCCTTAACAGCCTTGAAACACTTTCTTCACTGACTCTGGACTCTATGAAGATACAGCATTTACTAGCACAGGGACAGGAATCATGCAGACCTCCAGATGTTGTTGGACTGCCACATCATTCCTTACCATTGCTTAAGCCTTCTGGGCCCAACAGTTCAACAACATTTGGAAGCAGTTTCTTCAGTGAGGGTTGCCACATGTCCTCCTTTTTCAGGACATGTCTTCTTTTTTCAGAACAAAATTTCCTGTCCTCCAGTTTCCTGAACATATCCGCTTTTTCAGAGGTAAAACTTATGTTTAGGTACATTGTTAAAATGTCTGAGTTTTCTTATAAGGTCCAGATTGGAGGAAGCAGGCGACGAGGTAACAGATTTTTCAGGAGGAGGAAGGAAGATATACCAAGTTAAATTAGGGCGAGAAAAGCCCCGGTAGTAGCCAACCTTAGCCCCATAGAAGGTTAAAAATTGATCCACCAGCTTCCAAGTGGGTTGGGACCTCTGCCAGAGTTGCCATTCTCCATCCTTAGTGGAAAGTTTGTGACAAGAGAGAAGAAAGATGCCCTGCTACCATTGCCAGATTGGTGCCCCGGTTGCATGGAACATCTGTCTTGCCCATTGAACTCAGCTTCGAAACAGAACTCCTCATACAACTGCCCAGAGCTTGTTAAGGTATTTAAAGTAAGAGTTGTCATAGCCACCAGCGGTTTGAAGCAGTCAGTTCATAAATGCATCCTCTTTTTTTGATTTTCAGAATATCCTAACCCTAGTTCAATATTTTATTATATCAGGTATTTTATTTGCATTTTATGTTTTAGTATTTTCTGTGCATTCAAAAAATGGCATTCCACTGAACAATCTGGACTGGTACCGTCCTATCCAGCATCTCACTTGGCTACATGTGCAGCTATCATCTCTACAATAATTCTGCCACAGGATAGGGAAGTAGGCCAGAGTTTGGAGGCTGTAGTCTACTTTAGATATAGGACTGCATTTTTAATTCACACACACATACGCACACCCGCCGTGTGTAAGAAAACTCTAGCATATTGGAGAAGAGAGGTTTATACATGTTTTAAATATTTACATGCTGCCTGCCATATAAATATGCCCAGGTGATAAACATTAATAGAAATATATATATATATATATATATATATATAATTTTAAAAAGCAATTGTACAATATGATCCATGGCCACAAGTGAAATGTTGAAATACCAGCTGTCATTGAATCGGTTAAACTGAATTTGAGCAGTTTTCAAAAACTATGCTGAAATTGCAAGAGAAGTCAGTGCATGATTTCTTTGTCAGGGACAGATATTCCAGAGAGTAAACATCAATAGGAAAAAGGCTCTTTCTCTAGTTCTTGCTGGATGCACATCTGCCAGATGTAGCATGAGAAAGGAGGCCCTCTGATGATAATAACAGGTCTGTGTGAGAGAAGGCAGCCCCCTTTAGTTATCCCAGCCCTTGGCTGTTTTCGGCTTTATAACATACCCTCCAACATTTCACAAGGAGATATGTGGCGAAGCAGCATCAATGTGGTCAAGGTGGCCAAAGTTATTAATGGGAAAAAACATTACAAGCTAAGAGAGGCTGCAGCAGTTTGCTTTTGCCAGAGTCTGCAGGGAAAGATGAGATTCCGCTCTCTCATTTTTCTTTTGGAGTTGTTGTGGCACAGTGGTTAAATGCCAGTATTGCAGTCACAATGTAGGACCTTATCAGACGTCAGAAATTGGAAGTATAATCCAAAGGCAATCCGAACACAATCATGGGGTTTCATGTTATTGTGTATTAAAGTATCTCACGCAATTTCGGGCAAAAGGGAAGTCATTCCGAACGCAGTCAAATTTTGGGCAATGGGGGGGGGGGTCATCTTCAGGTAATTGGAAGTCATTCTGAACGCATTCCGAACTCAATAGGAATTCACGTGAATTCAAATTGGCTCCAATTGGCTCCGTTCGCAATAAAGAGAAATTCCTCCCGTCTGATAAGGTCCGTAGTGAGTTTGATCCCAGGGCTCAGCCTTCCATCCTTTTGTAGGTTGGTAAAATGAGTACCCAGCTTGTTGGGGGCAATTGGCTTACAGATTTTAAACCGCTTAGAGAGTGATGAGTTCACTATGAAGTGGTATAGAAATGTAAGCACTATTCCTATTGCTTCTTTCCCCTCCTTAGCTGTTTGATTGCAAATAACTTTTGCACTTGCACTCAGTTTGTAGCAACTGAAGTAAGCAAAGGGGGAAAGTGGAAGAAGGAGAGAGAAACAGGGGTATTTTAAAAGCAGCTAAAAAATGGAAGGACGAGGGGGGGGGGGTGATCAGGCTTGTCCCTGCCAAATCGCAACAGTTGGAGGGTCTCTTACAGGTTAGTACTGTGCTGGTCTATGACCGTAATAAAGATTATTTTCTACAGGTTAATACCAAAATCTTAAAACTGATCTGCTAGGAAGTGGGCAGCTGGTGCCAAGTAAGTAAAAAGATCTTGTAGCACCTTTGAGATATAACTGTGTGAAAGGTGTTGTAGGATAAGCTCATACTTGGTCCATGTGGTATATATACTTGCATATACTTGGTCTATGTATACATACATATAGAGTCTCGATTATCCAACCTTTGGTTATCCAACATTTCGGATTATCCACCGTTGTGGCTGCTGTGATTTCTTTAAATTTTCTGTGATTTCTTTTAAATTTTCAGAGGACTGAACTGTTTATACTGTACATCACAATGTTGATCAGTGATTACTTTACATTTACTTTTACTGTTGTTGCAATAAAACTTCAATACATTTGCAATTCATAGTGATTTCAAGGCTTTTCTTGGACCTTCTGGATTAACCAACATTTTCAGTTATCCAACTATTAGCTGGTCCAGTTTATGTCGGATAATCGAAGCTCTACTGTATATATATGTGTGTGTGTGTGTGGCCCAATATACTTCGGTATATATATATATATATATGTGTGTGTGTGTGTGTGTGTATTTGGTCCATATATATATATATATATATATTTGTATATATACATGCATATACTTGGTCCATATTGTAGTTCAAGCTACAACATCTTTTACACAGTTAGTATCGTAGGTGCTACAAGATCTCTTTGCGTATGGATATTTCCAGACCAATGTGGCTACGTTTCTGAGTTCAGAATAGCATCAGAGTTGAACAGAACTTGTTTTCTCCATGCAAGGAGTTTTGCAGGGCTGCAATCCAGAACTGCGCCCCTTTACTGCGTCTAACATAAAGAATCGTTCTCAGCTGCAAGCGTTTTCTTCATACGTTTCCTTTTCCACTGAGACTTTTTAAGAGTTCCCAGATGGACCCTTGGCATGGAGGGAGAAGATGATTTTGTACTCCTGGCAGTCAGTCGCAGCAGGCAAATGGGGCTCTGCTCTTTCGGCATGGTGGGACGGTGACCTGGGAGGGGGAGGAAAGGGGTTGAGGGAATTGCCAGGAACCACCAGCCCCCTTGTTATCATTGTGGTACCTCCAGAGTGCGAGAGGCAGAAATGCCGTGTTTTTATTTGCTAAGCTAGCGAGCCCCTTAGGGGAAGAGGCTTTTCCAACCGTGGCCTCCCGCCACTTACTCAAAGTTCACAATAAAAGCATCTGTTTGATTTACCAGTTTATATAACATAATAAATCCTTAAATAAACTTCTGTGGAGCTGGCTCTGGGAACTCCTGCAAGGGTGCTCTTGCCAGCTGGGTCAAGAGCAGAATGTCATCAGCTGCTTTGTGGAAGGGGCTTGGATTTCGAGCATTCGGACACAATAAAGCGGTCCTGGATTCCTTTGGTGCAATGATAGACGCTTAGAAGTTTGTCTCGTTTCAGCTTGAATTAAATCCCTATCCTGAGAGCGGACTCTGGAGGTGGTTGAGATTTTGGAGCGGGAGGAGAGAAGGGAAGAAACGTTTGCATCGAATCATTTTTAATTATTGTGTGGAATAATTAAAGAGTTATGCCCTGATGCTACACTTTTAGGGCAAATTGAGGAAAGTTTTCGCCATGTTTAAATGTACCCTTTCATCTGCCTAGCTGAACTCTGGAAAAGATCGGCTCTATGTCTTCACAGCAAAAGCAGGGAGTGAACAGTTCCTGACCTGTCATGTCTCAAAGATGTCTCGCTACTCCAGATCAGGATGGGATGAGAATTCACCCATTTCCTGAACAGAGTAGAAATTGTGAGATACTTTAATTCACAATAACATGAAACTCCATGATTGCATTTGGATTGCCATTAGATTATACATCCAATTTCCAACATCTGATAAGGTCCAAAGTGAAGTTGAAAGCTTTCAAGGCCATCATCCATATTTTTGTGGGTTTTTTGGGCTATGTGGCCCTGTTCCAGAAGACTTTATTCCTGACGCTTCACCAGCATTTGTGGCTGGCATCTTCAGAGAAATGCTGGCGAAACACCAGGAATAAACTTTTCTAGAACATGGCTACCTAGACCGAAAAACTCACACAAAACTAAAGATGTAACAGTTGTTAAACTGGCTGGGGTTGGGGAGAAGGAAGTTGGAGTTTATCAGACGGAGTTTATCAGACGGGAGGAATTTCTCTCAATTTCGAATTGAGCCAATTCGAATTCACGTAAATTCACCAGTTTAGCAAATTTACGTGAAATCTAATTGCATTCGGAATGCATTCAGAATGACTTCCCATTTCCCAAAAATGACCCCCCCTTTGCCCGAAATTGCGTGAGATACTCTTATACTCATTAACGTAAAACCTATCATTGCGTTCGGAATGACTTCCCATTGCCTGAAATTGCATGAGATACTCTAATAAGCAATTACGTGAAACCCCATGATTGCATTTGGATTGTCATGGCATTATACCCCCAAATTCCGTAGTATGATAAACTCCGTTGTTAAGTATTCATATGGCACGCTCTCTAATTGTTGTTATTATTCATTATTTCTAGGACAGATTTTTGTGTCCATAAAGATGAGCCCTGTGATACAGTGGGTAAGTAAACCTAAATATTGCATCTTATCTGCTCTGTGGTTGTTTCATGCGACAGATATTTTGGACCAGCCTTTGAGCTGCCACAATTCTAATTCTACCACTCATAAAACATTAGATACCGGTAATATACAAATCTTAACCCCAGGCTATTAATTTTTGTCTCTTTTTTGCATTGAATTGACTAACACTAGTCACCAGGTAGTATGAATCTGGGAGGTAAAATAGTGTGTTGGGGGCTGGAGTTGTGTATTTTTACAACCTTTACTGACTATTATTATTATTATTATCAAACTTTATTTATTATACAGCGCTGTACATAAAATAGAATAAAATAAAATGGACCTGCCAATGGTGTGCATACTAGAAAATGGAATATAATACAAAATTAATGCACAATATCGTTCAGCCAAAATATAGAAACAATAGATTAAAATAAACATCAAATAACAATCAAGTATTGTGTATTCCTCTCCTCCTCACAATGTCATGCATTCAAGAAGGATCTGAAAGGGGGGATGGGTTATTACTTTGAAATATGTATCATTGCAAATGAGGAATAAATGCCTTACGGCTGAAGATTATGTGGAACAAAACAGATTCCATTGAGTTGAAAATGCAAGGTAATTATTTGAGAGGAAAGTAATATTATTTAAACTTTCCGCCTACTCCTCAGTCTGTGTTCTAAATATAGTTAAAATCGCCTGCATACAGGGAAACTAACATTTTCCCTGTGTGCATTTCTTTTTTTATCGTTTCCATCATCAAGGGCTTCAATCATATATAGTTCAGCATGCATGGTACTTCCGCATGCGGGCCTATGCTAGGTTAAACCATATACCACCTTCCCCCAGATTTACTGTGCAACCACCGAAGACACCATCTTCTACAATGTGCCCTTGGTATCCGCTGGGGTTTGGTTCCAGGACCCCCCATGGATACCAAAATCTGTGGATCCTCAAGTCCCATTAAATATTATGGATAGTGAGATGGTGTCCCTTATATAAAATGGCAGAATCAAGATTTGCTTTTTGGAATTCATATTTTTGTAAAAATATTTTCAAGCTGTCCATGCTTGAATCCATGGATAAAGAATCTATGGATGTGGAAGGCTGACTGTACATGGCCCTTTCATGAATTATTAGAAATGTCTAACTATGGAGTTTATCATACGACGGAATTTGGGGATATAATGTAATGGCAATCAGAACACAATCATGGAGTTGCCCAGTATTGCGAATGAGTGTATCTCATGCAATTTCGGGCAATGGGGGTCATTTTTGGGAAATGGGAAGTCATTCTGAATGCATTCCGAACGCAATTAGATTTCACATAAATTCACTAAACTAGCGAATTTACGTGAATTCGAATTGGCTCCATTCGAAATTGAGAGAAATTCCTCCCGTCTGATAAACTCCAAAGTCCTTGCTACCAGATGCAAAATAATTGCAACAGTGGCCTGATCTGCTCTAGTCCCCAGGAAGCTGCTACTGTAATTGTTTTGCATCCGATTGCGGGAACATAGCTCGACGTTCTTCCAGAATGTGGCCACACAGCCCGAAAAGCACACAGAAAACTATAGCTTGACATTTCTTGCCACTAATCCCTTTTTGGGAGAAAATTAGGCTATAAACCACGTACATAAATAAATAAAATTCTCTGATCCTGCCTGTTTTCCAAAAGACATGGAATGTCTGTGGGGGAGCTTCAGGGCTGTAATCCGGGGGGCAAACTTTGGGCACAGATAAAGGAGGAAGGGAATACCAACCTCCACAGCACTCAAAAAGGATACACATAGGAGTAACGGAAACTTAGAGATGTGTATGCTGCTAACAGGATCCCAACCATTATTTCCCAAAATGTTCTTGCACTTGAATATCTGTAGTCTTGATTATTTCAGAGGGAGAAAGCTACATGTTTGTTTAATTCTACTATTTAAATCATTAGGACTTGGGATCTTGTTCTCAGTATCCAAAATACAGTATGTGGATGCTCAAGTCCCATTACATACACAGGCATAGTAAAATGACACCCATATAAAACGGCAACATAATGGTTTTCTTTGGGGGAATTTTGTGTGTGCACGAATATTTTTGAACCACGGTTAATTGAATCTGTAGATGCCAAATCTGTGGATACGGAGAGCGGACTCCGTCTGGATTACAATATATACAATAAGTCTAATATTGGCTTGGGTGTCATGATTTTTCCCCAAAGAATTCCAGGATTTGTAGTTTGGTGAATGGTCCATTACAAATCTCTTGCCCTTTCTCAAGAGTTGTACTTCCCAGGATATCCTGGTGAAAATGAATTACTCTTTGGTTAGTTTGTATCTACTGTAGGAATGGTCTTAGACACTGAGCCTGTGATCATGTTGACTTGTGCAGTGATGCAACAGGTAGCAGTACAGTGGCAAGGATAAAATTGGCATCTGCACTTCAGACATACGGCAGCGTGATACCGCTTTACCTGCCATGGCTATGAAATTTTGGAATTTGTAGTTTTATGAGATAGTTAGCCTTCTTTGTCTGGTGCCACAACAAGCTACAAAGCCATGGGTTCCATAGAATGGAGCCATGGCGATTAAAGCGGTGCCAAGCTGCATTATTCCTGCAGTGCAAATACCGTCTCGAATGGTATTTTCAGACTCCACATTCTCCTACATCACATGAAGACGATCTATTGGAGACCATTCATACTCCTGGGGAGTATATAGCATTTCTTCTTTTTTTTTGTCTATCTCGCTGCATATTCTCCTATGTGGGAGGCTTTGCACCAAAGCCTAGGCATGATAAGCACAATTCCCTCTCTGTGTTACAGTTCATGCGGTGCCTGTCAAATGTGCACCGTTGCCACTGTGTTTCTGCACGTTCTCTTTTCGAGGAGTATAAATTAAGACATCTGCAACAGTCCAGATTTCTCCTTGGAAACTCTGCTTGCTAGAGAAAAACAGCACCAGGCGGCTTGCATTTGTATTTTGGCTGGTTGTCATTTGCTGGAATGGACGGTTCGAGGGAATGGGATTCAACTGCCAGGGTAGCTTTGAAGGTTACATAATGACTGAACCGAGCTCAAAAATGGAGGGAAATATGTAGGTATGTATTTGTGGGATGAGACTGTGCTGGCCACGCCAAGAAGCAGAACAACCACATTTGTGTTGGAAAGCGTCTATTGTTGGCACTTCATGGACTTGCTCTATTGGTTACCTGGCCCCAACAGACAGCTGGAATCTTTCTTTCTTTCTTTCTTTCTCTTTCTTTCTTTCTTTCTTTCTTTCTCTAAAGTACGATTTAAGAGGAAAGACAGCCTTGCATACAGTTTCCATCAACTGTAGCAGCATAACTGGAGAGAATCCCACTCCCCCCCCCCCCACACTCCCTCCAATTTCTGAAATGCAGAATGGCTTGCTTTTTATCCAGTTCGGAAGATGACAGAATCCAGTTAAACAGTCTGTGGGCTGCAGCCGTCAGCCTTCGGCCATATCTCTCATGTTGGGACTTGAATCACTTCTGAAATTTCCTGCTGAAATCTTGGTTCCAGCCACGCTGTCTTTGAATGAGCCAAACAGGGAAGAGTTCAGTGTCTAGCTCTTAATATCCTGTAGAAGATGTTGGTGCTGTACTCGGCTTATTGGCTTGTTGTATGTGTGTATAAATGTGTGTGTGTGTGTGTAGTCATACATACACACACACACACATATATATATATATATATATATCTTGCTTTTTTAGACAATTGTCTCCTGGAGTGGCTCACATCAATAATATAGACCTTATCAGATGAGAGGAATTTGTCGTTATTGCGAATGGAGCCAATTGGAGCCAATTCAAATTCACGTGAATTCGCTAGTTTAGCGAATTTATGTGAATTCCAATTGCATTTGGAATGCGTTCAGAATGACTTCCCATTACCCGAAAATGAACCACCATTGCCCGAAATTGTGTGAGATGCTTTAATTCGCAATAACATGAAACCCCATGATACAGCTCGGGTTGCCATTAGATTATACTTCCAATTTCCAACGTCTGATAAGGTCTGGCTACAAATAAAAAGATAGACCAAGAAAGAAAGTAGGAAGGGAAAAGGGAGGGAAGGGAGATTTGTTCTTCAAGGCCAGAACAAAGTGATGAACTATAATCAGGCATTTGTTTACTCTTGAGCCAGATTTTGTTTTTGCATTGAATAAGAATGGAGGTTCTTGTTATTTGGGCTGACCCATAGGCAGAGTGACCGGACAGCCCCCTTTTCCAAGACACATCTTACATTTCAACCTGCAGTCCAAGAGGAATTTCATAATGTCCTGCATTTCGAGCATGGCTAAGAAGCATGGATTTACATTTATGTTAGTGTTTTTTGCTTTTATTTGGTAATGTCCTACATTTTGTGGTGCCTTGTCCTCTTTTGAATTTATGACACCTGGTCACCCTACCCATTGGACCAGAGAGCACTTTTCCCATGCCTTTGCAGCAGGAAGATACCATGAGCTTAGTGTCCTCTTTGGCATGGAGCAGTGAGGTGAGCTCCTTGTAGGTGCTTCTTCTCTGGACAATGGATGGGCCTAAATGTCATGGTTCCATTTGTCTTCATGTTATTTCCTGGAAAGCAGGAGGTACAGCTTCCTAGTGACCCAATGTTCATAGAAATGTTCATACGATCATAGAATTGGAAGAGACTCCAAGGTCCAGTCTGACCCCCTTCTGCCGTGCAAGAAGACACAACCCAAGCACTCCCAACAGATGTCCAACCAGCCTCTGTTTAAAAACCTTCAAAGAAGGGGACTCCACCACTCTCTGGCAGTGTCTTCAATTGTTCTTGTATATTAAATCTTTACTTGGTTTATTTTCTAGACATGAGCCCAACTGTTCCATTTAAGAATTGATCAGGAGACTGGGCACCCTTACGGCGTTGAACCAACTGGTCAACACCACCAATGTCCATAATAGGGATCACATTGAGGACCGAGTACCAGATCCACAAAGAGATCCTCAGGGTAAAAGGGCATGGGGAGTGATGGAAGCAAAAAATCTCCTGACGTGGAGAGGAGTTCCTTCACTCTTGACCAAACTTAGCCCAAGCTTCATCTGTGAAATGTTGGAGGGGATGAAGACTGGCCTGTCTACACTTCTCTGTTTGGTTCTTTGACCTTGCTCATGTCTGCTCTGAATCTTTTGTTTGAAAAGAGTTGTACCATAAAGGCCATGGAGGAAAATGCTCAGTTCAAAAATGATACCTTGGCTTTTGACGCAAGTCTCATTACCTAACTCCTATGGCTTCATATTGGCCTTAAGACGCAATTGGCTCCTCTTCTTTGGAGGCGTTTAAGCAGAGGATGGACAACCATCGGTCAAGGAAATGTGATGTTTCACTTTGCCTCTTGGCAAAGGACATAGAATAAGCAGGTGCCGTAGGCAGGGGCTATACACTTATAAGTCAAAGTGGGACTAAGCCGCTAAGGCTGTTGCCACACTGCAGTATTAATACAGTTTGATACCACTTTCACTGCCATAGCCCAATCCCATGCAATTCTAGGATTTGTTGTTTTGTTAGGTATTTAGCCTTCTCTGTCAGAGAGCTCTGGTGCCATAACTAACTATAAATCACATGATTCCGTAGGATGGCACAATAGTATTTTGGGGTATTTTTCTTCCTATTTACTTAGAAGGAGTTAAAACCAAGGTTGATCTGAATACAGGACGTTTATATATCAAAGAAATGGAGGAAAGGATCAAAGGATACATTATTTACCTTTGCAGATGGGAAATCAATATTTATTTATTTGAGGGGGGTATAGGTTTGAGTGTTGGATTATGATTCTGGAGTCCAGGGTTCAATTCCCTATTTGGCCATGAAACCCGCTGTGTGATCCTGGGCAAGTCACACACTCTCAGCCTCAGGGGGAAGGCCATGGCAAACCTCCTCTCAACAAATCCTGCCAAGAAAACCCCAAGATAGGTTCACCATGAGTCAAGAATGACTTGAAGGCACACAACGACAACAAATATATGTAATTGTGGGAAATGTTGTGTGTTGCTAGTATATAGGTTATATGTCTGCAGTAATGTGTGTGTTCATACATCTTTAAAATACTCATTTTGAAAAAAAGAAAGAAAAGAAAGCAACTGCATTTCCACTCCATAATTTAAAGCAAACCTTGTGTATATTTCCAAAAGCCGAAATCAGGCAATCCATATATTCAATTGAATTGGTTCAAGGCAGAAACCTAACCGATGTCCAGTCAAGCACCCTCCGCCAAACAAATGTCAGCAAAAACTGTTGGACTCCTTCCCTGCTACTGTGTGTGTGAGGCATGAAATCTCTTTGGAGGCAGATGTGGACAGAATAGCTTCAGTGTGTTAGAGCTGGAGGCTGGATGTTCCATGGAGAGAATTTCATCTCCTGGAGTTTATTACTTTTGGATGCTGCCAGAGCTTTAAAGGAGAGGTCCAGTGAGGACTGAAGTACCGCGTAGGAAAAAAACAACAACAACAATCTAGCAGAATGAAAAGATTGCTCGAGGAACCTAAAGTTCAGTAAACACTTCTTGGAGACCTTTCGCCCAAAAGAGGATTTGCTGGGCCAAAACGTAAACGTTCCCTTCCCTTCTTATTGTTAGCCTTTTCTAAGAACATAAGAGAAATACGGGATGGGATCAAATGTTGTTCTTGCCCAGTGTTCTAGTTCTGTGTCCAGCTTTGTTGCCTACAAACAGGGCACGAGGTCTCCGTACAGAAAGCCAAGCGTCTCTCAAAACGATCATTCCCAGAATTCCATAGCATTGTGCCATGGCAGTTAAAGTGGTGTTTAACCTAGATTATTTCTGCAGTGTGGATGCAGCCAGAGAAAGCGAAATCTCTCACAAAACTCCCATTCGAATTCCATAGCATTGAGCCATGGCAGTTAAAAGTGGTGTCAACCTGGATTATTTCTGCAGTATGGATGCCACCAAAGATAAGTTACTCAAATGGAGAATTGCTTAGACAAAGCCATGTTGAATTCGATGAGTTCTTGGAGAGTTGGCTAATAATATCTAGGGTGATCTTGAAGACAGTTTGCTTGAAGACACCTTTCCCAAACCAATTTCTTGCAATTTCTTGCAATTAACCTTTCCCACACCAATTTCTTGTAATTTTCTGAGCATCCATAGAGTTAGACAGCATCATTTGACATCTGCGAAAAAGTGATAGGACCAAGTCAATTAAAAGCTAGTGAGTAAGAAACTTTGTACCAAAAGGGAGTAATTTAATTACAGTTATTTATGTATAGTTGGCCCTCCATATCCACAGATTTTTTTTTATCCATGGATTCGAGCATCCACAGATTGAAAGTATTCCAAAACAATATAAATTCCAAAGAACAAACCTTGATTTTGCCATTTTATATATAAGGGATGCCATTGTATATAATGGGTTTTGAGCATCCGCGGATTTTGGTGTCTTTGGCAGGGTCCTGGAACCAAACCCCAGCAGATAGCAAGGGTCCACTGTATAAGTGATTGTTTATGGTGGACTTTCAGAGGTAATGCAATTCCAGAATTCAGTTATTAAGTTATTTATTAATAAAATGAGATACTATGTGAAAGAGCCCAGAAAGTTGGATTCCCCCCCTTCTTTTATTCATTATTAGCATACGATCATTTCGTGAATTATAGGGTTAACAACAGTTAACAACAACAAAGCTAGTGTTTTTCTATTTTCTACGATTGGTATTTTGCTACTTCTTAAGATCTCTCCAGGTGCCAAATACAGAATATTGATATTTGATTTGTACTCGGTTCCTTGGTACAGTACTCTTGGTGTTTTGTTTCACTTTCTGAATACAGACAGTGGAGTTTATCACATGGGAGGAATTTCTCTCAATTGCGAATGGAGCCAATTCAAATTCTCATGAATTCTCTAGTTTATCGAATTTATGTGAAATCTGATTGCATTCAGAATGCGTTCAGAATGACTTTCCATTTCCCGAAAATGACCCCCCATTGCCCAAAATTGTGGGAGATACTCTAATACGGAATTACATGAAATCCCATGATTGCGTTCGGAATGACTTCCCATTGTTAGAAATTGCATGAGATAAACTGATATGCAATAACGTGAAACCCCATGATTGTGTTCGGATTGCCATTGCATTATTCCCCCAAATCCCATCGTATGATAAACTCCATTAAGATTGTTTGAACCGTTGCCAACATTGCAAAGACTTGATTTTCCTTTCCCATGCCATCTTCTCATTGAGTGACACCATTTCTGCATTTGCTTCATTTGGAATTAGGTCGAGCGTTTGTACTTTTATTCCATGGTCAGCAGGTTGAAAGTGTTGGCTTTGTGCAGCTGTCTTTTTTTTTTTTTTTTTTTTTTTTGGCGTCACAGAGCTTTGGGCAGTTATTGTGGTCTGATGTGCGTCTGCTCTGGAATTCCCTAGCAAGAATAGATTTATTTCTGTAAGCATTTTTTTAGTGCATAGCCCTCCCAAGGTGACTTATAAATAATAAATCTTATCACAATGCATTTACATTTCATACGCTTAAACAATTAAAGGTAAACGATTAAAATCTATTTAAACAAATCAAACATTTAAAAGCAATATTAGTATAAAAACATTGCAGTAAACACAGAGAATGAAGGTTGCATCTGTATTGCAAGAAATAATGCAGTTTGTTACTGCTTTAACTGCCATGGCCCCATGCTGTGGAATTCTGGGATTTGTACTTTTGTGGGATATTTAGCCTTCTCCATCAGAGAGCTCTGGTGCCGCAGCAAACTGCAAGTCCCAGAATTACATAGCATGGAGCCATGGAAGTTATAGCAGCGTCAAACTGCATTATCTATGCATTGCAGGTGCAGCCTGGTAAAATAGCGATATAGCCAGATTTCATAATATAGCTCACCAATCCCACAAATGTGCTTTGAGAATGGATATTTAATGGTTGCCTATGGGAAAGCAGTGTTGGAATTGTTGCATTTATTTTCTGAATGAAGCAATGGGGCACGAAGGTGTCGAAGGCTCTTCCAGGAATATTAATCCATTTTGTGGTTGTCGTTTTTCTCAGGCTGCAAGCTTTAACTAATTGATTGGCGGAAATCAATTTTACTTAGCAAAAGTTTGTTCAGTTTAGCGGGACTGTAAGAGGAAGGCGTGCTTTTGAGGCTGATTCGTAAGGAATGCAGTTCTCTCCGAGGTTTGAACAGGTGTAAAGTGATGGCGACAACTGGAACGGCGGGATCAGGAGTAATACGCATTCAGCATAATTTTTGTGGGGGTGCATGTATGCCTGGGAGCTGTTTATGCTGCTTTTAATCCGGAGGATTTGTTGGGAAATGTTAGGCATTCCATCACACAGCATTCCATATCCTGGTTGCAAAGTTGATGCAAAATGGGTAGCTGTTCAAACTGGGATCCGTGCAAATGTTAAACAGGGTTGATCGTTTGGGGCATTTTAATTTTATTTCATTTTCTGTCTCATTATTATATTCCCCCAGATGCTTCATATTTTGTATGGATTTATTGGTTGCGTTGAACGAAACTCAGTGTTGATATTCACCCTGAAAGTATGCGGCTGAATAGCTTACTGGAACAATATTTATTTTGCTGAACATTACATTGTTTCAGTGTTATTTTGCAGCCTTTTGTTCTGTAGATGCTGTTGCCTCCTTTTCTCTGCCTAATTTACCAACACTGCCTTTTTAAAAATTTGGCTGTGGCGAATCGCATTAGTCTTTATGGCATTGCAAGAGCTTTTTGATCATGGAATAGACTGCCTCAAAGCATAGGCTGACTCTTCATCTCTGGAAATGTTTAAACAGAGATTGCAAGGACATCTTTCAGGCGTGTTTAGTAGTTGTGTATTTCTGCATGGCAGGGAGTTGGACTAGGTGGTCCTTGCAGACCCTTCGAACTCAATGATTCTGTGATTCTGTTAAACAGCTACCGAATTAGAGGGACAGACCTGGTTTAAGGTGGAAACACTCAAGCTAGGAGAAGCTGCAGCAAGTTACTTTTGCTTGAGTCGACAAGAAAGGGCATGATTTTGTCCCCCCTCTTCTCTTTCCTCCTTTGAGTTCATTGAATGCAAACTACATTTGCACATTGAATTTAATTTGCAGCAATTGAAGTTAGCTGAGGACAAAGCAGGAAAGCGGGAGAAGGAAAGACAAACTGGGACATTATAAAAGCAGCTGAAAAAATGGGATGGTAGAGGATTAATCGGGACGTTCCTCACTAGATGGGGACGGTTGGAGGTTATGTCTTTCCTTCAGTGAGCTCAAAGACAATAAGATAGGAGTTTATCAGACAGGAGGAATTTCTCTTTATTGCGAATGGAGCCAATTTGAATTCACGTGAATTTGCTAGTTTAGCGAATTTACGTGAATGCCTGTTGCATTCGGAATTTGTTCATAATGACTTCCCATTACCTGAAAATGACCCCCCCATTGTCCGAAATTGCGTGAGATGCTTTAATTCACAATAACGTAAAACCCATGATTGCTTTCGGAATGACTTCCCTTTTGCCCGAAATTGCATGAGATACTTTAATTCGCAATAACATGAAGCCCCATGATTGCGTTTGGATTGCTATTGGATTATACTTCCAATTTCCGACGTCTGATAAGGTCCATACATGGCTCTCCTCTTCTTGTTTTCATGTCAACCGTGTGATGTAGGTCAGGCTGAGACAGAGAAAGGGAGAGAAGCTGACTGGGATTCACAATTAGCAGGAACCCAGGTTCATGTGCAGAAGTATAGCACTACACCATGCTAGTTACGGTTGAATTTGTTGATAGTATTCATTAATATTTCCACGAGATGGAATGAGAGCCATGGCTTCCACTTTGTATATCTGTTTGCCTATCTCTCTGGCAGTCATCCTTGGAAGGCTTCCATAGGATATGCAAGTAGGTGAGTGACCTAATCCCAAATAATCCATGAGCAGAACTAGTATATAGAGAGATCCTGTAGCACCTTTGAGACTAATTGAAAGAAAGAAGTTGGTAGCATGAGCTTTCGTAGACTAAAGTTTACTTCCTCAGATGCATATATATATATATATATATATATATATGTTATATACACATCTGAGAAAGTAGACTTTAATCTATGAAAGCTCGTGCTGCCAACTTCTTTCTTTCAATTAGTCTCAAAGGTGCTACAGGATCTCTATACATATTGATTCTAGAGACTTTCACGGCTGTATCTTTGAATCTACCACTATGAGTAGATTTAGTGTGCCTCTGTATACCAAACCCCAGGGACAAACAACTGGGGAGTCCGACCCATTCATGTCTTTTTTTGTAAACTGCTAGGGAACAAAACGCTGGACTAGTTGGTATGTTTTAGACTGACACTTTATGGTAAATTATGTGTTAAATGCATAGGAGAGGACACATTCAACCTTTGAAATATCCCCTGTTCCTAGCATCAGTCAGCAACCTGTAAAGTCAGTATAACCATAACACCAGACTGTTTAATGCAACACCTTTTCTTAAAAACACAAATTCTTGGAAAAAAGGATCAGACATGGTGCGTTCAAACTGAAGACAAGTTGGCTTATGACACAATACAACTCATTTGTCTCTAAAGCCTATTAAGATCCTCAAGTTGCAGATGCTCGAGATAAGTAAGCTAACGCTGTTCTCCTGCTCATTATTCTGTGGTCACCAAGTGGGAGCCAAAATGTAATTTAGAGCTTTTATTGAGATGATTGTATTTTTTTTTCTTTTAGTGCTGCTTTTTTGTCTTTAAAAGCTGTCACATGCACTTCCACCAGCTCAAGTTAGAAACTTTTTGGAGAGGGAGTATTAGTGAGGTCAAGGCCTTAGCCAGCTCTTTCCTTCCAGATCAGATAGGACGGCAGACGTATGTCAGCAGGCGGCATAAAATAAAATTAAGACAGCTCTCCCACCCACAAGAACTGACAGTTGGGATTATTGGCAGGCTAAAGTGTCAACTGACCACTTGAGGAGGTGAAGCTGGATATGAATAGCTGGCCCTGTGAGCTCAGATGCAAGGTGTCTAAATTGGGAAACATTGCTAAACCATGGGCAGCAGCCTTGGTGCAGAGTTCAGGCCTCCTGAATCATTCCACTGAGACCGTCCAACTTGGCTTTGGCCCAACTAGTACAGAAATTAGACGGGCTTTTGCCAATGCAGTCTTCCAGCGCATGCAGCCTTTCTAAAAATAAAGCGTTGCTTTCTCTGAAGAGCAGGGCTTCTCCATTTTAAATATCCTCGCCGGATTCGGAAGCTAGAAGGAAGGTTGATAAGTGACTATTTAGCTGAAGGCATCTCCCAGGTGTAGCTATAAAGGAGGAGAACTGAGAGCATTGCCCTGCAAAAGAGGAGCTCTGCCCGACTCCTGTGGGATTTTACGTCAGTTCTAGCTTTGCAGAGATTTAAAACTTTAGTTGCATTTAGAAATACAGTTTAGGCATCCAAAAGAAAGGTGTAGGCAAAGTCACCAAGGAGTTTATCAGACAACGGAAATTGGAAGTATAATCCAATGGCAATCCGAACACAATCATGGGGTTTCATGTTATTGCGTATGAGTGTATCTCACGCAATTTCGGGCAAAAGGGAAGTCATTCCGAACGCAATCATGGGTTTTATGTTATTACGTATTAGAGTATCTCACACAGTTTTGGACAATGGGAAGTCATTTTTGGGCAATGGGAAGTCATTCCGAATGCAATTAGAATTCACGTAAATTCACTAAACTAGCAAATTTACGTGAATTCAAATTGACTCCATTCGAAATAGAAATTCCTCCCATCTGATAAACTCCCAAGAGAATATGAACACAGCAAATGGAAGAATTATGGACAAGAGCATCACTAGTAGCCGCCTTGACTCCCTATATTGGGAGAATGGCGGTATATTAGAAAAAGTAATAATAATAATATTCTTTCTCTGACGATGCCAGCCACAGATGCCGGTGAAACATCAGAAATAAACTCTTCTAGAACATGTACACATAGCCTGAAAAACCCACAAAAACCCTAATAATAATAGTAATTGTGCAGCTTTATCCATGCCCAAGTGTGAACCTTTTTGTGGGTTGAGATGTAAAGGGGCGGTGGTATTCTTTTGCTTTTGTTTTTGTTGCGTACCTTTAAGTTCTGTCCAATGTACAGCAACCCTAAGGTGACCATGGAGTTTATCACATGGGAGAAATTTCTTTCAATTGCGAATGGAGCCAATTTGCAATTACGTGAATTCGCTAGTTTAGTGAATTTACGTGAAATCTGATTGCATTCGGAATGCGTTCAGAATGACTTCCCATTTCCCAAAAATGACCCCCCATTGCCCAAAATTGCATGAGATACTCTAATACACAATAACGTGAAACCCCATGATGACGTTCGAAATGACTTTCCATTGCCTGAAACTGCGTGAGATACACTCATTCGCAATAACGTGAAACCCCATGATTGCGTTCAGGTTGCCATTGCATTATACCCCCAAATTCTGTCATATGATAAACTCTCCTATCACGAGGGTTGTTGTGACAAGTTACTTCAAAGGGCATTTGCCATAGTCATTCCCTGAGGCTGAGAGAGTGTTACTTGCCCAAGGTCACTCAGTGTGTTTACATGGCCACCGTAGGCATTTTCAAAAGCGGAGAAACCAAAGCTTGTTCTCCCCTTGGCCAACAGTCTGTACACTTCACTCTAGATTTCGGATTATTAGCATTATTGAATCACCATTGTAAGGCCGTAATTTTTAACGTCTATCCGAATTGCCAGAATCTGTCTTTTTGCTTGCATGTGTGAAGTATGGTGGAGTCTCCTTCTTTGGAGGTTTTTAAACAGAGGCTGGATGGCCATCTGTTGGGAGTGCTTTAATTGTGCTTTAATGCCAGACTAGGGTTGGACTGGATGATCCTTGGCGGTCTCTTCCAGCTCTAGGATTCTGTGATTTTTGAGGCATCCATCATTCTGGCTGATAAATTCTGTGGTGCTGTTGTGTTTTGTTAAGAAATCTAACTCAAGATTCCCATTTGACTCTTTCGCCCACTCCCACACTTATTCCCTGTTCTGCTTTTCCTGCCTCCATCCAGAATATTTTATTGATACAGATGGTGCGTACAAATAAGCTGGTAAAACTGACAAAATGGAAAAAAGGGAAGTCTCTGAGCTCATCTTAAAGTGACAAATCAAAAGCTGACTTTGGAACGGTTTATGCCGAGCACCAGCTCTTGTACATTTAAAGAAGAAGAAGCTGGGGATAGTTTCTCTCTTTTCAGAAGAGTTGTGGAAATCAGGCGTGCGTGCCTTACACTGAGTCAGACCACCAAATCATCAGGTCCAGTAGGGTTGACACTAGGGAGCTCTAGGGTTTAAGGAAGGATTTCTCCCCACTTGGAGATACCAGGGTTGGGTACGCTGACCCTTCCGCATGCCAAAGCATGTACTTTACCACTGAGCTATGTATTCTGTCTTAAGCATAGGTGCAATTTCTGTTCCATGGTTATTTGATTTCCTCTACAGAGAGGACATTAGTGTTGATAGTTGGAGGGATTGTTGCTCTTGTGTACCTTCAAGTCATTTCCAATTTTTGCAAGCCTCTTGTGGGTTTTCTTGGCAAGTTTCTTCAGTGCGGGATTGCCATTCTCGTCTTCTGAGGATGAGAGAGTGTTGACTCGCCCAAGGTCACCCAATGGATCTAATGGCTGAGCTGGGAATTGAACCCTGGTCTCCACAGTTGTGGTCCAACACTCAAACCACTAGGCTGCATTGGCTCTCTCTCTAATCTTACTGTTTGTTCCAAATAGAGTAGACCCACTGAATCAAGGAGATGAGGGTCTGCACAGGCCTGAACACTACGGGAGCATCCCAGACTATTTTAGCGCCAGAGCTGCCCCAATGTTCCCCTGTTACCAGTGCCAAAGTACATACCACTGTGCCACCCACCACTGCACAAGGCTCCCTCTGAAGCTGAAAACAAGATGCGCAGCCTCAATTGCATGGCTGGGAGCCTTGTTTTGACCTCAGAGCAAGCAGGTCGCACCAGCAGTGAGACTGCCACGCAGCACAGTGAGACGCATTGTAAGCAGCCACCAAGTGTCACAATGGAGGGCTCCAGGTCTTCCTGGAAGATCTTCCCAGGAACATCTGGAATATGCATGGATGTACAAATGAAAATATGCACACTAAACAAAATATTTTTATTCATATACTGCATTGAGGTGGGAAGGGTGCGGCTTCCACTATTAGATGTAAAGAGGGTCCCAAGGGTACAAAGTTTGAGAACCACTGATGTAGGCTAAGGTCCAGCAACAAAAAAGGAGCCTCCTTTGAGATCCAGACTGCCACCTGGAATGCGGTCTTCCTCTTTTGTTACTGCCTTCTGCCTTCCCAAGCATCTCATCTTTTCTAATGAGTCACGTCTTCTCATGATACCTCCAAAGTGTGCAATAATTTTTATTACAGTTTTGCAAACCAGCAACTGCTACAACACCTCATAGCAGTTAATTCTGTTAAGTAAATACGGCTTTGTGGAAAGATGGACTTTTTGAGTTGTCGTTCTGTCTACAAGCCTGTGTTGAAATAATGGGAAATTCAGCCACTGCCCCATTTTTCTGTACATTAAATGTGGGTAGCATCTGCTCATGGCTAATTTGAATTCTGTTTTCTCTGTAATTATTGACATCCTGGTTGCAGCAGCAGAGGCTTTCTTAAATAACTGGCTTCAAAAATGTAGCTTAAATCATCATTTTTCTCCTTGCCATTTGAGTTCTAGATGGCAGAAGCAGCCGCCTGGAGCTCCCATCCTCTTAAGGGGTGTAAAAGGGTGAGATTGTTTTGGAATTTGGACATCAGCACATCAAAGCTGAGCAAACATTAAGATGATGCTCAACTTCCTGCGCTTTGGTTAATCCCATAATTGAAGGGCCACCGTGTCATGCCAGATTCATGGTGTTTATTAACTGGCTGTCAGCTCTGCAGAGGGAATAGGAGGGATTGTTTTAATGGTAATGAATGTCCTGCTGTACAAAGAGCAGATGTCAACATGAAGGAGGCGTTGTCTGCTTATTTTTCTTCCACTCTGCCCTGGTCCTGTATTATGTCCTGTAAAATGCTGGTTCAAGGGAGGCTGAGGGTATTCATGAACAAGGAAGTTCTCACAGGACCGAATCTACTCCTCCTTGGCATGCAGTGTTTACAGTCTCTCCCAGAATTTTTGTTACCTGGGGGTGACAGTTCAAGATAATTCCAATACAATTTTATGCTGAGTGTGTATTTTTTTAAAGTAAAGTCTTGTTTGCAAGTGCCGCACCACCTGAGTTAGTACTTTATCACTTGTGGGTTTTAAAACACTATTAAAGTTAGATAATAGCGCCTTTGGCGATACAGGTACTTATTGCACAATGATGTCTCTGTCTCATTGCTACCTTAGAGCACACCTTGTCATTGATGGGAGAAAACCATCAATAAACTCCCAAACGCACTGCAGCAGCATTAGTCCTCAGGTACAATAGGCAGTTCCAGTATTGGGCAGGTAAGTGGTTTCAGTGTCACCTTTTTCTCTCCCCATCATATATTTTATCCAGCAAAAAAGAAGTGTCAAGCAGCTATTAGATCAGAGGAGGTTTTGAACAGGATGACTTTGTGTTAGCAACATTCATAGAATTGGTGAGTTGGAAAGGGTCCCATAAGGTCAACAGAGTCCAAGCCACTACTCAGTGCAAAAAAATCCAGCTAGAGCATCCCCAGCCAGTTACTATCGGTCCCATTTTAAAGACATCTAGAGAGACCTAGGACCTAGGTCTAGGCCATTGATAGTCAAGACATTCCTTCTCATGTTCACTTAAAATCTACCCTCTCATAACTTAATACCATTAGAGCTAGTCTGCCCTCTAGGACAGCAGAGATCAAACCTGCACAACAGGACTCAGATGTTGGCATTTAGTACTTTGAATACATTGAGATTGTACATTGATTGTACATTGTACATTGAGATATTGGCATTGAGTACTATTTATAAAAAGTTCATTTGGTATAAAATTTTCTAACTAAGTTTCAGCCATATAATAGAAGCTTGATCGTGTTCAGAATTTGTATTGGCTTTATTTGCTTCCAGTGTGGTTTTCATTAACTATGGGGACAAAAGACAATTGTTGCTAAGAACATCGGTTTCCTTGTATGGATGTGAAATCATAATACAAACCAGAAACTGGCATCGTAATGTCTTAAGTAACGTTAGGTCAAACTGGTCTGCAGATGTTATCCCTATTGCTCTTGTTGAGGACACATTCTTTGAACAGAGCTTCATCTCCTGGATTTAAAATTCCAGATTTTTTTGGAGACGCGTGATGCTGGTTCACAAGGTTGTCCATGTGGCTGAAAATCTCTAGGTTACTGTAGACTTTACATTTTCCCAAGTATTTCCAATGAGCCCCCTTCCAGGGCTTTTTTGGATATGCTTGCAGTTGGAGAGGGGACCAGGAAAGCTTCAATGAAGCTGAAGTTTCACTGATGTCTTTGTGCCTGTCCGCTGCTGAACAAATGTCAGGCAGTTTCAGAAGGTAAGTGAATGAATGGACAAATATCACCAACAAGAGAGGGTTGCAGTGCAGCTCTGTCCAGTTGTTTGTGGATGCTGTTGGAACTGACATCTACTTTCATAGTTTTTGTTATTTGCTGTCAGGTTGACTTTGACTTATGGAGACCCTGTGAATGAGAGACATCCAAGATCCCCCGATATCAGCAGCTTTGCTCAGGTCTTGCAAACTCAGAGATGTGGCTTCCTTGGTTGTGTCAATCCACCTGTAGCGTGGTCCCCTTTTTTCCTGCTGCCTTCCACTTTACCAAGCATAATTGTCTTTTTCAGTTATTTGTGTTGTCTCATGATATGTATAAATTATGACAGTCTCATTTCAATCATCATCACTTCTAGTGAAAATTCAGGCTTGATTTATTTATTGGTCTAAAGAACTCTTCTCCAGCACAACATTTCAAATGCATTGATTTTCTCCTTGTCAGCTTTCTTCCCCATCTAGCTTTCACAAACATACATAGAAATCAGAAATATTATGGCTGGATGATTCCGCCTTTGGTATTTAATAATATATCTTTACGTTTGCAGATCTTAACAGGGACATCCCTGGCTGCCTTTCCCAGTCTTAACCTTTTGATTTCTTGACTACAGTTCATATATTGGCCAATGACTAAACCAAGATATAAGAAATCATTTGCTATTTCAGTGTCTTTGCTATGCACTTTAAAGTTATGTAGATGATCTGTGGCCATTGTTTTCTCATCTTAATATTCAACTGTAATCCTGTTTTTGCACTTTCTTCTGTAACTGTAAGATCTGTTGGAATGGATGGCCTCAGAAGGTGGTGGACTATCCTTCACCGAATGTTTTTAAAACAGCAATTGGATGGGATTCACTCAGGAGTGCTTTAGTTGTGTATTCCTCCTTGGCAGAGGGTTGTATTAAATGGCCCTTGTGGTCATTCCAGCGCTAAGATTCAATGGTTCTAACTTCCATCAGTAGTCATTCCAAGTCTTTGCTATTTTCTGCAAATAACATGATGTCATCTGCGTATCTTAACATTATTGTTGTTCCTCCCCTGAGTTTTCATGCCTGCTTCCTCTAAAGTCTGCTTACCATGTGTTACGCTCTGCCTATAAACACATGAGGTGATAAAATGCAGCCTTGTCTGACCCCATTGCCAATGGGAATCCATTCAGCGTCTCCATCTTGTGTCCTGACAGTGGCCTCTTTCCCCAAGTATAGGTTATGTATCAGGACAACCAGATGTTGTGGTGCTCCCATTTCTTTGAGCCGTAAACTGCATTTTAAACCAGTCCATGAAGTCCTGGGAGGATCGTGAATGGAACTTTTGTTGCTGGATTAATTTTCAAAGGTTGCACAAATTTGCACATCGTGCGGCGGTCTGATTTTTTTTCAAAGAGCCTCTTTTGCATCTCTCGCCATTCCTCCCTTGAATTAGACTCCTTGCTGCCAAATTAAAACCAGCAGCAGTTAATGCCTCATTAATTAACTTGCTCAGAGAGCTGATTACACATTTCTTAGCTGTCAGTGAGCACTCCTCTTGTTAGAGGATTAATTGAATGGAAACAGCATTAGCATTTGTTATCTTTGAGCTTTTGATATATCACCTCTCCAGTTAAGTAATGTCCTCATGGGTTGTCTGCATTGCTTTAGGAAATTGTAAATTGCTCCTCCTAGAGCTCTTGCTAACAGAGCCTTTATTAGATGGTGGCAGTACCGACAGCTGCAAACTGTTTACATGTAAGAACTGGGATAAGCCCAAGGTATTTTATATATATATATATATATATTCCCTAAAACAGTTGCGTGCAGTTTTTCGGTTCAAGCCTAGATAGCATCATACGTTCAAACCCAAGCTTCGAAATTACATGCTGCAATTACACAATTCCCCAAAGGGAATAATGTTTAAAAGAGCCGTGCCAATACTTGAAAATATAACACTGATGTTGTTTGGTTTGCATGTGTGATGCCTCTGTGTCAAGGTTGTTTTTAACATTTAAACATACTGACTTTGGAGGGATGAGTGAATTACCTATCTATGACACAGGAACTCTATTAAACATGTCAGTCTCTCTCGCCCCCTCTGTCTCTCCCCTATCCTTTATGTTCTTCTCTTTTAAAAATAATTTGAAATAGTTGGAGATTTCACATACGGTAAACCTTGAACAAGACTGGCCATATTTGGAATTGATCAGGCGCTGAAGGCCCAGCAACCTTGGCATCTCCCTCTGGCTCACTTCCACACAAGTTGATTTAAAATACGATCCCTGTTAGAAACGAGTTATCAGCCAAACCTATAGGCAGAGAGTGTGGGGGAATCATTGCTCAGCCCAAATGTATGAATTGATTAATTGCAGGCATTCATTCAGCTCTCTTGAAACACAGATTTAAAAGGCAGAAGGCTCCTTAAACCACAAAGAATCTGAATTAGGTGTCAGCCTTGTTTGCCAAGTGCATCGTTCCTTGGGCTTTGGAAAGTCCATAGTCCTCTGAACATGAAATTCTAAGGGCTGAACTATCCAGGAGGTTAAGCATATCATTAGCTCACTTACACTTTCCTCTTTCTTTTAAAGTAGCAGCTATGGGCCCCACAGTTTGGATGAGGACTGCTATTTAAGGAACAAATGGCCTCTTATATGAAGGAATGCTCTAGACAAATTCAATAATACACAGATTGCTTTTTAAAAACGTATACCCTCCAACTGTTCCTACTTGAGAGGGCAGATCCGATTAATACTCTGTCCTCCCACTTTTTCAGCTGCTTTTAAAATGTCACAGGATCTCTCTCTTCCTCCCGCTTTCCCCCTGAGTTCAAAATGCAAAAGATATTTTTACTCAATTAATTCATCAGCGGGAGAGGAGGGGGGTAAAATCTTTCCCAGGCTCAGGCAAAAGCAAACTGCTGCATCCTCCTCTAGCTTGTCTGTTCTTCCTTTGACCATCTCAGCTACAGTCAGATGTTGCTTGGCTACAGACATCCCATTTTCATCTTTCAAAATGTCTGAGAGTATGGTTTGATTATATTTCTGATCCATGATACACACTTGTAAACCGATTTGTAGACTGCTAGAGATGGAAAATAAGCTTGTTAGATTCGGAATTTGGATTTGGATTGCTATATAGAGATACTTGTTATAACTCACCCTCTAGAACCCAATGATTCAGAGGGACAAGAGGAAGCAGATTGCCAAGAATCTGCAGCTCCTGATAACAATGCTGTATGAGGCTGAAGAGACAGGTGTTGAGGCAGAGGGGGACCCTAGTCTGCAGACACTGAGAATCCACTGCAGTCATCCATCAAGTGAGAATGAGACAAAGAAAGGTTGAGCTGCTCCCAGAAGTTATTGAGTAGGAGACTCCAACTTAAGTAGGCACCTGGGGTCTTGAAACAGCTGTCTATAAATCTCCCAGCCGCTTCCTGGCTACTGGTTCCTTTAACTCTCCTTTCTTGGCACCTAGCAGTACTTTCCAGTGTTTGGATGTTTGACCTTGGACTAGTTATAATTTATGACTTTCACTTCTCGCTGGCTTTGTTCATCTGGACTACTGACTTGTTCGCTGATCTTTGGACCAGCTGATGACCACCTTCTTACTTCTCCTCTCATCCTGCTGGCTATTCTTTGACTGACCTGGGCTGAATTAACTGCTTGTATTCTAGCATAGTATTTAGCATTTACATTTCTATACCTCTCGATAATGAACTGAGCACTCTCTAAGCGGTTTACAATCCGTAACCCAATTGCCCCCAACAAGCTGGGTACTCATTTTACCGATCTACAAAAGGATGGAAGGCTGAGTCAACCTTGGAGCCCTGGGATTGAACTCACAATGTTGTGGCTGCTGTGCTGGTGTTTAACCCCTGCACCACCTGATTCTAACCACTTTGCTGACTGTAGGACAATATCCTTTTTGCTTGTCTGCCAACAGAATGCATCTTCCCTTGAAAATCTGTATAACTGGAGGCGTTGTGGTGTATTTCTGGAGTGGGTGAGGGGAATGCTTAGAAAACAATATACACAACTAAAAGTGTACACATCTAAAAAAAATGTGCACAAGCATACACAAGGAGTTTAGAGAAAGAAATTATAAAGTCCATGGGCTGCACATAGCCATTTGTAAGGTCTGCTGTAATCCCTGGGATCTCCATTCCCTCCCCCCCCCCATCCTATGTATCCCTCCCAATTTGGTTGAATGAAAAAGTAATATTTTTCTGCTGAATATGTTAACAGCCCCATTGGGGGCCTGTATAATGGTGTTCTGTGTAGGCCTCTTTACTGAAACAGCCCTCCCAGAATAGCACAAATGGCAAATGGTTGTCATTATAAGTGACATGTTTCATACGTCTGATCACGCAAAATGGCAGTTGCAAGGATGTGGAGTTATAAGAGATTATCATACACAGACAGAATAGATTACTCCCCCGTCCTTATCATCCATGACTGTGATAGTACAAAAGGCTTTCAAATCTGCTGATCCCACCATTAACCCGTCATTAAAGTGGCATTACAATAACAGGAACATCCGTTAATGTAAAATGCCAGCCAGTGTCACTTTAATGATGGGATAATGATGGGATTTGTGCAACATCTGAAACTCTTTTGCACGATCATGGTCAATCATGCTTTTCAGACAGGATAATGTCCAGAAAAGTGCAACCTTGTCTGAAAGTCTTTCCCGTGATCCCCCGGGAAGGATGGGACAGGGATTGGACAAGGATGGGGTAACCACCGTGTGATAATCTCCATAGCCTAGATGCTATATTTTGAATATATCTGCAATCTAGTTGAATCCCAGTCTGTATATATGTTTTGATTCAGCCAATATGCATTAAGATGATTTCCCACCATCACATATATCACTTATTTGGCAAAAATATTTATTTCTGTATGGAAATTCTACCGTTCACTTTTGTCCTCCAGATGCTGTAGTAAGCACCTGATAATGTGATGAATTTGCTGTACCAGATCCCTCCATAAAAGCAATGGTTCTCAAGTAAACTTGAATCTGAGACCTCTACGTCTCAGCCTTTTAGTCACTGGCAATTCATTCATCTCCCTTAAGCACATAATCCTATGAAGGCCAAGTTTCTCCCACTCTGGATCTGAAACTGCAAACCAGCCTTCCAGTGCTAATGAAAGTTGCCACATAGAGGTCTCAGCGTTGTATTTGGCTTCCTAATTAAGAGTGAGCGTATTGCCAAAAACTAGGGGATTTTCTACCCAAGTGCATCTTCCAAAATTGAAAAGAAAAGATCTGGCTCCCTTTAATGGGCCAATTAAAATGGGCTCAGAATTGATGCTGTTATGATGAAGGCATCCAAAAGACTCTGACTCAAAAGACTCATGTTAAAAAACAAGGGGCACTGACATTTTATTCTGGTGTGGTATGGCTCTCATTATTGGATAGGCTGATCTAAGATCCAGGATACTTATCTGGGTGTGTACTAATACTGTGCAGGAACAGCTGGGTTTACACGATGGGTAACGACAACAAAAAAAGCCATGCCTGTTTTTACCCTGTGTTACTGTGCAAGGAGTCAGAATTTATCAAAGCATCTTGAAGTTAGTTCTTGATCAAATAGGAATGAAAAACACATCTTTCCTTCTCCATCTGCTATGCATCGGAAAACATAGTCATTGCGTTTTGTAGAATTGGTTACGGGCGTTGGAAGCCATCTGCCCCAGTAGACAAAAAAATGCAACTCATTTGCTTGCCTTTCCAATTTTTTCTCGCAAATAAATGTCCAAATTATGATCCAACCCATAAAAGCAAAAGCTGGACACCTTCCAAACCCAATCAAAATGGGTGCCACCATTTATGTCCGGATAAACAAAGATACTGTCTGCTTTGAAGTTTCGGGAAGAAAAGGAGAAGGAGAAAGAGAAGGGTCCTTGCACAGTGCAGCTGGATTCATTGTTTTACTCTAATTCTTAAAGGCATTTGAACCCCAGGCCTCCTCCATGTGGGAGGAACATTTCTTGCAAGTAAATAGATCCATTGTCTCTTTACGGGTGGAAAAACATTTCTAAGCTTGAAATAATTAAAACACTGCTATTGAGGAACTGTGGGATACTTGTTCTCCTTTAAAATTAAATAAGGACCTCATTAAATTAGAAATCCAGTCTTACGTTGGCATATGCTTTGTATGGAAAGTCCATAAGTGCCTGAAAAATATGTTTACTTAGCATTTTGAAGTTATTCTTTTAGCAGTGGGTCACCCAGGAAACCTCCAAGCAAGTGCCCAAATGCTAAAGAAAGCAAAAGGGGATGCTTCCTTTTCACAAAATGGAATGGGAAACCCCCATTTCACTAAATTATATGGAATCAATTGCCATGATATAGCCAATATTAAAACTGTTGTATTCAGATAGGCTTCTGACCAGTGTACCGTTTGAGAACATCCCCAAGTAATCTGATAGGAGATCAAAATATCAGGCTTACATTGTCAATTAAGATGCCTCCAGATGGGTAAAAAGTCCCAGGTTTGTTCCTGTGCAAACCAGTTTTACTTTGGAGATCCATATTAAATTTTCATCATCCTGAAGTATCCTCTCGGAGCTCCCAATATTAACCAAAGACCTTTTTATTTCCACTCCCCAGGTTGGTTTAAATTAACCCGGTACTTTCTGAAATAATTTATTTTTGCAAGGACACTACATAGGATGCTCCATTTTTTCCTTATTGTTTGTTTGTTTGCCAAAAGCCTTATGGGCATCAGAGGGAGGGATCACTAATGGGCATTAGCTTTTCTGTTTTAAGAGATAACATTTAGTATCTTCCCAACTGAACTTGAGGTTGGCCTGCATGATATAAACCTGCCTGAGGTTTGTCTAATTGATTAAGTCTAACTGATTTATTTAAAGCCATTTTCCTTGGAGGGCATATTTTACAGTCTTAGAAACTCTATAATAATAATAATAATTATTAGTAGTAGTAGTAGTAGTAGTAGTATCCTGCTCTTTTCCCAGAACTGGGACTCAAAGCGGTTTCACAATATTTTTTAAAAAAATACAATTAAAAACACAGAAAAAAGATGAATAACAGCTGTCCTTAAAATGAGAAAGGATCCATCAGAATTGAACTTATATAAATTAATCAAGATGCTAAATTACTTACTTCTATACTGGTGCCAAGATAGAATACATTTATAACTAATTACATTAAGAAACCCCAGGTGAGTTTATTACTAAGCAAGTAAATCTCAAATTCATTTAAGAAGATGCTAAGATTAACTGCGTTAGACGACATAATTCCATCGGTGGCTATTGTGTGCAATATTAGCTAAAAAAATTTGCATTGTGAATTGTATTCCTTTTAAACAAGCCACTTGTAACCATTGCGGGGTTGTATGGTAATAAATTTCACAAGTAACTGATGCATTATGACAAGAACCACTTTGATTTGGTCTGTCTTGTCTGCTGACAGTTAATATCACTGGATGGATCTCACATCCTCCTATTTTTAAAGTAAGCTTTCTCTGTCTGCGCTGTAGATGCTAGTTCAAGATTTTATCAATCTCTATCGTGTCCCTTCCTGTTTGGCATTGATTCCCATCCTGCTGTACATGATCCTTAAAACAATCTATGAGCATATTGTTCAGTATTCTCCCTGCTCAGTTACTTCCGTACTTCTGACAACTTGATTTGAAGCATTTTTTTTTAAAGGAAATGAATGGTTTTTGTGAGCATTGATGAAGCTTTGATTATATTTGCAGGGATTGCCTACCTTGGAGGCATCTGCAGTGCCAAGAGGAAGTGCGTTCTTGCTGAAGACAATGGTCTGAATCTGGCATTTACCATTGCGCATGAATTAGGACACAAGTAAGAACTAACCATTTATGTCTGTGTCAACTGTGTTAACTGGCATTGCAAGAAGGATTGGAAAGTGATCATGATTAATGTGGGTTGCTGCAATTGGCATTGCTACTGTAATTTTATCTAACATGATATTTGATGTCCATTGAGAAAAGGAGTTTATCACATGGGAGGAATTTCTCTCAATTGCAAAGGAGCCAATTCGCAATTACATGAATTTGCTAGTTTAGCGAATTTACGTGAAATCTGATTGCATTAGGAATGCGTTCAGAATGACTTCCCATTTCCCGAAAATGACCCCCCCCATTGCCCGAAATTGCGTGAGATACACTCATTCGCAATAACGTGAAACCCCATGATTGCATTCGGATTGCCATTGCATTATACCCCCAAATTCCATCGTATGATAAACTCCAAAATGTTCTTTTCTTTGGTGCAATTTTAATGAAATTCTAAACAAAACCAAAGAAGTTGAATAAATCCAGAAAAAAAAGATGTCTTAAGCGTTCTTAAGGGCAACTTTAGTTTGTGTCTGGCTTTCATCAAGGTGAAATACAAGGTCATTTTGAAGGCTACTCTTTAGGTAAATTGTGCAAGAAGTTTCAAGAGAAAGCAAAGGTGTTTCTAGGCATCCTCAAATATCCTTTCTTTTAGGACCTTATCCGACGGGAGGATTATTTCTTTATTGTGAATGGAGCCAATTCGAATTAACGTGAATTCGCTATTTTAGCGAATTCCTGTGAATTCCCATTACGTTCGGAATGAGTTCAGAATGACTTCCCATTACCTGAAAATTACCCCCCCCCCATTGCCCGAAATTGCGTGAGATGCTTTAATACGAAATAACATAAAACCCATGATTGTGTTTGGAATGACTTCCCTTTTCCCGAAATTGTGTGAGATACTTTAATTCGCAATAACATGAAACCCCATCATTGCATTCAGATTTCCATTAGATTATACTTCCAATTTCTGATGTCTGATAAGGTCCTTAAAGATGTTGAGTAAATCACTAATAGACTGTTTGATGATAAATAATTGAGTGCCTAATGGATGTAGTTTGTTTTGCACATGAAGTTAGGTCACTCTTTCAGTGTTCAAACGTAGGGAATAAGTTATCTCTGGGGGAAGCAAATAATGACAAACAAGTTACTATTTTAAAAGAAAAAAGACTTATATTAATAACAGTACTATATATTTTTGAAATACAGAAATGTTAAGAAGTAGCATAGCTGGTCTAATATGGCAGTTAAAATTTAGCTGTTGTTTTACAACACTGTGTTTAAGGTGTCCGCATTTTCAAAACCATGAAATACTTGTGAGTAAACGGCAGACAAAGTGTAGCGACAGTAATATTATGGTAATTTAATGGGCTGGGCTGCCTGTGATTTGAGATCTTAAGAAGTGGTAACACTCTTTGCAACCTGATATGTAGGTTTTATGTGAAACAAATCAAGTTTCCTCCACTGAAGGATTTAGGATTCTGTGCCATCTGTCAGCTAACATGGTTTCCCAATGTGTGATCAGCAAAATATAGTCCAAACAGGCAGATAAAGCATTTAAGCACTCTTAGGTACTAGACTTTCAGAATATTTTAACGTAACGTAGAATAAATCCATGATAGGGCTTATCATTGGTTTTCTTGATACCATTTGTTCAGAGAAGGTTTGCCATTGCCTTCACCTGAGGCCGAAAGCATGTGGCATGCCCAAGGTCACCAGTGGGTTTCATGGCCGAGCCAGGAATTGAACCCTGATCTCTAAAGTCGTAATCCAGCTCTCAAACCGTTACACCATACTGGCTCATATATGACAGAGTTGTCTTTTAAAGCTGTCTCTCATCCCATCTTATCTTATGCTAATCCTTTAATTTCTAACTACTGTATATACCCATGTATAAGTCTAGTAATTTAGGTTAAAAAATTGACCCAAAAAACCTGAGTTGACTTATCCACAGGTCAATGTAAGTACTGTACTGTATCTTAATTCTTATTTAAAAGAAGGAACCATCTCCTGGTGAAAAGCAAGAATATAATATATGAAGCACTGAGCTTCTCTACTCTGTCATCCATCCATCTTAAGAGTAAGCACAAATAGTTATATCTGATGGAATTTTGTAAGTTCTTTGACATTGTTTTGCTTTACTTCATCCTTTAGATCTTTGCTATATGCCCCTAAATTTTACCCTTGACTTATCCGCAGGTCATAGCAAAATCCATAATTTTGGCCTCAAATCTTGCCCTTGACTTATACATGAGGTCGACTTATATTTGAGCATATACGATATATTCTAAAACAGGGCAAGCAACTCTAGTGGGTCTGGGGACCTATTTTCTGGCTTTTGGGCCTCCGAGGGATACATAGACGTCCAAAAATGTCCCACTCAAAACAAAGAAAAGGAGAAAAAGGAAAGAAAAAGACCAGAAGCAGCCATAAGTCCACTTTTGGTTCTGAAAAATAAAGATCCTTTTTAACGTTAAATAGCCCAGGGGACTCTGCAGTCTGTTTAAAAGGCAAATTCACATTCCTGGAGCCCATGGTAGAAGCAAGTTGCACTTTTCTTTTCGGCCAGAAAAAAAGGCGGTGTGGGGTCTTGACATGTCGAGGGGTGCTAAAACAGCCCCGCAGGCCTGCATGTAGCCCGAGGGCTCCATTTTGCCCACCCCTGCTCTAAAACAAGGGATAATGCTCTTACTTTATTTCTCACTTTGTTTTTCATTTCCTGTATCTCCTCTTCCTTCTGCCTTCACTTGTCGCTGGCATGACTCCAGCAGTGGGGAAAGGCTGCTTTTGTAGCCTGCAAAATAATGTCAGAAAAAGAAGGGTGTTAGTTAGATTGTAATTAAGGAGTTTATCTGACGGGAGGAATTTCTCTTTATTTTGAATGGAGACAAGTGGAGCCAATTCACATTCATGTGAATTCGCTAGTTTAGCAAATTTATGTGAATTCCAATTGCGTTCGGAATGCGTTCAGCATGACTTCTCATTACCCGAAAATGATCCCCCATTGCCCAAAACTGCGTGAGATGCTTTAATACACAATAATATAAAACCCATGATTGCGTTCGGAATGACTTCCTTTTTGCCCGAAATTGCGTGACATACTTTAATACACAATAACGTGAAACCCCATGATTGCGTTCAGATTTCCATTAGATTATACTTCCAATTTCCGACATCTGATAAACTCCTTAGAGCAGTTCAAAATCCAGTACTTGGTGTATAAGTGCCAGTTACGACCACTGTGGAGATCCAGATGTCTTTTAGTAAGGCCATCGGTGAGCATGTTCTTCACATCTCCAGCTGCTGGAACATCTCATTTGCCCACAAAGAATCTGCTGGCATGACAGCGGAGTATTAAACCAGGTCCATAACTCCTCAAACTACACAAGGGACCCCAGTACATGGTGCATTTTCCCAGCCAACAGACTGTAGGTCTGAGAGCAAAGCACTTACAAAAACACTTTTGATTCATAACCTAGGTCTTGGCACCTTAAGGAAACCAAGACCTGCTAAGATTCTTTTCCTTGTTCATTTGCCATTGATTAGAAGCATTGTTGTTGTTGTGTGCTTTCAAGTCATTTCCGACTTCTGGTGACCCTAAGGGAAACCTGTCATAGGGCTTTCTTGGCAAGTTTCTTCAGAGGGGGTTTGCCATTGCCATCCTCTGAGGCTGGGAGCGTGTGACTTACCCAAAGATCACCCAGTAGATTTTCATGGCCAAGCCAAGATTTGGATGCCCAGAGAAACAGAGAAAGGCATGTGAACAGAGAGTAGAAGACATCAAAAGTAGTGTCAAGCTGCATTATTTCTTCCAGGAATATCTAGAGTACTGTTTGCCAGCCATAGGCATGTGAACAGAAAGCAGAAAAGACAAGAACTTTAAAGGAAAGCACTCTTACATTAGCAAAAAGGAATCTTGTACATGAAGGCACTTTCCTTCAGGTAGGTGTTACTTAGGAGTAGCATCAAATTGCAAAAGCAGTTTCGGTTCTTATTTGCAAGCCAAAAGGTCTGTCCTGTCCCCACCCTCATTCTGGGGTCCTCCTGTTCAGATGACACATGTCCCAGTCCCTGATCCTGGTGCAAGCCGTCCAGATGACATCCGGCACATTCTGCACCCAGAACCAGACTATACCTCCCCCCTTTAACCCACATTTCACCTGTTACTCTGGATCTCCCAGGAATATCCAGAGCCCTCCATTCCTGCACCACAATGGCTATCTGCATGGGCAGCCTGCTGAGCTACTCAGTGCTTCTATTGGTGCCATGGGTCACTCACTTCTGAGATCAGAATAAGATATTGGGTGCCTCATTCTGACTTCAGAAGTGAGTGACCTGTAGTGGCGGATGCACTGAGTAGCTCAGTGGGGTCCCCAAGCAGACAGCCGCTGTGGTGCAAGAACAGAGGTCTCCAGATATTCCTGGATGATCCAAAGTAATAGGTAACTTTTCAAAATGTCTGTTCAGGGGGATATAGTCCGGCGCTAGGTGCAGAAATGTGCCGGATGTCATCTGAACTGCTCGCACCAGGACCAGGGGTTGGGACATGTGTCATCTTGAACAGGAGGATCCCAGAATGAGGTGCAGACACGACAGAGCTTTCGGATGGCAAACAGGACCTGAGACTGTTTTTTGCAATTTGTGGCTACTCCAAAGTAACACTTGAAGGAAAGTACCTTCATGTACAAGATACCTTTTTGCTAATGTTAGATTGCTTTCCTTAAAAGATCTTGTTTTTTCTGCTCTCTGTTCAGATGCCTTTGGCTGGCAAACAGGACTCCAGATATTCCTGGAAGAAACAATGTCCTACTTTAACTGCCGTGGCACCATCCTGCAGAATCCTGGGATTTGTCATTTTTGGAGGCACCAGCACTCTTTGGCAAAGAAGGCTAAAAACTTGATAAAACTACAAATCCCATGATTCCATATGATGGAGTGACAGCACAGAAAGTGGTGTCAATCTGCATTATTTCTACGATGTAGATGCACCCGCTGCTTCTGAGCATGCAGACTGTAATTGGTAGGGTTAGTTAATATTTATTTTGGAAAGTTAGGATTTTTTTTTCCCAATAAGCAGTGATCAGATATGTTTGTTTTGTGCAATTCCACTTCATAGAGGGCGATGGACGAAAAGTTACAGCAAGTTTTTGTTGGTCAGAAAGGCTGGAGGGGTGGGATTGTTTCCATTCCGCTTCTGGTGAGGACATGTTTCTTTGCTAATGTCTGCACGTATGTAAATAAAGCTGTCTTTGTGCAGACTTAAACAAGGAGCATCATAGTCTCAAACAGGAGGAGGCAATCTTCATTTCCCTTCAGGTGCCATTTGCTTGTGGGCAATCTCCTTACGGCAGCATGGCATGGAGGGTTAGGACAGAACCACCCTGAATTCCCACTATCTCAGATCTTTTATTCAACACAAATGAGTTTTTCTTAAAAGCCTAAAGAAAGGAAAAAACGCAGGGGTAGGGATGATTAGTGACAGCAGCTAGTATAACAGAGATTTGGAAAGGAATATGACATTGCAGGAACATTGTTTTTTAAAAGGTGAAATCTACAACTTGGCTGTAATCTATCCTGAATGTGAGTTTCTGGGCTGAGTTCCCTGCAGGAATACCCTCTCTAAATTTCAGTAAACAGTTTGTGGCTGTTATTTTTGTCGTGTTAATAGTCAGCTCAGTACTACTGAGGGTGGATCTACACTGCAGAAATAAAGCAGTTTTGGAACCACTTTTAACTACCATGACTCAATGCCATGGAATCCTGGGATTTGTAGTTTGGTGAGTTGTGTAGTCTGACAGCTCTGGTGCCCCGCCAAACTACAAATCCTAGAATTCCATGGCATTGAATCGTGGCAGTTAGAAGTGGTGCCCAAAATGCTTTATTTTTGCAGCGTAGCAGCAGCCATCGTCTGCCATTTCTGGTGCAGGATTCTTTACTTGTTGTGCATAAGGTTTTGATGAGGATTTGGGCAGTTTGTGTCTGAAAGATTTTTGCCATAGAGAAGATGGCAAGGCAAAAAACACCGCTGCAAACCTGAGAGGAATTTGTTCGGAGACCTCTACCAAATTACACCCCACAACATAATCTATGTATGCAAGCCGGAGATGATGAAACATGGGCATACAAGCTAGTTTTCTCAATCCCCAGAGCAGGAACTCAAAAAAAAAGCAATTATCCAGATGTGTGAAGTACAGAGATTTTTCTGCAATACATATTAAAAACTAGAATATTTCACAAGGGACCCCTGGAACAGCTTGGAATAAATGGGAGGGAGATTCCGGTATCCCGGCCACAACAAACAACTAACTGGCTGGCAGCCATTTCTTTTCTTTGGGTTTCATGCTTCCTGGCTTTGCTCTGCACTGCACAGGCAACGTTGCAGATACTAAGCCAAATAGTGGAGCAAGCCAGATAGAAGAGTTCTGGAATGTCATAATGTCCACTTAGGGGTATTCTTTTTTTTAATTCCTCATGTTTTCCCTAGAGATATATTCTAGAGTCATGTTCATCTGGAATATCAGTATGCAAAGGGATCTCGTAGCACCCCCGAGACTAACAGTGCAAAAGAAGTTGTAGCATGAGCTTTCGTAGGCTTAGGTCTACTTCCTCAGATGCATGGAGTGAACTGTTGCTCAGGAAGGATCTTTGGAGTCCTGTTGCCCAGGAAGGACCTTAGGAGATGCATGGAGTGAACTGTTGCCCAAGAAGGACCTTTATCCGACTGTATGAATTGCCATAGAAATGCAAAACTTGTGGGTATGGTGACAAGTTCAATTTTAATTATGATTGTTGAGGGACAAAGGCGGGAGAAAAGATATTGCCTAAGGCCAGCATGGGTGGATGACTATACAAATGGTGGAGAGAGTTTTGGAACAGTAGCGTATGCATTGACATATCCCCTTTCTGGTTTCCAGACTGCACACACCACATGCCAAAACTCCCTCCATTGTTTATATGGTCATCCACAATACAACAAGGGTTAAGTCTGTTAAGTCTGGCTGCAGGTCTTTGGACAACAACACAGTCTTTGTATAGTAGGTCCTGGATGACTCTTCTTTCCAGATAGCCCTAGAAGACACAGTTCGGGATGCAAAAACAAGGCTATGGAGTTTATCAGACGGGAGGAATTTTTCTCTATTTTGAATGGAGCCAATTCAAATTCACGTGAATTTGCTAGTTTAGCGAATTCACGTGAATTCCCATTGCGTTTAGAATGCATTCAGATTGACTTCCCATTACCCAAAAATGATCCCCCATTGCCCGAAAGTGCATGAGATGCTTTAATTCATAATAACGTGAAACCCCATGATTCCGTTCGGATTGCCATTGGATTATACTTCCAATTTCTGTTGTCTGATAAACTCCTATGAGAGTATGTTAACCTGTTAGAAGAGATGGCAGGCATCCTGCCAGTTGTGCTGAGCAGTGTGTACACTTCATGCTTCAATTCCAGGATTATAACTTGGACTTCTAAATCATGAATGCAATGGAAGGAAACTAGGTGAAGTTTGTGGACCAATGAAGCTTCCCAATATATTTGGTTTGGTATTTTGGGCCTTGTCTGCATTGATGTTTTACCACAAATTCCTCCCAGCCTCTCTGAATTCTGTTTTCATGATACAGAGCCGAACCCCTGAATCAGGTCCTGACTGACCTCACAATGCACATGCCCAATTTGGGACTAACCCGCATTTAGAGCTGTCCAGCGCTGCTGCAAGGACAAATCACACTGAGGTCAGAACAAGGTGCCATCATTGATACCATGGCTGGGCACCTTGTTGTGACCTCAACATTGGCACAAGGCAATGAATGGGAACAACGTGGGAAGGCAGCCACCCACCATTCACTGCAAGAGCCAAAAACCTGCAGCAAAAGAGAACACTAAGGGGCAAATCCAGGGAAAATTGGGAGGGAGAATATTCTGGGGACAGCCCAGAATATTGTGCCAAGTGTGGATGGGACTTTACCATAATTATATTGGAATTCTTTCCTGCCCTCCCTCACAATAAATACATAAATCCGAAATTAAGGTAATTTAATGAAACTGTTGTGCTATTGCAATAGATGTTTTTGATGAATGAGTTGTGGTCCTTGTGCAATGGGTGTGCAAAGCCTTCCAACATAGATAAACTGTGTGTGGCATGGGAGGCTAATTTTTCCTTTTTTTTAAATGTTGGACTTTTTGGTTTTACAAAGAAGCTGATAGATAACAGTCGTTTCATAGGAGTTTATCACATGGGAGCAATTTCTCCCAATTTTGAATTGAGCCAATTCGAATTCACGTAAATTTGCTAGTTTAGCGAATTTACTTGAAATCTGATTGCGTTCGGAATGCGTTCAGAATGACTTCCCATTTCCCAAAAATGACGCCCCATTGCCCGAAATTGTGTGAGATACTCTAATACGCAATTACGTGAAACCCCATGATTGCGTTCGGAATGACTTCCCATTGCTCGAAATTGTGTGAGATACACTCATACACAATTATGTGAAACCCCATGATTGCGTTCGGATTGCCATTTCATTATACCCCCAAATTCCGTCATATGATAAACTCCATAGAAATTTGACTTAATTTCCCCATGGTTCCAATTATGTTTGAAGGTTGTAATTTCATGAGACAGGCCAGTTACTTACATTCATAGCTCAAAACCCTGCGGGAAGTCTGCTGTTCAGTCATGTTCTTAAACAAGGATAATTTCCTGCCAACAGTGTGTTTCCTTCCAAGAGTAAGGTGGCTGGACATCTACCCACTGCTCCTCACTACCCATCTCTGGGAAAACTCTTTTGTTACACCACCTCCATGCTCTTGCTACTCCAATTTTCTGGCATTTCTGTTGTATGTTGATGCTGGAATGTTTGTGTGTGTGTGTGTGTTCTTTTAATTATTCATTATTTTGCCCATGGATAATTGAAAGCACATTTTAGAGCCCATTTTGTACTCTTTGCTCAGCTTGACAACAGTCAAAATGAAAATATTTGGTTCTCTTTTTTACAATGCAGCTTCGTACTTCAGGGCAGTTTACATTTTGTTAAAATAGATACAATCACTCTGGATCGGTAAGCTAGGCAGGGCTTCATGGAAGGTTACCACCTGGAAGCTTTTTATCACCATCTTAATTATTTTGTAAATACTTATTTAGACTGTTTTCTAACCTGTTCTCTATATTGGCAAATGAGTTGGTTCTTTCCTTATTTGAATTCATTTAAAATGTAAAATTCCAAGAGGGTTGTGGATGTGTTGAAGAACTTAACATATGCGAAGGAGATTAGCCTCATTGTTGGAGAAGCTTCACATGACTATTTCTCAAATGATTAAACTTACATATGTTGAAAAGCTCCTTCTTTGCATGTGTCGGGACTGTGCACCTCGTGAATGGAGGTGCTGGTATCCAGATAATTGACTCAACATGCACTTGGGGAAGTACATGCTTCCAGATCAGGCAAAACATCAAGGCTGTTTGAGGGAAAGAGATGCTGTATGTATGAGTTTGAGCACTGGATTAGGACTTACTCTGGGGAGCAATGATACGTATCTCTGTTCAACCTTGGAAACCCACTGGATAACCTTGAGCAAGTCACTCTCAGCCTCAGAGAAAGGCAAAGGCAACCCAACTATGAACAAAATGTGCCAAGAACACTCCATGATCGGCTTGCCTTCAGGTCACCATAGGCTGGAAACCATTTGAAGGCACACAACAACCACAAAGACAAGGGAGCATTCTTGTGATTTCTCACTTCTCTTGCTGCCTTCTTCCACCAACCAGTTGACCAAGGAAAGCTGTGCCCTCGGCTTCCTGAAAAGAACATCTCCGCAGGGAAGAGGCCGATATGAACTCAACCATTGCCCATTGGAGTTAGAATAAGGAGAGAATGTTATGTCCCTGGAGCTACAGAAAACCATGGTTTTACTGTTTAATTTTTTTTAAAAAGGGGGGGGGGGAGCCCATTATATCTGTTATTGTTTCAACCAAGAAATAGAATCATTTGAGCCCCAAACCTAATGAGTGCAGAAATTCTAACTAGAACATACCTAGCAGAAAGATGTCCAGCCTCTCTTTAAAGATGCCCAGAGAAGGAGATCCTATCATCTATCTAGATCAATGTTTCCATTGCTGAACTGCTCTTACTGTTAAGAAGTTCCTTCTAATGTTCAGTTGCAATCTATCCTTCTGTAACAAAAAACATTAAATCTGATCCTGTCCTCTGGGGCAACAGAAAACAAACCTGCCCCCTCCACCCCGTAACAGTCCGAGACCTATTTAAAGAGGGCAGTCATGTCATCCTGCATTTTGTGTGAAGTCGAAGGCTTTCATGGCTGGCATCCATAGTTTTTTGTGGGTTTTTTTTGGCTATGTGGCCATGTTCTAGAAGAGTTTCTTCCTGACGTCTCGCCAGCATCTGTGGCTGGCATCTTCAGAAAATGCTGCGAAGATGCCATTCTCTGAAGGTGCCAACCACAGATGCTGGTGAAACGTCAGGAATAAACTCTTTTGGAACATGCCACATAGCCTGAAAACCCCACAAAAAACCTGAGTCTTGTGTTCACCCAGCTGAACATGTGCAACTCCCTCAACCTTTCCCCAGATGTTTTGTTCTCCATACCTCTTGTTAACTTTCTCTGAACCTGCTCCAAGTTGTCAACATCCTTAAAATCAGACACCCATAACTGAATGCAGTATTCCAGATGAAGCCTGATCAGCACAGAACAGAATGAGGCTATTACTGTATATACTCATGTATAAGTCTAGAAATTTAGGTCAAAATATTGACCCCCCCAAAAATGACTCGACTTATCCACGGGTCGATGTAAATACTTGATCTTACCTCTTATTTAAAAGAAGGAACCATCCCCTTGTAAAAAGCAAGAGCGCAATCTGTCTTGGAAGCACTGACCTCCTCCACTCTCTCATCCATCTAGCCTTAAGAGTAAGCACAAAGAGTTATCTCTACTGGAATTTTGCAAGTTCTTTGACATTGTTTAATTTTTCTTCATTCTTTAGATCCTTTGTTATATGCTCTAAATTTTACTGTCAACTTATCCACGGGTCGTAGCAAAATCCATAATTTTGGTCCCAAAATTTGCCCTTGACTTATCCATGGGGGTCGACTTATAGTCAAGTATATATGGTACTTCCTTTGTTTCTTTACCCAACAACACAAGGGAGTCAAAGGCTTTCATGGCCGGCATCCATAGTTTTTTGAGAAGATGCCAGCCACAGGTGCTGGCAAAACGTCAGAAAGGAACTCTTCTAGAACATGGCCACATAGCCCGAAAGCTCCACAAAAAACAAGACAAGGGAGATTTAATAGATCTTTATATGTCTAGGAGACTCACTCTGCAAAAGAGTTCACAGCAAGTATGTTTGTTTCCTTGGGTTTGCGTCACTGTGTGAGGGAGATGACTGCCAACAAAGGCCATGATGGATTGAACCAGAATGGCCCTGGCACAAAACCGCCTGCTCGCGTTGCCAGCTCATTATAGACTGGCTATTTAGTGTGTCTTTGGCTTACTCAGCAGAATGAACCCAAGTGGGGGCAGACAGCTGAGCCACAATGCTGTTGATTAAACTGAGATTATTTTGGCAGGATTTCTCCCACTGTCTCAAGAACGTTAGCGTTTTCCATGGAGTTCTGGTGTTTTGAAATACAAACTCTGCAAGATGCTTATAAACAATGCCATTTTTCTGGCGTCGGGACAGGCAATTATTTCGCTGGGAACGTTGGACCAAAAGCTTACGAAAATGATTGGTGATAGTGGTGTGGGAATCAAGGAAATTTATCCCGTGGAATGTGAAAGACACCAGAAAAGAGATATTCCTCGTCTTCAATGGGATAAGAAAGTATGGATGCAGAGTTACTGTGGACTGTGATAAATTTCTAACCGTTAGGATAAAACTCACAGATTCACACAGCTCCCACCCATTGTCTATGGCATTTTTTTTTCAGTACTAGAAGTCCTTTGCCATAGAAGGCAATAGTAAAGATTGTGTGCTTATACAGGTTGTTTCTCCCTTATCTGGAATTCTTAAATACTGTACTCCAAAGTCATCTACAAGAGCGGCTGAGATAGTGACTCCTTTGCTTTCTGATGGTTCAGTGTGCACAAACGTTGCTTCATGGACAAAATTATTAACAATATTACACATAAAATTACCTTCATGCTATGTGTACTATAAGGTGTACACAAAACATAAATGAATGTTGTGTTTAGTCTTTGTGTCCCAATTTCCAGAAACCTCATTTTGTACATGCAAATATTCCAAAATCCGAAAAACTCCAAAATCCAAATCATCCGAAGCATTTGGGATAAAGGAGACTCAACGTGTAGTGGATTTGAAAGGAAATAGATGTGCTCCTATCCTTAATACAATTGTCAAATAAAGGAGGAACTACATTTATTCTGGGCAGACATGGAACTGCCTTCTTTCAATCTGCTGTTTAGACAGACCCTTTAGTATTTGTTTTTGATGGCAAGTGGGTGCTAATATTGGCAGACATTGGAAGTACCTTTGTGTACCTGAGGATATCTGGACTTTTATATCTGGGCAGAAGCGTCTGATACTACATAGAAAACTGCATGAAGGGTACTTTTAGAGGCAGTTTGTGATATGGTACAGTGGTCTCCTGTTGGCATCAATGAGAAGATGTGCATGTTTTCATCTCTTCAAAATATAATACCTTCTGAACCATCTCTGTTATTGAAGATGAAGCAGCTTCCACTACACCTTGCCCTGTCGCCCTCTTGTAATTTGCCTTGTATTAAATGTTCAGCCTGTTTTTTTCTGAAACAAATGGTTTTCAAGCGGCTTATTTATTGTGAAGTCAAAGGCTTTCGTGGCCGGCATCCATAGTTTCTTGTGGGTTTTTCGGGCTCTGTGGCCATGTTTTAGAAGAGTTTATTCCTGACGTTTCGCCAGCATCTGCGGCTGGCATCTTCAAAATGTATTATTTTATTAGTCAATCACTTGAATTCATTAGCTCAAGCATTTATGGGCAGACAATGATACCCTCCCTCCCCCCCCCCCCAAAAAAAATAAATCCACATCAGGATTTGTTTTGTTTCCCTCATTTTGGAATTGCTTTGATATTGAGCCATCGTCTGCAATTTTTTTTTTCCCCCTTGTTGTCTTTCCCCGGTGGAAAAAGGAGAAGAGAATTCACTGTACTTCCCAAATAGTTTCTGAAAGAGCCAAGCCAAATGACACTGGGATTATGAATTATCTTGCTCAGCTGCTCCAATATGAGTAATAATGGAGAAGTGGGAAAGGGGGGGGGGTTGTCAACGGGAATATCGTCTTTCTTGCTTCAGGAGAAAACAGAAATGCCATTGAAAGTCACGCAGAAGTGAGCGGAGCATTTTATACCCTCCGGTTTCAGACTTCTTGAAGTTGAAGAATTTTCACGCTGGCAAGTGGGCTTGATGGTATGCTTGTTCAATTACTTGGAGCTTGGAAGCTGGCACCTGTCGAGGAAGCACTTCATGGACAAATGGAATAGCTATGATGCACTGTCGCAGGCAACAATGTGAATTTAATAAAAGGGAGTGGGGTTGGCTTTCTGTAGTCTGGCTATGAGAAGTGTGTCAAAGTCGTCTGTCTTATTAGTCTGTGTTCTCAGATCTTACCGATTTGATATTGAGCTCTATCAGAAGTTCGGGGCCTACAGAACGTTTTCCGTCATTGACGGTCAGTGCTACCATCTGGGGAACTGCTTCGGGTCCAAAAAACAGCAGAGGAGCGTACCAACCTGAGCCTTAGGACAGATGCTGAGCCCTGACACTGAACAGCCGTTGTTATTTGCAATCAAGTTGACTTCAACTAAGTAGGGATCCTATGAATGAAAGATTTCAGAGAGCCTCAAACATCAGATGTCCTGCTCAGGTCTTGCGAGTGCAAGTGCAGGGCACATTTGATGGAATCAAGAAACAATTGCAATGTGGTCTTCGTCTTTTCCTACTGCCTTCCACTTTCCTAAGCGTTGTCATCTTCTCATGTTATGTCATCTCATAACATGACAACCTCATCACTTCAAGCAAGAGTTCAGGGTTGATTTTGTCGTCTTAGCAGCGCTAAATGGTACCCATAGAAGCCTTCTCCATCAACCCATCTCTATAGAAAGTTCTGAAGGCTAAAGCAAGACCATTCCAGTTCAGACTCCAGCTCCTATATACCAGGACCTGCCTCGGTTGCCCCTTTTTCATACATGGGTGCAGACCGATTTGCTGGCTTAGACATTTTGGAGACTAAGCCCTTTTAACATATTGAATCAGTTCAACAACTGGCCGTCTTCCAGCAATGCAGCTTCAGTATGAAACGCCAATAAAAATTCCTAACATTCAATTCCACTGAGAACTGAAGAGGGAGTGAAAAAAAAAGTGTGATAAGGATATGCCAGGTTTTCTGTTTTGGACAAAACAGCTCCTAGTTTGCATTAGAGTTGCCTCCTGCATCAACAACAGGATATTTTACAGGTGGAGTTGCAGTTCTTTATCTCTCTGCCTTCAAGAAGCCAAAGCTCTGTCTTGAAGTCAGCACTTCACTTTTTTCCCCCCCGTACATTGGCCAAAAAATGTAGATGTTTCAACACAGCTTACCATAAAGTTTTTATTGGGGTGGGAAAATAGCCTTGCGGCCATGGATAGAAATCTGACCCCCAGAGAGGGAAATACTGTTTTAACAGGACAAAAAGAAAGGATTTGTCTGACTATTTGCGAATAGCTATCAAGACGAACGTCTTGTATTGTAGAGTTACCATATTTTGGAAAGCATAAAAGAAGACACACTTACTGACGCACTGCTTCAAATTATTGATTGCTATGATGAGTCTAATAATAATTTATTAATAATAATAATAATAATAATAAGTAGTAGTAGTAGTAGTAGTAGTATCTTGCCTTTCTCCTGATATAGGGACTCAAGATGGCTACCAAGAAATTTAAAACAAATTAAAAACAACACGAAGCATTAAAATATAAAGTTTTGAAAAGCAATTAAATAATTTAAAAAGTTAAATCCATTACAGATTAAAAATATTAAAATGTATATGAAACCTATGGACAAATCTTAATTGTGCAGCATTTAAAAGCTCAATCTTCATCATTTTGAAAAACCTTGATGGCTTACAAGGTCTTTAGCCTTCTCTGCCAAAGAGTGCTGGTGCCTCCCAATACTACAATCCCAGGATCATGTAGAGTGGCAATTAAACTGTGTTATTTCTACAGTGTAGATGCACACTTAGACTTCGGGGGGAGGCTTTCAGATAGTCGAGGCCTAAGCCACAAACAGTTTTTTAGGTCATAACCAGCATTTTGAATTGTGTGGAATTCCTTTCCCAGGCATTGCGTGGATTTTCTATTTTAGGAACTTCTCTTTGGGAATATCAAAGACTAGAAGACATTAAATCTATGCTTAGATTTTCCAAAAGGGATTGATGTACATCATACCGTACTAAAAGATTTGGACTTGGGATCTCTAGAAGGTTATTCATGTATTTCATTTCTGGAGTCATTCCAATAAAAGATGAGTGGGAAACCTGTTCCGTTCAAGGAGAAATCCTTGGTTTTAATTTTGTAAATGTTTCTGAATACCCTGTGGCAGCTACCAGCATAATTTAACATTTTCAGTGATCTCTGTAGCAATTGTGGTCAGTACAGAATTTGAATGGGAGGCCGCCAACAAATACCGGGTGTCGTAGATGATATTTTAGAAGAAGGAACTGGCGAAACCACCTCTTGAGGTTTCTTTGCCTAAGAAAACCCTATGAAATCCATGGGTTTGCTATAAGTCGGCAGGTACCCTGAAGGCACAAACACACAGTTTCTTTGTTGTGCATGACCTTGCAGAACTGTTTGGAGGATATAAGCCCACTGTGCCTGCTTGGTAGTCACAGAAGTATATATTGGGCTGAAATTAAAAGTTCATCATCCATGCATGTACATGCTCAAATTCTCCAGCCTAGACGGTATATGTAATAAAATACAATACCAGAAAAATCCTTCGCCTCTCAGCTTGGATTTCTCGTTGGTGGTTACAGCAATAAGAGCCTTTCTCGGGAAATGTGTTTTAACGTGAATGGGTGATCAAGTTTTTGATGATGATTTTACAAATGATGATTAAATCCTGTGCTTCTGTAAGCACAGAGGCTGGCATTGTGTCCAGGTCTTTTACACAAAGGGACCATTTGAGGCTGTTGGCTTCTGTATTCACTTCCCCATTGTATCTTGTGATTGCCTGGTATTAGCCGTGTACCCCGTCTAGAGTTACTTACTTGGCCAAAGTTGAAAGATTCCTCTCCATTAAGCCAGCAAGGACAGCCAGCAATCTTCAGTTCTCTTTCTTGCTTTGCTGATTTGGGTGACATTTCTGGGCATATGAAGCACTGAAACACCTAGATGTTGGTCTCTGATAAAGCATTGTTCACTGTAAGGCACCTTCCCCTCTCTTTGATTGAATATGTGGGAGCTAATACCAGAATATGCACCAAGTTGTATAGTTGCCAGATTTCAGGACCTGGCCTAGAGACGTTACTAAGGGGGTACCGGCGGCACAGGCCATACCAAGGTGACACCTTAAGGGAGCGTCTCCACTGCTCCCCAAATATCTGCCTTTTGGCAATAGTGGATTGTAGTGTTTGCCTGCATCCCTTTAAAATGCTGGAGTTCAGTGGAAGAGGTGGTCTGAGTGGAGCGAGGCTCATTGGAAAGAGAAAGGAGAGGTCTGAGAGTTTTGTTTTTTTTAATTTAAAAAAATAATTTTTAAAATTTAAGTCTGGGGGTGCTCCTAGACCCGTCGCTTCACATGAGAAATCAGGTGAATGTGACAGTCAAGAGCGCCTGTTATCAGCTCCGGCTGATGCGCCAGCTGCACCCTTTCCTGGAAGTAAGGGACCTAGGAGTTTATCACACGACGGGAATTGGAAGTATAATCCAATGGCAATCTAAACGCAATCATGGGGTTTCACGTTATTGCGTGAAAGCTGATCACACACATTTTCAGGCAATGGGAAGTCCTTCCGAATGCAATCGTGGGGTTTCACATTATTGCGCGAGAAACTATCACACACAATTTCAGGCACTGGGAGGCCATTTTGGGCAGTTCCAAACGCAATGGACGTCAATACGCAGTCACGTAAATTCGCTGAACTAACGAATTCACTCAATTCCTAACTGGCCCCACTTTCATTTCTTTCGAAATTGAGAAAAATTCCTCCCATGTGATAATGTCCCTAGAAACTGTAATGCATGTGCTGGCAACCTCACGACTCAATTTCTGCAACGCACTCTACGTAGGGCTACCCTTGTACCTAGTCTGGAAACTACAGTTAGGACAAAACAGGGCAGCCAGGTTGATCAATGGTAAAACTAGAAATTATCATATTACACCGATTCACTGGCTGCCTATTGGTTTCTGGGCATAGTACAAAGTGTTGGTGATAACCTTTAAAGCTCTACATGGCTTGGGTCCAACCTATCTAAGGGATCACCTACTTCCGTACAATCCGCCCAGCACCCTCAGGTCCTCTGGGAGGAATTACTTGCAACAATTAAAAACCAGACTAACGACAACCTCCCAGAGGATATTCTCCACTGCTGCTCCCAGGCTATGGAACGCCTTGCCGGAGCAGATCCGTCAAATAACCAGCTTAGCTCCAAAAAAGCTGTCAAGACGGATCTCTTCCAGCAAGCCTTCCCAGAATAGTGCGATCTAATTTCTCTACTCTCCCTACTTTATGTAACCACTGCCTCTACTAGAAGATCATTATCATTTTAACAGATTGAATTTTTAAACTGTATTGTATTTAATCCTGTTTCGATGGGAGGGTGAATTTATTTAAGAGTATGTATTATTCCAACATATTGTCATTTAAGCCACTTTGATTGCTGCAGCAGAACAACGGAGAATAAGAATAAAATGTATTTATTTTAACTTTTTAAAAAAAAAATCTTTTAAAATATTCTTTAAAAACATCCCATCTTACCAGATGTGCATTTTAACCACACGAAACTATATACGTATAAATACATTTAGGCCATGAGTATGATGTTGGAATTTACTGATCAATTGATTGTTCGGCATGTTTGACGTGTTTTATTGTATTGTTTTTATATACATGGATATTAGCTACCGTGGGAACATTTACAGCAACACGTATGGAATATAAACAAATGCATACATAATTAATTTGGAATAACATTCTTTCTCAGGTCTATACTTTTTCGGTGACAGTAGTCTGCAGACTAGTCTACTGCAGTAGTAAATTGGACTATTTGATTCGGATTATCCTCTCTACTAGACAAGTAGCACCAATATATTTTATTCTCCAAATGGAGTAGTGTGTTGCAACTTCCAGCTGGAAAAGTCCCATCCAAGCCATTGGCTAACCTATTTGTTCTTCTCCAACAGCATGGGGATGAGCCATGATGACGACCACTTGTCCTGCGCTGGAAGATCTCACATCATGTCTGGAGAATGGGTGAAGGGTAGGAATCCCAGTGACCTATCCTGGTCCTCTTGCAGTCGCGATGACCTTGAAAAGTTTCTCAAGTAAGAGCATTGCAAGCGGCAAAAGCCTTTGAATCACAAGACAACTGGTCTGTTGTCTTCTCAGACAAAACGATGAGAGATTTTCAGGGGCGGCATCCTGGACCGTGCAAAAATTACTGGCAAGAGAACAGAAACTTTTGAAATTCAAATTTCAGCACCTTGATAGCTTCCTGAGAAGGATACTGGGTTTGCTGTCCTCTTCAAATCAAACCTGGCCAGTGTTTTGTGACAGGAGAAATGTATCTGGATGCTTTTGAATAGCTCTTTCAGTTGGAAGGAAACTTCCAGGTCTCCGACCTTGGACTGTCTTCACAAAAATAGCCAACCCCCTCCTACAAAACACCAGTGTTTTGAGCTTAGTGGGTGATTTCTCTTCATCTTTGGGCCAACTAGTCCTTGAGAGATACTGTGGGTCAAGCTATCCCCACTGTTTCCATAATGTCTAGCAGTGCTTAGACAAATGACATATGATTGTCATTTTTCTTGGTAGCCATGTGCTTACCATTATGCTTAATCTTCCTATGCCTAAGATTGTCTGAGCTTGGAAAATTGATCTTTTAAAGGCGATTTATTTCTATTGTTTGCTATACAGTGGTCCCCCGCCTTACGAATCCCCCGGGTTGCGAAAACCCCGGGATCCGAAAGGCGGCGGACCGGCTTCTTATCCCTCGGGATACGAAATATCCCCCGGGATACGAAGGAAAAAAAGCCGCGCGGCCCCTTTAAATAGCCGCGCGGTCCATTGAGTTTAGCGGTCCCCCGGGAAACTAAAGCTTCCGGGTTACGAAAGTAATCCCGGAACGGATTACTTTCGTAACCCGGGGGACCACTGTACTATATTATTTAAATAGTAATTTGTTTGCATCATCGTGATGATCATCACCAGTCTTTTTCTCTTCCCTTCTCAGAAGAGTCCTGGAGGTTACAGTGTTATTTTTCTTTTCTTGTATTTTCAATAAAAGAATGGCCTAGAAAAAATCTGACCAATATCCTATAAAACACCATTTAAAAGTTATCATTAAAAATAAACTAGAAAATTACTTGATGCACCAGTCAAGTTGGTTCATTCCTACTACCGGGAGGTACGTTCTTTTGACAGTCATCCCTCCATTTTCGCAGGCTTCAAGTCCACAGTATCAGTCCTTTACTGATTATAATATATAATTATAATAATTATTATATTATTATTTATGGACTGGCAAGCGGTGAGGGTTAAAATGGCGTTCACATTTGGCCCATGGCTGAAATTTTGTGTCTGTGCATCTAAAGGCCACTTTTAGTATCATATGTTGTTACGTTGATAAGCATCAGATAACAGAGCTTCAGTAGCGCCTCTAAACTTCAGGGTTAACAATGTGGATTGTAGCTGTGCCTCCGGTATTCTGATATTGTCAAATTGCGTTGGGTTCATTGTGAAGATGATGCTTTTAATTGGCTTTGTAAATTTTTCAATATCTTTAGCGCCCTGTTTAGGTCAGAAGAGTGTTGTATAGATTTGAACAGACATGTAATTCAGTCTGAATGAGAGGCAGCAAGTATCCTGTTGAGAGCTATTTTTGAAGGATGGCTAAATTAATTAGTTGGTGAAATTGAATGCCAACAACCCATGGGTAGTTATAATTGTTATTTTTCCAGGTCTAAGGTCAGCACGTGTTTGCTGGTAACAGATCCAAGGAGCCGATATGCCGTGCGGCTTCCTTACAAACTTCCAGGAATGCACTACAGTGCAGATGAGCAGTGCCAGATCCTTTTTGGAACCAATGCAACTTTCTGCAAGAATATGGAGGTATGTTTCACACTGGAACAGAGAGAAAACAGTTGCTGGAATTACAATGTTTTGTAGAAGAGACAAGGCTCACCAAGTCATCCGCAGGTCAGATTCAGCTCCTCAGGCAGTTTTATATAAGGCCTTTGGTTTTATAAGGGCCCTGTTTTACGATGGTTAACCACAATATAATCAAAATATGGCAAGACGTTTGTAGCCTTGATTGAATATGGAAGGTAAAAAAAAAAATCTATTCTGTTCAAGTTTCAAGAAACAAAGATATTTCGTTCATTAATGTCACACATCTCTCTGTTAAAATTTTTGCATGTAACATGCCAGTACATATACATACACACACACACATGCACACACATATAGTCATGTTACATGCAAAATTTTAACAGAGAGATATGTGGCAAATATATATAGTGTATATATGTATCATGTGTATCCACTCTCAATTTACATTTTTCATATATATCCATCTTTCATGGATTCAAATTACGAGAAGAGATCCCTCTTAAGCATTAGGAAAAGGTTTTTGTGAGTTTTTCGGGCTACGTGGCTATGTTCTAGAAGAGTTTATTCCTGACGTTTCACCAGCATCTGTGGCTGGCATCTTCAGAGAAGATCTCTGAAGATACCAGCCACAGCTGCTGGCGAAATGTCAGGAATAAGCTCTTCTAGAACATGGCCACATAGCCCGAAATACCCACAAAAAACTATGGATGCCAGCCATGAAAGCCTTCGACTTCACATTTAGGAAGAGCTTTTTTAAAAATATAAGTTCTGTTCAGCATTGTAATAGACTGCTGTGGAAGGTGGTGGACTCGCCAACTTTGGAGGTCTTTAAAAAGAGGTTGGATGGACATCTCTCAGGAGAGCATTAGTTGTGGATTCATGTACGGGTTGGATTAGATGGCCCTTGTGTTCCCTTCCATTTCTATGATTTCTGATTCTATGGACCCATACAGATGGGCAGGGTACTATGAGCCAACCCTGTGGTGTCCCACTCTGTCCCTGGGATAGCATGGTGACAGGAATGCCCATCCTCTGCCATGCCATGGAGACACTACCACCATGCACCCCTTACTTGCTGCCATCACATCCCCTGGGAAGGAGCCTGGTATGTTCTATAAGGGTGAAAACAGGGCACCTTCCTTCACCCACATAGCCAGGCTCCCCCTTCCAGCATCCCATGTTGCATCTGGGGCTTGCACAGAGAATGCAATGATAGTGGAAGGGGCAGGTAAGTGTGTATATGACCATGAAATCTGCCAGCCTCCGTGGTGGTTTCCAAGAAACTCCGCCACAAACAGCCAGTCTTTTTAGACTAGGAGAACAGCTGTTTGGACTGCAACCGGTCCAGAACTGCCAGATTATCATCCAGACTAGCCAATCCTGACCCATCATCTGTACAGGATGATCTTAGGCCAGGGGAACATGGACCCTTGGGATTGTGCATTCAAATGCTGTATAAACCTTTCCTTGAGCGACTTTGCTACTAATCCGTTGCTGCTAAGTGGTGAAGTGTATGTGGCAAAATAGATTCTCTGCCCCCCCAAGCCACTATCTTTAATAGAGTGGCCCCTGCAAATACAAAACTTTGCCATTCTTCCTGTAGAGGCCACACATAGAATAGAGAGAGCAATCCATATTATGCTTTTCCTTTAGCAAAGTAATTGTTTCAGTAAATGTCCTCCCCACTTTCCCGTAATAAAAAAAAAATCAGAACTTTTAAATCCAATATAAAGCTGAAAATAAGAACCACTTATGTTTTTCACTGCTGCGTAAATGTGATGTGCCAAATTAATAAAACCCTGACTCTGTGCTGTAGCAGAGGAAACAAGCTTCAAGCCTTAACTGGTTCGTTTTATTTATTTTGGACCTGGAAGGCAACTGGTGCAACATGAAAACAATGGACAGTTTTTAAAAGGAAAAAAAAATAGTACTTTTCAGGGAATGTGGACCACCGAGCTTGCTATTATTATTGAGAGAAGCTCTGAATGTGTATGTCTTTAAAGGCCATCCCAGGAAGAGCTGTTAAAATAAAGGGCATTCTGAATTACTGTCCCTTTGAGATGCGAGTTAGCTTTCTCTGGCTTAAGGCCTTGATATGATTGTTTTATTTTGCTATTTCATCTGTTGGGCTGTTTCTTCCATTTTCTATATTGAGGGGAATCCTTTCCTCTGCTGAAGAAGCTCTGTATCTCAACCTAAACCTTGAATGAAGGATTTTATGGGTGATCTGGCTCTTACATGTGGTGGGTATGGATTGGGAGAAATAATAGATCATCCCGAGAGGGTCACCTTCTGCGATCTGAGATGGTGCCTCACATTGAAGGTAGATGGGTATTCTGGAGGAGTCCACCAGTCTCAGCAGGAAAGTATGGTTCTTCAGACAACATATATACTGTATAGCAATGATTTGCCAAACTCTGGCCTTCCAGGTGTTTTGGACTTCATCTCCAAGCATCCCAGACCATTGGCCAAGATGGGTGAGGTTTCTGGGAGCTGAAATTCAAACACATGGAAGACCAGAGTTTGGGAATCGCTGCTGTACAGTTTTTCCCGAAGGGTCTTCAACCATTTTGGTTGTAACTCAAAATGGTTAGCTGCCTTGAATCTTGTATTGAATGAAAGGTGGGATATTATTTAATTAATTAGAATTGGATATTAGAAATGCCATATTATTCAGAAGGCCAAATTTTTAAAAAATTGGTATGGTGTGAGGGGGGAATAACATAGGCTGGATTTGTTCCCCATGTTGTGCCAAGGTAATTGCTTGAAGGGAAAATAGCAGTCTGTAGATCATATACGTACCTCAGATTACTTGCCTCTGTTCTGTATCCAGTGTAAACTGGATGATTGGAGCAGAATGTTTTATATCTACATAGATTAGGAAAAAAAGAAATTGCTTCATTCCTCTCTTTTTTCCCCCCCTTGTGTTCATATTTCAATGTAATAGCAAAAAGATGAGCCCTTGATTCCTGCTTCAGCAATTTCCCCCAAGATTTATAACATCTCATTAAGTAGTTTGATGCAATGCATTTTGACTGTTTTTAAGCTGGGTGCATCTGGCATATTGTGCTGGTGTGCGAATACGGGGAATGTTCACTAAATGCTCCCAGAAAATTCTAGATTTCAAACTAAAGTTCCATCAAAAGCTGGAATTCCTTGGCATGTTGACAGGAACTTATCAGCAGCGACATCAGTGATTATGGAAAACTTATTTAGGTGACTTTCATTTTCCACCATTGGTCCTTCCAAGTGAGTCTAAGGTGTCTTCTAAAGCCAGACACTTTCGGGTCATACAAGGCAATCTGCAGCATAGAAACGTCCTAAAGAATCCTCTGTAGTTTGCTAAGTCTTGCATCCTCAACTCCGCTCAGTGGAGCTAAGTTATTGTCGTCGTTGTTAGCACATCCTACACACCCTGTGCTATATTGGGGGGGGGGGGGGGTCCATGTTTTCATACTTTATATTTTGAGCCAGCCTGGATGGCCCTTGTGGTCTCTTCCATCTCTATGATTCTATGTTTTTAAGAGGTCATAATGACTTTTTCGAAAACTCTGTGAAGTTCCCATGAGGAAGTAGCAAAGACCTGAGGACATGTGTGCAATCCAGATAATAATACAATCAGATCTAAAATGGTGTACTAATTTCTTCCTCCTTCCCCAAATCCACTCATTTTCTCTTGCACCAATAGACAAAGGTGATCTCATTGCACCAAAGGAAGTCACCCAACTCTTTCTGCCTATCCTTCTGCCATGTCTGCAGCCAAATTTCCCTGTCCATCCATCCTGGGGTTATCCTGATCTAATCACTATTTTTATCACCCTAATGGTCAAGTCATCAGACAATCTGGAGTCCCATTTTGAATTCCTGGGAGAGACATTGAGTCTTTGTTACCTTGAGAGATAGTCCCATCCCCAAGGCTAGTTTTCAGGTGTAAATATTGATCCCCAAACTTAGCCATTTTGTGCACACAGTGCACATACACTTGTTTCAGTTTGTGTTCTGTGTATGTTCTGTGTCATTTTAGTCCCCAGTCTGAGCCACTTCCCATTTTCTGTGGTCTATACTTTGGATAGGTAAATACCGTCTTCTTTAAATCCCTCAAACTCCACTATCCCTTTCCCAAACCTCATTTTCAGTTAGCTCTGAATGTTCTGTCCCTGTGTCTGTTTGAATTGCTGTCATATGTGTATGATTGCATTTTGCATATTTCTAAACAATGCTACTGTAATTGATCCACACCTGGAATTCTCAATTATTACTGGTATACACAGGTGCCTAATGGTTACCCAGTCTTCCGCAAATACTAATTTCCCTAACATTTAAAGTAAGACAAATAGTTGGTGGGGACACCGCACTTCCCCACTTTTCTTGGGTTGTTGTTGTTGTCGTCGTCGTCATCATCATCGCAACTCTGTATTTTTCCAAATCTGGGACTCGAAGTGGCTTACAACAGTTAAAACAGGCATAGCTAAAAATTTAATTGAAACTGTAATTAAAACTATCCACAGATTTAAAATCCAATCTAAAAATTTAACCATTAAAAAGAAAACAGCAAAGAGATAATACAACACATTGTAGAAAGCCTTTTCCTTCTAAGCAGTCAGTCCTCAAAGGCATGCTAAAACAAAAACCTGCCGGCAGGAACACAGCAAGGAAAGTACCAGTCTAACCTCTCTTGGCGAATACTTACATGAGCCAAGTGAACCTATTTCCCCCTGTCTTCATGATGCCGGGTCAAATCCCTCATTCGAGTGTGCATTGTCATCACGACGTGAGACCAGTTGTGCCCCAAATGCAGCCCGTCCCTCCCATAAACCAAACTATAAAGACTTACCTTTTGCTTCAGATTTTCTAGGAAAATCTGGAGCAATCCAAAACAAAACCAGGTGGCTGTTTACACACATGTCCCTCTGTGCCACCTGGCGCCGTTGCTGCTGGTGCGAGTCGGTCCCTCTGAGGTCTCAACAAGGCACCCAGCCATATGATCAACACTTATTGCCTCATTTTCATATGAAGCTCTATCCCCCACTCCATTTAAAATAACTGTTAATGCTGATATTCTTAGCTTCCCATATTATCCCTTTTAGTTCGGTTCCCTCCTCCTTGTTTTAAGCCGTTGCACCAGAAAGCCTTTTAACAGCCAGCCAAACGGAAACTCGTGCAAACGTTTTCAGAGGCATTCCAGTAAGTGTAAAATGGGCCGTAACACAGAGGAACTCTATTTTAATTTTTCTTAAAACAAAAAAGGCAACAAAAAGAAACACATTTTCTATTTAAGCGGTGAGGAGAAAGTCTTTCAATATACAGAAGCCGTGAAACCAAACACTTAAAACTTCATATAAAGCATGCAAAGCGAAAACAGTTGTGCCATTTTAATACTTCAGCTTATGAAAATCGTAAAATACAAGGACGGCAATTAACCACAGTATGAACCTGAAAACACCTTTTTTTTTTCTTTTTTTTTTTGAGCTACAGAAAGGCAGAACTTATTTCCTAGTGCAATAAAATTAAAATAAGATTCTAGGTGTATGGATGCTTAGGGGTCTGCCGCTGAGTGATCAGTTTCCTAGAAAATACATTTGTTCATGGTAAGCCTACCATTTGAGATCCACATCCTTGTCTACATGCACCCATTTACCTCGAATTCCCCCCAGGCTTGCTGCATCCAGTTTACACAATGCAGGTCCAAAAACCCAAATCAGGTCCGGACTGTCTTCACAATTAAGTTTATTGCATTGTGGGCCAGGAACGTTCTCAGAATGTTCTCAGAACGATACAAAATGGGAGCGGCCACTTCTGGTCCCATCTTTGTTTTGTACCCTTCTGAGAACGTTCCTGGCTCGCAATGCGATAATCTATAATGCCTACATTCAGTTCAGGATTTCTTGCCCCAGTCCCCATTTAAATGATTCACTATTTGCTGTAGGTTTTCCTTGGGTTTTCAGTGACAGTAGTGGCAACCTTTTCACTCTTGGCCCTGTTTGTCACCTAATACTCCCATTGCAGGCATGAGTCACTCTGAAGTCACTTCTGGGCACTATGATTTAAGAAGGATATTGATAAGATGTTGTAGTTGCTAACTACTCTCCAGTTGGTAATGATGTAGGAAAATAGTAACAAATGCTGTTGATTCACTTGAAAGAGACTTGACAAAGCTTTGCTCCATATTACCTAATGGTTGTTGACATTTGGAGAAAGAATAAATGCACTCCTTTCCCATTATGTTGGCAGCATTTGATGTGCGCTGGTCTCTGGTGCCTTGTGGAAGGAGACGCATCTTGCAAAACCAAACTGGACCCCCCTTTGGACGGCACAGAATGTGGGGCAGACAAGGTAAACCCAAACAGTGAGCAGTTACTTCATGTTTCCCAAATGGCTCGGTAACAATTGCTTTTCAATGCCATTTCTTATTTGAGTAACTATTACAAATCTTGTGCCGCTAGCAAAAATGCAGGTTTCCCATGTAGTTTATGTGGTATAGAACCACAACTTGGAAACATCACCCAAGGAGACTGTTTGCTGTGCTCTCTGTAACTGGACTTGTTTATTTTGGGTTGGCCTTTTTAGTCATCAGTGCACTTGTAGAAAGCGTGGGATGAGTCCTTCCTGAATCTTTGCTAGTGAAGAAAAGCCAGAGAGAGAGATTTATTCTTGATATTATGACAAAAATTGATAAAGCTTGACTTGCAATCAATCTACTTCTGAAATGCTGGACTGAATTTGTGAGATTCTATTGATCAGTCCCAACTAGAGTAGACTTGTTGTTGAATAGTGAGTGTTGAGAGTACATTACAATCTTTGTACCCATGCCCAGACTTATTGCGGGTAATGAAAATTGCACATAATGGCGAACCCTATATTTCTGCCAGAAGTTGACCATAAAGTCACACTGGAGGACCTTTACTTGACTAGACAAGATCTTTCTATGCATCTGGAGGTCCTCCAGTACAACTCTGTGGCTAACTTGCACCAGAAGTTAACCATAGAGTTGTGCTGGATGACCTCCCAATGCCTAGGAAAACTTTTTTTCCTGGACGTGGGTAAATGAAACTGCAGTTATTGGTCCCATGGATACAGGGGCCATACTATATTGGGCATTAGGATGATACTGGCAAACTGCTAGATATTGGCTTGGTACTGCTAGAGGGGAGGTGCGCAATAGTTTCTAGGAGGAGCATTGTATCTGAGCCACAACAGTAGCACACCCTTAAAGATCTGAATATATTCATAAATCAGCCCAGATTTTAACATTTTCTGCAGGCATCCACACTTCCCAAAGTTGCTCGGTCATAAGGAGTAAGCTACTTTCTCTGTAGTCTAATTTGGCAAGTGCTTCTGGTTTCACTTAAACATCATTCCTGTGGCTGTCATTGTGTCATCTTCACGTGCTTCAAGTGCTGCAGCATCAATGTCATTGTCAACAATGTGCTTGCATTGTTCCAGTGGTGCCGAACTGGGGAGTGTGTGAGCAAAACCCCCATCCCTGAACATGTAGATGGAGACTGGAGCGTGTGGAGTCAGTGGAGCATGTGCAGCAGGACATGTGGGACTGGCACCAGATTTAGACAACGCAAATGTGACAATCCACCGTAAGTTGACTCATTCCCATCAGACCTTAAAACAAGAGACCTTGGGTGGAACTTTGGTCTGTCTGGGTCAGTATCAACTGATACAGTTATCTTGCTGAGTCTATAGCTATCTGTGTGTTGCACAGTGCCTAGACAAAAGAGGCCTTCTGGGAACCACAGCTTTGAAAAGTTTCTTTTTTGGGATCACAGTCCCCGGAATGTCCTTTATGAAGTTACAGTCCAAAAAGTAACTTTACTTAAACTCTGCTGGGAACTCTATGTATGCATATTGCAATAAATAAAGTGGGATGCGAAGCAGGAAAAAAGAAGTTGTTACTTTTAGAGATTTCAGAGTAATCCATCTTGGGAGTCTCTTCCCTTGGCTTCAAATCATTATTCAGTCTGTTGACTAGATCTCCGGCATATATTCCTTGCATGCATAACCCACAAGCTTCCCACAGTTGCCTCCCTTTCTCCTTGAAAGGTTTAATGGAAGATTCAAGAGATTGATTCTAAAACATTCTATATGCCAAGCAGATGCTCTACTGCCAAGCTATACCCCGTCCTTTGTATCAAATAACTTACAAAGACCTGATGATTGACAACACAGCAGCTATGGTTTGCATCCAGCCTGTTTGATGTTGCTTTGTTCCTCATATCAGTAAGGGAGGCTAAACTAGACAGAAACCCAAAGTTTAGTGTGGCACTGAGATGCTTGTTGTGCATCTTAGAAGCCAGGATAGCAAACAGAATAATAATAATAATAATTATTATTATTATTATTATTATTATTATTTATATAGCGTTGTAAATTTATGCAGTTCTGTTCAATGAATCTGTTCAATGAATTCTACCTTGTCCAGGATCAATAAGATGACATGAAGCTTTGGGTTTCTGGTTAGTTTAGCCATCCCGTATGACCGAAGAGGTCATGTGGAAGTGGACAGGTTGTGTGCATAAGCAATCTGCTCATTCACAGTAAGCCAGGATTAGTGTGTAAACACAACCTGTGAGTTCTTGTTCAGTTTTTCTTTTTTTGAAACTGAACTCCAGACACTTTTTATTCACTTTCGGCCCCTTATGAATGGAAGTGGGCCATTTTGAACTCCTGGTTTTCCTTTTGTTAAAACGGTGGGTGGGTTAAGTTTCTAGCTCTTACAGATTTGTTGCAGAGTACCTGCAGAGGATCGCAGGTTCAGTCCCTGGCATTCCTAGTTGAAAGGTTTCAGGTGGTAGGGGTTTGGAAACATTTCTTTCAGCCTGAGACCCAGGAGATTCGCCACTGGCCAGAATAGTCAATTCAAGTCTCGGTGAACAAATAATCTTAACATGATGCAAAACGGTTCCCTGGGGTTCTTGTGTATTTCACTGGCCATGCAGGATCTAGAGCTGTTTCCACGCTGCCTTTGATTTAACATTTGCAGCTGCTGATGTTCAGCACCTCTGGCGTGTTGTTGATTCAGTCTCTTGTGATAAATTGTAAACAGTAGTTAAAAATCCCAAGCGATGAATATGACTGTGTCTATTGTGAGCCAGAAACCGGCATCCATTCTTTCACACCTGTCCTCAACAAAACTTACTCCATAGAATTCTCATAGCAGTAACCTGTACTATGGGAATGGGAAGAACTTTAAAAAAATATTTAGAAATACAGGTAATGAAAAAAAATATTGGAAACCTTTATGAGAATCATCACAGTTTGGGACGTATTCTGAACACAAAGCCCAATTAAGATGCATAGAAAACAAGCCTTTATGCATACGTAGCAACATTTTCTGCTCTGAAAATACTGTATATACTCATGTATAAGTCTAGAAATTTAGGTTAAAAAATTGACCCCGAAAAACTGAGTCGATTTATCCACGGGTCAATGTAAGTACTGTATCTTAACTCTTATTTAAAAGAAGGAACCATCCTGGTGAAAAGCAAGAGTATAATCTGTCCTGGAAGCACTGACTTCCTTTACTCTCTCATCCATCCAGTCTTAAGAATAAGCACAAAGAGTTATGTCTGATGGACTTTTGGAAGTTATTTGACATCGTTTTGCTTTGCTTCATCCTTTAGATCCTTTCCTGTATGCCCCTAAATTTTACCCTCGACTTATCCACAAGTCATAGCAAAATCAATAATTTTGCCCCTAAAACTTGCCCTCGACTTATACATGAGGTCGACTTATAGTCGAGTATATACGGGTAATATTTCTGAATGACTTCTGTGATGACACTTTTGCTCATTTTCTGTTACATCTCTCTGCTCTAAATCTTGTCCAAGACCTTCTGAACCTTCACGGTCTCTACCACTGCATATTTACTTTCAGGAAAGCTTCATGCAAAATGGATGCAGAAAATTCTAGTGCGGAAGAGATGACTACCTATATATGTTCATTTAAGAAGATTTCACAGAAATGGCACGCTGTCTTGTTGTTGGACGCAAATAGGCAGCCTATTGACGTTTTGCGAGACGTTAAGCCTTCACATCAAACTACAGTTCCCAGAATTTCATGACAGTTAAAGTGGTGTCAAACTGCATTATTTCTGCAGTGTGGATGCAGCCTAAGTCTTTCCTACGATCACTAGCAACTCCCTGGTTCTTTTAACTGGAGATGCAGTCAATTGAACCTGGGAGGTTCATTGGGTTGTGTTTTTTCCTTTGCGTCATTAATTGAACATGTTTTTGGACTGGTGTTTCACAAAAAACATTGCTGATCCTCACATGGTACGTTAGTAGAGATACAGAGAGGGCTCCTTGCAGCTGTAGATGGAAAATTCTGCTTGGCTAATGGGAATTTAGAAGTGGCATGTTTTCGGCCCTGTTTAGAGAAAAAAGATTAGATCCCAAGAGCTTTATCTTCCTCCATATGTAAATCTGAGAAGGAAGGAATTGAGTTTGGACTTTTTCCAGTTGCTTCTATTAACAAGGTAGCGTATGTTTACTGGGGTCATATTTCCTAGCAGGCATGTGCAGAAGCTTTGTGTGATGGAACATGGCAACTGTTTTAACAGATCACTGAAATGTGAAGAAATTGTGAGAGTAGTGAGTGGATATTAAAAGCTGTACACTCATGTATAAGACTAGAAATTTAGGTCAAAAAATTGACCCAAAAAACCTGAGTCGACTTATCCACGGGTCAATGTAAGTACTGTATCTTAACTCTTATTTAAAAGAAGGAACCATCCCTGGTGAAAAGCAAGAGTATAATCTGTCCTGGAAGCACTGACCCACTTTACTCTCTCATCCATCCATTTTTAAGAATAAGCACAAAGAGTTATGTCTGATGGACTTTTGGAAGTTATTTGACATTGTTTTGCTTTGCTTCATCCTTTAGATCCTTTCCTATATGCCCCTAAATTTTACCCTCGACTTATCCACAGGTCATAGCAAAATCCATAAATTTTGGCCCCAAAACTTGCCCTTGACTTATTCATGAGGTCGACTTATAGACAAGTATATACAGTATTGCCCTAAAGGTTACATATAATGCTGATTTCCTCATATAAGACTGCAGTTGAAGACCTATGAGAAGTACTACACACACACACACACGTATGCATATACACACATCGCACTACTCTTTTTTTTCCTTCCTAATACAAATCATTCTTCTTCATTTTCGGATCAAAGCAAGAGTGCAAATATTTACTTATTTGTTTCATGCCCTGCCTTTCTCCCGGACTAGGATCCAAGGCAGTTCACGAGCATTTTTTAAAAACAGGGTACAATTTTAAAAGATCAGTGATAGAAACGTTTAAAAAAACAATTAAATGATAGTTCGGTTAAGAAAGCACCAAGGTTAAAACAATGCAATGCCCGATTAAAACATGGATAAAACACCACTGGATTAGAAGCTCTTTTGGCCATGTAAATTATAATACAAAGGCCTCTCCTAATAAAAGGGTAAATAAAATAAAAACTAAACTAAAACTAAACTAAAAACCTGCTAGCAAAAGGAAATAAAAGAGGAGGCAACTGAGCTGTCTGTGGAAGGAAATGTATTAACCCAGTGTACAAAAGTGTTGTTGTTAAACTTTATTTATAAAGCGCTGTAAATTTGCACAGTGCTGTACATAATGAGTATACAAAATAGAATTAAAATCTGCCTAAACAGAAACAACAATAATAGCATTAAAACATATCTTAAAATACGACAAAACACAGATGCACAATAATCGTTCAGTCAAGTTGTAAGGTGGAACACTTCCCTAAACAAAAACGCCTTGAATTCAGCCTTGAAATTGGCTAAAGGGAATGTGTATGTGAACAGTCCCAAGTAAAAACTAAGCAAAAACTGACAAAAGAGCAGAACCCTGCCAAATGAATGAACCTTGACTGTCATTTGCAAGGTTTTGAAGAGCAAGGTGTCAAAAAGAGAGGTGCCAAAAGACCGAGGAAGCTTGTATATGTTTTAGTACTTTTCTTTCCTAAATGATATTTAGGATATGATTGTTGTTCCCAGTTCTTCCTTATTAATGTTGTATATTGATTGCATTGTTTGTGGAAGCCACGTAGAGAGGGATTGCCCCTTTACTGGTGGCCTATAAATTATAACATTTACCATGTTTTTCTCCCTTTTTCTCCCATTAACAGTCCTGGGCCTGGGGGCAAAAATTGCCACGGGGCTAGTGTGGAGCACACCGTTTGTGAAAATTTGCCCTGTCCCAAAGGAATGCCCACATTCCGAGACCAACAGTGCCAGTCTCATGACAGATACACCAACAAGAAGAAAAGCCTTTGGACGGCTGTCATCATGGATGGTAAATGCCTATACACTTGTATATTGCCTTCCTCGCCGCTTGGTCTTCCTTCATGTTATCCATTACTCTGAGGTTCATCCAGAGCAAGATGGTACTTCGCACGCTGTCAGATGGTGGCGTTGCCACCGTGACCGCACATGGCAGAGTCAGGAGCCCACCTAGCTTGTGTTTCTATATGATCCATGCCATTCGAAGCACTCCTTTGCGACAGCACACTTTCTGACAGTTAGGACGAAAACTGTTTTTGTGTAAACCCGTAGAAAACGTAATGTGTGAAGTAACCCCCAGACGTGAGACTCCTGCAAATTTAGGGGACGCTATCCATGGTCCTGGCTTCAGATACACACAGCCCTGGTCCACACATGACTATTTGTGGCTGCAAGAGCAAGTGGCAACTTTTATTGATTCTTAATATTTAAATACTGTATATACTCATGTATAAGTCTAGAAATTTAGGTCAAAAAATTGATCCCCAAAACTGACTCGACTTATCCACGAGTCAATATAAGTACTGTATCTTAACTCTTATTTAAAAGATGGAACCATCTCCTGGTGAAAAGCAAGAGTCTAATATGGGAAGCACCAACCTCCTTTACTCTCTCATCCATCCAGTTTTAAGAGTAGAGCTATGTCTGCTGGAATTTTATAAATTCTTTGTCATTGCTTTGCTTTGCCTCATCCTTTAGATCCTTTGCTATATGCCCCTAAATTTTACCATTGACTTATCCATGGGTCATAGCAAAATCCATAATTTTGGCCCCAAAACTTGCCCTCGACCTATACACGAGGTTGACTTATAGTCGAGTATATATGGTAGCTTTCTCCTTGATGCTCAGGTAAAAAAAGAGCTGATTATCATCAAGGCTCTTTGCAAACATGTAAGTGGAATGAAATTGCTACAACTGACACAATATCAAACTAAGAATCCCATTTGGGGAGAAAGGCAGGCTATAAATCCAATAAATAAACAAACAAATAAATAAATAAATTCTAAAACAACTGCTAAAATCATTTGTTTGTTGTGGATTGTTTATTGTAATTTTCTTTTCTTTTTAACTTACATTTTGTAAATGGAATTGGAGCTGTTTTTTAAAAAAAGAAGGAAATCGATAACTGTTGTAAATAAATAAAAGTAACTGCCTTCACAAAGTTGTTTAAAGGTTTGGGAAACTAGCCCAGGGCTGTGGAATTCTGGGCACTGTAATTTTGTGAGAAATTTAGCCTTCTCTGTCTGAGAGCTTTGGTGCCATCTCAGGATTTCCTAACATTGAACCATGGCAATTAAAGCGGGATCAAGCTGCATTATTTCTGCCATGCAGAAGTGCTTGGTAACTGCAGCATGTGTGCAATACAAGCCCGGGAAGGGAAAGCACTTTCAGATTGGTCTCCACGTTTATATAAATTAATACACGTTATGCCCTTTATCATTTGAAATGTCTTGTTGGTATAATAATAATGATGATGATGTTTATATCTTACCCGCCCCTCTGTAAGAGCAATCGAGGCGAGGTACAACAAGGTTAAAAGACAGTTACAATTAAAATAATTTTAATGGTTTCTGACTACTCTTAAGCGTTTTGTTGCTCATGAAGTTGACAATGTCATGTTCTGTTGTGTGTGGTTGTTTTTCCATCCAGAGAAGCCCTGTGAACTGTATTGCTCCCCATTTGGGAAGGAGTCCCCTGTGTTGGTATCAGACAGGGTCGTCGACGGTACGCCGTGTGGGCCTTATGAGACTGATCTCTGCGTTCATGGCAAGTGCCAGGTGGAGTAACTTCTTTGCTACCTTCTCTAAGCCAGCATGTAACGCTTGTTATCTTTGTCGTGGTGTGTCTTCAAGTCCTTTCTGACTTATGGCTAACCTAAGGCTACCCTATCATGGGATTTTCTTGGCACGATTTGTTCAGAGGAGGTTTGCCCTTGCCTTCCCCTGAGGCTGAGAGCATGTGACCTGTACAAGGTCACCCAGTGAGTTTCATGGCCAGGCAAGGAATTGAACCCAGAGTCATAGTCCAACACTCAAACCAGTACACCATACTGGTTCTCTGTAAACCACATAACATTTTTGTAGGGAATCATTTGATTGTGACTGGGAGCCAAAATAACTGATCTTCGGGCTGTGTAAAATGATGTAGTTGTTGAATAACAGGTGCTGTAGGCTATATTTCAGAGGAAGAAACTGGCAAAACCACCTCTACGTGTTCCTTGCCTTAGAAAACTCTATGAAATTTGATGAGTTTTTTTGTAAGTCAACAGCAGACTTCAAGGCACATAAACACACACAGTTTGTTACTTCTCACAGACCTCAAAGACATAGCTGTGTTAGTCTGGAAATTCAGTATGCAAAGGGATTTTGTAGCACCTTTGAGACTTAACTGAAAGAAAGAAGCTGGTAGCAGATCTCAGAAAGTAGACTCAAGTCTACCAAAGCTCATGCTACTAGCTTCTTTCAGTTAGTCTTCAGGGTGCTGCAAGATCTCTCTGCATTCTCACAGACATGTAACTTTCAGATGATATTGTCAGTCTGATGATAAACCATGCGAAAACCATGCCCCAGGTGAAATATTTCTGCTGTTATGAGAGTTGTTGAGTGCTAGGAGGAAAGTCTCGTTTGCAGAGATGGCTCAGTCTTCCAAAAACAGAATCCAAAATTAGTTTAATATGCATCCAGCATTCACCTGACCGTACTCAAACTTCTGTGCCCAATATTAAACATGATAGCCTGCACCAGCCGCTGGTGCAAGTAAGTTAATGCTCTTGGAGTGCTTTTCCAACACTGCAAGCTTGTGGAGACCTCTAGTGGGTTCTGCGGACTCTTTGAATTCCTGCCTGAAGGTCTCTTGGCACTCTAAGCAGAAATAAAGGGGCCAATACTTGGAGGAAGCGTCTTAATGCTTTTCCTCTGTGGATTGCAAAACCAGGCACAAAATCGTAGAATCATAGAGCTGGAAGAGACCTCAAGGGCCATCCAATCCAACCCCCTGCCATGCAGGAATACACAAAGACAGATGGCCATCCAGCCTCCATTTAAAAACATGTTGGTATGGCAGCTGTGGTGCTTTTGAGTCAGCAGTATTGGGTGAATGGCTGATAGGAGGGCTTTTTTGGATAAAGTAGGCACCATTTCAGCACAGGGCTCATCCAGACCAACTCAAAGTCTCAGGATTTGGAAGGAGTTGTACCTGTACTTATCAGGGTCCTTTAAAATATCCAAAGATGTATCCATGACCCAGTCTGTTTCTTGGGAATTTCAAGGGCTAACCGCTACTTTTTAAAGGAAGTGGCTTTTATGCTGTCCTGAGATGTTCAGGATATAGGTATGGGTAAATTCCCATGTCTCTCTTCATTGCCTCAGTTCTTCTTGTACTTCTGGGCAGTCTCACTGACGTCGAATTAAGGTATGGCCTTTGCTGCAAACATTTTCCTCTCACCCTCCTTCCCTCATTGCATTTCTAGATCCTAAGTTTAAACACTTCCTTTGTGCTGCAATGCATTTGCAGTACGATCTTCTCTTCCTCCCCACAAGCTTTCTACAAAATGAGCACTGAAATGGTACAGTGTTTTACCTTAGGATCTATGGCACTTTTGCACAACGACTAAATACATGAAAATAAACATGCCAGATCAGAAATGGGCATGCCGGAGGGATGGAAGTATTGATTTCCTGGCGGAGATGATGTGGAGGGAAGGAAACCTTACCCCACACCGTAGTTTAACACATCCCAAGCAGGAAACTGTGGTATGTTTCTGGTACAGAAGCAGGAACAACCATTACAAGGTGTGAAATCCAGAAACCGAGTAGCCTGACATTTACCAGGATTATTGGCACATCTCAATGAGCCCAGAGAGGCACACATACACACTCCATTTCATTTGCACATTGGTTGCAGGAAATCTGCCATGAAATGATTTGAGACTGATTCTAGAGAAGTCTGTTTCCACCAAATGGTTGCACAGGCAGCACTGAAGGCATAGAAAACAGCTCAAAATCAGGTCAGATTATTGGTCCATTTAGCACTGTTAGTATCCAATCTCAACAGTAATTCCTTGGGCAGAAGCTACTCATCACCTAAAACCTGATCTTATAAACACTGAATGATGGTTTCTCCAAATCAGAGACTAAATATTATAGGCAACACATAAACTGACTGCAGGAACGGGAGACTTGGGAATAAAGTATCAGACGTAAGGATGAGACTTAATGACAGTGGTGAAGAACTGTAGCCCTCCAAGAGTCTTTGGCTTGCAATGGTTATTAGCCCTTGCCAGCATAACCAAAGGGGTTTATGGGAGTTGTTGTCATCTAAAAGGCCACACTGGCACATTTATGTCCTATGACAAAAACCAATCACAGATGCCCATGACACTGAAATGCCAACAGCTTGGTAACACTTTGACATGGCATAAGGCTATTCACTGAGGAGTTTATCACACTAGTGAGATTCCGTGAGAAAACAGGATTTAGACTAGATTTAAACTAAAGAAAACCCGTTAAATACCCAAAGTTTATCACACGAAATAAATGTGAAATAACCTGAAGTTAATCTGAATGCAAAGCAGAGAAAACCAGCAGCTTTTTATGTTAGGAACAATCTGAAAGTAAAAAAAAAAACCTGCCATTTTTCTCTGCTTTGCATTCAGATTAACTTCACGTTATTGCACTTGGGCCATCCCTAGTGTGTTAAACTAACCAAGTTTGCAAGTTTGGTTTAAATTTGAATGTTCTTTAAATCGTGTTTAACTCCTGTTTTCCTGAGGGATCTTCCCTGGTGTGATAAGGCTATGGGACTGGTGATTTTGTACTTATCGTTTTACCGCAACCACTACGTTACAAGGCTTCACTCATAATGCGGGTATTACTATCTGCTTCCTCACTGCCAGCCTTCTCCCTCTGGTCCAAGGAGAGGGAGAGAAGTGATGCCCGATTCTAGCCACCACCCAGAGATAAGAAGAACATTATGAGAGTGAGCAAAAGTGGCAGTTTTATTCCATGCACTACTTTGTTCACTTTTTGTACATGCAAACAAGCACCATTGCAGATGGGAAATGCAGTATTTGTTGCTATCTGCTCACTTACCCATCAGATCTCTCCCTGATGTGGAGAGCAAAGAGAAAGAGGAGCTGATGCCAGAAGTAAGGAAACAAACAAACAAACAGCTTCATTTATATACTGCTTCATACAGCCTAAGCAGTGTCTAAGTGGTTTACAACTTCAAGCTACTTGCCCCCAGATTTGAGCCTCATCCTTGTACTTCGCCCAACAGCCTGTGGCCATTCTGCCATGCATTTCCATAGTTCTGATCCATTTAAATGTCCAATTCAGGTGAGGAATTTCACAAAGTAATAGCAGTATAGCGACAACCAGGACATAGCTTACATTGGCCAACACATTATAGACACAGTCTATTATTATTTTTTATGAGTTGTGTGTGTTTCTTATGATTTTACAAGAGAAATTACTTTATAAACATGGAGGTGGAGGTGGATTAGAGGGTTTAGGAATATTACTACCTTGGACTATAGCTCCCAAACTTATCCAGCTAGTATGGCCACTTGTTATGCTGCCTCAGGGATTTTGGAAGTTTTCTCTTCTTCTCGTAAATTTTTTACTGAACCCTTTGCAATAGCTGAAACACCAGTATTCTTTTAGAAATATTTCTCATCAGCTACGGACAGTAAATTAGACCCAGAGTAATGGTGCATAATTCTACCTTCCAACCAGCATTTATCTGCTCTTTCTGCCAAGTGAGATTCTTTAAAAGTCCCTGAGCTCTGGAGGTACCTCGTGAAAATTCAGCTTTGGCTTCAAACTTTGGAGCAACCTATCATATGCTATGCAGTGGGGTGGTTATAGCTGCAGAAGGTTTGCTCCGTTTACGTTTGGGTCAGGCAACATGTGGAACCAATGGCTCAAGAAAACAAAGTTTTAAGACACTCTTGAACAAGATGGTTCTGCAGATTCCATCTTCCCTCTTGTGGTGTGCCAAATGGAGAAGGGCCATAGTTGACTTATAAAAGATCATCCTAACTGTGTACAAGGTCCTAGGTTCGGTCTCCAGATAGGCCCTTGAAAGACCTTGGAAAGCTCAGACCAGTCATGATAGACCACACTAAGCTAACCTGATTTGCTGGGTTTGGGGGTTATTTTCCTCTTACCTTTCCTAGTATGAATAAAAGGGGATGAAATGAGTTATTTAGCATCTCTGGCAATAATATCCTGGGCAGACTGTCTACCTTCCACAGGTCCTTGTGAGAAATCTTTTGGTAATTTATCATGAACAAAGGACTTTGGTGAAGTAAGCAACAATAGTCACATAGGAGTTTATCATATGATGGAATTTGGGGGTATAATTGCAATGGCAATCCGAATGCAATCATAGGGTTTCACGTTATTGCGAATGAGTGTATCTCATGCAATTTCGGGCAATAGGAAGTAATTTCAAACGCAATCATGGGGTTTCACGTAATTGTGTATTAGAGTATCTCACGCAATTTCGGGCAATGGGGGGGGTCATTTTCAGGAAATGGGAAGTCATTCTGAATGCATTCCGAACACAATCAGATTTCACGTAAATTCGCTAAACTAGCAAATTCACGTAATTGCAAATTGGCTCCATTCGCAATTGAGAGAAATTCCTCCCATGTGATAAACTGCATAGATATGATCTTACACATTCTTTGCATTGTGTCTCTTGTTGAAGTATAAAGAATTGTACTACTTCAGGACCCACTAAGGTGCAACCAAATTACATGACAACTTAAAATGGAGAATTATAATCTTTGGAGGCTGTGAAGGGGCACTTGTCTCCATTTTGGGACTACATTTTTCCCCCACCAGTGCTATGGTTGGCTTAGCAACTCATTGTATCAAAACTAAATTGCATTATGTTCCAAAAGGGCAGCGAAAGGAGGATCCTTTGGGGATCCATAAACCTTTAGACCAGTCCTTTAGATCTTTCCTAACATAGCAATTTTTGCTATTGTAATTATATTACAGGTTGTTTTGTGAGATATTTAGCCTTCTCTGTTAGAGAACTCCAGTTCCCCACCAAAATACAAATCCAGGGTTCCATAGCTCTGAACCATGGCAGTTAAAGTGGATTATTTCTGCAGTGCAGATGCAACCTATGTAATGGCAAAAAGGCTGGGATATAATTGCCAGAAAAGCAAGATATATACTGGGATATAATTGCCAGAAAAGCAAGATGTTTTGCAGATAATAACGCTGCAGATTAATTGAGCTGTGAATTTGTTTCCGCACATACCCAAAAAGTAGAACTCAATTTGTTACGATAGTTTCATTCCACAAAGAGGGAGCCACCATGAGTTAAGGAGAAAATAACCGCTGTTGTATGCCTTGTGGTTGTGTGAATTGGACTTCCGTGACTACTGGATAGTTTGAACAACTGTTGGCAGTGGAAAAGAATGTGCTTATACTGCCGCAACCTTACTATGATTAATCTCTAAAATGACACTTAACGACGTCAATATTTACATTCAATCTGCTGTGGCAGTTTGTTCAGCTCCCCATATGGGAAGTATTACACAGTCCCACGAACGCGCATTGTCATTTCTGACGTGAGGCAGCAATCGTAATTGTGCTGGCGAAGCAACACCCAAAGACATGTGCAGACTGTGTGTCAATGAGTATTCTGCAGAGATCTCCAAAATCCACATTAGAAACCTCCCTAAAAATACCCAATCTATATAAAATTCAGATTGCATGCCAGAAGAAGTGCCATGGCTTTTAAAAAAAAAAAAAAGAAAGGAAGGGAGAGGCAAATCTAACCCAATAAATATTTTAGATTTTAAGTCTATTAAAAGGAGGAGATGGATTGTTTTGCCATGATGGCATCCGTGCCATTTAGTGAGGCAAGGTTACATGCAAATCCATCCTCCTTATAGAGACAGTCTTCACCAAACAGAGCTTTAAATCAGGCCTGTAAGTGTTGTGACTCATTGAACTGAAGAACTCTTATTTCTAGGTTTTAGGTCCTTAGTAGGCCGTCTGGTAGCCTTCCTCCTTCTTGACTTGTTAGTAACAAATCACACTAACAGAATAGCACTATCTGTCCCATATTGTACCAGCTTGTCTCCAAGAATATCATGGAAGATGTTGTCAGAAGCCTTACTATGGTCAAGATATACAACATCCACAGCATTCCTCTTATCTACAAAGTTTGTAATTCCATCAAAAAGATACAAGATTAGTCTGGCGTGATTTATTTTTGAGAGAGCTATCTTAGTAATCGAAAGAGTCCTTCCTAAATGCTCACAGACTGGTTTAATTAGACCTTTCCCTGGTATTGATGTCAACCTTACTGTTCAGTAATCTGTTCAGTTTGTCTTTCCCCTCCACCTTTTGAAATTGGGGACATTTTTATCTCCTCCAATCTTCTGGGACCTCTCCTATCCTCCTAGAGTTCTTAAAAGATTATTGATGGTGTCTGTGAGATTACATCTCCAAGATCCGTTGGTACTTTTGGATGCAGGTCATCCAGCCTGGAGATTTCAAGTCATTTACAGTTGCTAGGGATGCTTGTACAAATTTTAAATCTCAGGTCATCTGAAAGTGCTTTATACACCTATCCTAATTTCTTTAAATGCATCCGGTTTTTCTTTCTCTCTAAAATTGTTTGCACTTGTGCCTTCAATATCTCACTTTTAAGAAAGTCTAATCCATCATGAATTCCATTCTCTTTGTTATAGAATCATAGAGTTGGAAGAGACCCCATAAGCCATCCCGTCCAACCTCCTGCCATGCAGGAACACAAAATCAAAGCACCCTCAACAGATGGCCATCCAGCCTCTGTTTAAAGACCTCCATAAAAGGCGACTCCATTGTTCATGAGATCTCAGCAATATTTTCCTAAGCTCCCTCGAATCAGCTTTCCTAAAGTCCATGGTATGGGCCTGAATACTCATGAGTTCCCCTTTCCTCTGTACAACACAGTCCAGTAATTCCCATCCAAGGACCCCACTATTTCCACCTCATTGACCACATCTTCCCTGTTGGTTAGAATCACATCCAAAATAATCCCCTTGTTGCTTCCTCTACCTTCTGCATAGTGAAATTGTCAGAAAAGCAAGTGAGGAATGTGTTGGACCTTAAATTCTTGTCAGTGCTTGCCTTCCAACAAATATCAGGCTGGTTGAAGTATCCCAGTGCTGCTATATCTCTCCAAACAGCTCAGCCAAACAGCCTTAACATGCAAAAGCTCACCTTATCCTATCTCTTGCACCAAGCCCTTGCAAAAAGCTTGTTCCTCTTGTCCTATTAGCTGAGTTGCTCTTCATTCTTGCATTTCAAATAATTATTGTTTTTCTCTGAGAGAGACAGCATGGTGTAATAGTCTGAGTACTCTGGGAGACTAGGGTTCAAATATTCACTTGGCAATGGAAACCCACTGAGTAACCTTGTGGGAAGTCGCACTCTTTTATCTACGGTATTTTTCATTTCTGCGTATGGATGTTGAAAATTCAGCAGTGAGCTTTCAAAGGTGACCAAAAAAGATCATCTTAAATAAAACAAAGTGGTGGAGGAGAGTTTTATGGATACTATAGGTGGCCAAAAAGACAAATAGGGGGTTCTAGAGCAAGTCAAGACTGAATTCTCATTTGAAACCAAAATGACTAAATCGGGGCTATCATACTTTGGACAGAGCTTACTTTGATATATCCAGACTACTTTGGAGAGATCATAAGAAAACATGACTCAAAAGAAAAGACTATAATGCTGGAAAAGGTGAAGGAAGTGGGGGAAGAGTAGGACTGCTTTTACCGATGGAGTGACTCAGTAAAAGAAGCTAAGTTTGCAAGACCTGAGCACCACTGTTAAATTACACGACCTTTTGCGGGTTTCTCATTTATAGGGTCATAAGCTGAAGCTGATATAACAAAGCTATAGCCAGGAGTAGCAGTTGGATTTTTGGCCCATGTCTCCACAAAAGTCCTTGCATCTGATTCCTAATGAAAGAGGCACCTGAAAAATACAAAGGGATGTGACTATTGTTTCCTCTGCTGCCTGCCATTAGGTCCTTCTCACTTTGCAAAACCAGAGAGCAGCCCAGCATCTGTTTTCCACAGTAGGCCCTTTGCTGGACTGTGGACTGGATAGGTCCCTAACCATGCCAGTCTGTCATAATGGTAGCCGATGAGACTATGCATCGTTTTAAAACTGGCATGATGTGACATTTTGAAACAAGAATGTGAATGTGTCTTGGATTAGCTGGAGATTATGATAATTCTTTAAACGACGGAGCCAGCACAGCTTAAGTTTTTACAAACATTTTTGGCAGCATCTCTTCTTCTGCAGCTTGTCGTCACTCCTGTCAAAAATGTTGAGGCGTTAACTTCAGGTTGAGAGCTTTCTTTCACTTTCCATTGGCTTTATTTGCCCTGCGTGGTGTCATTGTAGAGCCAAATGGCTGTGTCATTCTGTTCGCTACGCAGTTCCTGATATCCCCAGTGTGACTAATCTAGAAAAATGAAAAAGGCAGCATCCCAGAGGGAAATGGCATTAGAAGCAGCAGCAGCAGTTTGAGAAAACAGTGGGACCAAACAGGTTAATGATCAGCTCCCCTTTATGCTGGTGGGTTTTATCGTTTGACTCTAGGCTGCAAAATATTCAGCGCAGATTGCTTTCTCCTTCCTTCCTTCCTTCCTTCCTTCCTTCCTTCCTTCCTTTACCTGGAGTGTTGCATTTCTTTGAATATTCTTTCTCTCCACCCCACGTGAAGTATCAGGTAGATCCTAGTATTTTCCAGCAGCCTGGCTCTGTCATGTTATCTCCTGTTAGGGATGGAACAGAAATTTACCAATATCCCAAATGCAGTTGAGTTTGGAATGCCTCTCCCCTTGAGAAACTTATGCAGGAAGAAAAATATAATGTCAATACTTCATACAATTCTGCGGGAACTTTTTATTTCTGGCACAGCATAAGCTTGCACATTTTTTCAGTTTGAGAAACTCATAGCTTTGCAATAAAAACCTATGCTCACAGTCCTTTCACTGTGCACAGAAAACTTTCTGAAGAAGAAAAATAAAAACATCTGAGGAAGTACACCCAAGTCTACGAAAGCTTATGCTACATCTTTCACTGAGTTAGTCTCAAAGGTGCTACTAAATTCCTTTCCGTACTGATATTCCAGACCAACATGGCTATGTCTCTGAAATCTATTTTAGCATAATGGTTTGGGTTGTGCCTTTCCCAAGATACCTTTTAGCTTTTAGTGGTCTTCTCCTATCTGTGGTGATCCATCAAAGGAGTCTTCTGGGGCTCGTCTTTCTTTCTCAATCTTTTGTTTCAAAATAACTGAGAATGTCTTGTTGTCATTAGAAAATTGGCTGCGATGGGATTATTGGCTCAGCTGCCAGAGAAGATCGTTGTGGTATCTGTAATGGCGATGGCAAAACCTGCAAAGTGGTGAAAGGAGACTTCAACCATACCAAAGGGATGGGTGAGTAGCAACTGGGCCATCGCAGCTATCTAGCGCATGAGAATTGTAATGCAAAAGAGCCTCTGTTTGCAAGAGGATGAAGCATGCAACTCATTTTGAATACATGTAAGAAATTCAACTTGATGATGGTAGATTAGTGTCCAGTGTGATATCGCTATGGGCTGAAGCTGTTCAAAATCCAGTCTTGATTCATTTCGGGTAGTTACAGAACACTTTGATATCTGCCCCATGGATTGTCATTATCTTTGCGGACTTCACTAGAGATTTCAAGCTTTTGGCTATCTTGATGATAGATATCCGGAAGCAAATTGCAGTAATACTGTGTGATATCTGCACATTGGACTCAGCCAAATATGCAAACTGACTTCCGAGTTTTGTTTGTGGTGTGTGTTTTTTGTAGTTGCTGACTTCGAAAACAAAGTCTTTTGTGATGTAACTAAATTAATGCCCATTCCTTTCTTTTTCTCAGTATCCAATAGTCAATGTAAGAAGGTTTCTACCTGTGTGATGGCAAAGGCAAAAGCAGTCCCCAAGTGCTTCTCGTGTAAGACGCTCTGTGTGGTGCTCTGGGGTAGATACTCTTTGGTGCTGGGTCTCTCTCTGTCTAACAACATCATGTAGACAAAAAGCCTTTGGATACATTTGAAAGCCGGACCTAGAGCACAATTTGCTGGGGTTGCTTATAAAGTACACAAAGCACATCTTGGAAAATTCGTACCCATGCTCCTGTATTGGCCTTTCTAATGGAGAGTTAACTGTTTCATCCATTGTGGCTTCAGATAGTATGAAAAGATATAGTACATCAGAAGGCTAAGGCTTTCGTCTCTGCAGCCAGACCACTATATAGTCCTAATGGTAGCGTGAGTGCACCCGTATATGGCTACTGAGATATAAACCTTTAGTTATTTCATTATTTTTGCAACACAGCTGTGCAGTCTATGCAAAACTCGGCACAGCAAAAATTTAGGGTGCATCCCAGTGAGTCCCAAACGTTGGCCATCCAGGTTGCATTTTCTCAAGGTGTTGTTGGTGTTCTTTGGAGGTATATCTAGGCAAGCCCCCAAAGAACACCAGCAATGCCTTGAGAAAATTCAAGTCTGTGACTAGCATCGTCATTTTATAATTGTTTTTCTACTGTATGATTCATAACATTGATGAATTTAGTGGAGATGCAAAAGCTGCACCATGTATTTTGTACATTTTGGTTGGCTGACTAAAGGTATTATTGTTTAGTGGATTTTGGATGTTACTGTACTTTGATGTAAGGCCAACACATATGTTTCCTGGGTATAATAGCAGCTTTCTAAGTTTCAACCAAGTTTCAACCAAGAACACCTTAGCTTCTTTTTGTGACTTTGGCATCTGAATCTTCTTGGAGCAAGGGACTGTTTCGTAGATGTGCTGTTTTGCATCAAAACCCAGCTATTTGGCCTGGAAAATGGATAATGCATAGGCTTCAAATGACAAGCAACAGCGTTGCAGTTAGAAGGTTGGATGGACACATCTAAGGAGTGCTTTAGCTGTGTTTTCCTGCCTGGCAAGGGGTTGGACTAGATGACCTTTGTGGTCCCCACCAGCTCTAAGATTCAATGATTCTGTGAGGTCAGTTGGTGAAGAAACATCATTAGAATATTATCCAGTGATATAAACCAAGCATTTATGTATCAAAAAGTCCAAAGGGACAATCCAGAGCACTAGCTAATGGCTTTGAAATCTATCCATGCATCACAATGCAACTGTTTCCTCCCAGATCATCAGTCTCATAACTAGTATGCGCAGAGTATTTACTGAGCTGCAAAAATTGGCAGAGAACCGAAGTATGCTACATCTATTCTTACTTAAAAAGAGAGAGAACAGAATATTTTGAAGCCTCCTAGTTGATTTATGCTACTTGTATTAGTTTCTCAAATTTGGAAGTGGGTCAGGAACACTAATAAAATATGGAGCATCCCATCTGCAGGTGGCTTCATTCAGCAAAAATTTAGCTGCAGTCAGTAAACAGTGAAATACCTTTCAACTTCTGGCTGCTCCTTCTATTATGTCTTGGTCCTGTCCTGAGCAGATCAATTTCCACCAAATATCATCATCATAATTTGTACCATTTAATGGTTTCCAGAAGACACAGAAATAAACTGAACGTGCTCCGGAGAAGGCAAGCTTCCCTTTGTCCAAGATATTCCAACATCTATGTACATCCTGGAAGCAGCATATAATACTAGTAGTTAAGTTCTGCACCCTGCAGCTTGAATTGGAACAAAAAAAGGAAGTTTCTAGTTCTTAGAGTTCTTAAGAGAGACACAAAATAACACCTGAAGAAAGGAGGACAGCTTGTATGTGGTGATGCCAATGGAGTTTATCATACGACGGAATTTGGGGGTATAATGCAATGGCAATCCGAACGCAATCATGGGGTTTCACGTTATTGCGTATGAGTGTATCTCACGCAATTTCGGGCAATGGGAAGTCATTCCGAACGGAATCATGGGGTTTCACGTAATTGCGTATTAGAGTATCTCACGCAATTTTGGGCATTGGGTGGTCATTTTCGGGAAATGGGAAGTAATTCTGAACGCATTCCAAACGCAATTAAAATTCACGTAAATTCGCTAAGCTAGCGAATTCACGTAATTGCAAATTGGCTCCATTCGCAATTGAGAGAAATTCCTCCCATGTGATAAACTCCAAAGTCTGGTGAAGCCAGAGGATGGACTGCAAAGGTTTTCCAATGGAAATTAATCCATTGAGAAGCAGTATATAAATGAGGGAGACAGCATGGTGTAGTGGTTTGAGCATAGGACTAGGGCTCTGGAGGTCAAGGTTCAATTCCCACTTTCCAATATAATTTACCCTTTATTTTACAAAAGGCAAGGAAGAAACATTTATTTTATTTTTTGGAATCTGAGGATGACATATATTTGGGAAATACTCGTGTAGTGTTTTATTTTTTACCTGGTCTCTTCTACATGCTAGTAGTACTTGAGAAGATGAAAACTTTCATGCCAAAAATGTAGATTGGAGCAGGAGTGCATCTAGATCTTGGTTCTACCTTGATGGTCATGGAGACCTAGAGGAATATTGTTTGGGTTAAGCCTGTGCTTGTTTTATTTTTAAAAAAGTTGAGATAACACACTTTAGGTTTGGGGCATGTTCCAAAGTGTCCTACTAACACTGGTGGAAGGGTGCAATTATTTGTGTAGTAGCGTCTTGCAAATAATCACTTGTTTTCTATCTGTTTGTTAGTCATTGTTGGTGGGGTGTCTGTGTCAATGCATGTGTATCACCAAGATATATTTATATATATTTGTCACTGATTGCAATGCAGTTTTAATACTTTAAATCCAGCATCAAAAACACCAACACCAAGCTGTATGTCAGACATCTATGTTTGCTTTGATGCTTATGTATTTAATTACAAAATTGTGGTTTAAATCAACAAAACACCATGGCCACAACTATCATCTGCAAAACAATTAGCAGAACAACATGCTCTATGAGCACTGAAATGCTAAATCCATTTGGATGGCCTCCATGGTAGGCTTTATTCCAGTTCCTGCTGCCCCTGTGTTTCTAGTTTTCCCTCAATGTGTCAAGCCTGGTAACCTGAGGAGAGGGGAGGCAAAGAAAAAGGTAATACGCAGAGCCAGCATGTTAAAGGTTGCGTCCACACTGCGGAAATAATCTGGGCTGATACCATTTGAACCGTCATCGCTCCATTTTATGGAAGCCCTGGGAATAATAATTGTTTGTTGTGGCACCAGAGCTCTCTGACAGAGAAAGCTAAATGTCTGACAAAACTACAATTCCCATAGCATCGCACCATGGCAGTTCAAGTGGGGTCAGACTGGATTATTTCTGCAGTGCGGGCGCAGCCGTAGCAGTGTGAGCATTGGGCTATGACCTTGAAGACCAGGGTTTGAATCCCAGCTTGGCCATGGAAACCTACGGGGTGACTTAGGGCATGTCACACACTCTCAGCCTCAGAAAACCCCATGATAGGGCCAACTTGAAGGCACACAACAGTTTTAATGGCTTGAAATGGCCTTCTCTGACCGGGTACAGAAAGTTCATAAACAGGCTGTATTAAAATTGATCGTAGTTTCTGTCATTTTCACATGTATATTTTTTCCTCCCTCCTCTTCAGACCAGGGTTCTTGGCACAGAAGTTTGCATAGTACAGGTCACAACCTTTCAATGTGTATATTATTATTATTATTATTATTATTATTATTTCTGTATCTGGATTGCAAGGTTCCATGGTCTTATTTTCCCTGTTTACCTCTGTCTGAAGAACTATGACCCACGTATTCCTTTTCTTTGCCCTAGGCTATATTGAAGCAGCGGTGATCCCTGCTGGGGCTCGAAGGATCCGGGTGATGGAGGATAAACCTGCCCACAGTTTTCTTGGTAAAAAGGAGAGGGGGGACTAGTGATTTAATTCTTAACCATGTGCTCTGATTTCGCCCTCAAGTCAGCCCAAACTCATGACAACCCTGTGGATGAGACATCTCCAAGATCTCCTGTCCTCCACTGCTTTGCTTACGTCCTGTAAATTCAGGTTCATGACTTTGCTGACTGAGTCCATCCATTTCTTTCAGTTGTCTTCTACCTTCCCAAGCATTACTGCCATTTCTCTATGAGTTGTGCATGCTCTCTCTTTTTAATTTTTATTTTACTTCCATATATTACAAATATTACTATAAACAAAACAAATAGCTTCATTTATATACCGCTTCATACCGCCTAAGCAGTGTCTAAGCAGTTTACAACTGTAAGCTACTTGCTCCCAACAATCTGGGTACTCATTTTAGTGACCTCAGAAGATGCAAGCCTGAGTTGAGCTCGAGCCCTTTTGCTGGTCTTGAACTCGCAACCTTATGGTTTTGGGTGAGTGGCTGCAGTACAGGCATTTAACCACTGCACCACCATACTATGGATGTGGTTCCAATATTGCAGTAATATTATAACATCATTAATACACAATACACAAATAATACACCATCCACAGTGGAGTCAAAGGCTTTCATGGCCGGCATCCATAGTTTTTTGTGGAGCTTTTGGGCTATGTGGCCATGTTCTAGAAGAGTTCCTTTCTGACGTTTCGCCAGCATCTGTGGCTGGCATCTTCAGAGAATGATAGCCTGGAAAAGGATTGGATAGATAGATAGATAGATAGATAGATAGATAGATAGATAGATATCTCCTGTGTGACCCTGGGAAGGAAGGAGTAGTTTGCAAATGTATTGTTCTGTTGCTAATGGCAGACCTCAGGGTGGGAGGATATGCAAACAAAGGTGAGAGGATACGCAAACAAAGCACCAGTTAGCAGACATTAATCTTTGTTTGCATATCCTCCCACCCTGAGGTCTGCCATTAGCAACAGAACAATACATTTGCAAATTACTCCTTCCTTCCCAGGGTCACACAGGAGATATATATATATATATATATATAGTGCTAATCTTGACCTTCCTGTTCTCAATAGTTTGTTAATACTCAGCTTTCCCTCTGTTTGTTCCAGATTTTTAATCTATTTAATCCATCTTCCTTTACAATAATTGAGAGTTGTGCATTCTCATGTTTCATCATCTTTGCTTCAGGGAGAGTTCAGGCTTGATCTGTCTTAGGACCCATTTGTTTCTCTTTTTAGTCATCCATCGTATCCTCCACATTCTTCTTCTTAATTTTCTTTCTGTCAGCTTTCTGTCCAGCTGTCACATCCATCCATGGTAATGGGGAATATTATAGTTTGGATGATTCTGGCTTTAGTATATCTTTACCTTTTAGGATCTTGTCTAGTTCTTTCATGGCTGCCTGTCCCATTCCTATGAGTTTATCATACAACAGAATTTGCGGGTATAATGCAATGGCAATCCGAATGCAATCATGGGGTTTCACGTAATTGTGGAGTGTATCTCACGCAATTTCGGGCAATGGGAAGTTATTCTGAACGCAATCATGGGGTTTCATGTAATTGCGTATTAGAATATCTCACACAGTTTCGGGCAATGGGGGGGTCACTTTTGGGAAATGGGAAGTCATTCTGAATGCATTCCGAACGCAATTAGATTTCACGTAAATTCGCTAAACTAGCAAATTCATGTAATTGCAAATTGGCTCCATTCGCAATTGAGAGAAACTCCTCCCATGTGATAAACTCTCCAGTCATCTTCTAATTTCTTGACTGCAGTCCCTATTCTTATCAGTGTTTGATCCAACGTATAGCATCTCTTTAATTATTCTGATTTCCTCATTATCTACATTGATTTTATGTAGATCCTCCATGGTCATTATTTTTAATTTACTTTATATTTAGCATCAAGCCTGCCTTTCCACTTTCTTCTTTGACCTTCCTTAGTAATTGTTCCAAGTCTATAATTTTTTTTCCACTAGTAGTATACTATCATCCACATATCTTAGATTGGTGTTCCTATGTTCACTCTTTCTTCTGAGTCTTAGGTACCATCAAAGGCTGTTCCTATTGGAACTCTCACTGTTTCAAGGCCTTCATTTAAAATTAATAAATAAGGGCTGTTTTCAGTGAAAATGGTTTTGGGGGCCTACAGGTGAAAGCAAACGCTGGTTTTGAGACAGCATCATCATTAAGTGGGCTCAAAAATCTTGCAGTTTGTTTGTTTATTTATTTTTATTCTGTTGTTATTTTGGTTATTATTATTATTATTATTATTTTCATTTGTATCCCTCCTTTCTTCTGATAATGGGACTCAAAGCAACTAACATACTTAGAACAATACAAATTAAGTACAAGTTAAAAAAAATACAGCTGTGTTGTTGTTGTTAGGATATCATCATCATCATCATCATCATCATCATCATCATCATCTTGAGTTAAGTCTTGGGGGTCTGTGGCAACAAACTATAGACTGGCAGCCTCCCTACTCTTTTTTCTGAAGACAGGTCAATACCTTTCTGTTTTGACAGATATTTGAGGACCAAGCATACAAGGCACTTAGAACATGAGCTGGATCTTCTGTTATTTTTGTTGTTTTGTTTTGAATGGTTTCTATATATATATATATATATTTAACTGGTTTTAATTTTTTGATCATTTAATCGTCCTTTTACTTTGGTATTTTGTGAACCGATGGTGTTGGTGATGATGGAGGTGGAATGCAGGAGGAGAAGGGGGAAAAAACAAACCACTTTTCAATAAAATCCTGGAAAAGCTTTGCTTCTCCAGTAGTACATCATACGGCGGTGGCAGGATCTGCTGTTTGCCCAAGAATGTTCTCTGGGCGTTCTAAAATTTACTCCTGCCTCCAAGCATAAAGACTGAATCCTTTGTTATCAAAGCCTGACAGCAAAACATGGGCAAGGATCCAGCAAGGGTAGGCAGGATAATTGAGAAATCAAAGCATTACAGTTTGCTGCCACTGTAACTTTTAAAGTCCTGAGGTTTGTGCAGACATAGCTGCGTTTAACCTTGGAGTGGTAACTGGAGCTAATTGCGCTTCCAAGGTTTACGCCAAGTAGGTCTCATTTCGACTGCGGAATGGGTCGGGTACTTTGGAAAGGAACCCAGCTTCTTGTTGAATTGATGTTCCATTTGCTGGGAGCAGTTCCTTCCCACCTTCGTTCATCCCACGCTGCCTGGCTTCAGTTGCCTTTTGCAAACCACCTAGAACAGGAAATGCCTTGCAATTTGTTGTATCCTTAAGCCAGGAAGCGAACTGGAAAGAATCTGCACGGAGAGAAAGACCCAGTGTTGGTGCAAGCGGGGAGAACAGACTGATGGGGTTGCTTGCTATCCCAGGAACTGAAGGCCATATTCAGGGAAATGGATGTGAAGAAGAGTTAGGTGTGGTTCAGGACTTTGATTTTCCATTACCTTGATTAAACATTGGGCCCCAAGTAATAAAGGCTTAATATCAACACAGTTGTCCCTCCATATCCACTGATTCTTCATCCATGGATTCAAGCGTCCATGGATAGAAAATATTTTTTAAAATACAACATTCCAAAAAGCAAAGTTTTATCTGGTGCCACAACAAGCTACAGTTTCCAGAATTCCAAACCGGGTTATTTGTGCCGTGCGGATGTAGCCCTAGTTAATAACTTTTTGCTAGGTCTTTCTTCGTTGGTCGTTGCGAGCGTAGCAACAGTATAAGTGAGCTGCAATGGCATAAGACAGACCTAGAAGATGATAGTTACTGAACAGTATGCCAGCTGTTATTCACTTGCTCAAGTCTCTGTATGACTAATTCAGACAGTCTTGGCACTGATTTCATTGAAATAAACCACTCTTCAGTTTTATCGTAGTGCCCTACTGAATAACCGAAACCCAGTTACTGAAAGCCTTATTGCTACGGTAATTCTCATACTGGAATGAGTACTGCGTAGGGATGTATATCTTCAACTATTTCATCCTTGCATGTGGGGATAAATAATTATAGTAGTTTTCTCCCTACTACAGGTAAAAATGAATGTTTTTTGCAGTATTCTCCCTGTATCAGAATGCGTCAAAGTGTTGCAGAAGAATTATTTTGCATTAAAAAAAAAATAGATTTGCATTTAAAAAAAAACCAACCCTGCCTTCTATGCAGGAAAAAAGGTTTCCTGTGCAGAAAATAGTATGTTGTTGTATTTTTTTACAGAAAAAACCATACTTGTTTTTCTACTCAGTGCAATGTTTAAAGATGTTCAAACATGGGGAGAAAATTGCACAAGATTTTCTCTGGTCTGTTATTCTTCCCAGCTATCACAAATCCTGCTTTTTCGACCTAGGAATTAATAATAATGAATCTTCTTTCCATAGTGATGGCAAATGGGACTTTAAGATTTCATGCTGTAGAAGCAGAATGATTTCAAATGTTCAGCCGTGTTCAAACAAACAGCAATATCATTCCTGCGTGAAAGAAACTGGTGCATATGTAGAAATGCTTAGCCTTTTAAAATGGATAGGATAGTGTAACATTTTAACAGCTTACTAACTGGAGGATGGTGTTGGGCCATACTTTTTAGAAGAGGATAAGGAGCCTTCAGTTGGGGATATCTGTCGCAGACATCTGCCAGCCGTAATGAAACTGGACCATGTCATTCCCTTTTCTGGTGATGATGGATTAGCCTCCCACTTCATTCCTTATTGTTTGAATTTTTTTCCTCAGCTTTGAAAGACTCCAGTAAGAAGTCCATCAATAGTGACTGGAAAATTGAACTTCCTGGTGAGTTTCAGATCGCGGGGACTACTGTCCGGTATGTGCGGAGAGGTCTATGGGAGAAAATCTCAGCCAAAGGACCAACTAAAATCCCACTCCACCTGATGGTAATTAGAGATCTTTTCATTGTCTTTCTTCAGGGTGGAGTCAACCCTTTCTTTCCTTCCTTCCTTCCTTCCTTCCTTCCTTCCTCAGTTATAGGTGCACTTGGTGTGTTCGTCTCAAAATCCACTACTGTATATACTGTATACAGTAGAATCTTCTCAATACACCACAGCCCTACACTGTGTTTCCAGATGCATCGCACTGTATATACTCATGTATAAGTCTAGAAATTTTAGTCAAAAAAATTGACCCCATAAAACTGGGTCGACTTATCCACGTGTAATGTAAGTACTATATTTCCAACTCTTCCCTTTCTCTGAGTAGAGTGGCGAAAGGTAAGAGTTTAGTTCATCCCAGAAGGACCCAAAGAAGTGGCAAACCCCTCTGTTCTTTCCAATATAATACCTTTTTGATTGCTTGCGTAGGAACGTGGCAGTGGTGAAATTTTTATTTATGTATGCATTATTTATGTTATTGTTGTGTTTTACTGTTGTAACCTGCCTCGATCCTTTGGGAGAGGTGGGCCATAAATTATTATTATTATTATTATTATTATTATTATTAGCAGCAGCTGTGGCACCTCTTTGGCGTGCCAAGAGGAATTGGGCTTAAAAGGATCTGAATAAGATATTTCTGTATGAAGACGGTAAAGTTAATCTTTTACACCCTTCATTAGGTGCCCCTAAGTTTTATCCTTGACTTATCCACAAGTCATATCAAATTCCATAATTTTGGCCCAAAAACTTGCCCCGACTTATACATGAGGTTGACTTATAGTCGAGTATATACGGTGCTTATTAATAATATGTTCATTAAAATATTTCTGTTCTGCCCTGTATCAATGGCCTCAGGGCAGCATAGAAGTAAAAGTCACACACATCTAGAAAAACAAGACAAAGCACAGCATTTTATAGGTAAACTGTTGGATTTGGACAATGTGACCTTGGTTGAAATTCCGTGTTGGCCATATACCTTCGTGTACAATTTTAGGAAAGGTGAGCCGCAAGTCGCTTGAAGGGTCACCCTCTTTGACTAACCTATCTATTCAGCCAAGAAGATAAACAAATGGGTCCTAGAACAAATCAATCCCAAGCTCTCCTTTAATTTTAAACATTTAATTTTAAAACTAGGTGTTATTGCACTCGTCAGTGGCCAGGCGAATGCAACCCGGATCCCAGCCGTGCCTATCCAGCAGCTTTTCACAAATAGCAAAATCTTATTTTTGAAAAGCCACTGGATTGGAGCAGCTGGGATCTGGGCTGCAAAAGGGTTGCATTCACTTGGCAAGTGCAATAACACCCGGTTTTAAATTTAAATGTACCTTTATCCTGTCAGGGATGAGGCAGTTTAAAAGCAATGCGCTAATCTCCGCAATCGGGGAGGCCACGGATCTGAAACTCCAGGAAGCGAGCAGAGCTGTTGAGAATAGAAGAATCAGAGGTGTTTTATCCACAGAGTCGCCATGAATCGAGGATGACTCGAGGGCAGTTAATAATAACAACAGAGCGGTTGAATGGGTGGAGGATCATTGCAGATGGAGGGGCTGGATATCTTCATCTGCAATGACTGTTGAAGGACATACACAGGTGTAATGTAACATGACACCTGTGTGATGTCACCGACAAGATTCTTGCCAATATATTGAAAACAGTGTTGAAATTGAGCAATAAATCACAAACTACCCGAGTGACGAGATTGTGGCCTTTGTTGGCAGCCAGTTGCACACACACACACACACAGAGACAGAGAATATGGCTGTACAACTGCATGAAATTGATTTCATATGAGCCCTTAGATTCTTCAATCTTGTTCCCAGAATGAGATAATAAGGATCTCTTTCCTTTTTTAAAAAGGGAACTTAACCTTTTTTAAAAAAAATGCCCAAGGCATTTCTCCAAATGCGTTCTGGTAAGTATGTTTCTTGGATAAATGAGTGTTTGTGTAGCTAGGTCTGTTTCAGACCCCACTTGGCAACTGAAGGCCAGCCCAGTCCCCAAGATGCTTCCCAATAGAATGGCTTCCTTCTCGCTGTACAGCAAAGTCATTAACATCTCGTTTGCTTAAATCAGGGCAGGGTGGGGCTTCACATCTTGTGCTGGCAAGCATCGAACATTTTGGATCCTGCAAAAAGCTTTAAAACTATAGCTGATTGTCTGGTTTGTCTTAGCTTTGGCTTCCATCTCAGACTAATAAAGCTCCCTTTCTGTAGCTACAGATGTGTCCCCCCCCCCCAATCTTGCAAAAGATATTTGTCTGTTTTTGTACAGATCAGTTTTTTTTAAAAAAGCCAGTGAGGAGTGCTTGCTTTCCTAGAATTAAAGGACTGGAAGGGCCTCAAGGGTTATCTGGCCCCGGTGTCTTCACGGAGGCAAGATCTACCAGACCCAAATAGTCCGCGGCAGATGTTTGTTAAAGCGATCTCAGGAACTCCCCTTCCTTTCACCACTTTAAAGCTTCACTCCACCCTAGTCTTAAACAAAACAATTAGGCAGTAGTAGATTCATATACTGTTGGGACCAAGCCTGGGCCCATGAGCAGCTATACCTGGATCTACACTTGGAGTGAACACTTTCCAATCCATCAACCCTGACATCATTTGCTGGAACTCAAGGAAAAACTCAGAGCATATAGAAAGTCTTGCTCTGTCACTCAAGGAAAGTCAACAGGCTAGGATCCTTGGGTTATCCAGAGGCTTCATGATGTCAGAAAGAGGTTGGTTGGTTGGCACCACCATTCCCTTATGTGAATGAATTAGCTTTGAGCCCTAAGCACACTGAAACAATTCGCTAGATAGATACGTTTATCGTGCAGGACGTGGAGAACGGGGATGGAGTGGAATGGAACAGAACAGAATGGAAAGGGGAAAAATGTATGTTATCGCATGGGAGAATGCTGCTGATGCCGCCAGGAGTCCCCAATCCCTGCCCCAACCATTCCACAGCAGCCAATTTTGAAGAATTGCTCAGAATCGTTCTTCAAAGTCAGCTGCGGTAGGACAGATGGGGAACATACTGGGTATTCCCGATGGCATCGGTAGCATTCTCCCAAGCGATAACAAATCCCCCCCCCCTTTCCATTCTTTTCTGTTCCCTTCCCTGCCACTCCATTCCCGTTCTCTAAGTCCCGTGCGACAAACTTAAAAGTCTCATTCAGGTACTGTCTGCACTGGCGCGGATAATCTAGGGGCAACCCGGAATATCCTGGCCCTGGAGCTTCCTCAAACTTCCCACATTACAAAGGCCCTCCATTCCAATGCCATGTGCTATAAGTCGCTTTTCTCTGAGGTCAGAATGAAGTGACCATTAATGGTCACATAAGAGTTTATCACATGGGAGGAATTTCTCCCAATTTCAAATTGAGCCAATCCTAATTGCGTTCAGAATGCGTTCAGCATGACTTCCCATTTCCCAAAAATGACCCCCATTGCCCGAAATTGCGTGAGATGGACAGGTTGCTTACCTGTAACAGTATTTCTTCGAGTGGTCATCTGCGAATACATACAAATGGGTTCTCTGCGCCTGCGCAGTCGAATTCGGAACTTTCTGGAATCACTGGGCAGAAAAGCGGCTTGCAACTTTTTGCAACTTTTTGGCGGTAGCCCCTCCCCTCCTCTATATAAGCCCTGTTCCCGCTCTTTTCCTCAGTTCCGAAATTTTTCCGCCGCAAGCGACGGAGGAGCAGAACAATGTTGAGCAGGACACTGAAGGGAGGAAGGGTGGGATTTGTATGTATTCGCAGATGACCACTCGAAGAAATACTGTTACAGGTAAGCAACCTGTCCTCCTTCTTCGTGGTCTCTGCGAATCATACAAATGGGTTAGACTAGCAAGCTTAGGTAAGCGGCGGAGGGAGTGTCATGACAACAGTTGTGAAGTGAACCAAAAAACATTTATTGATTCACAATAAAAATTGTCAAATTGAACCAACCCTTGTGTGATTCTTGCATGAATATAGAACATAACAACAATAGTGCAATGCTGCTCATAGAGCAGAACATAAACCCAATACTCAAAGAGTAAACTATGTACATGGTGTCTAAATGTAATAAGAAAGACACCAGAACACCCAATCCTGGATGCAAAGGAAATCAAGTAATAAGGCAAACAGTGCAACAGTTAGTGCAATGTGTCATATTCAACAACAATGCAATGTAAAACCAACATGGCATAGTACACAACATGGCATAGTACCGAACTTGACATTAGTGTAAACCAGACAGTAGCACTGCTCTGCCAAAGGCTGCATCTGTCCTTGCCCTGGTGTCCAACCGGTAATGTTTTATAAAAGTCATAGGTTGGGACCAGACAGGAGCCTTACAGACATCCTCCAGCGGTACCCCAGTCAAAAAAGGGGAGGATGTCGCTACCCGCCCTAGTTGCATGTGCCCTGACCCTGGCTGGAAGAGTTCTACCCGACAGTTCATAACAGAGGTGGATGGTACCAGCCACCCATTTAGAAAACCTCTGAGCAGTCACAGGTAGTCCCTTCTTGGGCTCTGAGTAGCACTGGAACAGTCTGTCAGAGCGGCTCGAACCCGAAGTTCTGTCCAGATAGAAGGCCAAAGCCCTCCGAACGTCCAACAGGTGCAAACGGCATTCGGTGTCGGTGGTCGGGTTCAGGGCCAGGGTCGGGAGCACAATGTCTTGGCACATGTGGAAAGCAGACACTACCTTAGGCAAAAAGGTAATGTCGGTACGGAGGACCACCTTATCCTTGTGGAACCGAAGGAAAGGTTGGTCCCTCCGTAAGGCACAGAGCTCGCCAGCACGGCGGGCAGAGGTAATGGCTACCAGAAAGGCTGTTTTCCAAGTCAGCAGCCTCAGGTCAGTGGTAGCCATGGGTTCGAAGGGCTTGGTACCAAGACGAGACAGAACAACCTCAAGGCTCCACGCCGGTGCCGGTACCGAGGCCGGCGGATGGAGGTTGTTAAAGCCCTTCAAAAACCCCTTCACCAAGGGGTCCTTGAAAAAGGAAGGTTTCCCATCAAACTGGAAATGGGAACAAATAGCAGACAAATAACACTTGATGGCGTTAAGGCACAGCCCCGACTCCACCAGCGTCATCAGGAACTCCAGCACCGTCGGTGTCGATACCCTGGATGGAGACAGGCCTCTCGAATCCAGGAAGCGGAGGAATCTCTGCCACTTACAGGAGTAGGACCTCTTGGTTGCAGGTTTGTGGGCCGCCAGGATCACACGCCTCACCGCCGCCGGGAGGTCCGCTAAGGCCGGAGTCGCCACGCCACGAGAGGAAGGTCCTCGATGTCCGGATGACGAACTCGACCCTCCTGTAGAGTGAGCAGGTCTGGTCTGGGCTCGATCCTGAAGAACCGGTTCCGCGACAGGTGAAGAAGGGATGGAAACCACGGCTGCCTGGGCCACCAAGGGGTGATCAGGATGGCGTTCGTCCGGTCTCTCGACATCTTGGAGACGACCCTCGTGATGAGCGGGAACGGAGGGAAGGCATACAGAAGTTCCCCCGTCCAGCTGTGTAGAAAGGCATCCCCGAGCGAGCGTCGAGACCGATCCCGGGAGCAAAACCGGCTGCAGTGTGCGTTGGTCTCCGACGCGAAAAGGTCTATCTGCGGGGTGCCCCATCTGGAGAACAGGTTCGCAACCACGTCGGGGTGGAGAGTCCACTCGTGGCACTGCGAATCTGACCTGCTGAGCTGGTCCGCCAAGACGTTCTCCTCCCCGGGAAGATGCACTGCTTGCAGGAAGATGTTTCTCGGGATACACCAGTGCCAGATGCGAAGAGTTATCTCCAGTAAAGTTGGAGATCTGGTTCCGCCCTGCTTGTTCAGGTAGTACATGACAGTGGTGTTGTCCGTCAGGAGCTGCACTACCCTTCCGCGAAGCTCGGATTCGAAAGCCTTCAAGGCCTTCTCGACAGCTAGCATCTCCAGGGCGTTGATGTGGAGATCTTGGTGACGCGCTTGCCACCTGTCCCTTATGGTGAGACCCATAGTGTGGGCTCCCCAACCGTCCATGGATGCGTCTGTGGTGAGGACCACCTGCGGGTCCGGAGAGACGAACGGCATGCGGCAGACGTTCTGGGAGTCTAGCCACCAGGACAGGGAACGAGCGACGGGCCTCGGTACCGTGAGCCACTTGCTTGCAGGGTCGGCCAACGGGTCGAAGACGGAGAGGAGCCACGACTGTAGGGGCCGAAACCGGAGCCTGGACCACGGGGTGACGAAGGTGGTCGAGGCCATATGGCCCAGCGCTACCTGGACTTCTCGAGCCCGCACCCGTCTGTTGGCACAGCAATGCCGGACTGCCTTGGAAAGGGACAGGAAACGGTCCTCGGGCAGGGATGCGATGCAACTTTCTGAGTCGAGGATAGCCCCAATGAACTTGATCCTGGTGACGGGGGTCAAGTGGGACTTCTCGAGGTTCAGTACCAGGCCGAGAGACTGGAGCAGGGAGACGGCGAAGGAGATGTCCTGGCAAAGGGCCTCTTTGGAGTCTGCCGCGAAGAGCCAATCGTCTAGGTAGGGGAAGACTCTTGACCCTCGCTGGTGCAGATAGGCGACTACCGGAGCCATGCACTTGGTGAAGACTCTCGGCGCCGTGGCGAGTCCGAAGGGCAGGACGTTGTAGTGGTACATCTCCGTCCCGATGGCAAAGGAAAGGAACCGTCTGTGTCCCTCTCGAATGGCGACCTGGAAGTAGGCATCCTTGAGGTCCAGCGTCGCAAACAAAAGTCCCTGCGACAACAATGGCAAAATGGAAGCAAGAGTTACCATCCGGAACTTCTTGTAAACCAAAAAACTGTTAAGGTCCCGAAGGTCCAGTATGGGACGGAGGCCTCCATCCGGTTTCGGTACCGTAAAGTATCTAGAAAAGAACGCCCGGTGGGCCAGGTCCGGATCCAGGGGGGAGATGGCCCCCTTGTCCAACAGAGTGCGTACTTCGTCGAGGAGGGAAGGTGAGGGATCCGTAGAAAGGAGGGCTCCCATAGGCGGGAGTTCTTCGAACTCGAGGGCATATCCTTTGGATATAATAGTCAGCGCCCAGGAGTCGGTGGTGATTTGGGCCCAGATGTTATAGAAAGGCCTCAATAAATCCAAAAAGAAGGGACGAGAAAGGGAGACAACGGAGTACGCTGGAGACCTTCATTGTCCCTTCTTACCCGAATCAGATCCGGGCTTCCTCGGAAGCGGTCTTCGGTATCGGGACTGAAGACGTCTTCCCGATGAAGATGAGGAGGGAGAGGAGAACCTCTGCCTGGTGTCCTGGCGACGGTACTGCCTCTCCTGCTCAAATGGCCTCTGTGCCTGTCCGAAGGATGGTCTGGCCCCGAAGCGCCTCCTGGAGAAGGCCTGCTGGGGAGCGGACATGCCGTGCTTCTTTGCGGCTGACTTCATGCGGTACTTGAAGTTCAGCCGCTCGTCGGTGTCCTTGGCAAAGAGCCCTTCGCCATCGAACGGCATGTCCTCTATAGCGGCCTTCGCCTGCGGGGTTAGATCTGAAGCCCGAAGCCAGGCGTGTCTCCAGAGGGCCACACTGGAAGCCATGGACTTGGCCGAACAATCCGCCGTGTGTCGCGCCGAGGTAATCAGAAGGCCGGCAACCGAATGCACCTCCTCCCGGAGCTGGTTTGCAGCTGGAGCCTTCTCCTGAGGGAGGTCAGCCAGCAGGGGGGACATCCTCTCCGTCAGGTATTGGATGTAGGCCCCCATGCAGGCATTATAGTTCGACACCCGCAGTCCCAGAGCTGAGGCCTCGAAGATCTTCTTAGAAATCCCGTCTATCTTCTTGCCCTCGCGGTCCGAAGGAGACGGGGAGGTCTTTGGGGTGAAGACCTTCTGTGACCCCTCGACAATTGCAGAATTCTGAGGCGGGTGCGAATGGAGCCACTCTGCCGATGATGGAGAGATCTTGTAAATGGAGTCGATCTTCTGCCACGACCTCTTGGCGATCTTCTCCAAGGACGGCAGAAACGGGATGGCTGCCAATGTTGGTGCCGAGCCCTGAACTCGTTTCTCGACTGGGTCGAGGGCCTCCTCCTCGGAACGAGACACCTGGAGCTCCAAAGCATTCGCCATCTTGATAACGTGTTCCCCAAAGGTGTGCACGTTATCAGTAGGGGACACTGGACCTGGTTGGTAAAAGGCCTGCCGAACCGGCCCCTTTTCCTCGGTGTCGGTATCGATCGGAGATGGGACCGAACCTTCGGTCGAACTCCACGTCTGGGTTGCTGCCTCTCCGCGAACGGCGTCCTCCCGCCTGAGGGTGGCCGATGTCAAGGCCTCCTCAACGACCTTCGACGGTGCCGAAACCTGGACCTCGTCACCCACTCTGGCAGACACATCCAGCGGGCGCCAGCGCTTGCCTCGTGGTCTGTCTAGAGTAGAAGGGTCAACCGCCACAAAATACTTGCCGGACTCGCTATCATAATAGTATTCCGGCTCGTCCTCGGACTCGGCCATAGGAGTCGGCGACCTACGAGACCTCTGGCTCAGCTGTGGGGAGCGCTGGGCGGGCGTCAGGCTGCGCGGCACCGATGTCTCGCGACGGGCGGCCTGGGAGTGAGGCGACACCTCTGTCGGTACGGAGGCGGTTGGTACGGAGGCGGGCCTTTCGACAGCGGGAATTTCCGTGGCGGGAACATCCCTCGGTGTCGACGCACGTGGCAGCTCGGTTCCCACGTCGGAATCGGAGCGGGCCTTCTTCTGGAGGGTCTCACCCTCAGAGGAGCGCTTTTTCCGGAGGGATTCCCCTTCGGTAGAATGCTTCCTCTTGGCAGAGGCTTTAGAAGTGGATTCCTTCAGAGAGGAAGAGCCATCTGCCACGCCCTGAGAAGGAGTTTTCACCTTCTTTCTCCGATTCTCATCCCTGTGGTCCTTGCCCTGCCTGGGCTTGTCCTTCTTGGAGGACTTAGATTTCTCACCCGTCTTCTTAGCCGATTTCTCGGCGGGGTGAGTCTCCGCGTCCCGGGAGGACTTGGAGGGACCAACAGGGGAAACAACAGTCACCTTCTCCTGAGACATCTTGGAGGCCGGAACGGGTGCTTTAGAAGCCGAAGCCGGAACCGAAGCCGAAGGCAGGATCTCCTGAGGGGCCAAAGCCCGATCGAGAAGGTAGGATTTCAGCCGAGAGGCACGGTTCTTCCTCGCCTGCGAAGTCAATGATCTGCAGAGGGCACAGCTCTGGGTGTCGTGGGCCTCGCCCAGGCAGATCAAGCACTTGGAGTGGGGGTCCGTGTGAGGGACCTTGGCCCCACAAACAGTGCAGTGTTTAAATGGAGCCGGAGACATCAAGTCCAAATCGGGATCCAAAATCGAAGTCAATCAAGCCGAGAGGTCAAACAATAGCCGAGTCACAGACGAGGGAGAGTAGTCGAGAAGCAAGCCGAAGATCGAGAAAACCAAGAGAGACAAGCCAAGCGATTCCACACTGTTCCTTTCGAGTAGCCTACGCGGCGGAAAAAAAGGAACTGAGGAAAAGAGCGGGAACAGGGCTTATATAGAGGAGGGGAGGGGCTACCGCCAAAAAGTTGCAAAAAGTTGCAAGCCACTTTTCTGCCCAGTGATTCCAGAAAGTTCCGAATTCGACTGCGCAGGCGCAGAGAACCCATTTGTATGATTCGCAGAGACCACGAAGAAGAAACTCTTATACACATTAATGTAAAACCTATGATTGCGTTCGGAATGACTTCCCTTTTGCCCAAAATTGTGTGAGATACATTCATACGCAATTACGTATGATTGTGTTTGGATTGCCATTGCATTATACCCCCAAATTCCGTCGTATGATAAACTCCATAGCTACACCTCATTCTGACCTCAGAGGGAACGAATGGCTGCAACGGCAAGACATGCCAGGTGGCAGTTTGGGACACATTTCAAACAGCTGCCCAGCTTCAGAATGGAGGGCTCTGGATCTGAGCAACTGGGGACTTTTTAAAATCCACGGTAAGAGGGGTATAAACTGCTTCTGACACTGAAATGGGCCAGTTGTCATCCAGTCTGCTTGCACCAGAACCAAAATTTGGATTGTCCATCCAAGAGGACAGGAGGAGGGCACTTTATTTGACCCATGCAGACAGGGCCCAATTTTGCTAAATAAAATTGAAACCTATCCCGGCGAGCCACCTGCCATGGCTCCCATTCTTCAGATCTTCCAGGAAGAGCCAGAGCAAATAATGTGCGCTAATTGATTTAGTGTGGTAATTTAGTGGAAAGATAATTTAGTAATTACTCAATTACTAGTAATTTGGTGATTACCTTACAGGTAATTAGCAAACAGGGAGGTAATTTAGTGTCTGTTAAATTTAGTGTTTGTTATTTTAGTGTGTGTATGCTCCTGTTCTGGTGCTGAATGGGCTGGACGTTGTCTGGTCTGTTTGCAACAGAACCGAGGTTTGGACTGTTGTGCATCATCCACTTTCCCTGGCAAGATGGTGGGAGGACATTTTATTTGGCCCATGCACACAAGGCTTCAAACAATGAGATTACTACTTTCAATGCTTGCTTGTACGCCAGCACTCAAACCACTACCCCATAGCGGCTCTTTTGCTGCTTAATACTAAGGCTTAATGACATAAACAGGACTGACCCCCTGACATCACCAGAAGCTATAGCTAAATTTCAGGTTTTAGCCTGGAAATGTTAGCACAAAAGACTGGCCTAGAGTTTTCTTTATGCAAAATAATAATCTGAGATATTTCTTCCATTGTACCTAGCAATGTCATCACGGTTGCTCTGAGTATCACTTTCAGACTGTGTATAATCCACAGTTTGCATTGCGGTATCATCAGTGGCACAGGATTATCAGCGACTCAGTGGCTCAGATTTTTTTTAAAGGGTATTAGCAACATAACTTTGTTCTATAATGTGAAGAAAAACTGAACAGCACAACATTTTGAGCAACGTTTCTGTTGACCCATCCTATCCACCACTGCCTCCTTGGCGTTCTGTGGTTTTCAGCGTTCTGCAGAAAAGCTGCCGTTTGGAAACGTTCCCAGCAAAATGCCAACCGTGATTGCCACTCCTCAAATATGTTCATGCTTTCAAAAACGTGTAGCATGGTGCCTACCCTTTTATCCTGAGAGCAAGGGATTGGACTGTAGGCCCTGCTTCAGATTGGCACTATTAAAGTAGCCGCTGCGGTGGATGGCATTCTTCCCACCCTCTTGGCGAAGTGCTTCAGCACTTTCAAGTGAAACACTTTCATCATATAGTATTCAAGTTGATATTAAAAGGCAGAACTTGAAAGGGGGTTGCAGTTGATCTTCCTCTTGGTTTGGGCTTTGTGTGCCTCCAAGTCATTTTTGACTTAGGGCCAACACCAAGGCAAACCTATCATGGGGTTTCCTTGGCAGTTTTCTTCAGAGGGGTTTTGCCATTGCCATCCTCCGAGGCTGATCGAGTGACTTGCCCAATATCACCCAGTGGGTTTTTATACTCAAGCAGGGAATTGAACCCCTATCACCAGAGTCATAGTACAACGCTGAAACCACTGCATCACGCTGTCTCTCGGTTTGGACTAACTCTGCACAATTATCAATGCTTTTCCTTCTCGGTTCCCAGCCTCGTCTGTTGTGTTTATCGGGTGGAGGGCGAGCGGCTCATGAGCTTCTAGATAAAAACCTAAAAGGGCATTGTTTGATTCTTATCAGCTCTGTCTCGTTTTAGGAGGTCTCGGCAGTTGCAGATGCCTCCAAGCTGCCCGAGGGTCAGATGAATTCTAGTTGGCACCCTTCCCAACCACACATCAGATAACACCTCACTGTGTTTGTTTAGGGTTTGATTTGTTCAGTGGGCTTCTTGCCACCTCGGGCTTTTTTTAAAAAATAAGCTCACGTACCATTTCACTGCAATAAGATACAATATCACCTGTCTTGCTCCCCCTTCACCCTGAGGTGCCTATCTTTGTTCCAACCTGCTCTGAGTACTAGTCTACCTTCCAGCACACCTGAATTACAGTGTGTATAGTCAATGGCATCTTGATTCGGCAGAACCATTAACTAGATAATAAGCTGCTTCAAGACTGAGGTGGCTCGATTTCAGTTCCCTGGAGTCATACTTAACATCTGGTTGAGTAGCCTGCAACACATTGGAGAGTGACAGGCTTGAGACTGTATACATCATATTGAACGTTTATTCTTGTTTGTTTATTTGTAAGCATTTATAAACTGCATTTTCTGTCCGATTGCCACTCCAAAGGCCTTATCATATGGGGGGGGGGGGGGGAATATACCAAAACGGAGCCAGAGATAAGTGGCTTTCTTCTTGAGTCTCCGCATGCCATCGAAGCACTTCTGTTCTTCCCAAAGGAGACGGTTGTAAAAGTACTCTTTGTCTCACTGGAAAACCCTTTTCAGCAAAAGGCACATTTTTACGACCATCTCCTTCGGGAAAGAGAACAGAAAAGAGGCGAGCAGAAAGCCACATCTCTCCGGCTCCGTTGTGGCTTTCTTTTCTCCTGTGATAAGGCTCAAAGTGGCATGGAATCATAGACGTATAAATAGCACAACCACCCAGCAGTAGTCTATCTCTTGCTCCCTTAACCAGGTGCTGTTATTCCATGACCAGAACTATGGGATCCACTATGAATACACCATCCCTGTGAACTACTCTGCAGAAAACAGAAGTGAGCCTGAACATCAGCAGGAATCCTTCTACATATGGACACATAGCGGATGGGAAGGCTGCAGTGTACAGTGTGGAGGAGGTGAAATTATTTATTTGCTTATTTGGAGTGACTCGGAGGATTGCCGCTTCCTAACGGAGGCTCTCTGAAAAACTTGTAAAATAAAATGAAACAGGAAGGGGCCTTCCTCTTTGTTATTTGCCAGCAAACTGACTTACGTTGACCCTATTAATGAAATCCCTAGCCATGAACAGCCCATCTCAGGTCCTTCAAACCCAGGGTTTCTTTAACTGAATCACACCACCTATAATAATATAATAATAATAATAATAATAATAATAATAATAATAATTATTTATTATTATTTATTTGTATTTCCCGCCTCTCCCTGCGGATCGAGGCAGGATTACAGCATTTAAAACAATACAGTACCAACAAAAGATATATGCAATAAAATACCAATATAGTCATCTTTTTCTGCTCCTTCCCATTTTAGTGAGCAGCATTGTCTTTTCCAATGAGTTACGTCCAAAGCATGATAGCCTCAGCTTGGCCATTTTGCGTTCTATGAAAAAAAAAAGGCTTGATTAACTATCTATGGTATCTTTAGAATCTTCTCCAGCACCAAAACAAACAAAACAAACAGCTTCATTTATATACCGCTTTATACCACCTAAGGAGTGTCTCATCTGGTAGGATTACCTGCAACACACGCAACTTCTTACTACCCATAACACTTGTTTCTGGGGGGCCCTTTCAGGTTCAGCCATTTCCATTTATAGGGTCAACATTTATAAGGTACTCATAGAATCATAGGGTTAGAAGAGACCCCAAGGACCATCCAGTCCAATTCCCTGCCATATAGGAAGGCACAATCAAAGCACTCCCAGCAGATGACCATCGAGCGTTGGCTTAAAAACTTCCAAAGAAGAGACTATTACCCTCCAAAGTAGTGTATTCCACTGTCAAACTGCTCTTCCTAATGTTCTTCCTATTTCTTTTCCTGTTGTTTGAAAATAACTGTCACCATAGCTGTGTCTGGCAATACAGGATCTCAGCCAGTAGGGTTGAAATGTTTTAATAGCCCGAAATTCTCCACTGAACGATGCTTCACTCCTTCCTGTCCCTTTCAGGAGAACGTAAAACCATTGTGTCCTGTACACGGATAGTTAACAAGACCATGATGTTGGTGAATGACAGCGCTTGTCAACGGGTGACCCGTCCGGAGCCCCAAGTTAGAAGGTGTAACGTCCACCCCTGCCAGTCAAGGTAAGGAATCGATCATGAAAACCAGAACATTTTTGTGACTCTGTGTGTGTGTGTGTGTGTGTGTGCATCTTTCCTATGCAAAGCTTAAATTTGGTTAGGTAGAAGCAGCCACTTGTGTATCTATCATGTGAATGTCGAGTCATTTTTAACACAGAATATAAAGCACAAGCTGGGCATTTGTAATAAAAATAAGCTGTCTAGTCCTGGACTTGCGGACAAAGCTAGAGAGCAGCATGCATGCCAGAGGTACTTGTGTTTGAACCCAAAATGTATATATGTATCTTTTGATATTTTTTTTAAAGTTTGGTTTTAACTGTTGGCCTCAAGCTGATACCTGTGATGCGTGTGTGCATTGGGCAGCAAGGTGTTTATCATCTATCTCCTTCCCAAACTTTAATGGTTCGGTCATGGCAGTTTGGATTCCAAGGGGAAAAAAGAATATCCAAATGGATCCTTGATAAAGATATAAAGATCAAGATGGAGAACTTGATCGGTCTGGAAAGACCTGCAGGAAGAAAGTTTCTCCTTTAGAAAGAGCTGTACAACAACCTTTGAAACACATATCAGACCCGTTTTCTAAAAAATAAAACCACCTTTTGATCTTGCTGTCCATGGAGTGGTTTGACTCCCCTTTTCTGGTATGTATGGATTTCTAGGTTGCCTGCAAATATTACGCATCAAAAACGTTTGGACGTTTCCAGTCTGTGCAGTTTTTGACCCTCAGCCCCTTTGACTTTAGCTTGCAAGCCATAGCTTCAGGGTTGAGCGGAGGATCGCTTCAGTGCCAACCCATCCCTGTTCGGTGGAGAATGAGAAGTTTAAATTGCATGGCTCTGTGGATTTAATCCTTTCCCTGAGTTCCAGAATTGTTGCTTTTGGTGTGGAATTTCCGAGCATACTTACGGTCATAAAATAAAGGGCCATTATCCTTGGTTGGACAACTAAGAATGGTGCTCTCACTGGTTTGCCACTAGTGCCATGGTAACAAACAGCCACACAGTGCTTTGTATCTCCAAAAAAATGGCCACACCTCCCTCTCTCCTAACATTTTCTCCTTCCCTCCAGGTCAGCCACACATTCACACTTCAGACGCTGCCAAATGGAAACGTTTTTCGAAGCACATTCTCCGCGTCTCTGCAGAATTTAAATTTCCATTTGTGTATGCCCACCCAGATATTAGAAATGCATGCTTGGCATAGCCACTGACCGAGAACATCTTAAAGAGGCCATTCTCTCTCACCGTGACTGTAATTTATTTTAACTTCTTTTCTTTTTTTAAATTTAAAGAGCTTGCTCTCGGAGTACGAGTTGAAGGATTATAGCGTTGTTAGAATAACTCCTGTTTTCCACGGCAAGCTCTGCCATCTTGCATACGATTCGTAAGACGTGAAAGAAAGCCCTGGCGGTATCGATAGCAGAAGCCACTTAGTAATTCTCAGTTGCTCTTACGTTACGCAAGCATAAATCTCTTCTCACTTGTCTCAGTTTTTCTGGGGACATGGTACCACTTCAGCACACCTGAGCATTTTTCTTCTGCTTGTACATGCTTTTGAACACATTCCTCCACCGAGTGAATAAGCGTAGACACCCACACCCCAGTTCAAGGATCAGATTTCATAATTTATTGGTCTCAGTAGCATTTTACAAGCAAGAAAATGCCTCTGAAAGTATACAAATGGAATTTCCCTCACTGTTTTGTAACCAAGCTTGGTACCCTCCCTCCACAGCTCAGATCATATCCATGAACAACTAATGGAAGGGGATATGGCCTTCCAGATGTTGTTGGCTTTTAAGTCCCATAAATCACCAACACTGGCCATACTGGCCAGTACTGATGGAAGTTGCAGGACAACAAGATTTGGAAAGCCGCAGTTGTCTACCCTACATTAACTGGAATCTATATTTTTTTGTGGGTTTTTCGGGCTATGTGACCACGTTCTGGAAGAGTTTATTCCTGACGTTTTTGCCAGCAGCTGTGGATGGCATTCTAGATGTGTGGCTGTTTATAACTGAGTACATTCACTACCTTACCTAGGCAGGTAATGATGATGTTGGTCTAATCTGCACTGCAGAAATAATGCAGTTTTGCACTGCTTTAACTGCCATGGCTCGATGCTCTGGAATTCTGGAATTTGTAGTTTTGTGAGACATTTCTCCTTCTCTGTCAGAGCGCTCTGGTGCCGCAACAAATTACAAATCCTAGAATTCAGTGGCAGTTAAAGCAGATTGTCAAGCTGCATTATTTTCTCAGTGCAGATGCAGCCAGAAGCAGAGACAAAATGATCACTTTCCTCTGAGAGCAAGTTGTTCCGTTGCATCTCTGCACCAGGTCTGTTTTGATCAAGGCACTCCCTGTAGAAATATCGTCTGAATGGAAGAAGAAAGGGGCAGAATAGGGATTCTTGCAGAGGCGCAACAGTTTACCTCCTCTGCAGATGTTTGCGTTGGGCTCATGGAAGCCTTTACTTCACTTTCTTGGCATGCTACTGTATCCTGGCACACTGTTTGGAAATACTCCATTAACAGCTGCAATACTGCACTTCCTAATGGTCACACTCAAGGGAAGCACCTAATAGTAAAAAGCTAATAATCATTTTTATAAAAGCACCAATGGCCCAAATATTTTGCAATGGGGTAATAATAATAATAATAATAATAATAATAATAAATCTGCCTATTCATGCATGCATGCATTCATTCATTTTACATTTTAAATAAATAACTAGCTAACAGTAAATGATGTTGGTCTCAGTTCATCGAAAGAAGCTCCTGGCCATCCAGATGACTCTGCCAGATTTCTTTGCTTCTGTATTCTTTTCTTTTTTCATTCCTTCGTTCCTTCCTTCGTTCCTTCCTTCCTTATCCAGAATTAAGAGTTAATTGTTCCATCTCTTCCTTCATTTTTTTAAAAGCAAAAAAGCTGGCAGTAGAAGTTGATCAGAAGCCCTCGATCACAAGGTACAAAAACTCAAACCAGCAAGCTTTAGCATTTCTCAAACTTATCATATTACCAAGCTTATGGTGATGGCTGTTCTAGAGCTCACAATCATCCCTCTCCCTTTTTCAACAATAGATATTTAGTCACATTCCTCAAAAATAGTCATTAACTCAACATTATTTTTTTTAAAAGGCTAAAAATGCCTCAACAACCCCCTCCAAATAATATTTTTGAAATAATAAATGGTACTCGTGATGCAAGCATTAACAACACTTACATTAAAACACCTGAAAGTAACAGCATTGGCACTCATTACCCCAAAAAGTTATATTTAGCACACTACATCCAAGCTACCATTTGTATTCCTCAAAACACAACAGGAAGAAATCTCTGAAGTTGTATTAACAGACAAGGGTACTTTGCTGTTGTTATGTATTTTGGAGACATTTCCAAATTTTGGCAATCCTAAGGCTCAGTCCTCTGAGTCCTGGTCCAGCATTCAAACCACTATAGTTTATTATTTCTTTCTTTCTTTCTTTATTATACCATTCTGGCTCTCACTGCTTTCAAAATCTGTTCCAGGGAGATGTGCGCCAAAAAATAATTGGTTTTTGAACAGGTTCACCATTGGATCAACAGCTTCAGTATAAAGTTGACTTCAGCAAAGTTAAACTCGAGGAACGGTCTTGCTCCCCATTCCCAGACTTGCTTTGCTTTGAGTCGATGAAAGGGCTCTTCACCTAAACTTGCAGGTCCTTTTCTGTCCGTTTTCCCATCCGTCATCATAAAGAATTCCAGACTCTTCCCATGCCCATCTTCTTGGTTCCTTACAGGCCACTGAACTGGAAAAGAAAGTGGGAGGCTCTCTCCCTTCTGTTGCCTCCTATTTCTTTTTCCCCTCGAAACAAGGTCACAACCTGTTTTTACTCCGGTTTGTATGGCATCCAGTTGAAGGGTTGATTCTTAAGGCAAACGACGAGGGTGGCTCTTGCAAAGATTTCCACTCCTTTCCTCTCCGCTGTTCTCCCTTACGCTCAATCCTTTTCTCTCTTTTCTTGCCAAAGACTTTAGATCACCGTGAAATTACAATACTGTTGCTAGACTTAATTCAGCGAAGGCTGGACAGCAGCCATGCCTGCTTCTGGAGCTGACAGTAAATTAGAAATGCAGTTTCCCACTCTGCCCCTCCTGCGTCAAGCTTCATCATCATACAGTATTCATAACTGTCTCCATCAAATATGAACTTTTTATCTACATTTTTCTGTTCTTGTGGGTCTTCAAGTCGTTTCTGACTCACGGCGACTCCTAAGGCAAACTTGTCATGGGTTTTTCTTGGCAAGTTATCTTCAGAGGAGGCTTGCCATTGCCATCGTTTGAAGCTGAGAGACTGTGACTTGCCCAGGGGCACTCAGTGGGTTTACATGACCTAGCTCAGATTCGAACCCTGGTCTCCAGAGTCATAGTCCAAGGCTCGAACCACTACATTAGCTACTTAGTTAAATTTGGTTTGAGTGTTGGACTGTGACTCTGGAAAGCAGGGTTCAAATCCCCACTCAGCCATGAAAACCTACTGGGTGACCTTGGGCAAGTCACACTCTCTCAGCCTCTTAACAGTCTCTCCAAAACTGATAGAAATGTCATTCACTGTGTTCCAGTCACCAGCAAAATGGACTTCCTTTTCCTCTTGTGGCTGATCCCTGGGAACTTATCAGACGTCAGAAATTGGAAGTATATCTAATGGCAATCCCAATGCAATCATGGGGTTTCACGTTATTGCGAATTAAAGTATCTCACGCAATTCTGGGCAAAGGGGAAGTCATTCCGAACGCAATCATGGGTTTTACCTTATTGCGAATTAAAGCATCTCACGCAATTTCGGGCAATGGGGGGTCATTTTCGGGGAATGACCCAAAGTCATTCTGAACGCATTCTGAACGCAATAGGAATTCACGTGAATTTGCTAAACTAGCGAATTCACATGAATTCGAATTGGCTCCATTTGCAATATAGAGAAATTCCTCCCATCTGATAAGGTCCGATGTGTTTTTGTGGTGATGGAAAAGGCAGATCAAGAAAAGGCTCTGAAACGGCGCTCACCCAGAACAATATGTGTTATCTAGTAGCTGTTTATTTGTGGTGGTGGTGTGTCTTCACAGTTGTTTCAGCTTTATGGTGACCCTAAGGAGCTTTCTGGGGCTGACTCACCAAAGGTCATTCCAGTCATGGCCAAGCAGGGACTCAAACCCTGATCTCCAGAGTTATTGTCCACTCTGGTAAATCTTCCTCATTGTAGTCTCCGTTTTACCTTCTCCTGGCCTTGCCTGTCTTCATAGCACTGGTTAATGCGCTCAGATATCACAATTGTGTCTCTGGAGGCAGAGATTTCCTAGCACCAAAGTTGTTACCGGATTGGTTGCGCTGATGTAACATAAATGCTAAAGATAAGCAACTGAGGAGGAGAAGGATACAGGAGCACTCTTGAACCGGATGTCCATAGGCATTTTGTTTACATTAAACTGCATAAAAGTATCTGCACAGTTGTTCCTCCACATTTTTGGCTTTGAATTTTGCAGATTTGGTTATTCACGAATTTGATTAATATATCCTTTCTAGAAATCTCTAGGTCCTCAAAGGTGCAGCAACCGTCCACCAAAAGCCACGTTTGAGGAACTAGAGATTCCTAGAGAGAACATTTTTCCAGGCATTTGTAGGTCCTCCAGCTCAATTCTATAGTCAACATCTGGCAGATGTTGACCACAGACTTGTGCTGAAGGACCTAGAGATCCCTAGGGAGATGTTCTCTCAGCAAAAAAATAAAAATAAAAATAAAAAAATAGTATTTTTATTTGCATTTTTTCCACTTTCGCAGGGGTCCTTCACTCCTCAGCAAATGTAGAGAGCCCACTGTATATACCATAGGATCCCAAACATTTTTTAAAAAAATATATAGCTTTAATAATTCAATATGTAATGTTGCATAATATTATACAAAATAGTACATAACCTTCTCACCCTTCCATAGCTTTCCAGAGGTCAAAAATATCCCTATTACAGTTGAAAACCTTTTTTTACAAATGTTACTCATGGATTAAATTACATTATTTACTTCTTTATACCCCTTCTCCTCCTTAAGGTGGGTGGCAGGGCAATGGAGCCCATGCTCTGCAACTTGCGCCAAAGGTATCCAGCATCGAGAAGTGGCATGCGTCTATCAGCTGCAGAATGGCACCTACGTCAACACCAGGGATCTCTACTGTCTCGGCCCCAAGCCAACTCCGGTACAAAGCTGTGAAGGTCGAGATTGTGTCTCCATCTGGGAAGCATCAGAATGGTCGAAGGTAAGGCAATCCTGATGGGAGGAATAGACCAATTTATGAGAGAGAAATGTCAAGAGTGACAAATCCCCAGATGGAGATGGCTAGAAATGAGCAAACCTTCCCGCATCTGATTTCATAGTAATTATTTGTCTTTAAAAAGACAAGAAAGATGCAACCACTAAAAGTGTTAAAGCTAATAATCTCTGCCTGAATAATTACTCTGCAACTTATGTATAAGTCTAGAAATTTTAGTCAACCTGAGTCAACTTATCCATGGGTCAATGTTAGTACTGTCCGATAGATAGATAGATAGATAGATAGATAGATAGGAATCATCCTGTAATAATCTGAGTAATCTGTCCAGAAGCAGTGACTTCCCTCTATTCTCTCATTGATCCAGTTTTTATTATGACCACAAACAGTTACTCCTCTTGGAATTTTGTATATCCTTTGGCATTGTTTTCATTTGCATTATCCTTTAGATCCTTTGTCACATGCCCCTAAATTTTACCCTCGACTTATCCATGGGACATACAAAAATCCATGATTTTGGCCCCCAACCTGTCCTCGACTTATACATGAGGTATATAGTTGAGTGTATGCAGTAAGAATGACTGATTTCTGAATAGTTTTGTGTGTCCAAAATAGCTCTTTTTAAAAAATCTTCATAATCCAGTTTCAGAGTCAAGAGTTGGGAAAAATCATTCCCACCTTTGGAGCCAACCCAAAGTGGTGTCACATTTTCATGTTTCTGTTGTCCCACTTTTTCCATCGTCCCACTTTTAAAATGTCCCAGTTTATCTCTCCTCCTCCCACATTCCACCGTTGTCCTCAGCTTGCATTAGTTGCTGCAAATGAGCAAACTGAGCTCAAGTTAAAGCAGTTTGCATTCAGTTAACTCAATGGGAAGAGGGAAAAGGAAAGGCAGAATCTTCCCAGTAGATTCAGGCAAAAGCAGACTGCTGCAGCCTCTCCTACTTTGTGTGTTTTTCCGCAATTACTTTTGCTCCTTGACCACACTCTTGATGTTGCGTGGCCACATATGTCCATTGGCATATCGGAGGGTATGATACCTTGGATTTTCAATGAGCAGTGACTTTCTCTGTCAATTCCACAAGGCCCTTTAGTTCATCATTCTAGGCCAGTGGTTCTCAACCTCCGGTCCTCCAGATATTTTTGACTTCATCTCCCAGATTTCCTCATCATTGGCCATGCTGGCAAAGGCTTCTGGGTGCCGAAGTCCAAAACAGTTGGAGGATTAAAGGTGGAGAACACAAAGGTGTTTTGGATACTTTTGTGTGCTATATTGGCACAATCAGCTGTCATAAGGCAACACCTGACTCCTCAAAGAACCACAGTTCCAGGTGAACAACCTGTTCTTCCCAAGAACGTTAAGTATCAAACCCAACAGGTACTTGAATTATTTGTGCAATGTGGCTCACCTTGATCTTCTGGTTCAGGTTAGGGAGTTGAAACAGTACGAAAGCTCTATATATTCTTCCCAATCCAACATTTTTCTTCTCTTCCACCACACCAGCGTTATCCATCCTCTTGGGTTTGGAAGATGGATGCAGTCAGCCAGCTGCCAGTTTCAAGAAGCAGCTCTTGAATTTCATTGGACTTTATCAGACGGGAGGAATTTCTCTTTATTGTGAATGGAGCCAATTCGAATTCACGTGAATTCACTAGTTTAGCAAATTCACATGAAATCAAATTGTGTTCAGAATGTGTTCAGAATGACTTCCCATTACCCGAAAATGACCCCCCCCATTACCCGAAATTTCGTGAGATGCTTTAATTCGCAATAAGGTAAAACCCAGTAACATGAAATCCCATGATTGTGTTTGGATTGCCATTGGATTATACTTCCAACTTCCGACGTCTGATAAGGTCCATTATCTCAATGGACTATTAAGGAATCTCTCCTGGTAGCCAACAGAATCCCATTCTTCCCTTTGCATTATAAAAAGATGTTCCTTTCCGTAAGGTGGTCGTTCGGTGAAACAGCTGTAAAGTGGGAGCATTATCAGTTCGCGTGTATGTTTGTTGTGCGTGTGTGCAGTGAAGACTAACAAGTCACTTTGCTGTTGCGGTGAAGTCTTTCAAAGCACGTCTGTTTGTGTGGCAGCTCATAAACACATGTCATTCATGTCCTCAACAGGGTCAGCAGGTCACAACTGCCTGGATTATTATTATTATTATAAGACGGATAGATAGGCATGCTGAGATCTGCCCGCTGAATGTAACATACATCAAGTAAAGGCCTGTTTCCATCCTAACACACACACACACCCCAAATGGTGAAGCTTCTTGGAGCACATTCAAAAGATCTTACAGAGAATCTCGTATCTCCCAACTATTTATTCACTGTCAAGTCCACATTCTGTTCTTCGCTGATCCCTTGAGGGGGGCGAAATACAATGCTATAGGAGGGAAACTCAATTTTTTATTATGGTTGTGTGCAGGAAGCAATCTTGTGAACATTTCCTCAAATGTCAAAAGGCACCATGATTTTTCCTTGATTTTTCAAAAGTTTTGAAACATTGCTAACAAAGAGGAAGGATATTTACTCAAAACAGAATATCCTTGAATAGGTCTTCTTGGGCCTTGGTAATATAATTGGTGTGATCAGTCCAAGAAGTGTTGCCTTCACTCAAAATGAACTTCATTTACATTGATTTTTGTGGTTTTTTTCAGGCTATGTGGCCATGTTCTAGAAGAGTTGTTGTTGTTGTTGTTGTTATGTTTTATTTATATAATGCTGTAGATTTACACAGCGCCGTACATACAAACAATAAAATTGATAAAAGTAAACCTGCCCACGGTGTACATTCTAAGAAATAATACATATAAATAATACATAACAATACAGGAAAGAGTTCAATAAAATAAGGCGGGCAAAAATCGATGGATGCTAGCCAGGAAAGCCTTTGACTTTATTTACATTGCCATATAACCCACTCTGGCTGACTACATAGATCTCACCACATTCACTATAATCCCTGCCTGGCCATGGTCCAGAAAAGGGATACATTCAGTTCTAATTTTACCTCTTAAGCTGAATTTATTTTGAATTTAGTATCATTACTAAATCCAAAGCCAATCCTATACATCAGTATGTCGGATAAGTTTCCACTCAGAAATCTAGGAAGACTCTTACACAAGCAACGTTTGGACGAGCAGAATTCTATGAAACGGCTTCAAAAATCTCAAATGTGTTGGCAAGGGTAAAGCTTTCCACCAGTTTTCCCCCAAGTCGTAACCAACAATTGCTTATTGTGCCCCTTTCCCTTTGCAGTGCTCATCCAACTGTGGACGGGGGAAGCAAAAGCGAACGGTCACTTGCACCAACTCGCAAGGGAAGTGTGACGCGGCCACTAGGCCAAGAGACGAAGAAGAATGTGAGGACCACACCGGCTGTTACGAGTGGAAGACAGGAGACTGGTCCAAGGTAAAGGCATGGTTTCAACACTGTAGACTTAGGGCCCAAACAGACAGGCCCAAATAAAGCTGCTTGAGGTCACTTTGGAGGTATGCTGTTTAAATGACACATGCATCTTAAGAGGCCAGAAGCTGCGCCAAAGCTGCGCTCCAGTCCTTAGGACTGGGGCGTAGCTTTGGTGTGGCTTCTGGCCTTTTAGGACGCATGCAGCATTTAAACAGCGTACCTCCAAAGTGACCCGAAGCAGCTTTATTTTGGCCTGTATGTTCAGGCCCTTAGTCTTTCATCGTATAGTACTGTGTCGCTGGGAATTCTTCAAGAAGAGGAAAACCAATTGTAATCAATAGTGGAGATGGAAGGCTGATATCATTCATGGAAGACATAATGTAAAGTCGCACAAAGGCAGAATTCATGCCACATCTCCCACTAAGAACTCCACATGCAACACTAACTGTCCTTCTGTTGGGGGGATCTCTTGACAAAGCCAGGTATAGGCAGCTAAGAAGACAGCTAAGAAGTACACAAAAATTCCACAAGATGTCCCAAAATTCCCTCTAGGGGTATAGGAATGCCCAAAAACTATTTATTTGGTGACAAAAGAAATGATTTTATGGGTGTTTGTGGGACCAAGTGCAGCCTTCCAAGATCACCTGGATGGCTAATGGAGCCTCCTTATCTGCCACAATTGCCCACTTCTGCACTAATAGAATGCTAGCCGATATCATTTTTTAAAAAAATTGTGCCTTACACTTTATTGAGTCCCTTTATGTTGCTAAACCTCATATTTGGGTGAGGAATAAAAAATGTCCAAATATTACAGTCAACCTAGGTTATACAGGTTGAGTCTCCCTTGTCCGAAATGCTTGGGACCAGAAGTGTTTTGGATTTCTGGCTTTTTATTTGCTGAGATGTCTTGGAGATGAAACCCAATTCTAAACCTGAAATTCATTTGTGATTTGTATACACCGTATACACATAGCCTGAAGGTAACTTTATATATATATATATATATATATATATTAATAATTTTGTTATTTAAACATTTTGTGCATGAGACAAAGTTTGTTTTCACTGCACTGTAAGAAAGCAAAGGCGCCAATATATCAATTCCTCGTGTGCACCATTTTGGATTTTGGAATATTTGGGATTTCATCATTCCAGATAGAAGGAGACTCTTCTTTTTGCAAGCCTAATTGTCGTAACATAGAACCTGCTTTCTCCAAAAATAAACACACTGAGAATGCCATAAAATGCAGTAGAAACACATAAGTGTTCAGTAGCTTGAACTTATTTTCTAAAATCTAAAACTAAATTGTGTTGTTGCTGGAAATAAAATCTGGAAGAAAAGAAGTCAAATCCAGGTCAAAATTCTGGTTTTGGACAGCCAAACTCAGCAAAACTGTTGTGCTTTCAGAGAGCCAGTGTTACTGGTGCTATATAGTCTTAATTCAGAGCGAAAGATCTCTCCTTTCCTCTTATTTTGTCTGCTAAGCCTATATTTAGGTCATGCCAAGAATTTCTATCACCAAATGTTTGGAGTATTGAACATTATATTATTCATAAAATGGAACATAGAACCAAGAAGGCCAGCCAACATAAACAGCCTCTGTGTATTAACAGGTGAAATAACAGATATATTTTTTAGACTGGAGGACAGGGGGAAGCCATGCCCTTAAAGAGTATGAATTGACCATGGAGTTCGTTTTTCAGAATGAAGTCTATGAAATAATTGCAGTGTTGTCTAGTTATTTATATCCCTTCTGACTATTACAAGGCAGGGTTTCTTGATCGGGTTTCTTAGTGCCTCTGCTTTGACTTTTGCAGCTTTGATTATTTACGAATTTGAGTAATATATTCTCTCTAGGAATCTCTAGGGACCTTATCAGACGTCAGAAATTGGAAGTATAATGCAATGGCAATCCGAACACAATCATGGGGTTTCACATTATTGCCAATTAAAGCATATCACAAAATGTCAGGCAATAGGGGGTAATTTTTGGGTAATGGGAAGTCATTCTGAACGCATTCCAAATGCAATAGGAATTCACGTGAATTTGCTAAACTAGCGAATTCACGTGAATTCAAATTGGCTCCATTCGCAATAAAGAGAAATTCCTCCTGTCTGATAAGGTCCTAGGTCCTCCAGCACGACTCAGCTGGAAGCTGACCATAGAATTGTGATGGAGGACCTAGATATTCTTAGAAAGATGTTATCTCACGTTTTTTAAAAAAGTGGCTTTTATTCTTCCACTTTCGGAGATGAATGTGGAGAGCCCAGGTGTATTGAACTGATAGCTTAGCCCAGGGTTTCTCAACCAGGATTCCTTAGGGGTTCCATGACAGATTGCGATTTTTTTATTTAACTTTAAGTTTTTGACCTGATAATATATTTTTTATGCAAGTGATTCCTATGACCTGAAAATTAATTTGAGGTTTCCTCCAGAGTAAAAAAAAGAAGCTGAGAAAGTCTGACTTTGACAGCATCTGCACTGCAGAAATAATTTGCTTTGGTCCCATTTTAATTGTTATGGAATTCTGAGAATTGCAGTTGGTAGTTGACACCACAAAGTGCCACAACCAACTACAATTCCCAGATTTCCATAGCATGGATTTAGGGCAGTTAAAGTGGGGCCAAGTTGGATTATTTCTGCAATGCAGATGCAGCGCAAATGTCTTTTTTGCCCGTTCTGCTATTTCTTGGGGGCGAGCATTGTAAGAAGATCGAGAATGCAGAAAGTGACTAGTGCCAACACAGCATCTAGATGTGTATTTCCTGTATATACTCAAGTATAAGTCTAGAAATTTTAGTCCAAAAATCGACCCCAAAATCAGGAGTCGACTTATCCATGGGTCAATGTTGCTACTGTACTTTAACTCTTTATTTTAAAAAAAGTATCTATGCACTGGTGAAAGGCAAAGTATAATCCGTCCTGGAAGCACTGACCCTCCTCTATTCTCTCATCCATCCAGCTTTTAGGATGAGTACAAACAGTTATGCCTGCTGGGATTTTGTTAAGTTCTTTGGCATCGTTTTCCTTTGCTTCATCCTTGGATCCTTTGTTACGTGGCCCTACGTTTTACCCTCAGCTCATCCTTGGCCATATCAAAATCCATAATTTGGGCCTTAAAACCTGCCCTCGACTTATACATGAAGTCGACTTATAGTTGAGTATATACAGAACTTTTTAAAGCAGGCTGTATCTCACCTGCACATTTAAGTCTGGCCTCTGGATGAGAAAGCAGCCTCATCCCCAGAGCAGGATTTGTACAACCCTCCAGATGCTCCCAACCAATGCTCCCCAATGGCTCGGCTGGCAAGGGCTGCTGAGCGGTGCCATTCCATAAGCATCTGGAATGCTACAGAGTTCCTTCCTTTGCTCTACCTCCCTCCCTGGGTGGCATGCATGGGAATCTGGCCAAATGCCCACGTTCTGCCCCCCACAGCTGGAGTATGATCCTTACTTTCCATGTCATGCACCTGACTGGCATCGCCTTTCCGCGAAGCACCTCGGGGACCCATCTCTGACTGAAACACATTTCGGAGCATCAGCAAGAACTTGGCAGAGGCGAGCGCGTTTGGAATACGGCTGCCGCTGCCAAGTCGTGTCATTTGTGATAAAGTACGTTTTAAAAAATTGCTTCTAGCCACCTGCCCTCCCCTGACGCGAGGCGCTGCCAATTGCTTCTGCCTCCTTTTTCTTAGCCTTTGCGAAAATCCTGGCAGCAGGTACGTGTCCTAGCAGGACATGGGAAACCTGGGGGGGAAAGTCTCATTTCCTGTTAGAATAACCCTACTTTTGTGCCGTCCCCGGAGATGTCTTGTATGATGGATCAGCAGTCATCCATCATTGCTGGAGTAACAAGAGCCTTCTAATTGCAACGTAATTGTTTTGGCAAGATCAGCATAAACTGTATTCGGTGAAACTAGGGAAAGAGAGAGGAGAAAAAGACAAAGAGAAGCCAAAGCATTGAGGGTGAAATATATTAGAAACCATATTTCCATGTAATCTGCATTTCACTCTGTTTCTATGGAGGCTAGATATGAGAGCTAGCAACAAAGTGGCAAAGCAATTGCGTAAGGGAGCTGGAAAGCCCCGGTAAAATCCCATCTCTGCCACAAATTCAGTATAATGTTAACCAGGTCCCTATTGCTCAGTCTCAGCCTCCCCATTTTAGCTCATCTGCAATATGGGATGACAGTATTGTTTGGAAAGACCGAGCTGCCAGAGAGAGAGGAACGAAAAATAGGCAGTTGAATGCACAAACAGAAGAGAGGTCGACATAGCCAGAAACTGGAGGGATGCAGAGAACATAACTTGATTGAAACAAGCAGCTGAAATTGTGCAGCGAAACCTTCAAACCTCCCGTCTAACTGGAAATGTCGAGAGGGCTCCTTTGGGGAAATTTAACAGCTTTGGTTCAAGATGAATCGGTAGGGCTTTGTTTAAAATACAGCTAGTATTTCGGCGGAATACATGTGCTTTTTGTGGTGCTACTTTCCATCACCGTTTTGCACATTGCTTTGTTTTGGACAAGCTCTACAGAAAGGTTTTTGCAAAAGGAATTTGGGGAGGTTTTCTGTCCTAGATGAAGCCAGCCAGCCAGACGTTCAGTACAGGCAATTCCTTCGCATGTGCCAGAGGGCTTGTGCAGATGAAATCCTCCTGGATGCACAGCCTCTCTTCATAACTGCTTCACGTACAGATGTTGCACGTACAGATGTCACCTGCAGAAATATCTGGTGATGCAACACTCGAGGTTGCATTCCTCCCTCAAGCTCTTTTCAAGATTTATGTTTGTTGCAAGGAAGGAAGGAAGGAAGGGGATACGTTTTCAAGAAGAGATCCTCACTACCGATGCCTGGTTTGCACAGAAAACTCACACCGGCTAAGCTTCATAGCAAGGTTGCTTTTACACATTAGTTCTGCAGGTGCAGAATAGGAATGTCTGGGCCATTGCGACTTTGTTTTTAAACGGACACCTTATATATTGCAAGAGAGATAATCTTCGGCATTTCCGCTGTTGTTCTGTATCACAATCTTTGAAGATTGTTGGTCTTTCCAAAGTGTTTAAAATATAGCTGGGCCATGAGTGGGCTGCGTTGTTAGATTTGGGTTCAGTCCCTGTTTAGTAAAGTCTCAGATGTATCCCTACAGGTACAATGTAGATACTACACCATCATCATCATTATTATTATTATCATCATCATCATATTTATATTCTCCCAAGGTTGGGTCTCAGGATGGCTTAGAACATTAAAAACACTATACAGTTAAAAACATACAAAAATAGTATATTAAAATAGAATTAAATTACGACAATAATTAAATTCAATGCTAAAATCAAGGATTAAAATGCTTAAAATGCATTTATTATATTATACTATATTATTATATATGACATGTCAGCAGGAACACACTTTAGGTAGGTTTGTTTTCTTCAAGCCAGGATCGGAAATCTTTTGATTTTTGTTGCATTTTGGCAATGTAACTACAGATTCATAAAGTTAAGAACCATAGAGCCTGAATCTTGGCCAACAAACAAATAGAATAACTAACATTTTGTAATTCTGGTCCCTCTTCCCATTACCAATTTTTCTAGTTTGGCATACCTTTATATCAAAGAATTTAATGTACCTGCAGTCTTGAATTTGGTGCAGTCTGACGATAGCAATTATTTTTCTTTAAAAAAATACATATATTTATTTGAAAAGTTATCCTCATCTTGTTCCCAAATATTATTCCGCCTTAAAATACAACTTGGAAGCTGTTGAGAAAGCTTCATAGCTGCCCCTCTGCAAGCATTTTCCAATATTTGTTAGATCAGCCAAAAGAAAAAAAATCCCATGTAATTTATTTCTTTTCCTAAAGTTGAGCCAGGTCCTCAGATTGAGAAGACATTTTTTTTCCTCCTGATTGGAATTAAACAAATCATCTAACTGACATAAAAGCTCCACATGAAAGACGGTCTCAAGCAAGACTAGATACGTCCTCATTACAACTTTGGAGTGCTTTTTTCCCCTCCTTCTTGGCTTCCCCCAACTCATTTCATTCATTCTTTCTTTCAGCTGTGAAAAATAGTTTTCAAAGTGCTGTGGGCGAATTAGATCTTATCCATTGATGGCAAAGCTTTCATTCCAGTAGTTATGATTTAAGGATGCAAACAGTGGCAGTTTGACCTGGGGTTTATAGACAGATGCACTTAATGTTGAACATTTAGTTTTTTGGCCCAGCTTTGTTATTACAGGTTGAGTCTCTCTTACCCGAAATGCTTGGAACCAGAAGTGTCTTGGATTTTGGAAATGTGTTTATTTATTTAGTTGGATTTTGGAATATTTCAATGTATTGAATGATAAAATTTGTACAGAGTCTGGATGATAGGAGACAGGGGAAAGGACCACTTTCATGCTAGCTTTCTATGTGCAGGGAGTTTCTGGATGTGTACTTATCTGCAGGCCAGGGTAAAACCAGGGGCAGTTTTAGCATCTGGTAAATTGTATATTTGGAGTAGGGCTTTTGATTTTAAACATATGCAATGAGGAACAAGTTCGGTTGATTGCATGGATTTCAAACATTTCCAAAGGAAAAAGGCAATACTATATCCACATGTAATTTTTTCCCCCTATTTCTCTAAGCACCCTTGTTCTAAAGTACAGTATATACGGGCAACAATCTCCCATCTGTACACTTCTCTGTATCTATTTCTCATTTCTTGGAAAGCTGATTTTCTCTCTGTTTAAAATAAGCCAGATGTCTCTTTCGCTGCCAAACCCAGGCAGTTCAGGATAAATGTTAAAGTCGGTCTTCCCGGCATCAGGAAGACTAATTGCATAGCCCAGGCGATGGTCTTGGTTTCCCCGGAGAAGCAATCAAACTAAGCTCAAGGCAAGGAAAGAGAAAGTTTTTTAAAAGACACTTTGGTGGTTCTTTTGTGTGTTAAGAAGCAGAACTGGCAGCAGCTGTGGAAAAAGAATTGATGCTTTGCCCTCTTTGTGGGTAAACAGATGCAGAGATAGCAGCATACAAAAGCAGGTAAGCATTTGCAATGCAGAGGTGCGCATGATTGCATAGATCGAGTCTTCCTGGTAGAACGTCCCTTTTGATTTAGGAACTTATCCATAAACTTGGCAGCGTTTTGAGAAAGATAGCTCTAGCAAAAAAAGCAAGAGAGATTCATATTCACTGCCTGACATGGGTTTCTACCATCCGGCGTGATTATAAGACTTGCACCGACTGCATACTGGGAAATGGGCCGTGCATGCTTTATAGCAGGATTGTGTGTGTGTGAATGTGTGGTGTGTGGATGCTTGTCAAGCCCTTTTGAAGCTGGAAATTATTACAAGGGCCGAGCATTGTTGAACACTAGGCTGGCGTTGAAAGGACCACCCAGAAAGATATGTATGGATCTTGCCCTAAGTAGGAGATTGGCTATATTTAGTAATGTTAAATGTTTAGTAATGTTGAACGTCCAACCTGCAGATCAGGAAGTGGAGTATTCGAAAGAACAAAAAAAGGGGAACAGTGGGATGCAAACACAAAACAGGAGGCAAAATCTATAGCACTCTAATGCAATAGGTATATGAAGTGAGAGGTATACAATAGCAAATCCCCCATTTACTATTGAGTCCCTCTGCAGCTGTACTTTACTTCTGGAGCATGAAAGAGCAGGTGGAGCAGAGCCAGTATGTCAGCAGTCCTGTGCAGGGTTTGCATTTCTAAAGTGGGGACCAGACATCAGCAGGTTCACTCAGTCACGTTTTAGAGGAGCGGGATGCACATAAATTGGCATCACCCTTAGTCCTGTATGGTATCCTCAGCTAGGTTGAACCATATATCTCACATTCCCCAAGTCCTATTCCAATGGCCATTCTGTGCTTTGTGTGGAGCAGGCAGGATTGCAGAAGCATCTGTGTCCCTTTGCCCAGATACATATGTTAGTTTTGTGAGAACTACAAATCTCAGGATTTGATAGCATTGAGCCATGGCAGTTAAAGTGGTGTCAAACTGAATTACTTCTGCAAGGCAGTTAACACATTCATAACAAAGTCAGCAATATAAGTTCTTATGCATTCTTTTCTTTCTCTCTTTATTTCTTGAAGTCCTTTGCCAAGTCACATATCACGTAAAGAAAAAAATACACATGAAAGCAGGTGTATAGAATGGTAGCAAGAGTTCTGTCCTCCTTGTCACAATTTATTTGTAATGGACTTTATTCTCTCTGCACCATCATCCCTTCACACTCAGAATGTGCTATATCTGATTCACCAAATTGTCGCCTTTTCTCCAGTGCTCTTCGACTTGTGGCAAAGGCCTTCAATCCAGGGTGGTCCAGTGCATGCACAAAGTCACAGGACGCCATGGCAATGAGTGTCCTGCCCTTTCCAAGCCTGCAGCCTACCGACAGTGTCACCAGGAGGCCTGCAATGAGAAGATAAACGTCAACACCATTACCTCTCCAAGACTTGGTAAATATGAACTCTAAGGGCTTCCCATTTGTCACCCCCAAAATTAGTACTAACATTAAAAATAAATGCTTATTTCATTCTCGCATGTGAGATATATATCTCACTCCCTGCTGGGTGAGAGTGCAAGAGCTGTTGCCAATTTTTAAAAATCATATTTTGAGAATTTTATAATGAAGTTACTGCACAAAACAGGTGCCATCCTTTTTCTTGTTGCAGAAGGGTGACAGCGTTTTGGACAGGAAGTCCCTGACCATGACAAGAGGGTTGTTCAAATGCTCCCTAACATCAGATTGTCCTCCATCTGCCCAGCAGCAGTGATCAGGTCCAGGGTATGCCCAGTTTCATGTGTTGAATCAACACCATACTGAGATATCCACATGATTATCATGGTAGCCATGCAGTCCTGAGCTGGCCCTGTCTGGACAGTCTCAGTGTGTATTTTGAAATCCACCAGAACCCAGTGTTCTCCAACATGAGCTCCAATACTACCTCAGCCAACGCAGGCAAGGAAACTGCTGGGCATCAAGGGTGGGCAGTCCACCAGCAGCATCCCTGTTCTGTCTCTCTGGCCCAATACAAGTTACAAATCCTCAAAGCTGTTGCCTTGGCATGAGAAGGATGCCGTTCTTATAGATGATAGCAACTCCTCCTCTCCCCAAGCCCTCCAACCTAGGTTGGTGTTGCACTGAATATCTGGGTGGACAAAGCTGGGAGAGATCAACTCCTCCAGGCTCATCCATCCAAGTCTCCAAGTCAGAGACATACCAGTTCATCCCCTTCATCCACAACCAAGTCATAGACAGTAGTTATTTATTATGGATCCCCCTGACATCCAAGAGCAGCACCAATAAATCGGAGGGTGAGCTGAGATGGCAACCTGAATCTTGAGGACTGGGAGAAGGACCAAAACACAGGATAGATCTCAAGTATTTTTCCTTTACCTGGCATGTGTGTAAAACAGCTTTATCTGTTCATAAATCTCTAATGTTTTGTATTATTCAAAGATAACAACTGTGTAGGTCTGTAGAATCAGTATGTAGAGAGATCTTGTAGCATCTTTGAGACTAACTCAAAGGAGGATTGAGGGATTTGAATTGTATGGGGGTTGTTTGTTTTTTGTTTTAAATCTTATAAGTAATAATAAAATTTATTTTTATTCCGCCCATCTACAAGATGCAATCGGGGCAGGATATAAATAAATTTTATTATTATTATTATTATTATTATTATTAACTGAAATAAAGAAGTTGGCAGCATGAGCTATCATAGACTTAAGTCTACTTCCTCAGAGGCACTATCATCCACTATATGCATCTGAGGAAGTAGACTGAAGTCTATGAGAGTTCATGCTGCCAACTGCTTTATTTCATCTAGTCTCAAAGGTTCTGTGTTATGCTTAGCTTTCATTACAATGATCCCATCTCCTTCCCAAAAATTCTAACCTCTTTTTTCCCCCCTTCCCATTATTCTTTCTTTTCAAAAACAAAACCATGCATGCAAAGCTGCTCTGACATATAAATGTGCAGGAGATCAGTGGACTGTTTACTGTCGGGTGATTCGAGAGAAAAACCTCTGCCAGGACATGAGGTGGTACCAGCGCTGTTGTCAGACCTGCAGAGACTTCTACGCCAACAAGATGCAACAGAAGAGTTTATGAAACCTGCCTTTGCTCCCTGGGGTCTTAAAGGTCACATGTACCTTTTCCTACAGTGTATCGTTAACTTATGGAATTCACTGCCACAAGATGTGGTAATAGTCACATAGATTAGATTAGACACATTTGTGGGGTATAGGGTCTATCAAAGGCTAATAGCCGTGAGAGCAAAATAGAACTGCTAAGGTCAGAGGCAGTATACTTCTGAAAGGCAGATGCTTCTCACCACCAACAACAGGAGAAGGCCATTACCACATGCACAAGTGGCACCTGGCTGGCCACTATTTAAAAACAGAATGCTTGACCAGATAGACCTTGGCCTGATCCAGCAAAACATATTATGTATGTACATGGCAAATGCAAGGAAGGTCTGTTTACCAGATCTCCAGTTAGTTACTGAACTTGGTGGATTCCATTGCTTACCTAATAAGACTTGAAACCCCTTTTGCAGACTGGATGAACCAAAGCAATCCACCACAGAAAAAGAAGAATTCATCTCAAAGCCAATTACGTATAATTTTATGTTGCTTTGACACTGCTACAGGTGTTGTTTTTTTCTTCAGTAATATATAGATTATTTCCAGCCACTGGATGGCTTGTTACCATTTTTTTTTAAAGAAAAAAAATTGAAAAGCAACTAAATTGACTAAAGTTACACGTACCTCAACAGGGTAAGCCTCTGGTAAATAACTCAGTGTAGACAGAGACATTACTTAATGCTTCAGCCTTGGCTTCTAGGTTCAGTTCCCAGCCCGAAAATGCAGGTGGAGGATGGGCCGCTTGAAAGGGAGAGCTATTAATGAAACGTTTAATTTGAAAAAGAGGTTTTGCTAGAGAAGCCACCGAGAGCCAAACAGCAGTGGGTGAACACTTCTGAAAAACGATGCAGAAAGCCCACTGCAACTGCTGCCAATATTCAGCTAAGTATAATTTTAAAAGAAGAAAAAAAAAATCTAGGAACTAGCTTTCTGCTTCCTCTCTGTTTTGCCTTCCCTTAAAGAAACCACACAACAATGGTGCCTCACTTGTTGCACCAAAATAAGTTCAGGACAAATTTTAATGATCTCATTAGTCCAAGCAGAACTTTAAAAGCCTCTTCCTCCACAGCAGTGCTAACCAGAAACCAGGCCAAATGCACATGTTCCATTTTCTGCCAGTCCAAAATACAGCAAACTCTGCCGGGCTGCAGAAAAACACTTGAAGGCCTAATCTGTAAGCATGCACAGAGTATTCCTGACTATGTGGCACATTAATTTCAATGCAAGGGGCAGCTCCGAACACAGAAAGTTATGCTGATGTGATGTTGTTTTCTGCTTTGAAACGAACTGGGGGGGGGGGTCTGGTGGAGGTTGGGTATGGACCAGGGCTTCTGTGTTTTTCCTAGATGGCAGGAATTGAATTGATGTGTAAATGGTTGAGGTGGCAGTAGTTGAAACAGGGCTGACATTTGGGAACCTATCGCACAAGGAAAGAAAGTGGAAGTTCAGCCGGATAGTACAGTGGGACCTTGTTATCTGCTGGGGTTTGGTTCCAGGATCCTCCATGGGATGCTTAAGTCCCATTAAATATAATGGTAGAGCAAAATGGTGTCCCTTATATAAAATCTAAAATCAAGGTTTGGAATATTTTCAAGCCATGGATGCTTGAATCTGTGGATAAAAATTCCATGGAAAAGTAGTGCCTTTCTCCATGCCTTACCACATGGTGTTGTAGTTCTTCATTTCTCTTCCCATGGGAAATGGTCATAAGAGAGAGTCTTGGGTTTTGTTTTTGTTTTGTTTTTTTCCTATCTGGAAAAAACCATTTATCAAAAGACCTGTTTTTATGACTGTCTCCAATAGGAAGAGAACTGAAGAACCACAACGCTGTGTGGTAAGGCCTATCTCTATGAACTTCTGCTTTTTTTCCTCCTTGATTCTCCTTGTTTCCTGGTGCTAATATTTTGGAACGGAGACTATTAACTTAGTTAAGCACTTCTTTATTACTGCTTCTCCCCCCTTTTTGTTTCTTCTCTGCCAACCCGTGCTACAACCTGGGCATCATTTGTAGTTTCTGATCTATCAGTAGGAATTCTTTCTTTCACGTAAGGATAGAAAGAACTAATGAAACAAAATATCATTTCTGAGAGTTGCTCTGAAACTCCAATGCCAAAGATTGCCTTCCTTACCTTAAGTCCTTGGGAAAGTGATGCTATGCGCAGGATGGCCATTTCCATTTTCAGTGGGCATCTGGTCTGCACAAACTCTGTTGAAGCTTCCAGGCAAAATGGCTCCCCTATGCTAAAGGGATTATGTGATGAAACAGCAGGTAACCTCTTGACAGATATGAAGTATGACAAAGACATGATAACAGTTATTTACCTCTGCTCCAAGAAGCCATTCCATTTACCAAAACTCAATCATCTTGGAGTGGATGGATCCTGGATCATATTCACGTGACATTCAGATGCCTACACCCCACAAATTAGGCAGACGTGTTCTCAGATGGATCCACAGCTATGTATTGAGGCATGGAGATAATTATAAAAGATCATCCACATATTACTGTGTTGTGGATGAGCTGTAATACATTTTGGAGGAAGTGAAAACCCTCTCGCATGCAATGAAAGAGTTTACCAGTGTACGGATTTGAGATCTTAGTGTTCCAAGATGAGAAGATGTTTTGAGCACCGTTAGAATTTCTTCAAGGAAATAGGAATCTCCAATGGATGTTGAGTGCAGCAAGAGGATTTTATTCTATCTCTGATTCTCATTGGTGCTAGCCTCTTGCTCTTAAGTAGTCTGGTTATCAGAAACAAAATGGTATTCTCTGGTTCTCTTATAACTTAATCTATACTAGCATGGCTGCAGAGGCAATTTTGCAGCGATGTTCAGACATTCTGTGGTGCTAAAGATTAACCAAGAGTTAAGAATACTCATTTTGTTTCTTGTCAGCATATTGTTCGCATATTGCAATAAAAACAATCCAGAGAGAGATTCTGTAAGCCCAAATCCAAGCTCATGATTTCAGTACAAGACTCTGGCAAGCATTCTGGTGTAATGGCTAGAAGGAATCATACGTGTATACAATGGGCCGTCCACATTTGCTGGGGCTAGGGAGCTCCATGAAAGTGGGAAAACCACAAATTGAAAAAGCACTTCTTTAGGAATCCTCCAGCGCAACTGTATGGCCAGAAGTTGACCATAGAATTGTGTTGGGAGAATCCAAAGTGCCTAGGGAAGTGTTCTCTAAGAACCTGTAGGTCCTTCAGCACAACTTCTGACATAAGTTGGCCATGGAGGCACAGGAGATTCCTAGAGATAACATATTAATCAAATCCTCAAAATATCAAATCTGCAAATGTGGAAGGTCAACTATACTTTATTGACTAATGATTAATCCCAACATGTTTAGGATTGCATAGCGAGTACTAGACTCTCCTGGAAAACTTGGGTTTCAATTCCAACTCAGCCAAGATCCTTACTTGGTGATCTCACTCTCTCTAAACCAAATCTACCTCACAGGTTTGTGGTGAGATGAAAATAACCCCATCTACACTATGCTGCCGGCTCCTGATAGGAAGGATAGATACAAAGTTTTGAAACTCTAACTTTCCTTGGGATCCTGCCTAAACTCTGAACTGTCTTTAGGAAACCAAGAGTAAACAGAACAGGCTAGTAAATTAAGGGAGTTTATAGATCCAGACTTCTAGTAAAATTAACACCAGAAGCCCATTCTTGAGAATGCTCCGAGAGATCCTCACTGTCCCCAAAATCTGTTATTGGTCTATTATGCCAATGCTTTTTCCAAATCTCTTCACAATATCGGCACAAAACAGACTTACTTGGTAAAAGAAGGCAGACTAGAAACAGATTCTTGCAGTAGATCAAGAGTCCATGAATCGAGGTTGTCTCCCCTTATTTTGATCACTTTGGTGTTTGGCCCAGCATTCAGACTCCCTCAGATGGCTTATATTACAGGCTGAGTCCCCCTTATCCGGAATTCCAAAATCTGAAATATTCCAAAACCCAAAATTATCCACATGGGTGGCTGAGATAGTAACACCTTTGCTTTCTAGTTGTTCAATGTACACAAAATTTGTTTTATGCACAACGTTATTAAAAAATATATTACAGTATTTATAAAACTACCTTCAGGTTATCTATGTTAGGTATATACTAAACATAAATAAATTTCATGTTCCTTCAGGCTATCTATGTTAGGTATATACTAAACATAAATGAATTTCATGTTTAGACCTGGGTCCCATCTCCAAGATATCTCATTATGTATATACAAATATTCCATAATCCCCCGCCCCCAATCTAAAACACTTCTGGATCCAAGTATTTTGGATAAGGGAGACGCAACACAACCTGCATCACAGCTTAGGCTGCAAATCAAAGAACTATGAAACAGTGTACTCATGGATGTTTTTAGTCTAGTGTCCCTGAAGCACCAGCCCTTCTCCGCTTGCAAATACCAAGATAGAGTTGTGTGCACCAGCTTAGATGGCATTTTAGGATAGGTCAGACAATTCATGCAGTGTATGGATGTAACTGCTGTCACTAAATAGATCCTCTGTATACAGAGTCTGTGCCCTGTGGAATACTATATGCTGAGAGACAGACTAGCGAAAGGCTGTCTTCTTCATGCTTTTGTGAAATTCCCAGATAAAAGGAATGCTAGGTTAGACATACTCTTGCTTTGACCCAAGGTTCTTCTGAAATCTATGCTATATATTTTTTTTAATTTAAAAAAAGCCACTCTCTACTGAATGTAAGTATGAGGTTCTTGCAAAGCAATTTCTGAGACGGCACAAGGATTTGCTGTTCTAATTGTTTGTTTTGTAAGACATCCCACTAAGGTGCACTTTCAAAGAGGTTTCTTGGAGCCAACCATGAGCTAAGAGCCTTCTTTGGTCAATTGCAAGTGAACAGAGAGGCAAAACAAGTTTCAGAATATTTTCCTACCTTCCTAAACAAGTCCTGTTCCAGGAGTCTCCCCATAACTCAGACAGAACAGAGGTGAAATCACGAGATTGCCCAGACATTATAGGACTGCAAAATCCTAGTAGCTCCCAGCCAGCGTAGCAAGTAGTGACGGATGCGGGAAATTGCAGTTTTTGTAAAAAATCTAGAAGGTTGAATGATTCCTACCTGTAATCTCCATCATTCTTTTTTGTTGTTCTGCATAAATGTAACAACGCAGTGCTATGATCTTAAAAACTGAGTAGTTTTCCAAGGTGCTCATAACCGAGTAGTTTTCCACGGTGCTTTTAGGCAACTTTTCCCCTAGCGGTTTGTTATGCTGTGGAGCCTTGGTCCTTAAGTCCAAGTTTCCAACATCAATTTTCCATTTTCGATTGTTGGGAAGATTCAAATCAGTGAGCAAGCTATCATTCAGGGATGCTTCTCCATCACTACTATTTTTGCTCGCTGAGGATCTCCTGACAAGCCCCTGAAGGAATCCGATCCAACTAGATCGCAACAGTGATCTAGCAGGGACAACTGCATGGCCATCGGAGGAACAGGCATTTGTGGTTTCAGAGGAACTACAGCAAAATGTCTGAGCACAATGCCCTTGCATTACAATTGTGGTATTTTCCATTGTTTAAAACAATATTCTCTGTACTGTCCTTAGAAGTACTGTACATGATAATTGCACAGTTTGTCACATGCAGAGTGTAAACTCTCGCTATAAAATGGTGCTTTATTTTTTTTCCATTGTGTGTTATTTTTAAAAGAAAATTCCCTTTGCAGTTGAATATTGATATTTTATTCTAATACGAAGCAAAAATGCAATGTTGTTTTTCAGTGCACAGTGAAAAAGTGTATATATATATATTTTCTATAGTTAATTTTACATATGAACTGTAGCCATGGTAATAGTTCTATGTTCTCTTTTTTTTCCCCTCCTGGTGCTGGCTCAAACATGTCAAAAAATATATATTCAAGCATAACAGAACCAACTGTAAATTAAAAGAGATCGTTCCGTTTTGGAAATTAAAGAAGGTTCAAATATGTTTAAAATAATAATAATGATAATAATAATAAAAATATTTTTTCCATAATGATTTTAACAAGTGTTGCCTTTATTTGTAACATGTAACTTGAATTGCTTGCGTGTGATACACTCTTGATACACAGACATTGGCTGGCATCCTCATAGTGGCATATGGAGGTGTAAATCCACCTTATATTTATTTATTATATTTATCTATGCACCTTGCAAGTGGTAAATAAATTTATTATGATTGTGGAACTTAGCATTCCCTTCCTGCCTCGACAACAACCCCAACGTACATGCTATACTATTGCTATTACCATTGACCTGCTAAAGTCTGCCCTCCGACAGCCATACTATGAGTGATAGAGAGAGAGACAGGTAGATTATGAGAAGCATCTGGCTATGTCCCCGTAACCAGGTGCAAAATGGGTTATGTCATCCACTAATGTCCTTTCGAGGTCTCAGCGGATGATGAAATCATTTCATGTCTAGCTGAGAGGACATATCAAGAGGCTTCTTCCATCTGCACCATTCACAAAATGTGCGTGTGAAGCAGCGCAACTAACCCAAAGGTATAGTTCAGTTTCAAACATGGAACTGCTATGCCACACTATGACACACAGGATTCTTGTAGGTTTCTCTGCTTGGAGTGAACACAGAAATTACAATTCGCAAGGTTCCCAGGCTACACTGGACTATAGGTACCCAGGCTACACTGGACTATACATCAGGAAAAATTCAAAAAATACAATTCGCAAGGTACCCAGGCTACACTGGACTATATACATCAGGGAAAATTCAAAAATTACAATTCAAGGCTTCACTCTATCTGGCTCAAGGCTATGGAATTCTGGGAGTTGGGAGTCTGTTGTGGGATTCAGAGCTCACGGTTTGACTCTTGTAAACAGCGGTTCGCCAAGATGGCACCCGCAGCTCACAGTAGCACTTGGGACATTAAAAAATATAGGGGCCCCAATGTACTATCTGCCCCAGGGCCCCTATTGCCCTCGGTACAGTCCTATTGATACTCTTGCCTAACTGGAAATATTAATTATCAGAAGTCTATTACAGACACCGCCAGCACGGTGTTGTGACTTAAGTACTAGACTAGGATTTTTGAGAGACCAGGGTTGAAATACCCACTCAGCCATGAAAATCCACTAGGTGACCTTAGGTAAGTCACCGTCTCTTATTTTTTAAGGAAGACAATGGCAAATATTATTCAAATAAAGTTTGCCAAGGCCAGTGATGTTGTTGACCTGAAGGCACATAACAACAAAATAAAGTTTTATCACACCGGGGCTAATTTCGGCTTTAAACAGAGAATAAAGAACATTTAAAGCATCCTGCAAATAAAGCAAAAATAGCGGTGACTGCATGAATGATTATCACACACAATTGTGCAAAGAAGGTGATGCTGGAAATGCATTGTCGCTGAAATCCCGAAAGTAAAAAAAGATGTGTGTTAATGCTTCTTTGTGACTACTTTAACGGTGGGTTTTGTGCAATGTCGTGTGAAATTGTTTCATGTAATTATGCGATTTTTCTGGGATAAACTCCCAGTCTCCTTCGTGTGATAAACTCCGTATACACTATCCTCATTCTCTGCCAATTATGGCTTGAAAACTAGGTACTAGCTTTTTGAATTTTATTGCCCTATCCCTTCTTGCCTCTACACAAACACACTCCTTTCCCTCTATAGTGGTTACTACCTATGCCCCCAAAACAAATCTTGACCAGTAAGCGCCACCATGATCCACCTAGATCAAGAAATAGCTAGACAGATTTATGGAAGGAGATTGTCCTGAATAGCTAGTTAGTAGCTCCCTGGTAGTCTCCAGTCAGGATATTTTACATGGGTATTAGAAACATATTCTGGTGCTTTCACTGAAACAACGGGAAGTCATTAAAGTATCATTATGCTGATGCATCTGCATAAACGTTGCAAAAGTCAGAACTAGGATAGAAAGAGAAGGGGAGAAAGCAGTACTTTAAATGCTACGCTCCATGCCAAGAGACCGCAGGAGTGAATTTAGTTTTACTTCCTTGGGTTGAACTCAGTTTACCATCAAAGCCAAAAAAAAAGGACTACAGAGGCCAGTCAGAAATGGGATGTTGGTGCTGGATCAGCCCCTTGGAGGCAGCAATGATCAGGCTATAAACTCTATGGACTCTTTCACACGGGAGGAATTTCTCTTTACTGCGAATTGAGCCAATTTGAATTCCTGTGAATTCGCTTGTTTAGCGAATTCACGGGAATTCCCATTGAGTTCGGAGTGCGTTCGGAGTAACATTCCATTTCCCGAAAATGACCTCCCTTTGCCCGAAATTGCGTGTGAAGCTTTAATTCGCAATAACAGAAAACCCATGATTGCATTCGGAATGACTTCCCTTTTGCCCGAAATTGTGTGCGAAGCTTTAATTTGCAATAACGTCAAACCCCATGATTGCAATCGGATTGCCATTAAATTATACTTCCAATTTCCGATGTCTGAAAGAGTCCTATGTTGACAGCTGAGCCATCTCTCTGAACCTGGATGGTACATCCCCAACACAAGGCTTCCTGTTCTTGGAGGTAGATGAGGTAGTAAGCGAGGAAGCCTCCCGGCGAGGCTATAAAACAGGCAAACTATAATAGACCTCATCCAAGGGTCACTCTCTATTAACACATCTTTGGGCTTGGAAGACTGTGTTGCACACATGAGCCAGATGAGGTTGTAATGGTTGAGCTCCCTAAACAATAGAAAGCCTGCTGGAGTTCTCTAGGAAGCCAAGAGGCGCCGTATTAAGCCAGAGGGCAAGAATTAATGTTGTAATAGGCTTGGCTGGAGGTATCCGAGACCTTTGCCAATAAATTCTCTCCTATAATTTTGAGCTGCATCGGCAGTGGGTCTGACAGGAATGCCTGGTGCAAAGGATGGGTCTAACAAACTAAGAAATGGAAAACCTTTTGGGTTTGTGTGTGTGTGTGTTTTGTTTCTGCTTTTATTTCTGTTGTTTTAGTCCTCTGTTGAACTCCCTAAGAACAGGCAAACCCAAGCTCATTACTGTGTTCAGAAAAATGGTGCCGAAGTGATGGAAAATCCTTCCATCAGCTGCTTTTAGAACCCAACAATCCCTCCCTAGTCCTTGGAGTCCACCTGTTTCCTCCATTCACTCTCATGTCTTCAGGCAAGTTGACAGCTTTAAAGGTCTCTTGAGAGGTTACCAGTAAGGTGACCTGATTGTTGTTACACTGAGAGGTTTCTCTGGAAGGGAATTCCTGGCTAGCCAGGCAGATAATGGAACACCTCCTCATTTCAGTCCCTGGGGCCCCAGCAGAGCATTCCCAGCCCTTTAAAATATATTAAGAAAGCGAGAATCTTTAGCACTCTTAATCACTGGCACTTCATCCTTGGCCAGATCCATGGAGGTTTCGCTTGGAGGCAAAAATTTACTTTGCACACACCATTAATCAATGCGGCTCAAGTCAAGCAAAGGAACGCCTAGCTTCTGGAATGCGCTAAGGTGGCATTCAAAGTCATGCAGACAACCTTGCAGACAACATGTCAGACAACCCCTGTGCTGCAAGCCAGATGCTAAATGGTACAGTAGAGTCTTGATTATGTGACATAAACTGGACCGGCTGATAGTTGGATAACCAAAAATGTTGGATAATCCGGAAGGTCCAAGAAAAGCCTTGAAATCACTATGAATTGCAAATGTATTGAAGTTTTATTGCAATAACAGTACAAGCAAATGTAAAGAAATCACTGATCATCATTGTGATGTACAGTATAAACAGTTCAGTCCTCTGAAAATTTAAAGAAATCACAGAAAATTTAAAGAAATCACAGCAGCCGTGAAGTTGGATAATCTGGAATGTTGGATAACTGAAGGTTGGATAATCAAGACTCTACTGTACTAACAATGATAGAGGAAGGAAACAAAAAGGTAGGTGGACAGGAGTGGTTCTGCCAGAAGTGCCTATGTGTCTTTTAAATGGTTGAGCTGCAGTTGTGGATTATGTAGCCACAAGATGTGATCATACAAGGCTATAAAAGTGGGACTTTAACAAGATAAAAGCATCTTTAGCCAATACAAATCACACGACATCACATCCGTCCTGCTGCCGCCTTGCATTCCATTCTTAACTGTTGTGCACCTTTCTATTGATGGGCAAAACCCATCAATAGATTCTCAATCTCACTGCTATTCCATTATTGGCCAACTGCAATAGGTCCCTTCTGCCACAGGTCCACTTCTCAAGCAATCACATGATGTGAATGGGTGAGATTCTGCTACTTCCACTCCTCCTTCCCTTTGCAGGGATCACACCCTCCAACCGCTTCTCGAATCTGGCTGTTGTGTGCTCATTCACACAGGAGCTGGCTTTGAGAAGTGGTTGGCATCCTCAGTTATTCGTTTCCACCCTTCCTCCTGCAGAAAACAGACCATACGAGGTTGAATTGCCAAAGCACTATTGGGAAAAGTGTGACAAGAAATGCTATCAAACCAGTATGCTTCCATTCTTAAACTGGCACAGTTGTGACAGAACAGCAGGCTGGTGTGATAAAATCCACAGTTTGGTAGTAGCAGCCTTTTTCTTTTTTGACAGCCAATGAAGCATAGTGGTTTGAGTGTCAGACTATGATTCTGGGGACCATGATTTAATTCCCGGCTCAGCCATAAAAACTCTGGGTGATCTCAGGCAAGTCACACACTCTCAGCCTAAGGGGAAAGCAAAGGAAAACCTCCTCTGAACAAATCGTGCCAAGAAAATCACATTATAGTTTCGCCCTAGGGCCAGAAACAACTTGAAGGCACACAATAAACAACAAGTTCAGGATTAGTGAATATTAGCAGATTAAAGACATCCTGTAGACTGACACTCTGGAAACACAAGCAAAGCAAATCAGCACACTAATGACACCAATGAGGTTACTCATCAATACACAGCTACTCTTTTGAAAGCAATAATTTACTGTTACAGCTCCACGACACACACACAAACACAAAGCTACATTATTTTAAATAACAGCACTTTACCCTATTTCTGAATGTAACTAAAAAGGCTGGTCTTTAAAAACTTCTGAGGAAAACATTTGAATGCGACAAACCAGTGGCCTGTGATGCAAAACCATATTCTCCTCTCATTCAAATTGGCTTCACCTTACCATCTACAACAGAGTATAGCCAGCACCTGAAACATGCAACTATCCTCCTCCACCATTTAGCAATGCCAAGCTCCAGTCACTAGAAGAGTAACTAAAATGACTACAGAAATAACTGTTAGAAATTACACTGAAATCGCAAAAGGCTATTCCTTGTTAACTAATAATCAGGGTTTGAATCCGTGCCCAACCACAGAAACCCACTGGGTGACCATGGACGAGTCACACTCTCTCTGCCCCTGAAAATCCCATGATATGGTTTCTATGAGTTGGAAATGACTTGAAGGCACAATAACACCAAAGACACCTTAATTCCCATTTGGGGAGAAAGGAAGGATATAAATTCTATAAGTAAATAAATCAAAATCAATCACAGAAGTTAAATTTCTCTGACTTACCTTCATGACTTGTTTTCTCCTGCAATGCTTGGCAGCTATGGAATCCTTGGCATAGTCTTGGCAGCAACAGCAATTCATGCTGAGTGAAAGAGACAACCGAGGCTAATACTCCACATGCTCCAAGGTACGCCTTGTTATCTTCAACCTTTGGAGAACTCTCATTCAAGAAGAAGAAAATGATGGGCTAATTCATTCACAGTAAAAATAGTGAAAACCAACATCTTCCAGAAAGGTACTGGCCAGCATTCACTATCACAATTAATGGATGCATAACCTAGAGCTGAAGTTCCCAAACTTTGTCCTCCAGATTTTTTAGACTCCAGATCTCAGTATTCCTGACTGTTGGCCAAGCTGGCTGAGGCTTCAGGGAGCTGAAGTTCAAAACACCCAGAGGACTAAAGGTTGGGAATCACTGACCTAGAATTGTGATCTGATTCATATTCTCAAAGCCCATGTATTCACAAGGATGGCACTATTGCCATGATCGTAAAAGCTCTCCAATCCTGTTTTACCAGGCATCAGCCTCTGCAAGTGACAGAGGTCTGTTCTCCTCCTGTATTGACCAGGGCACAACAAAAGAATGTTTCCACAACCAACACCACCCTCCCTGCCAACGATGTCCGGTGCAAGGAAGAATTACAATAGGGCTCATGCTTTTGACTGTCACAACAGAGATCACTGGAGGAAAGAGGGACAGAAATGTCAGTATGTTGTACTCTAACAGAACAGATTTCCATTGCTCACATCAGCTGCTGGCCAGTATAGCAAGATTGGAGGCCAGGGATCAGACCAGGAGATACTACATACTTAAGTAAACTTAACTATGAAAGCCAGCATGGCATATTGATTTGAGTGTTGGATTTTAACAGTGGAGACCAAGGTTTGAGTCCCTGCTTGGCCATAAAACCCACTAGGGAAGGACAATGGTAAACTTCCTCTCAACAAATCTTGCCAAGAAACCCCCATGATAGGCTTGCTTTAGGGTCGATATAAGCCGGAAACAACTTGAAGGCACGCAACACACACACACATGTAAACTTAACTAAGTAGCTGATCTGGGATCTCAGCCACTGTGAGAAGGTCTTTTGCCTATTTCTCAAGTTGAGGCGGAAGCAGAACATTAGGAACTACAGACAGCCTGCATTAATACTGAGACCTATCCTTTGCCAGACAAATCTTCTTGGAAGGGACTACTCTTCAGAAGACATCCATCATGGAGGCAGTAAGTGTGGAAAGAAACACACAAGCTGTCACTTGGCCCAACTCGGCCTGCATTTATTTTTTTTTAGCCATGCATGTGTATATCATTGGACACCAGGAATTTCCTCCAATTCTGAGATGGATCGCTCCAAACTGTTGGCAAGACAAAATCACTCTGTCCAGCAGAATTCCTTCATGACCTAAGAAAATGTACAGGTGGCTAAGGAAACTCCAGCCATATCTGAAAAGGGAATCTGCAATAAGCGAGAGCGATTGTGTGTGTGTTTTAGAGGATGCATAGCCATTCATTTCCCACCACATCTCTCCTTTGCCGGCACATATGGAACATCTGTTTTACCTTCTTTTTCTTCATTTGTTCAAGCAGACATTATTCTGCTTTAAAGGCAGCTAGTATAAGTCATTACAACAACTCGTACCGTGGACTGGACTACTTTCCCCCAGGATTTCTGCTGTCAGAAATGTTGGAGAAATTCATTCTTCCCAGTTCACTTGAGGGATATCAGGCACCTGGAGAACAAGAGAGAGGGACTTTCTTCCATGCCATCATATTTCAATCCAATCAATCTATTATTATTATTATTATTATTATTATTATTATTATTATTTCTTACCCACCTCTTCCTAGTCAGATAATAAGATGGTGAAAAAAGTCATCAATTTAAAAAGATAAACAAGATGTATACATATTAAAACAATCCACGTTTAAAATCCATCATTTAAAATTCACAATTTTAATAAGATGGATAGGAGGCCCAGGACTTTTTTTCCCCATTCCTATTTGTTTTAACTGTAACTGAAGTAACAAAGGAACAAGGTGATGGTAGAAAAAAGAGTGTACCTAATTATTTATACATATTTTTAAGTATTTTTCCAGTTTCTGGGTAACATTTCTCACATTGGCTGCATCTACAGAATTAATGCAGTTCAACACCACTTTAACTGCCATGGCTCAATGTTATGAATTCTGGTATTTGTAAATTTTGTGAGAGATCTCTGGTGCCACAACAAAGTGCAAATCCCAGGATTCCATAGCATGGAGCCATGGCAGTTAAGGCGGTGTCGAACTGCATTATTTAACTTGGCAATCAGCAAAGGGAATACAGCAAAGAGCAGGACTTTTCCCTTAAATTCAGATACAACTCACCAACAGATAATCCTTTATAGTGTATGGTAACATCACCATCTGCTGGGTAAGTGCTATAATTGCTCCTTCAGGATTTCTTTCCAGAGAAGACCCTAGCTGTCCTATTTATATTTGGTATATAAATATTATATATTTATATTTTATATACATGGCTGTCCTATTTATATTTCAGGGGGTACAGCAGGAAGGTATAAATCACGAAGGGCTATGGAACGCCTTTAAGGACATGGGAGTGCCAACACATCTGATACTCCTGATGGGGAATCTGTACTCAGGATACTACTATCCTGTTTCCCCGAAAATAAGACATCCCCCCAAAATAAGACCTAGTAGAGGTTTTGCTGAATTGCTAAATATAAAGCCTCCCCCATAAGTAAGACCTAGCAAAGTTTTTGTATATAAATATATATACAGTATATAATAAATGTTTGGGGTTTTTTTGTTCAACAATAAATGTGAATTCTTCTTCATGGAAGAAATAAGACATCCCCTGAAAATAAGACCTACGGCATCTTTGGGACCAAAAATTAATATAAGACACTGTCTTATTTTCAGGGAAACACGGTATCAGGACAGAAGATGGAGAAATAGAATGGTTCCCAAATTGGCAAAGCGACCAGACAAGGTTGCATCCTATCACCCTACCTGTTCAACTTATAGGCAGAACATTTTGTAAGAAAAACAGGCTTGGGCACAGAAGGAGGAGGAATGAAAATAGGAGGAAGGAATATCAACTATCTGAGATACGCTGACAACACCGTAATCAGAGCAGAAAACTTCACAGACCTGGAACAACTACTAAGGAAGATCAAGGAAGAAAGTACCAAGGCAGGACTGCTATTGAACATAAAACAAAAATAATCAGCATAGAAGATCAACACAAATTCAGCCTAGACAGTGAAAAAATAGAAGTCATAAAAGAGTTATCATAGGAGTTTATCGGACAGGAGGAATTTCTCTTTATTTCAAATGGAGCCAACTGGAGCCAATTCGAATTCACGTGAATTTGCTAGTTTAGCAAATTTACATGAATTCCTATTGCGTTTGGAATGTGCTCAGAATGACTTCCCATTACCCAAACATGACCCCCCCCATTGCCCGAAATTGCGTGAGATGCATTAATTTGCAATAACGTAAAACCCATGATTGTGTTTGGAATGACTTCCCTTTTGCCCGAAATTGTGTGAGATGATTTAATTCGCAATAACGTGAAACCTCATGATTGCATTTGGATTGCCATTAGATTATACTTCCAATTTCCAACGTCTGATAAGGTCCATACCTGGGATCAAGCACTGATAGGAATGACAGGGACTGCAGCCAGGAAATCAGAAGAAGGTTAAGAATGTGGAGAGCAGCTATGAAAGAGCTGGAAAAGACCCAAAAATGCAAAGATATACAACTGAGCACAAAAATGAGAATCATACAGGCCATTGTAATCCCTATTACCATGTGTGAATGTGAGAACTTGACAGTTAAGAAAGAAGATAAAAAGAAAATCAATTCATTTGAGATGTGATGCTGGAGAAGAGTGCTGAGGATCCCGTGGATAGCTAGAAAGACAAACAAATGGGTCCTAGAGCAGATCAAGCCAGAAATCTCCCTGGAAGCCAAGATGACCAAACTGAGGCAGACGTACTTTGGACACATTATGAGAAGGAAGAACTCATTGGAAAAAATAATAATGCTAGGAAAGTTGGAGGGAAGTAGAAAGAAAGGAAGACTGTATGCTAGATGGATGGACTCTACTAGGGAGGTCATGAATATGGGTTTGCAGGAACTAAGCAGAGCAATAGAGGACAGGGAGTCTTGGAGATGTCTCATCTACACCATCGCCATGAGTCAAGATCGACTCAAGGGCAATGAAGATCAACAACAAACAGTGGTAGGAATGGGTCTCCAAGATATTCTAGGTGATCAATGTACCCCCTTAGCCTCCCATAGTTGCCCACCCCTGCTGTAGAAGGTACTTGACTAAGTGAAAAAGCTTCATATACTCGATAACACAGTAATTCCCAAACTTTAGTCCTCCAGATGTTTTGGACAGCAGCTCCCAGAAGCCCCAGCTAACTTGACCAACAGTCAGGAATTCTGCGAGCTGAAGTCCAAAACGTATGGAGGACTAAAGTTTGGGAACCACTTCACACATTTTCGTGGATGGATGAGATAAATCACGGACCTTATCAGATGGGAGGAATTTCTCTTTATTGTGAATGGAGCCAATTCGAATTCACGTGAATTCTCTAGTTTAGCGAATTTACATGAATTCCAATTGCGTTCAGAATGCTTCAGAATGACTTCCCATTACCCGAAAATGACCCCCCCCTCATTGCCTGAAATTGTGTGAGATGCTTTAATTCGCAATAACGTAAAACCCATGATTGCGTTCGGAATGACTTCCCTTTTGCCCGAAATTGCGTGAGATGATTTAATACGCAATAACGTGAAACCCCATGATTGCATTTGGATTGCCTTTAGATTATACTTCCAATTTCCAACGTCTGATAAGGTCCCACAGTGTTGGTTGTTGTATGCCTCCAAGTCGTTGTTGACTCATGGCAACCCTAAGGTGAACATATGATGGTGTCTTTTGCTTGTTTTTGCAAGTTTCTTCATAGGAAACTCATAGGATTGCCATTGCCATCCAAGGTCACACAGTGGATTTACATAACTGAGCTGGGATTCGAACCCTGGTTTCCAGCATCCTAGTCCAACACTTACACCGCTATGCCACACTGTCTCTCAGAAATATGTTAGCAAACAAGTAAATGCAAATAAATAAATAGTTTATTTCCTCTTTAAAAAAATTTTAAAATGCTAAGAGGTGCTTTAGAAAGACTTTCTTCACATATTCCTGCTTTGTTACTAGAACTGCATGGATGCTTTGCTATTATTTCTTGTTAAGATGGAGTCCCACTGGGACAAGTACGAAGGAAAAGACGACCAATGAGCTCAACTAACCTCGGCTTTTTTATGAATCTCAAATTAAGGATCATGTCAAAAGCAATAATTGCTGAAAGGATTTATGGGTTGTAATAGCTCATAATGCAAGTCCTGGACAAACTTTAGAGAGTCGTATGCCAATTTGAACAGCTGCTGCTGAAGCCTTGGCTCCAAATAACAACTGAGTAGCTATAGGAAACAAAGGCAAATGTAGCACTAAGATTATGGACACATTTGCACTGTAAAAAATAATGCAGTTTGACCCTGCTTTAAGTGCCCTAGCTCCGTCCTCTGGATTCCTGGGGTTTGTAGCTTTACAAATTTATTAGCCTTCTATGCCAAAGAGGGCTGGTGCCATGAAAAAGTACAGATCCTAAGGATCCTAAAGCACTCCCAGAGTCCAAACTCTTTTTGAAAGACTTCCACGGGCCAAAACACACTGCAGAAATAATCCAGTTTAAGACCACATTGGCTCAATGGTAGAGAATTCTGGAGCCACAATAAACTAGTTTCCAGGATCTCCTAGCACTGAGCCAAGCCAAACCGGATTATTTCTGCAGTGCGTTTTGGACTAATGAGAACCAGCATGGTGTAGTGTTTCAGCAACGATTCAGGAGACTCAAGGTTCGAATCCACTGGGTGACCCTGGGCAAGTCACACTCTCTCAGCCTCAGAAGGTGGCAAGGGGAACTCCCTCTGATCCAGTCTTGCCAAGAAAGCCCCGTGATAGGCTTGCCTTAAGGACAAGCTAGGGATGTTGTACCGTCTCAAACATTTTTGATATAGTGTATATGTATGTGTGTATGTGTATGTGCATGTATGTATATAAGTGTGTGTGTGTGTGTGTATTTAAAATGTGTTTTATTCTTTTAATAACTATCTATTTTAATATTGTAAAAAATTTAATTCCTTTTTAATGTACTTTTTCTATGTTTTAATATTGTGAAGCCGCTCTGATTCTCAGTTCTGGGGAAAGAGCGGGATATAAATAAATAAATAAATAAATAAATAATAGTCACCATAAGTTATAAATGGCTTGAAGTAATTAATGATGATGATGATGATGATAATAATAATAATAATAATAAGAGGAGGAGCCCTGGTGGAGCAGTGGTTAAATGCCTGTCCTGCAGCCACTCACTCAAGACCATAAGGTTGTGAGTTCAAGACCAGCAAAAGGGCTGAAGCTCGACTCAGGCTTGCATTCTTCTGAGGTCGCTAAAATGAGTACCCAGATTGTTGAGGGCAAGTGGCTTACAGTTGTAAACCGCTTAGACACTCCTTAGGTGGTATGAAGCGGGATATAAATGAAGCTGTTTTGTTTTGCTTTAATAATAATATTTATTTTCATCATGCCCTCTATGCAATGTAATCGGCACACAACAAGAACAACAACAGAAGACGATTTCGCCACTTTTCGAAGGACTGGCATCTAAGCCGGCATTTGTAAGATTGCCCTACATTAATTGACTTAATCAGATGAGCTACAAACACCCACGCGGTTTACGTAAGGCGATCAACATTTATTTCACCTGGGGCATTGAGCAATGCAAACAAACACCTGGACTATTCCCCATCAAGCCCTTAGAAACCTTAGTTCAGATTCCAAGCAGGATTCCTCTCCTTCAAATACTATTACCTACAACCCTGTTTCCCTGAAAATATGACATCCCCTGAAAATAAGACCTAGTAGAGTTTTTGTTGAATTGAAGTACAAAGGCCTCCCCTGAAAGTAAGACTTAGCAAAGGTTTTGTATATAAATATATATACAGTATATAATAAATGTTCTTTTTTGCTGTTGTTGTTGTTCAACAATAAATGTGAATTCTTCTTCATGGAAAAAAATAAGTCATCCCCTGAAAATAAGACCTAGTGCATCTTTGGGACCAAAAATTAATATAAGACACTGTCTTGTTTTCAGGGAAGCACAGGTACTGTTTTTTGTTGTCGTGTGCCTTCAAGTCGTTTCTGACGTACGGCGACCTTAAGGTGAGCCTATCGCCCATATGGGGCTGAGAGTATGTGACTCACCCAAGGTCACCCCAAATTCTGGCTTGCATGTCGCTGACACACTGGCCTGCTACCAGCATGCCATGGAAGATATTTTTCTCTGTTGTGGTTGTTGTGTGTCTTTGTGTCTTTTTCGACTTAAGGCAACCCTATCATGGGGTTTTCTTGGCAATATTTGTCCAGAGGAAGCTTGCCATTGCTTTCCTCTGAGGCTGAGAGAGTGTGACTTGCCCAAAGTCACCCCAAGTGCTGGACAGCGCCCTGGATTTGCATGTCGCTGACACACTGGCCTGCCACAACCATGGTAAGGATGAGTCTTTCTCTGTTGTTGTTGTTGCTGTGTGTCTTCAAGTCTTTTCCCACTTATGACGGCCCTAAGGCCATCTTCTTGTCAAGTACTGTAGTTCATTGTAGTTTATTATGGCACAAGAGCTCTCTTGCAGAGAAGGCTGAATGTCTCACAAAACTACATTTCCCAGGATTTCCCAGGATTGCCTAGCATTGAGCCAGGACAGTTAAAGCACTCTCAAACTGGATTATTTCTGCAGTGTGTTTGGGACCTCAGTTACTGAGCACCAATTGTCTGAAAGCACCGACTGGAAATCAATGCTTCGTTTGCCAGTGATGTATCTGAGTGCACATTTTCGTTCTAAAACAAATAAAACTAATAACTCTTAAAAAAAGATACGAAGACAGAGGAGTTTATCACATGGGAGGAATTTCTCTCAATTGCGAATGGAGCCAATTCGCAATTATGTGAATTCACTAGTTTAGCAAATTTACGTGAAATCTGATTGCATTCGGAATGCGTTCAGAATGACTTCCCATTTCCCAAAAATGACCCCCCATTGCCCAAAATTGCATGAGATACTCTAATACGCAATTACGCGAAACCCCATGATTGCGTTCGGAATGACTTCCCATTGCCCAAAATTGTGTGAGATACACTCATTCGGAATAACATGAAACCCCATGATTGCGTTTAGATTGCCATTGCATTATACCCCCAAATTCCGTCGTATGATAAACTCCATAGCCAAATTCGGCTGAAGCTGGGAAAAAAGAAAAATGCCATTCTGGATAAGAAGAAAACAGTTGAGAAGGATATTCAGAACAAATTGTTAAGCGCTATGTTTTGAAATATGAATTTAATATAATGATTACGTAAGGGTTTATGAAAAGTTTTACGAAAGGTTGTCTTGGATGCGATACTATCTAGCAATCCCCTATTCATTTAATTTAATTGTTCAGCAGCTGTATTTTACCGATGCTTTTATCGTTAGCTGCTTCGTTCTGTCTGAAGAAGCAGGATATGGACAGGTTGCTTACCTGTAACAGTATTTCTTTGAGCGGTCTTCTGCGAATACATACAAATGGGTTTTAATGTGCATGCGCAGTCAAGCTCGCTAACTTCTGGAATCGCTAAGCAGACTTCGAACTGCAACTTATTGCAACTTTTTTTTTGGCAGTAAAACCCATCTGTAGGATGCACACAGACCACAAAGAAGAAAAATAAATATTTTTATTATAATATAATATAATATATATAATTTAATATATATATATCACACAAATAGAATAATTTTATATTATATATATATATATATATATATATATAAAACTACAAACCCCAAATGTTCCATAACACTGAGCTATAACAGTATCAAATTGCCTTTGGAGGCTGGAATGGGAATGAATAATAATAATAATAATAATAATAATAATAAATAAGCCTCCTCTCCCTTTAAGTCTAAGCCACATTCCTGCACACTGACTGCTCTGCCAAACTTGAACCCAGGACTCCCCCTTTCCAAGCCCAGGCTTTGCAAGGGATTGGCTGTTCCCTGGCTCTCTTGAGATGTCCAGACCAATGAAGAAGGGAAGAAAGCAGCTAGCAGCAAAGGTTGAGCCTGGTTGCAAAAGAAAAGGAGGAGCCAGAAAAGAAAGAGAAGGGGAGCAACTTGCAACAACTTTCAGGTCAGTAGAGGAAAAGGGGCAAAGGAGGGTAAAGGAAAAAAAGGGGCACAGGTGGATTGGGATCTTCAATAATGGGGGGCAAACTGGTCTGGAAAGGGGCTTCCTAGGCTGGAAACCTCTTTCCAAGCCCTCCTTTTGTGATCCCACTTGGAGTGGAGTCTTCCTTGAGGACTCTCCAAAGGTGAGCAGAGGACAAAGAAATGTAGGGCAGGAAAGAAAAGAAGAGGATCTGACCCAAGAACAACTGTAAACACTCATATATCAGTGTCAGTGCATGAGATTATCACACTAGGGTCAATTCCAGAATCACCCCACAATTATCCCATTACCATCCCACAATTATCCCATTGCCAGTAATGGGATGTTCCTTGCCAATAATGGGATTGATTGTGGGATGGTTCTGGAATTGACCCTAGTGTGACAAGCAAGTATCTGAGGGCATTGTGGAATTGCTCCTAGACAGACGGTTGGCATGGATGGAGGACCTGTCCTGGAAAAGGAGGGCACAGGGCACCCTGCCAAGGTGTAAATGGGTGTTTTGGAGAGGTGTGTGTGTGTGCGTTGTGTTAATGTGCTCACACAGACACACACGCACACAAAGTGGAGTTCAAGTTCTGGATGTTTGCTGAACACAGTGCATTCTGACACTACTTTTAACTGCCATGGCTGCAAAATCCTGGGACTTGTTGTTTTGGGGAGGCCCAGCCCAGAGCTCTCTGGCAGAGAAGGCACAACAAGAGCTCATAGAACTGCAAATCCCAGGATTGCATAGGATGGAACTACACAGCACTCCAAGGGGACATCATGCTTCATTCTTTCTGATCTTACAGAATCCTGGGATTTGTTGTTTTGTGACACTCCAGCCAGGACTCTCTGGCAGAGAAGGCTCAAGACTTTGTAGAACTGCAAATCCCAGGATTGCATAGGACGGAGCAAGAGCATTCCAAGGGGTGTCAAGCTGTATTATTTTATATATATATATATATATATATATATATATATTTGTATGTTTCCATATACAACATGTCGATTTTGCATTTTAGTTGACCAATAAAGGCATCATTGTTTGGTGGACTGTCGATGCTATTGGATTTGCTCTGTGGCCAATACAGCCCTGGATATCTCTATAGTCTGGCTCAGTCATGGAATTTTAAATATGAGTTTTATATTTAATTATCGTTCTACGTCTTGTAAAGTAAATATTGCATAGATGTCTTAATATGTGAATTAATACATGATATTAATATGTCGAGATCTCACGTTAGCTTGCAAAGTGTTTTGGAAATTCGTTGTGCTTTGCCTCCCGGTTGTTTATCAAGGACAAAATGTCAGTAACAAAATAAATCTCTACCTTATACATACATCTAAATGCCCACTTTTATCGCGCAACCTGAGATTAAGTGGGCATTAGATGTATGTATAAGGGAGGGAGTTATTTTGTTACTGACGTTTTTGCCGTTGACAACCAACCGGGAGGCAGACCACAACGAATTTCCAAAACACTTTGCAAGCTAACATGTTAAGACCTCCATTTTGCGCACTGCAACTCCCTTCCATCCCCTTCCATCGGAGGCACATTATCCAGAATTCACCTCTTCTGAGGAATTCTACCGGCTTTGTTGTTATTGTTGTTGTTTCGTTGTCACGAAGCCAGAAATCCTCGCTTGACTACTTTAAGTCACCTGATGAATTATTAGGACATCTGGCCCTATCCTGGTGGAACAGCATGTGGGATTGCTTTGGTTTCACTGCAACCCACTCTTGCATTGAGTACGTGTGTGCGATGTGGCCAAGATTATTGTTGCTGTGTGCCTCCAAGTCCTTTTCGACTTTTGGCGAACCTATCGTAGGGGTTTTTTGGCAAGGTTTTTCATAGGGGGATTTGGCATTGCCGTTGCCATCCTCTGAGACTGAGAGAGTGCAACTTGCCCGGGGTCACCCAAGGAGATTTATACTCAAGTGGGGATTTGAACCTGGTTTCCAGAGTCATAGTCCAGTGCTTAAACCGTTACACTACTCTGGCCAAGATAATAGGATTTCCCAGGCCCAAAGGGAAACTGTGGGATGATAGATAGCTTCTAAGGAGTAGTAGTGCCACTCTTATTTGGTCAGCCCTTGCCTAGAATACTGTGTCCAGTTCTGGGTGTTGTTGTTGTGTGCCTTCAAGCCCTTTCTGGTGACCCTAAGGCAACCCTTCAGGCCACACTAGGAGCCCCTATGGGCTCCATTCTGTCCGTCCCAGGTCTAGCATGCCAATGGTCCCAGTGACCCACCCCATAACAGGTTCTGAAGCAAGACATTGAGCGTTTCAGTAGCCCCATACCCTTGGAAAACAAGAGAACCACTCCTATGAAAGAAACCTTTGGTCGCTTGGAATACAAGGGCAACCTTTGGTTCAGAACTGCCCTGCGTGCTTCCTCATGATACCCTCACTATATGTCAGCCATTGGCAAATCATTGACAAACCCCCGTTGCCTGAACTTAGGAACCTCATTTCATATGAACTCTCCCTCGGCAAGGTAAAGCTCTGTCGCAGCTCGTTGTTCATGCCACCTCTTTCTTATAACCAAGACTTTTTGCTGGGATACCTTCTGGTGGCTACCAGTAGAGAGCGTGGTGTAGTGGCTAGTTGGTTGAGCCTTAAGAGAGGTTACACAATGCACTGGATTACAGTACGGTCAAATAAGTCTCACCCAAAATGCTAAAAACCGCAAGTGTTTAGGATTTTGGAATATTTACATATACAGTTGGCCCTCCACATTGGTGGCTTTATTTTCAGTTTTGATTAATATGTTACATCGAGGAATTTCTAGGTCTTCTAGCACAATTCTGCCGGACATTTTTCTGGAGGACCTAGACATTCTCTAGGCATTTGTATGTCTTCCATCATGATTCTATGTAAATATTTCAAAATTCCAAAGACAGCAGGACCTGTAGTAGTTTAGGCTTTGGACTCTGCAGTCCATGGTTCAAATCCTTGGTCAGGCATGTTAAACACACTGGCTCAACCTGCCAAATCACACTCTCTCATCCTCAGAGGATGGCAATGGCAAAACTCACCTCTGAACAAAGCTTGCCAAGAAAACCCCATGAGAGGGTTGCCGACTTGAAGGCACAAAACAAGTTTAGGAATCATAATCCACCTTCTCATATCAAGCTGGTGAGGAGAAGTTTCTCTATATTTTCCCAAATCTCAATTAAGTTATATTACACATTTCATAACTAAGTTTTTAAAATTCCAAACCATTCATTTTCTCCTGCAGAGACTGCTGTAAAACATGAGGTTAAACCAGGAGGCAATTAGGTCCTTCCAAGCTCCTACAACTGTCCGCAAATTCTCCAACAGCCAGGTTTACTTGTTTAGAAGCGGACAGTCTGATTCGAATGAATCATCGGAAGAAGAACTTGATGTCATGGAATTACGAGCGAGAGGGAAGGAGCTACAGCAGAGGAACGCTTCCCGCGAGAAAGTTGGGGACATGGTGTTAGTGGAGCGGGAAGTCGGAAAAGATGACAATCTCAACAAGCTAGCGCTGCAGTATGGATGCAAAGTAAGATGCTACCTGGTTTCAAGGAACCAACATCTTTTATCTACATGGTTTTCTTGTGAATGACACAGTTAATGGAATTAATTTGTAGCTGAGGGTGTTGCATACCTAGGGAGAGTGCTCTGGTTTGTCCAGTTGACAGGCAGACCTCAGAAGGCATCTGCTTCCAAGGGTGGTGCTTAACAAAACAATCCAGGCTGGGAGTTTTCCATACCTTATGTGCCATTGTCTCAGTCACTGTGTTGTTCAGATGATGCAATTTCATGACTTGTTACTCACCTTAACCAGAACAATGAAGTTGTGTGGAGCAGGATCAAAACCTGGTATAATGTGAAGATCAGGACATGCACTGCCATGCACAATGTGAAGATCAGGACAAGCACTGACATGCTAGATCAGACCAAATATTCTAATTAGAATATAAATTATTGTCTTCCGCACAGAATCAAACCATTGTTCTGTCTAGTTTTGTATTGTCTGCATTGACTGGCAGAATCTCTCCAAGGTTTTGGACAGGAGCCTCTCCTAGCCCTAGCTGGGGAGTGAGGGATTGAACATGGGACCTTCTACCACTGAGCGACAGAATAGTTAGCACTGTTTCTAAGAACAGGCATCAGATCAACAATCAGCAAAGTGATGTCTAGCATCCGTTAGCAAATACAGTCATCCCTCCCCGTTCGCAGGGGATCCGTTCAATACACACATACTCCGCAAATGAGAAAAAATGCAGATAGTCAAGCCTCATTGACTATAGCAGTAGTCCACTCCTGCACATGTACGTGCCATTTTGTCTCTCCTGGCTTGCTATCCGTGGAAACTCAAAACCACGAACAGGAAGTCCGCAAACTGGGAGGGATGCGTGTACTCATTTGTATTTATTTATTTCATTTATATGCCACCTTTCTGCTGAACTGGACACAGGACAGCTCATAAAAGATGCTTTAAAAACACTATAGTTTTAAAAACACAATTAAGAACCTCACATTAATATAGCAAGTTAAAAGTATAAAATCATGCAGCCAACATACAATGGGTTTGTCATTTTGGTGGGCTTCTGATCTGTGATTCTGAGTGCCCATGAATCGCCAAGCCCCATATTATTCAATAGCAGCAGTGGGAACGCACACAAGCAGAAGCATGCATGTTCACCTCTGCACCACTGAATATGGGATGAGATTATCTGCATTTTTTTTTAATTTTTTTTTTGCATTCGCACAGTAATCAGAACCTTACAGCCCACCCAGGAAAGTATTAAGTCACATGCTCTCAGCCTCAGGGGAAGGCAAACATCCTCTGAACAAATCTTGCCATGATAAATTTACCTTTGGGTCACCGTAAGTTGGAAATGACTTGAAAGCACCCAGCAACAAAAGCTGGAGTCTGAAAACAAAATAACTGCAATAGAATAGGCATGTTCCAGAGATCATAGAATCTGGAAAGAGACTTTAAGGGCCATGTAATCCAACCCCATGCCATGCCTAAAGCACTCTTGAAAGATATCCATCCAACTGCTGTTTAAAAACATCAAAAGGAGAAGACTGCCCTCTCTGAGGTCATCTATTCCACTGTCAAACAGTTCCTACAATGTGTTCAGGTGGAATCTCTTTTCTTGTAGTGACAAAAGTCCCTATTGCCATTGCTCTCTTTCTCTCCCACACACACAGACAGGTACATACTTTTCTGTCAAAAAGTCCAGGCATGTCGAGCAGAGTTTGCAGTGATAACAGTTCTACAACAGTGGCTAAAAATACAACTATGGTCCCCTCTGCATTTTCATTCCAAGTTCAAGCTAGAAAGACTTACTCAGATACATTATAAAGTCATGTACTTACCAGCAAAAAGTGATGCTTCCCTTTCTGAATTCTTAGGTTGCAGATATCAAATGGATCAATAATTTTATCCGGGAGCAAGACCTGTACGCTCTGAAATCCATCAAAATTCCAGTGAAGGTCCATGGTGTATTAACAGAAACAAGCGAGGAATTGCAGCATCCTCAGAGTGCTGGTCTGTTACTGCCTGAATCAAAAGACGGTGACAACAGCTTCGAGGAAGGCAAGAAAATTGATCAGTATTTCAGAGGCATTGACCAGAAAATTGAACAAGCTGCACAGGTGCTGGTCTTGCCGAGCACAGACTATTGCATCGAAACTCAAAACTGTTCACCTCCACGACAGAAAGAAACCAGCTCTGGGGCAGATTGTGGGATACAGTGGTGGAACGCAGTCTTTGTTATGCTCCTTATAGGAATTGTTTTGCCTGTGGTTTATATTGTGTACTTTAAAACCCAAAAGCTGGAAGTGACCAGCAATGCTGGTTCCAATATGACGGTCAATAACTCATTGCATGGATTAGCTGTGGGTGCACCGGTCCACCTTCAGTCGGAGGAATACCCACCCATGCCTCAGACCCCCAAAGCAGAAACTTTCATCCCAGCAGGGGGATGAGTCCAACTGTCAAAAGATAAAAGCGGGCAAGAGACTTGGTGCTTTTGACGCAACGTTCTGGACAAAGACTGTGAGTTGCTGGAACTGGACTTGCAAGAGACCAAGGGAAACAAGGGCAAAAATGGGACTTGAACCGTGGCAGTTCCAAGTACAGATCTGCCATGTTCATGTAGGAAGAGGGTGGTGGGATTTGGACAGCAGAAAGAGGTGTGCAAGCAAAAGAGCAGACACACACCTCAGCAAGCATCAAAAGCAATCTCAGTTATCAGAAACAGTCAACTGGGGAAATAGGACTGAGGAAGAAGGGTGTATTCCCATCACCCACAGCCCTTTTGTTGTTCTCTGCGACTCCCAATAAACTTGCCACTGCAAGTTTGGTTTTCCTTGCCTTTTTCTGGATGGGTCGAACCATGACCATCTTGTGGAAACAAACCTAGTCAGATCTCCAAATCTGCTTGGCAGGTAATTTTCTTGCAATTCAAGACAAATGTAGTACATGACAAAAGCTAAAAACACTAATATGCATGCTTCTTAGTCATGCTCAAAATGGAAAAGATTTTAAAATTCCTCCAGGACAGCAGGTTAAAATGGAGGATATGTCCTGGAAAAAGGATGCCTGGTCACCCTGAGTCTGGCTGTCCCCAGATCTATAATTTAGGCTAACTCAGAGGACAGATTTGAACTTACAAACAAAATAAATGGGCAAACAGGATGGTAGTTCCAACTTGGAAATTATATACAGTTGTCCCTCCACATTTGTAGCTTTTACTTTTGCAAATTTGATTATTGATGGATTCATTTTATATGTTTTCTCTAGAAATTTCTAGGTCCTTGAGTGCAACTCTATGGCCAATGTCTGCCACTGGAGGACCTAGTGATTCCTAAAGAGAATACTCCTCTAAGGATCTGTCGGTCCTAAGCTACCAGGGCACAACTTGGGCAACAAGCAACACATGAACAGCAGGGCCACCATTTACCTGTCTGTCCATTTAACTAATGCAGGCCACTGCAACTGATACCAAGTTCTGGCCTGCTAAAACATTCTTCATTTAATATCCTGACAAGGACCTGGCAATTCAAAGAGAACGGTGCAAAAGTAAAGCTGTTCTTACTCAGTTTTGCACCCTTTTGGCGAATCGTCTCCGAATTAACAGCTAGTAGGGAGTGCAGGAAATGTGCCACCACACATATTTTTACAGTTCTCTCAAAGTCTGAATCCATGGCTATGGAAACTAGTAAAAGTTGCCTGCAATGGAAAAAACAGCTAAATCTGTTGCAGCTACAAGTCTTCCAAAGAGCAGCATGAGACACTCCCTGTAGATCCATGCCAGAATCCCAAGTATTACTTTCCATTCCGTCTCACCTGTACTTTAACTAACACTGTTAATAACAGAGTAGGATTTGGCTAACACTAAGTAGGTTAGAGACAAAAAGGGAAATCAGATGTATTTGGAATATTCGAGCAAGAAAACAAGGCAATGAAATCTCTATAGGAGCGGGGGAAGAAGAGAAATGGATGGTTATAGATATGGAAAAATCATGGGGAAATAGAAGGCACAGAACTTTAAAAGTAAATATGGAGATGTTCTCTGGCTTGGCTAGGCACTCATCCATACTTTTATAAATGGCAGATATGACTCATTGAACATCTCTTCTTTGCCACGTGATGTGGACTTTTCAAGAGGTACAGCAAGAGCAAGAGAGGAATTTTAACATGAGGACTCCATGTAATCTGAGGACAATATTGGCTGCTCAAGGCAGTTTCAGAAGAATCACAACTTTCATTTCAATTAGTTCATACAGAGAAATACTTAGTAAACTCTCTGAAATGAAATGGCTACATGAATAAAATTTCTCCATAGTCTTAATTTCTTCCATAGCTCATTGGTTTTCCCAGGACTAGCTGATACATATGTATACACAGCATCTTGAATTTAAGCACAGATTATACGGAGGGGGGGGGGGGTCAGATAAAGTCAGTGTCTTACCAGATGTTCCCCAAATGTTTTGGACTATAACTCTCATCATCCCATACCATTGGCTGGGATGACAGCCTAAGAGGAGCTGTCATCCAAAACATTTTGATAGGGGGCACAAAATTTGGTAAATCTGAAACAGGCAACTCATTATGTCGGTCCTGCAGTACTTGTTAATCCAAACTATTCCAAGTTTGCAAATTTCATACCGTTCTTTGACGAGTGCCTCAGCATGCGCTTCAGAGCAAGACTTCCCATCTGCTTACACCTTGCGGTAAGCCTGGGTGAGGAATGCAAAATTGTAGAGCTTGTTACCCTCACATTTCCATTTTGGAAATTTACAATAAGAAATTTTGATTCAGCACCCTTTCAATGTGAGAGCTGCGTCTTGGTGTATATTCCAGAGGGGTGAGCTTCTCTTTTTAATTCTACTTAATCAGCCACCTCAACCTACAATGCAAAAAAATCCCATTCAGTTCCTTTAACACAAATGTGTGTTTAAGCCAGGAGTGGGCACAGGGTGGCCTGCAGATATTTCACAGCAAACGTTATTTTGTTCCAAGATGCCCTGAAATATCCTCTAGAAGTCATGGTGGGCATTTTCACCATGTTTGGAGGCCCCTTTGCTCCCCCCACTGTGGTCAAGCACATTTTTGCAACCCCCCCCAAAATTATCCCCCCCCATGCCCTCCAGGAGATGGGTAGCATTTCCATCATGTTTTGTGCCCACTTTAGACCCAGGAGAGGCCTTTTTGAAACAGGAATTAACTTCTGCCCATTTTCTACTGTTAAAAATGGCCTCTCCTGGCTTAAAATGGCCCATGACAGCCCCAAAACAGAGGAAATCCCCCCTTGAGAGCATTTTGGGACACCAAGATTTTTTTGCAGGAAAGGGTGAGGTGGAAAGAGGCAGCCCTTCAAGATCTAGGGAGGCTAATGTAGCCTCCTGTTCTTCCAGTTACCCATCCTGGTCTGAGCAAATAGTTGCTTTTATGCCAAATTTAATTCTAACGCATCTTTGGAGCGTATACACAAGCACATATACACCAAATGGGGAACAGTGGACAACTCATGCTTGCAATTCTTTTTCCTCATATCTTTTCATTCATGAGCACACATTTTTTAAAAAATAAGTAACTGTTTTGGACAGGAATCCTTTCATTTTCCTTAGCGTATCTGAATTTACACCAAAATCATGTTTAAAAGGCAATAGGTGACATAGAGGCAGTTTTCAGGACTTAAATGTACAGTGATCCAATTTTAAACATCTGTAACCACACTGATTATTTTTAACCCAAGGACCTCAACACATTTTCCAAGACCCACTAACAAGGCCACACCGCTGTAGTTGCCAGAAAGGAAAGCTAACCCATAGGTGAAGGTGAGAGGGAGAAATGCATTTCAATTCATTCCACCAAACAATTCAAGTTTCAGTATCGAAGAAAAGAATTTCAAGTAGGTTTTGAAAAGCATTTGCACCATCTACAGAATAAGGATATCCGTGGCAAAAGAAAGGTGTGTTGAATATCTGCCACCAATAGCAGAGGGAAGAACAATATAGACAAGTGTCTGAAAAGGGATTAATTTCTTTAGATGACTGCAACTTACTTGGTAGGAAATAATTTCTCTTGCATCTCGCATGCCATTTAACCTGTCAAAAATGGGTAGAGAGTAGGACAGGCTCCAAATTCAAATAATACAAGTTATGTCCTTTGTTTTACTAATAAGGGGCACAAAATTGGGTAAATCTGAAACAGGCAATTCATGGATCTTTACAGGCAGAAAGGATGCAGTAGCAACAACCAAACAAACCAATTTTTAGGCACTGACAGCATCAGAAAACAGAGCTGGGTTGTGGAAATGAAGGAAACTTCATTCTAAATATGAGAGAGTCTGAAGTACACAGTAAAAGCCAGTATTTTTACTTTAGTGAATGCAAGATACAAATATTTTACAACAACCTCTAGCATTTTCTTAACCATTTGATAAAAAGTTCACTAGAATATTTATTGTATATTGAAGAAAAAACACCACATTCAGGGAAAAGAGATTAACTTAACTTTTTTTTCCTTTAAAGATTCGTTCAAAGATGGCAACAAAGTCCAGCTTGTGCCGCCAGGCGGCTTTAACCGCAAACAGCTTCATCTGTGAACTGTTGACTACAAACATTTACCAAGTACATATATTTTTTTATTTTAAAAAAAGCTTTTCTTTTTTAAATATAGCAAAGCAGTGTTTTCTTGCACAGCAAAGTGAGGGAAACTTCTAATATATTTTAAGTCTTTCACATTCTAAATTTCAAACTTCTTCCCATGGTTGATCTGGCAGGAGTCATTTATGTTCCTTATTTACTATGTATTTCTTGTGCGCACATTACACTCGCCAAAGCATTAGTGTCCCTTATAGCTGAAACATTTCCTACATGCCTTCTTTTTTTAAAAAAAAAGAATATTTACTATTACAGCATGCCAAATCAAGTCAGCGTTGCCATGTCTACCACAAACAACACTCCATTCTATCAACTTGGATTTGTGCAAGATGTAAATCCGCAGCACTCTTGACCTAAATGCCAATGATTCCATTAACTCCACGGATCTTTGTTTTCAGGGCTGTTGCTTTTAAAGGGACCCCCCTCCCCAAGCAAACCCCAATCTGAGTGAGACACATTATATGCCCCCCTCACAAAGCCAGTAGCACCTCAGGAACTATCAGCTCCCTGAATATGAAAAGGAAACATGTTCGATATGCCTACCTTTTCACAAGCAGGGAGCTTGGCATTAAGGAATCTTTCAGGCAATGAAACCCCAACCCAAGGTACCACATGCTTCCTTAAATTTTGGATCAGTATCAAGTGTGTTGCTAAAAAAAACCTGGGCCTTAGGGCTGTCAATGCCATAGCTGAGGACCTTGACAATGGCCAGTATTTCATTGCACCATTAAAGAGCACCCCTTCCCCAATTCCTCCTCCCCCCCCCAATAAAAAACACCTTTCTAGGCATAGCAGAAACCCCCCTTCATGTTTCAAAAGTGTTTATCTAAGCATGACAGCTCAAGGTACAAGTCCAGAGCTATTTCATGTACATGGAACTAGCTGAATGGTTCTTTGGATTCTTGCCGGTGTCTCCCCAACCCACCCAACCCAGTCTCTGCTACCGCTGCTAGCTGCTTCAGTGCAAAACCAAATCATTTTGGTACATAGGTATAGCATCATGGCAGTATAGAAACACTGAGTCACTCACATGCCAACTGAAGGATGCCTGCTACAGTTTACGTAAGCACAAGCAATCCTGCATACTGCTGCAACTAACCTTACCTAAAGGATCAAGGTGTGAGATATCCAAAATGTCTACAGTTACATTATTAGTGTTTGTTTATTTTTAAAGTCAGTATTTTTTTTTATTTTCACGATGAGAAATTCTCCTCTAGGGAGATGAGGGCCTGATCCTAGGACAAAAAAGATGGGACAAAAGTTAACAGTCTGATTCTGAAAGCTTGTTTCTTTTTTAAAAAAACAAAACAAAACAAAAACACATTTGGTTGGCTGGATTCAAGTACAAAGCCCAAGCCTTTTTTAAAAAATTCTCCTCTTTTAAGAAAAATGTATAGTGATGTAACTCCTTACAAACCTGCATAGGAATAAAGACTATTGAGATACAGTCAGCAAAGCCATCTCATTAAGGCACACAAGAAATCAGACAGTAAATGTGAAATGTAGAACTCCCATTCAAATGTACAACAAAGTTCATGTCGGTGCATAAATAGCAATTGGCAACATACCCTTTGAAAGCATCAGAAGGATCTATGAAGTGGTGTTTGGTGGTTGGGATAGGTGAGCGCACTGACTGAATATGGACAGATTTTCTTATCAACCCAGTCAAGAAATAAGTGGCTGCACCTCGTTTCTATGGGTTCTTTGCAATGCTGAGGAATTATGAAGGGAATACTCACATACACACACACACAAAACTTTCTAAAAAATGAAAATACTGTAGATCCAGCTAGAAAACATACAATCTTCTAACAGCAAGTACAGTTTATACAGGGGGAGGGAGAGGGCCGGAAACAGGTGAAAGAATCTTACAGAGGGAAAAGCTTACCCTTTAACTTTGACATAATACCACCTTCCCATGAGACCATGCATGATGTGGTTTACATTTTACAGACATTCAAGAGCACTGAGATCGTCTTGAAACGTATTTACCGGCAATGAAGAACTAAAATTAAGAGCACTCCACTACATCGCAATTACCTGCGTGTCAAGCAGGGCTGCTATTTTCCTCCAAGGAAATTCTAGCCCCTTTGCTGAAAAACATTATTGGCATCTCATAAAACCTGGCTCGTAATTTCAAAGGTTCACGTTTAAACTAGATTCTTCAAGTCATTCTAATAATGCAATTTAATCATGTAAACCACATTTGAGGCATATGCTGTATATAAGGACATCTTCCTTGGAAGTAGCTCCCCAGTAGTGACATGGGGACTACATGATGTAAAACTGGTTCACACAGACATGTTCTACTCAACTCACTACTTGCCAGCGTTTAGTAACAATGCAAAGGGCCTGTACAATTCAGAGGACTACCTAATTGTTGTAAGAAATAATCCATTAGAGTGCCCATTGCTAAACCAGTTTGACTTTCTTCTACAAAATGTTAGACAGATGTACCACTATTACTACAGGTATTACTTTAGCATGTGCCTCTCTCTCTCTCTCTCTCTCTATATATATATATATATAGTAAGAAAACATGAGACAGGCAGCATCTTTAAATGAAACCAATGCTAATGGCTTCTCCCCATGTAAGACGACAGATCTGGAGGATTGTCAGGACTGCAGTAGTAGAGAAAAAGGTGAAGATCTACAGATGCTGCAATTCCAATAACTATAAACTCCCTCCACAGATGCTGTTTGCCTTAAGTGTCTTACTTACTAGCAGTACAAAGACACATTTCACATCTGCTATACATTAAATCTATACATTAAGGTCTGGGTCCTCCTGGGAGTCCCAACTAGAGAAGACCTACACAATCAATGAGATTTACATAGCAGTGACTCAATAACTGGTTCAATGGTTTTTTTAGTTAAGTCCTCTTAAAGTATTCAGGCCTTACGATGGCTGTTAGGAAATATATTTTGGATATGCAGACGAGCCACAGATGTGCCTTGGCCGGTTCACATCTCCTCGTAGTAAACATTTATCCAAAGACTAATAATTCATGCAGCTCTGTGAAGCAGATTTTAACCTGAGGCAGAAGCAATAAGCTCAGAAGTAATAAGCTACACACTTGCCGGGGGACGTGGGCATTTTTAAAAGGATGCCAGAAGACGTTTTTTCTTCTAAAGCACAGCTTGCCCTAAACCCAAACACCATTTCAAAACCCTTCTCCGCTTCTCTGTGTATGCTTCCATTATTTCAAGCAATGATGAGGGACAAAAACATCCACCCACCCACATCAAAAGAGGCAGCTTTATATAATGCCTTAGAAACATGTTACAACACCTTTTCCTATTTATGCAGAATGAACTTTGATGCTGGATTTCTGTGGAGGGAATCGCAGAGGGGGCTATCACTTTGCTATCTATATACATATATTTATATATGTATATATACACATATATGTATATATATATTTATAAAATGTATAATGAAGTTTTACCATACGGCACCAAAAAAAAAAGAGAGAGATAGAGTACAATTTTTAACAACACACATTCACCACCAGTGAGGGGGGACGGCCCCTTTTTAAAACACCCTCTGAAAAAATCTGGATAATATTAATTAAAATCCAAAAGGAAGTACAGTATATTGAACAAAATAGTAAATATTAAACAGTGAATACTCTACTTAATAAGGACCTCGCCTTTTTCTTTTTTTTTCTTCAAGTCGGCGTCAATCCACAAAAATATACTTTTTAATCTGGTGAACGTACAATACATACGTACTTACACCAAAAGGTGATAATATATTTAAGATGCTATATACACAACGTTTGGCTCAAATTTTAATTTACATATAGAATAATAAGTATTCATGGCTTATTTTTCCCCAAGGTTCTGCCTGCAAGGTTTTTTTTTTCTTCCTCCCCTAAACCAAAAAGCAACAGACAGTAAAAAAAGAAACAAACAACCAAGTTAGACTTATTCTCTACCAAAAAAAGCTACACCGTACAGCTTTGGCTTGTATAAATAATTCATAGCAGAATGTGTTCAAAAGTACTGTATATAATTTTCCATATAGTCTTCAAAGAAGGGTATTTTTTTTAATAAAAAATATACACGAGCTAAAACTGTTTTTCTATATTTTAAAAAAGGTAGGAGGAACGTAAGAAAGAGCTTTTAAAACATATTCCAATTATAACTTAATATATTAAAATTTTCATTATGGACTATCTTCTAGGCTAATATCTTCTGAGTATTTCATGCACTTTATTTATGTCTCTCTCACACAGACACACACTTGGTTTTAAAAAAACTGTATTTGAACCACTATTTTTTGCATGTGCAAAAACAGGTGTGTGTGTGTATGTTTTTAAAATAATGCCAGCCCTTCTCCATGCACCCTTTGCAAGAGAGACCCATGCTAGATTGGGAAATATAGAGGTCATTCTATGTACAGTATTGCTTTCTTTTCCTACTGCTCTGCTGCTACAAAGCATAATTATAACTACAGGGTACCACACAGTTGTTGGAAAACACACATGGGAATACTACTACAGGAAAGTCCTCACGGTTCTGCCATCTAATTTGGTAGATTACATAACGGATACATTTCTTTTGCAAAACATTATTCAAGGAACAAAGTCTAGATTAAGTGCCGGACTAGACCATTGCCTATAAGGGTTCTTCTATCTTTTAAACCATGGGGCGTCTGCAGCTATACAAGGAGTTGGTATTAAGTGCCTGCTGATTTTTCTTTTTTGTGTCTTTGCTACACACACTCACACATATATATGTATACAAAGATATATATATGCATGTATGTATATACATATAAATATTTATTTCATGTCCTTATTTATAAATTTAGATATGTCAGGACTGTCCATTGGTATAACTCAAAAATAGAAACAAAAGGAGGAACTGGGAGCTTAGGTCACCCAGGTGTCCATTCTCATCCGCTTTACTGTTGGACTTTCTCTGTCTTCTGAATTTGGGGGTCTCCCCAGAGCGACTGGCGAATGGAAGTCGTTCCTTGGGTCCTCCCGATCACTGCCGTCATACGAACTGCTGGAACTACTGAGACTGTCAACAGGAGAGCGCCCCATTTCTTGCCGTGACTGCTGCTGAGACTGTTGCTGCTGTGGTGCCTGTTGTTGTTGTTGTTGCTGCTGCTGCTGTTGCTGTTGTGGGAACGTGGATGGAGTCACTCTTTCTCGAGGAGGTGAAATCGGTTCTGACTTGATGTTAATATTTTGGTTGGTATTAATGGATAAATTGGAACCCTGAGATAACTGGCCTCCAGCCCTAATAAAGAATTAAAAGTTGGATTTGGGGAAGAAGAGAAAGAAAATATTATTTATGATGCTTACCAAGTAAGACTACAAAAAAAAAAGCATAACCTTTTCATGAAGGAGATTACAATCTTAAATTTAATAAGGCAAATAAAAAGTGAGGGGACGTTGAAATAGAAAAGCAGTATAATTCGATCAATACTGAGCTGAAAGTAAGCTAGAAACACATATGGATGCCAAGATACAAGGTTGGAATTGTACAGAACGAAAAGTCAGGCTGCGCCACAAAAGGTATTTCCTGAAAAGAAAACATATTTTGTTAGCCAGCCATAAAGAATGACTAGAAGTTGTGGTCTGCTATTAGCTTACAAACTCTGGCTTTCTTACACCAAGTTTGTCATTCTCCCCAAAAAACCATAACTATCTTTGACTTCTTTCCCCAGCTGCCTACTGTGAAACAGTAGGTGACAAAAGGGCCATGAGATAAGGCAGAAATGGGGGAAAGCCAAAATTCGTTTTGTTGGTTATTTGTATGTCCCATTCATGGCAACATCTAGCATAAACCATGATTTGGTGTGATATATCATTGTGTCCAAAGACTATGCATAATGAATGTCCCTGCTATACCAAGACCTGGGATACAATGGAACACCACAACACATTACAGTTGGCTCTTCCCTTACGCGGGGAATTCGTTCTGGACACACATACCCTGCATAAGGGGAAAAAACGTGTATGCTCGATCCCCATTAGAAGAAATGGTGCACCTGCCTGCGGTGTGTACCCCATTACTTCTTCCTGGCATGCTAAGGCTTCTTCCGGTGTGGGATTCCAGCGTATGCTGGAAGCTGTGTAAAGTGCACCAGCATATAACACGGGTGCACTGTACATTAAACCAATAGTTGGGAGTTGCTAGTAACTGCCATGACCACGTTAGTGTGATCATGCTGTAATTGGAGAAGAGACACAGGAAAAACATAGGAAAGGAGCTAAAACACACTAACTGGAAATGAAATAGAAGGTGTTTTCTGTTATTGGGCAATCATGCATTCAACTACTAGAAGCAAGTCAAACACAAGGTATCAGACCCTTTTCCCAGCCTGAATACTGGCACTCGTATAAAGGGAAAAAACATTCCCAAACATGGAGGGATTAAAAACCAATGAGTTTCCAAAGTGCTGTTTACTGCTGATCCTTTAAAGCAACAGGAGTGGTTTGAGCAGTCACATTTGTTTTCCAGAGCAGAACTGATCCAGAAACTCTAAGCAAAGTGTTGTGTTGCACTGCCTTGGTAACCCTGCCTTTAAATTCATGCCAGTTTCATTTATTTATTCAAATAAGAAGATTACAACATTGCTGTTTGCATGCAGGAAGGGACAATGAATGGACAAGTAAGTGCACAGGGATTTTCCTACAAAATTCCTTCTAACTCCCCTCAGCTGCAAGCCAAAAAATCAAAATCTTCACCGAGCAAGCCACGCACATATTTCCAATCTGCTGAAAACTGAAAAGTAAAAACACTGGACATTATTTGAGACTAAACAGGAGATGTGCAGAGGCTGACAATTTTTCCTGGGGTGGGGGGAAATGTTCTACTCACACAAGAGAGCTGAGGGCTGCCTGCCCCAAGTGATGCTGTTGCCAGGCAGATACTTGTCCCAATGAAAGCATTCCTGGGGAGTTAAATCCCTGTAGGGCTGACAGGTCTGCACTAGTCAAGGAGTAATCTGGAAAAGGAAGCAAGTGGGGAGGAAACCTCTTTTCATCAGGAAGTTTAAGCTTTTCACTCTCACCAACTCAATATCAAACAGAATTACTTTGATGCCAGGTACTTGAATTCACAAAAAAATTCAGTCTTTGATACTGTTTGAAAGACTGAAATCTCACATTGCTAACTACTTCAAGACTCAAGGTTGTTTTATATATCATTAAATACCACTTACATTTACTACTTACTCAAGAATCAACTAGGCTAGGCCCAAACAGAACCCCTGTTTTTAATGCTGGTATTTCACCGTTAGAGCTTCCAAGATTGTCTGGAAAAGCCCTTCGCTCTAAACAGGGCAGAAGTCCTCTCTGTCCCATGCCCTTCTTAGTCTCATTCGGTGGGAACAAGGGAGAGGGCATGCTTGACGGCTGCTCCCATATTTTGGATTTCCTTCTCTAGAGGTGCCAGGATGCCCCTGCATTTGTTCTCCTTTTGTCAGCAAGCCAAAGTATTTTTATGCCATCAACCTTATAGAAATTGACTAGAGTGGGTTTTTAATGTTATGCAGTGCTGTTTTAAAAGTTTGCATATAGCCAAAGTATTTTTGTGCCATCAACTTTATAGAATTTGAATGAATTTTAATGTTTTTAATGTTTTTAATGTTTAACATTTTAACCTTATAATTTTTAAAACAGCCTTTTAAACACCTCTTACACTTGTATTAGTGGCTTTGTAGTTTTAAATTTACAGAGAAGGAAATTGAGAAAAGTGTGTCCCGTGAGACAGCCACAGTGAATCACACTAAATCATAACATGTGGTGTCAGATACTTCTTAAAACAAGGATCTAAATGCCACTTAAAGAAGTAATGGACATCTAATAAAGAATATCAAAGCTTGTCAGCTATATTTTAACATCAGCTTTCAGGCAATGAGTTGTATTTTACCTATAGCAGTCTTAACCTCAAAATGCCCGATTATGCATCTGCTGGGAGGACATCCCTATCAATTTGCTGTGCCAGCAAGTAGGTACTTAAAATAAGTCATATTAAATGCTATGCCAGCGCAATGTCACAGATGTCCCATGCAACATTGCCACAGAGGATAGGGTTTGGGGAGCAAAAACTGAGCTGAGTGGGATTCCAGTGTCTACACCACAAACATGAGGCATTACACTTTAGACCACTGCAAACTATTTTGGGGTTTTGATTAAAAAAATTATTTAATAATTGTTTGTTTTTAGAAAGTTTAATTTTCCCAATGTAGCTATGATATTTTACAAAGCAAAGTGAATCTCATTATAGGCTCAAACAGCTGCTCAATATATTACGCAGAACAAGTTGGCAGAACTTGGAGTGTATCACTTTAGACTGTAGGTGAGGGTGGGCCATTTTCCCAGCTGTACCATGCTCTTTCCACATCTGGCGCCTACATTTTTTACTGCTTGTTGCCAGGAAAGCACAGTATTTTCCTCAAGGTTTAGATCAATTAATTTTTATTAAAGTTTCTATTTCTTTTAAGCTACCACAGATTTTTATTGACTCACGTTTTTGCTCATGTTTTGTACTGTTTTATTTGTTTTGTACCATTTGTAAAAAAAATGTTTTAACAAATGTTATGTATTTTTACCCTTTTGGGTAAGGAGCTCTTGTGGCGCAATGGTTAAATGCTGGTTAAAAAAGCCACAACACTGTGAGTTCGATCCCAAGCTCCAAGGTTGACTCAGCTTCCCATCCTTTTGTAGGTTGGTAAAATGAATACCCAGCTTGTTGGGGGCAACTGGCTTACAGATTGTAAACCAAGTACAGAATGTCGAGTTCACTACTAAGCAGTATAGAAATGTAAATTTTATTGCTATTGCTATCCAGCCAGGAAAAGGCAGGATTTAGATGGTTAAAAATGAGAATTCCTATATGCTTGCAAGCATGATTTGATGTGCCCTAGGAGGTTTTTTAACACCTCAGAGATAGGGCTGAACTAAAGGTTTAGAATTCTCTCAACATCTTTCCTAAAGAAATGGGTCTAAAGAGAAAGCCAACCACTGAAAACTTACCAGTGTTGTAGGCAGTGGGCATAGCAGAATAAACCAGTCCCTGCGGGGGCAAGCTTGGAGTTGTCACAGACACAACTGGTGTTGCAAGAGGTTGTGTAGACTGAGAACTGCTTAGCCGTTGTGTGTTCTGTAAATGGTTAACAGAAGAACAGATGTAGTAAATAAGACATAATTTTAAAAAAGAGCACAGTTAAGTCAAGCGCATGCTGGACTAGGTTAACACTTCCTCCTTGCCTATGGAATTTGTACAGCATTTATTAGGAGCACCAGGGGGAAAAATTTTTAAGCTGCTCTCATCCATGAACAGAGTGCTAGATTCAGTTCAAGAAATGTATGCAATGACAGGCCTTGGACCAGTCACACTCATTGCCATCTGATCACTTTTCATGAAGTTGCTGGCAGCATGAAAGCTCTTAAGTAGTAGTATTCAGAGTACTTAACTTTGTGCCTTGTATGCAGCAGTATTAATGTAATTGCATTTTAAAAAGTGAAATAGGTCTTGGAGAAAGCATCATTTAAAGAAACTTTCTATGGATGTACCCAAGACTAATACAGGTCTGAATATTAAAGCTTGTTAAAGGTTTGGGTTTTTTTTTTTTCTTGCTTGTTTTGCTAAGCTGCTGCTGCAGATACTGCTGGATAAAATGCAACTGCCTAAACCATTTCAAAACGTTTTAAAAACTAGGTTTGGTACCAGCTCAGCCTAGTAGTTAAATCAGAGTGCTCCCTGGGGAAGAAGAATTCAAGAGACACTGGACTAATCTGCACAACCTTGTCAAGTGGGATTAGAAATAAAGAGAACAGGAAAACATTACTTCTGTGATGGGGTGTTGTCCCAACCCCCTAATATTATTTTCCCAATCTTTATTTCTTCTTATTCCATTCACTAATGGAGAAGGGGGGAAAATACTAAAATTAAGAAATGCCAAGGAGAGATCATAACTTCAAGCCTAGTACAGAAAAAAAAGACGTACAATGAGGGCAGCATACTTAAATCTTTGCCTAGAGCCACAATACAGATTGAACCAGCCCTAGCTAGCTTCAGTTCCAATGAGAAACACATGACCTAGTTGTTTGAAGGAGGCCTTTTAATTATTATTTTTTAGCCGGATGCATATTTCTCTCGGAGTAAGAGTCACGCCACCAGAGGGCAATCGCCTCCCATACTTGTAGACTACAAATCCCTCTTTGTCTAGGAAAACTTGAAAGCCACTTCACACTAGACTTTTGACATACTGAAAGAGACACCATACATGCCCTTTCTCCCCAAACATGTGATGTGGATACACGCATTTCACCATGGGCAAACACTACAAATATCTTGCTTTTTTTTTTAAAAAAAAAAAAAAGGAAAAGCAGAATAAAAAAATTCATTCATTGACCCACTTATAAGCACATTTATTTATATATTGTGGGGTCCACCTCACAGACTAATGTGTATCCATAAAGTAGTCGAAGAAATGTATATTGCAAGGTTACCTGACTAACTACAAGATATTATCCACAAAGTAAATAATAAGAATATGGCTCAAAGAATATTTAACTGTGCCTCTCCTTTTCTTTGGTCCCTCTTGGGAAATGGAGCACAGGTGCAAATTACAGGAGTTCTGATAATCACTAGCACTTCATATAAAAACAGTAAGCAACAGGTTGTGGATAACCACACAACATCTTGCACTAAACATTATATTTTCATTTCAACGCACACCACAGTAGCCAACAGGGTGCATTCACCAAAACAAATAAAGAAACAAAGACAAAACACAGCAATCCCATGCTTTCATGCAAAGAGCCCCGTATCAGCAACCGATCTGGGTTTAAATTGTCTCCAAAAAAAAAAAATGAAAGGGTTTTACAATCGGGCCTCCCCAAGTTTTTCATCATGCTCTTTTTGAAATGACAGCACCAGTTGTGCTAAAAAAAAGGAGGAGTAAAATCTGTCATAATTTGGGTAGAAGCAAAAAAGTGAGCTTTAGATTTACAAGAAAGCAAATCCCACGAAACGATTGGTAAAAGGTCTTTTTGAAAGGCTAACATGGTTTTTTCTAGCAAGGGGGAGAAGAAGAAGAAAAAAACCCAGCCTGCAACTGTATGCTTCTTTGAGTAAACAGGGAAGACCCTTGTGGTTTGCTTCTCTTGTAGAGCATGAAATTAACTTCATCTCGAGAAGGATGACTTCATCAAGAATGATGTAATCTCAAAGAAGAAAAGCAGCAGCACAGGATCTGTGTTACAATTTGAGGAACTCGATGAGCCAAGTCCCTATATCTAAATAAACAAGTGACACAATATAAGGCTTTGTTTACAGAATTGTCAAAGGTTCTTAGGCAGTTGCTGTTAGAGGTCCCATCCCAATGTTCCCTTTTCAGCAGCGCATTAAAAAAAATTAACTCTCTCTGTAAAGTTTATTAATTTCCATATTTGCTCAGCATGGTTATGATAAACCGGGCAATGGTTCTTTCTGCAACAGAGGGAACATTGGTCTTAGGTTACACCACATAGTTAACATGAAAGCTCTCCAGATGTTGATGTCTCATACCAAGTAGGAACCCAGACTCACCAACTCCAATTCATCCTCCTCCGACTGTACTCAGCAAACAAGGGGAATAATACAGTTACTAAGAATAGGACAGTATTCAAGAATGAAAGAGTCATGCTGATACTTGTAAGAGTTAGCTATATTTAGCCCTGCTAGTATTTTGAATTTACAATGTGATTCAGTAAGCGGTCTTGCATCATGTGCAACAGAGCTGATAGCCAGCTCGAAAAAAGAATTTATACACAACTGGCCCAAACTTTCTATGAGCAAAGGTATTGTCCTTTGCTCTCAAGGAACACCAATTTGTTGTGGTTACTGTAAGCATTTTAAATCAAAGAGCACTGCTAGTTCTGTTAAACTGTTCTGGCAGCCCACAACTCAGCCTTTGCAGAATGATGAGCTAAACCAAGCTGAAGGTTTACTGAGGTTCAACTCTGAACTCTATCAGTGTGTCTTGTAATAGTTTGAGGGTACAAGAAATTGTGTAGATGAGATAAGGTACAATTGTGACTTGCATTGGAGTGGATACATTTCATGTCTAGCACTGGCAAGGAGATGAAGTTGTACCTGAGTTCCCTTCCAACGCTATGATTCTATGCCCAAGAATTAAACACCCAGAGTTAAGAAGGAAAGTTCTGTTTCAGGCCCTACAAGCTGCATACCTGTAACTGTGATTCTCTGAATCTATGAACATACACATAAAAGTATCTATGCCTGTTTAATGTACATTGGGAAACTTGGTATATTTTGCAGAGGAACCTTTTGGTGGAAGTCCTGTGTACTGCACACTTATATTGTGGGTTTTGCCTTTCTCCTCAGTTCTGTATCTGCTGCAGTGGGAAAACACTGCTTAGATCAAGAAGGTTCAAAATGTGCAGTGTACAGGCAATCAATTTGTGAGAATGTAAGATTTTCTTAGTGAGAAAAGTATGTTTACATGAATAAAGCAGAGCAAGCACTGGGCCTGGCTGCCACAGAGAAATGTCCATTCTAGAGAACAGAAGATTGTGAGCTCTCCCCCCGTGATATTACTGAATATGACCCTTATCAGTGGAAGACCCATGAGGAATGTGCTCATACACATAACCAACACATGAATAACACAGAAGAAAACTGCAGGAACACCTAGAGCACAAATAATTTTGTGTGTTATGAGAGGAACAAGGAGCCACAGTGTAGAGGTTCTGAGTATTGGACTAGAACGCCTGAGACCAGAGCTGGCATTCCCTACTTAGCCACAGAAACCCATTGGGAAGTCACACGTTCTAAGAAGGAAGTTTCCTCTAAATAAATCTCTTCTCCTCCTCCCCATAAAAACTATGACAGATTTGCCAGAATCTGGAGTCAATTTGAAGGTGCTTAATAAGAACAACAAAGGCAAAGGAAGGATGCAAGATGTTTAGGATTGTTTCAAAAAACAGAAGAGTTCGGTACAGTATTTGTAAAACTTATGTGAACTTAACCCTGCCCCTTCTATAGACATCCGAATCCAGTTTGGGATAACATCTTTGTCCATACAGATGTGCATTATTTACCAAGAGTAGCACTTTTAAAGAACACTGTGCATAAAGCAAGCAGTCAAGAAGTTAAACTTACCAATGGAGGCATCATGCCTTTGCTCGATGGTGGGATGACAACTCGCAGATCTGGCTTTCGATTGTTCATTCCAAGGTTTCCTCCTCCAGGGGGAGGGGGAGATTTTGTAGGCATCACTTTGCTTAGACCATTTCCACTACCAGTGCTGCTAAGCAGGCCTGGCGAAGCACGTGAGTTCACAAAGCCATTTCCTACAGCAGGTGATGGGAAAAGGACAAAAAGAAAGAAAGGAACTTCCTTTAAGAGAGAAAAATTAATATCCTTACATTGCATTCGTTATCATATACACATTGGATATACAGTATTTTGATCATTATTTTTACAGGCAGACACAACAGCGTTCCAAGGAAATATAGCAGCCCTTAAAAGTGTATAGGTAACTTATCAATAAAAAGACCAAGAAGAGGTGGGTGTGCTCCTTTTCACTTGTGCAGCTTCAGCCCAGATCTCTGCTGCCATCACTCATAGCCCCTTATTCTACTACAAAACACAACACAAAAAATAGATACTTGTTTCCCAGAAGAATCCTACTCCCAACATGATGTCAAGAACACAATTCTACTTGGGGTAAAAAGTACATGTGCATCATGGTTCCAAACCAAATTGCTAGAAATCTGGCTGCAGCAACAGGATGCAATCTCAATGAGTTTGGAGGAAAGCAATGTAGGAGCTTGCCCACTCTGCTTCAGAGTGAATGCTGAACTTCCATTCAGGAGTGTCTCAATGCAACACATGCTTGGCCATCAGCCTTTATGTCCCCATGTTGCAGGATCATCCACAATTCACAAATCTGGATCAGAGACTATGATTCTGTAGGAAGGGTTCCATGTAGCTAGAAAATGTCAGCAATACCAATGTAAAAGGGAGTAGAAGTGGGGGCAAGTCCCTACATTTTACAAATCAGAACAGGAGGGTGGAATGAGAACCTTTTCATGGAGGGGATCAATATGCAGAAATGACACCACTTCAGAGTGTGATATAGCAGCTGAATTGCCAATGAAGTGCAACTGTCAAAGAGATGTTCTGAAGCCATCTGTTCTCTAACAGAATTTGCCGTTTCCTTAGCACTCTTCTCTGACACACAGTCCTTTACATTAACACATACCAAAGGAGGAATTAGATGCCGCCAACAGTAGGAACACCAGGTTTATGATTTTTGCTTACATTATCTCTTAACACCTTCATTAGCATAGATCACTTAAATCCTTGAGGAAAATCTTGAAAATTAAATATTTACTCTTCTGCTGGGAAGTACTGCGCATCCAATTCAGCAGGACAGTTACTCTGAAATCTCATGGATCTTCAAGTTAACTGCACATAAATGAAATATGGACCACAACCAGAGAATGCTCACACTTGGTTAGTTCAACACTGTCTACAGACAGGACGACAACATTAAGAGACAAATGTTTAATGCACTCTTGAAGTCATTACAAGACGTGTACACTCATCCTTCCACATTCGCTGGGATTAGGGACACAGGACCGCTGTGAATTTGGGAAAACCGCAAATAACAAAACCCCCAAGAGAACACCTCTCTAGGAATCTGTAGGTCCTCCAGTGCAACTCTGTGGTCAACATCTGAGAGACATTGACCACAGAGAATTGCGCTGGAGGAGCTACAAATGCCTAGTTGAGTGTTCTCTCTAGGAATTTCTAGGTCCTTCAGTGCGACTTTTGATTAAAGCTGACCATAGAGTTGCGCTGGAGGGCCAAGATATTCCTAGTGGGAACATATTAATAAAATCAGTGAATAATCAAATATACAAAAGCCAATTCCGCAAATGTAAAGGGAAGAGTGCAGTTCATTCATTTTCTAGTGAGATTGCTGATTAGAAGACACAAAAATTTATACAGAGAGGTAATAACTCTAGGATTTCAATCCATATTATCATTGTTCCCTGTTAGCATTCATTTAAAGATGGACAGAATTCTTGGTACTTGTGTATACTTTGTGCACTAGGGACAGAAAGAAAAATTGTCATTTTTGGTCCCCAAGTCTGGGACAAAAATGCTTCCCAACAGTCAGGAAATTTATCACGAAGAATAATAAACTAGTTGTACTTTTGTGCAGTTTTCACCTGATATTTGAACATCCCAAATTGTTGGAGAAGAATTATTATGTGAAGAAAAAACACTTTTTTAATGCAAAAACTTTCTAGATAGAAAACAGGATTTGCTTTTTTTCCCCCATACAAGAGCGCAGTGTGATTTTCTATACAGAATAATTTCTTTACAATACTTTAGGACATTAAATTCAAACAGAATACTGCAGAAGTATATCTGTTTTCTCCCAAGGTCGAGGAAACTACAGTACTGTAATTATTCATCCTTGCATGCGAGAACAAATTACTCAAGGATTTACATCACTACTGAATATACAAAAAGTACTATTTTCTGACAACTGCCTTTATCCTACTACGCCACTTCTCAAAGTGCTCTCCAAAATCTCAATTCAGCAGATTTGTTAGTTCATCTGGAACAGTGAGAAGCATTTTCTGTTAATAAAGTGTGGAATGGTGAAGACATGAACAATATACTATTTAATTGGATCAAAGTACTCCGTTGTGTCCTATTTTATTACAGTAAATTCACATTAAATTTAGAGGCATGCAAAAATAAAAAATATTATTGTCTCAACATTTCATGTTGTTAAATCTCCCGGGCAAATGAGTTAAGAATGACATATTAATTACTTATAAAATAGGGCAATTACTTTCGGAGTTTCTCCTTGTAGGGAATACTTGCCACATCAAATGTCTACCCATGAATATCTGTGCAATGAATGCAATGAATTAAGGCAGCTCACTGGTCAGAATAGTGAAAACTCATCATCTCTTTGCATGAACCAAGAATATGCTATGCTCTAAAACAATTAATCTTAAAACAACTTATATTGGAGACTGGTTATATTTATCAGGGACCTGAAACATATTTGTGCTCATTGGCTACAACTATTTCTTCTACGAACTCTGGTCTTTAGCTGTGTCAAAATTTCCTTCCATACTTCACTCTCCTAGGTTTTTGACTGTGTGTGTTACAAGAATATAAGAATCTGTACACTCAAAGCGAGGGTTGCAAAGATGTTAACGAAAACCAGCAAAATTTAGAATCCACAGGCATATTTACACAAATGTTAAGTGTGGTCAGGCCTAGGACTCAGGAGAACTTCACTTGTTTATTTTTTTTATCAGAATTCACCAAAATTCAAATATAACCATGTCAGTAGAATATGCAGGGGTAGCTGCGTTGGCCATTTAGCAAATTTAAACAAAAATCCACCAAACAGTGATGATACCATTATTGGCACAATATACTTGTTGTAGGAATGCAAGATGCAAGAAAAAAAGAAGCAAAAAGGACAGATCTGGCCATTCTATACTGGTGAGTATTAGTTAATTTTTTATTACAATTTACCAAAATCCACAAAATTAAATCTGGGAGAAAAGCCAAACTAACTGATTTAACCTTTCCTGACTAGTCTCTCCGGCTATCTAAAGAACTTTAGAACTCTGACCGCACTTTAGTCACGGTCTATAGTTCGTGCTGTTACTGTTGTTTTATGTGTGTGTGTTTTTAAAGTATGTTTTAATTCTTATATTGTTTAATTGTATTTTATGAGGGGGGATTGAGGGGTCTGATTGTATGTTTTTAATCTTTGTAAGCCGCCCCAATTGCATTTTGTAGAGGGGCGGGATATAAAAAAATTCTATTATTATTATTATTACTTTCTTTTAGCCAGACCACTTAGTCAGCTTCCCCTCTTAGTTTTTTCCCTTGCAGGTTTTCTTCTCAGTCCTGCCCCTCTCCCCTATAGCTAGATTGTGAGCAAAAAGACTCTCCTTAATTCCTTTTTCAAAAAGAAAAAACACCATGTAGTTTTAGGCACTGAATAATAATCGTTCTTCCAGTTTCAAACTGTGTTTTTATCTCTGCGAAAAATGTCCCACCTCCCTGTGAATTTTTTTAAAAGCAATACACAAATGTCCTCTGCAAACACGCATTTAAAATGTCGGAACAATTGCACTTTAGCTGTAGCTTAGCAACAGCATTTCACAAACTGTAAATATTCCTGAATGTGGAAGAACACACAGTAATTGTAACCAGGCTGAAAAAGATGGGAATCTGGTCAAGCATTTGTTTCTGGCCACAGGGGGGGAAAGCAGCATGTGGAAACCAAGCCCAAAATGAAGAGTCATAGCAGGCTGGTTGGCACACACAGTCAACCAATAGGCAGTATTTACATAACACATCCAATTGATTTTTAAGGAGTTGATGTTAAGCATTTAACCAACCCCATCTGTGCTCTCCATAATAAAATCATTTAATGGAGACAACGTAGAAAGGGAGGGGGAAACGCAACCACTTTTGCAATCTCTAATTGGGGCATGAACCCAGGAAAACCGAATGTAAACTATATGGTACTATTGCCATTGACCTACAACCCTTCTCTGTTTTCCAGTTTTTCTAGAAGAGATGTCAAATTGGCATACATGTAAAGTCTTTCAATATATACAATACAGTGGGCCCTCCGCATGCAATTGCTGGGGTTAGGGACAAAGGACCCCCACGAAAGTGAGAAAACCACAAACAACAAAACACTATAGTTTTCTGTGAGTTACTGGGGGCATGTGGCCATGTTCTGGAAGAGTTTATTGCTCGTGTTTTGCCAGCATCTGTGGCTGGCATCTTCCATGCCAGCATTCTCTGAAGATGCCAGCCACAGCTGCTGGCAAAATGTCAGGAATAAACTCTTCCAGAACACAGCCACATAGCCTGAAAAACCCACAAAAAATATAGATGCTGGCCATGAAAGACTTCGACTTCATAATAAAACACTATCTTTTTAAATGGAGAGAACACCTCTCTAGGAATCTCTAGGTCCTAGAGGACAACTCTTTGGTCAGCCATAGAATTGCGCTGGAGGACCTGCAAATGCCTAGAGAAGTTTCCTCGCTAGGAATCTCTAGGTTCTCCAGTGTGACCTTTGATGAAAGTTGACCACAGAGTTGTGCTGGTGGACCTAGAGATTCCTAGAGATAAACTATTAAACATATTCATGAATAATCAAACCTGCAAAAGTCACCAAGCTACAAATGTGCAGGGCCGACTGTACTATTATGTTACAGGAAAAGCTGCACTGCAACCACAATTGCCTCTGTAAACTGATGTGTGCTATAATGTCATGCCACTTTAACAAAGCAAAGCCTGCACAGAAACTAAGCAGAAGACTGGAATGGAAAGAAGGCCAGGAAATGTGCAATCTCCACAATTAATTCATAACTTCACTAACATGCCCATTTTGTACATCAGGACAGAGTATTCTAATCACCAGTGAAAAGAAAGAGAAGACAACAACAAAAAGGGGAAAACAAGTGACCTCTTCCACAAGGGCAGAGAAAGCAAACAGAAATTTAAATGAAGAGTAGGGATGATGAATGTTTAACAGGGAAACACATCATACGATTGGGACAAAAAAAAGATGTTGGAAATATCCTGAAGAACTACTTAAAAGAGATCAAAGATTATCACATTCCTTCAAAGAACAGGCTTTTTACAAAGAACATACAATTTGAGAAAGAGAAGTGGAATTTCCTCTCAAAGCGTTTGGAGAAATAAATCACTAGGAACACATGGAATAGCAATAGAGCTGTTTCAAGCTACAGAGACAGACTCTATCCAAATTCAAACAAATATCTGCCAACAAATATGAAAAACAAAACAACGGCTCTAAACAACCAGTATTGATTCTAATCCTCAAAAAACGAGGACACAAGGACACCAGTAACTCCTGGAAAATTGTACAAGACTCCAATGCATGCAAAGTGACGCTCACAATTGTACTACAAAGAGTTTTACCATATCTGGAACAAGAAATATCAATGTCCAAACTCGATTCAGAAATGGAAGAGGCACCAAAACTCATACTGCAATGGATAAGGGAGCACAACAAAGAATTTCAGAACAACCTGTGATTTATAGATTACAGAGAAGTTTTTTTATTGTGTACGGTATATAATGGAAAAGTATGGTTCGCTCTAAAAGAAACAAAAAGAGTAGAGCACCTGGAAGTCTTCATGTAGAAACAATACTCTGGACAAAAGGCCACTGTTAGGACAGAATGCATGATTTTCAATTGGCAAGGAGGTCAGAGACCAGTGCATTTTATGTGTTAAATTTATATGCCAAATATATCATATGGAAAGTGGGATTAGATTTGGAGGAAAGAGGTGCAAAAACCTGAGGGAGAAGATATCAATAAGTTAAGATATGCAGATAACATATTATTAGCACAAAACAGCATAGATTTCAAATGACTACTGAGTAAAGAAACTACTAAAGCAGAGTTATAGGGCAGTATTAAGAAAACAAAAACAATGACAACGTAAGATTTACACAGTTTTAAAGTGGATGATAAAGACATTGGGTTAATGATTTCTTACATCTTGTCTCAGTCACTAATCAAAAGGGAAACTAGTCAAGAACTAGAAGAAGACTGAGACTGGCCTCAACTCTCACTAGTAGGCAAAATGACTGTTGTACTTCTGACGTGTAATGAAATGGCATGATTCAATGGAAAAGATAATAATGATCGGTATGAAGGACAGTAGGAAGGAAGGACAGTAGGAAAAGGGGAAGACTGCATTACAGGTGGATTGATTCATTCAAGGAAGCCACATACCAGATTTTGCAAGACCTGATGATGGTCAGGGCTCTTAGAGATCTCAAGTCAAAGCTTGCATAATGATGTACAATGCTCAATAAGTGAGCTCCCTTAAGCATTCAAAGAAAGAGTGATATACATGATAAGAAGTGACTATGAAAGGGCATTCACACCTAAATAGCTGACAAGTTAAAGTGGGGGGGGAGGATCAGGGCCACAAAACATGGACCCTTCAGAGGTCTGCCAAACATTGTCTGCCCACGCTGTCCCTAACAGTGCTAATGAACACAAGTGAAAGACACAACCAGTGTGAATGGAGAACTTCCATGAGAACGGCAAGGCTTGCAACAATTTTCACCTCACCTAGAAGTTTGTGACATCTACTTAGTAAAGCCAGCCTTACACTTCATGAGGCGAAATATAACAAATGTTTTACTGTTGCCATTCAGCACTTCTGAGACCAGGTCTAATACAACACAGAAGATGATCAATATTACAACTTGCTCTTATTAAGCTACCAACAAGGTTAATTGTGCATTAGGGTTTTCTTGCAACACCACTGTCTGCTGCTTTGATGAAGTCTATTAGATAGTTATCTGGCTGCAACGGACGAAGCCGTAGTAAACAACTACTTGAGGTTGTATATTATTCAAAAGACTTTTAGTGCTAGAGTCTAAAAGGCCATGCTCTAAGCATATTTACCTGAAGCAATCCACCTTTAATTGCCATGGAAGTTTCTTCAAAGCAAATGTGCTCATGAATATTTATTCAGAAGGTCTGTTTATCTTAATGGGAATTACATCAGCGCAGGGCATTAGTCTGTTCTTCTCCTGGAAGATGATTCTTACTACTCTTTTCCAAGCATGCAGGCAGCTCGTGTGTTAAAGCTGTTCTGCTTTTGCTTCCACACCCAATACAGTCATTTCCTGAAGCCTTCTTACAAGGGACTGTCAGTCTTTCAGAGAACATTTCATAGCCTTTAATGGCACTATCAGACATAAAGCCCTCCCCAAGTGATTTTTCTGTGCATTGCTTCACTCAGACAGCCAGAATGATCTGAAACGCTCTGCCTGCCAGAAAGCAAGGCCATTTTCTAGATAAGGCATCCAAATAGCAAGGAGGTTGTGGACAAAGCAAAACTGTATACTCAGCCTAAGAGGTGCTAGCATACATGCACTTTCTTTCTTTCTTTCTTTCTCTCACAAACACATACACCAACCATATACACAGCGCCATTCTTCTGCTAAATAATGATGTGTGACTACAGTATGTTCCCCATGATGACAAATCCCCCCAACTTGAGCAGCCCTCTGGACTTGGAAAAACATAGAAACAACCTTAGTAGATGCAGTTTCGGTAAACTTGTGCATATCAAATTATAAACCCAGGCAAAAGGGCACTTAAAAGCACAAGGGTTTTTTAGCAGAAGGTCAGGAGCCAGAGGCAGATAATGATTACAACATGATGTAATTGTCAGGCAGCTTTCCCAACCTAAGCCTGGGTAACCCTTTCCATGCCAGCTCCTTCTTCCCAGCACAATGTGTTTGCAAATGTATGTGCTACACAGACGTGTGTGCATGCACACAATGATTTGAGAGCAGTGACATGAACCTTTTTTCCCCAAAGTGTCAGAAAAGAAGTAGAATTGGCTACATCTGCAGAAGCAATCAAGGATCAGAATTAATGTGTCTTGCACCAGGATCAAGATAATGTTTTCATCCCTTGCCAAAAAGAGCTTTTCAGCAGTACTTTAACACAAACAGGCGCTCTACTGGATTGCTGGCATGAGTCAATCACATGAAACTTTTCCTTTCTGAAAAAGAAAATTAGTTGATCAAGTAAAATGAAAAAGCAATTATCCCGAATAATGAGATTAGATTTTGGGGAGAAAGGTGTTACCTTCTGGGGTAACTGAAAGTCAAAACTAAAAACAGCAAGCGTTTCAACTATATACTCAGCTTATTCCAATATTTATTTAGTACCTCAATATTTATTTTTATTTTAAAAACCTATTTCATCCAACAGATTCCACAACAGGGCAACACGAGTATTAAGACGACGTGTAAAATTTAATGCATCGCTTTTACAGAGGCATTACTAGAATGAATTCAGGTAGGCTTAATATTTATCTTAGTTTGTGAGGCCGCTAGCTAATACTCCTTTAGGGCAGTGTTCTCTGTGAATTTTCACACCTTGTGATTCCTTTCCAGTCTGCTTCCTATGTTTCCTGTGCATTACCTTTATTTTACTGGAACACCCTATTATTTACATAGCAGCCATGTGAAATGCTGAGCTAGTTCCTTGTCAAATGAGGACACATTTGCCTTTCAAATTGTGGCAGCTGTCTATCTATTTCCCAACCCATTGCATCCTACCCCACTTTCTCCATTTATTTTAGCTTCCCCATGACATCTGGTGCTAACAGAGCAAGCATCCTTGGAAAAAAGCTTTCACTGGTTGCCAATTTGTTTCTAGTTCCAATTTGAAGTGGTTCAAAATCTTTAAATAGCATAGGTTCTGATTATTTAAGGAAATTTCTCCTCCCACATAAACCCTCATAGCAATTCAGAACCCCCTAAAGCCCTACTTCAAATTCCACCCCTTTTAGACACCAGATTGCTTCCCATGGAGGAAGCAGGGACTTTTCAGTTGCAGCCCCAGATCTTTGGGATGACCACAAGAGAGCCCCTGCTTCCCAAGACTCTGCAGAAAGTAAAAGCAACACTTTTCCCTTCCAAGGAGTTTTAAAAGTTGGGTGAACTTTGCTGCTGTTTGCTTTTGCACTTGTTTTTTATTTCAGGCTTTTTTGTTGTTACAGAAACCTTGAAGCTTATGGGAAGGTAAATTCAAATTAACATTTCAGCGTGTCAAAAAAGAATACTGTTCACAGGTGAGCTCAGATCTTTGACTTACTGAGATGCACTATAAAGAGTTATTGTAACAGCTTTTAAACCACTACTATTCATGCTGTTACTTTTTAGAGTCTAGTGTGGATGACAGATTTACTCAGGTGGTTTTTTACCATCCAACTATAATCTCTGATCAAAAAGCGAATGTTGGATTTGTGCGACCAGCCTTAGTGTGCAACTAGCCTTCAAGATACCTGCCAGTTTATAGTGAATTTCATAGGGTTTTCTTAGGTAAGGAACACTCAAAAGATGATGATGCCAGTTCTTTCCCCTGAAATGTAACCTACTGATATTTGCTGGCAGTCTCCCATCCAAGTACTAAGCACAGATGACCCTGCTTAGCCTCCAAGATCAGAGGGTCTCTTTAGGGCATTTAGGCCCTCCACTATGGGTGCATGGGTGAAAAAGAAAATACGGGATTGCAATTGAAGAATAAAGCATTGCTTATGTGTTTCGTAAAAGAATGAATGTGTCCATATTATTACAAATGCCTGTGGTTTGTTAGCAGATCACATTCCAATTTAGGTATGTCCTTCTTCAGAATGCATTTGCCGGGCTGCAATTTAAACTTTTAGGATGACAGACGTTAATTCCCACCTGTCACAATATGTCAGTTAAGAAACTGGCAAGTTGAAGCATCATGCTGAATAATGTGCCCTAACAAATGAGTAATAAAGCATAATCTGAATGCCTTTGAAGCTACTTTTGGGATTTCTTTCACAGGGTCCAAACTACCAGAATTACAAAATCCTGATGAATTTCAAGGACCACTTGAATTATTGCTCCAGCGCTGAAAAAAAGTTATCTTACTAAAATATACTTTAGCAAGCCGAAGTGAAGCATTCTCATCATGCAACATAGAATCATAGAGTTGGAAGAGACCACAAGGGCCATCCAGTCCAACCCCCTGCCATGCAGGAACTCCCAATCAAAGCATCCCCGACAGATGGCCATCCAGCATCTGCTTAAAAAACCTCCAAGGAAGGAGACTCCACCACCCTCCGAGGGAGTGTGTTCCACTGTCGAACAGCCCTGACTGTCAGGAAGTTCCCCCTAATGTTGAGGTGGAATCTCTTTTCCTGCAGCTTGCATCCATTGTTCCGTGTTCTGGTCTCTGCAGCAGCAAAAAACAAGCTTGCTCCTTCCTCAATATGACATCCCTTCAAATATTTGAACAGGGCTATCATATCACCTCTTAACCTTCTCTTCTCCAGGCTAAACATCCCCAGCAATCTAAGTCGTTCCTCATAGGGCATGGTTTCCAGACCCTTCACCATCTTAGTTGCCCTCCTTTCAACCCTACTCTCAACTCACACTCCCAGTCCTAGTTAATTCAAATTACAGTACAATTCCACATTACATCTAAATAAGAACTATAGCTTAATGTCAGTTTGTCAATCAGGATATTAAAAAAAAAGAAAGCTACAGCTAGCCAAAACCAGAAACTACAGTTTAAATTAACTATTGTATATACTCAACTATAAGTTGACCTCACGTCTAAGTTGAGGGCAGGTTTTGGGGCCAAAATTATGTATTTTGATATGACCCACGGATAAGTTGTTGGTAAAACTTAGGGGCATGCAACCAAAAGAAAATGATGCCAAGAGCTTACAAAATTCTGGCAGGCTTAACTGTTTGGGCTTACCCTGAAGGCTGGATGGTTGAGATAGAAGAAGGGGGTTGGTTCCCTTCTTTAAATAAGAGTTAAAGTACAGTATTTACCTTGACCCATGGATAAGTCGACCCAGGTTTTGGGGTCAATCTTTTGACTAAAATTTCTAGACTTACACATGAGCATATACAGTAGGCTATGTGTGCTGAGGAAATGGAGCTGGGATGGGAGAAATACCTGGCCTGACATTTGCTCCTAGCTTGCTAAACCATAGTTTCACCTATATTTGAAAGAGGACACTATCTTCTACAAAAATTACACGACACTAAAGACTTTGATAACTGCTGCAGCCAGCATGGTGTTGGGAGTGTTGGACTATGACTTTGGGGACCAGGATTCGAATCCCAGCTCAGCAGCGACCTGGGAGCGACCTTGGGCACAATCTCTCATCCTCAGAAAATAGCTGTGGAAAAACCCCTCTGAAGAAACATGCCGAGAAATCCCCACGATACGTTCGCCTTAGGATCGCCATTGTCAGAAATGACTCTGAAGGCACACAACAACAATAACAAAAAACAACATTACAGAACTGCTGCCAGAGTTTGTGCTCATTTTCATTTGGAATAATATCGACTTACACTTGAGCGTCGTAAGGCTAGTAAGAAATACAGAAAAATTCGGGAGGCCTGCATGAGCAATAAGCAATATCATTATTATAAGTGCTCTACTTACAAGTGCTCTAATTCATAAATCCTGCATGATAAATATCTGACCTGAAACATCATTTATAGACCCAGACAGATGTAGATCCATGTAAGTATAGAACCACAGCAATATAATGGATCCACTGCATTAACGGCTTGATGGTCTCTCTTAATGAATCTACTTTAGTGGAACAGGTAGTGTGGCATAGTGGTTTGAGTGGCAGAGTAGAGTTCTGGGAGATCAGGGTTCAAATCCCCACTCGGTCATGGAAACCTGCACAGCGACTTTGGGCAAGTCACACAATCTCAGCTTCAGAGGAAGGCAATGGCAACAACCCTGTCTGAAGAAATCACACCAATAAAACCCCATGATATGGTCACCTGAGGGTCACCATAACTCCAAGACACAACTTGAAGGCGCACAACATCAACTTCATCTGTATTATGTTGTCTAATTTAAATTTTCAGAGATGCCAAGCAGTTCAAAATACCAGAGCAAACATTAAATCAGAAAGGATTCAGTTTCCCTTAATTTGTGTGCTAAATGACGCTTCAAACTGACATACCCTCACAGTCTTTGTATCCAAAGGATTTCCACACCTTCAGGTCCCATGCTTACAATCAAAGCTTATTTTCTCTCTATCTAGGAGGAAGGAACAGTCTTTCACAGGAAAAATGCTATGCCCTCCCTTCCAGGCTAACTGATCCTTCACCACTAAATGATGTTGGGAGTGGGCAAGTAATACTGGCAGCAGGTGTTCCTGCTATCTTCCGGTAATTTGAGAACTGGAACACAGATGCCTCTGCACTGACTGAACCAAGCAGCACAACTCCTCAGCTTGTCAACAAGTGCAAGAGGAAAAAAATATGGAGCTCAAACTAGCATGAATCCATGGGTTCTGTTTTCCCCCCATTTTGGTTACTATTCTGTTCAAAACATTGTACAGAAGGTTATACATATTGCAAACTGATTAAAAAAAACCAAGAAGCTGCAATACCACTATTATACAAAAAGCACAGAGTTAAGAAAATATAGCCATAAGATCCGCTACCCTTACACATGTTTGATTTTTTTTTATGAGTGTATTTTGGCATAAACAGCATATTCATTACAACACCTTCTAGATTAACCCTATTTTCCACAAATTTATACAAGCTGGCCCTCCACATTTGTGGTTTTGAATTTTGCAGATCTGATTATTTGTGGTTTTGATTAATATGTTCTCTCTAGGAATCTCTAAGTCTTCCAGTGAAATTCTGCCGGAAGTTGTCCATAAAGTTGCGCTGGAGAACCTAGAGGTTCCTACAGAAAACACTTCTCTAGGCATTTGTAGGCCCTCCATGATTCTATTATCACCTTCTGGTAGATGATAACAGATGGTGCTGGAGGACTTGGAGATTCCTAGAGGTATTCTCTTAGGTAAAAACAGTGTGTTGGGGGGGGGGGGGGTCTGCAACTTTTCCACATTCACAGGGGTCTTTCACCCCTTACCCCAGCAAATGTGGATGGTCTACATGACATCTTCAAAAATGTAACAAACATAAGCAAATGATAGAACTAAGGGACAGCAAACATCCTCTTGACCCACTTGGAAGAGTTATGCTTCAGAAGAAACCATCTGAAGCTGCCCTGTCTAGTTTAGAATTCTCTAACAACATTGTTTGTTCCATTAAACTTCTGACACTTCTTGAGACATAAAACTTTACAACTTACCCACCGGACTGGAACCAGCTCCATTTGGCACTGAGAGATCTGTTGTGGCCAACATACCACCTAATAGAGAATAGAGATAAAAAATGTATGTTTCACTCTATTTGATACACTACATAATGAAATTATGGGAAGTGTCAAAGTCTGCTGAAGTGTATTTACAGAAAAAAAAAAATTCTCACTTGCACTGCCTGTGCTTGGTGGTCTCTGAGGACCGCCAGGCGATACATTTCGATGCAATGAGGCTTGTGGAGGGGTCAGCATGGTTGTGTCTGTCAAGGTAGAACTTGCTGCCAGTGCTGGAGATACAAGGGAGCTCCCAGGATTACTGTAGGTTAAAGAATTGGGGCTGGACACAGGAACAGTGACCGACATGGAGAAGTTCTGCGGAGGCAACCCAGGCTGAAAAGAGTGGGGGGAAATCGTGTGAGCTAGGTTCAGAGATTACATTTTTAAATAGATTTAATAAAAGTTAAAGCATCTGCTTTCTGCATTATTTTAAAAAGCCTAAACATTCATAACAAATGGTTTAATGCACAGTACTGATACTTGTTACATACAGCTACGTTGGAACACCGCACTGCATTCTCAAAACTGATTAGAAACCATTAAGAGCTATACTCAATTACTCCAAATTCATCACATGGAGATGTGTTTTATGAAATAATGCAAACAGAAAATGGATTATATGACTGGTATTTACCCATCAGACTCAGACAAGCTTTTGAAATATACACTTATATATAGGTTATTTCCAAAATGTATGCTTTCATAATCAGAAATGTTACTTCAGGATACTTAAGCATGCAAATGAGAGAAAAATCATATCCCTACGAAAATCCTCTTAGAAATACATTTTTTTAAAAAAAATCATAGCAAATTAGATTTCACACATGTAGTTTAGTGTAGCCACCATGTTAAAAAAAAGTTCTCAAAAACTGTAAAATGTTAGTGTTCTTGTATTACTACAATGGTATGTGTTTGTGAAACTCCCCTCTAAAATCAGGAAGCCACATACTTGTCTAATACTCTTCTGCTTGATACTTCCACTGCTCCCCAAAACAAGTCCTTTAATCTCAAGTGATATTGGGGGGCTTTCTCTATAAAGTTTAACTGATCAATATTTCATTATAATTTGACAGTATTTTTTTTACATGACTATCTGAGCAGCATACCATTAACATTCTGCCTTACCAAGAACATAAGAACCCAAAAACTGTGTATTATATTACTTTAAGCATTTACATTTTAAAGCAGTAATATGTCCAAGTCCTTTTCAAAAAATGTGATTGTGAAAAAAGGAAGGGATAAATACAATTAAGTATAGCGTGACAAAATGTTAAAGAAATTCTCCTTGACAGAGACCTTATTTCTCGTTTTCAAAGAGCATCACTTTAAAGATGTTTTCTACATCAACTTTGGAAGCAAGCCTGGAAACTTATGTCCATGCAAACCACTCAATAGTCACAACTTTTAACAACTGCAGAACAGAGCTGGTTTGGTCCTACACAAGAATACACATGGATACCTAGAATAATTTATCTGTTCTTGGACTTATTTCAGGCAAAGTTGCTCAGAGCAGAATTATTTTTTGTGTTTCCTGTATACTAGTACTAGCCTAAACAAAATGGAAATGGATTAGGCCATAGTCAATCCTGGAAACATAAACTTGGTCCATTTTGAACAAATTGTTTGCAATTTCTCCCAAGAAAGCTAGGCAACTTAAATTTGTAATGTTCCAGAAAATCCTGTTAAGAGATTGCAATCCTTTTCAAAAAATTTAACAACAGAGAAATAATTCACCCCAGACCCTTAAATTCCACAGAATCTATTTTATTTCAAAGAAACCTGCTTTCTATGCCAAGAAACTCCAAATTCTGGTAATGTATTTTCGAATTGCCACTTATTGCAGCGGCTTTTTGATTATTTATAGAGAAAGTGCAATACTGAACTGGGATGATACAGAACAAAGAAAATCAAGCTTTTAAAAATATAGTTGGCCCACCATAGTCATCTGTAGACTGGAGCTCCTATGGATCACCCTGCTCCATATTAGCTAATGGCGGAGGCATGCATGCCACCCACTGACTAATATGGGCTTGAGCCTACATTTTTTCCATACTGAGGGTGAGGGGAGAATCAACTCCCTCCAATGCACTGAAAGGACCCACTGTATACAACAGTTCTCCAAAATCAGCTTCTGTATTTGAGGTCTAGTAAATGATCAATAAAACACTTAAAAGGTTATAATACAGTGGAGCCTCGCTATCCATGAACTTGCCATCCACAGATTTAAGCACAGGTGGATGGCAAGCCCCTGGTGTCCCCAATGGCACTGTGTGCAAACAGCCGTGCTGCCATTAGGGACAGCCCCCATTGACCCTAGTGGTGGTATGTGCCGCTTGCACACGTCACCACTGGGAACAGGGGCTGTTGCTAATGCCGCCATTGGGGACAACAGGTCCTGCAGATTTTGGTATCTGCGGGGGAAACAGGATCCGGAATGGATCCCCCACAGATACCAAGGTCCCACTGTATATTAGTATTAAACAAGGTTTCTTAAGTATAGAGAAGGACATGGTTTCCCAAATAAAAGAATCAGTCTGGCATCAGAAACGGTAAGTTACACATCACCAACACTTCTGACCTTTTGAGAAAATAAACAAACAGGTAGGGTGGGGTGGAGGTGACTGTATTTAATGGAGAATAAGACTATTAACAGTTACTAGTCATGATAATTAAATATAACCTCCAGTGTCATAAGTTGTATCCCTCAGTATACCAGCTGTTGGGACCAGAACAATTTTATTCATGTCCTGGCAGTGGGTTTCCTTAATGGAAAATGAGGGACAGAGAAACCTATACAGAGACATGAATTGTTAACACGGGGTCCTGCTTGATTTGAACTATGTACTGCAAACATTTATATTTTAAGCAGTATAGAAATGTACTTGCTAATATATTTTCCAGATACTCATGAAGAGTAGAAACTTCTTTTCATGAAAGGTGAACTTGTCAGGCTGTATAAAAGACTTCCCAGCTGCCTTACAAACTGTCTAACCTGAAGAGCCTGCATACTTGATTTCTCATAACCATCCAATATTGTAACTTTCAGTGTTAAGGTGGTATCATAACATGTTCTCATGCATGTAACAAAAGCACAAGCCATACCACAGTACTCACTGCGATTTTATGATTCCGCATCATATTATCAAACTCTTCATTAATTTTTTTATATTTTTCTTCTGTATGTGGCGTGAGCACATATGAGGTGTCAGGGTCTGGGCTGTCGCACCCTCTGTTTTCTTTCTTGTTCAGAGCCTAAATAATGAAGTTAATAAAAAGAATCAACAAATACAAAGTAGGAGATAAAAAAAAGTACTTACAGGGCCTCGCTTGAAAATAAAATCACTATCTTCATTTAGTTTGCTGAATCTGTCCTCCGATAGTGGACTGTGCTCAAAGTAATCGTCAGCATCAGGGCTCTCACAACCATTAAGGCCTTTCTTTCTTAAAGTCTGAAATACAATTGGAAAATTCATACACAGACAATACTAAATTTGCCAATGTTGTTGTGTTTTAAATGCAAATCTGCATAAAGAGGACACGTTCACATCCAAAATTACTAAAAGAATGGTTTCCAAACATACTAGTGTGCCCTCCCTATCAGCAGGCAGACAATCTACAAATTTCTCTGTTTGCAGATCACTACAACCCATATTTTTCAACGAAAGTGACATGAATGTGCACACAATAACACGGGGTGCAAACATCCATGGGAGTGTGTGTCCTGGAACAAAATCTCTGCCGATACAGATGACCCACCGTATTCTCTTTTCAGTACTCTTAACACTCACTGCCCTTATTTCATAATCATCTACTACCAAGTGCTGTAGGCTATATTTTAGAGCATGGAACTGGCAAAAAGACCTTGGTGTATTCTTTGCCTAAGAAAACCTTATGAAATTTATGGGGTTGCCATAAATTGACAGGCAACTTGAAGACAGACAGACAAACAAGCCTTGAGGCCATTGGGAGCTTTCAAAGCTCCTTTATAGGAATACAGCAGCAGATGCTTTCCTGAAAGACAGCTTTTCCACCATCATCAATTTTTGTTTGTCACAAAATGCAGCCAAAATGCAGATTTCCCTGGAATAAAGTTAAGAAAAGAATGGTTGGATCTACCTGTGTTGGGACTTTATTCTTAGGAGATCTCAAGAGTGGTACAACACATTACAACAGGGACAGGTAACTGTGGCAGGCAGGGGTGCTACATTCAGGCATGTGGCACTACTTGTGGGGTGCAATTTTGCAAATAATTATTTTTAAATTACTATTATTTGGCTATTATCTTTTCAGCAAGGATGTAGAGCAGTGTTTGGAGGGATCAACAAGATTTCTGTTGAAGAGGGCAGAGGATTTAAAGCAGGGATCTGTTGAAGGCGGTTGGACCAAGAGGATTTAAAACAGGGATTCAAGGAAGAGGGGATGGAAGGAAGAATGGGAAAGCTTGGAATAACTGACAGCATTGCTGCTGCAGCCTAAAGAAGGACGGACAGCAAGGAAGCTGAGCAGGAACTACAGTGAAATAGTGAAAAGAGAGGGGTGGGAAGATGTAGGAGCATCTTGGTTGTCTGAGATGCAAAGTTTGGAAAATATGGCTTCTAAGAAGTGCTTGTAAGGTAACTATCAGGATAAGTAACAGCAATAACAGTTGTTGATAACAATTTCCTTCAATATCTTGGGAGTTTTTGTACTTAAAAAAATGACACTAATATGTGAATGACAGCTAGAATTTAAATGCAAGTATTTCGCTAGAAATTCACCTGCACTAAATCTATTTTCTGAAGAAAAAACTGAAGAATGGAATGAGATAACAATGTGAGTCAACTACATTTCCACAACAATTATAAGGAATCGATGTCATGATACATTTAAGCGATGTAACGGAATCAAATTGGGCAAGGATCACAAGGTACCATTAAGATGCAATTCCTTCTCAGGTTACTTGTCATGGCATTGTATGTCCCACATACATACAGTGCCTGGAACTCCCACTAAGTATACAGAGGGAAAAACAGGTGTAGTTTTCACCAACACCTGTCACAGCACTTATCGCTGCTGTCCATCCAATCAGGTGGATACTTATATGGACTTAACCATACATGGTCCTGCTCTCCAAGGCTCCGAAAGCTGTTAACCCTCCCAAACTTTCAACAAGGCTAGCCTGCCAGTCTTCGACATCAAGCATCAGCAGGGAAAATGATAACATTACAGTCTGGATTACATTTAACCTTTATAAAATTATTGAATACTATATAAATAGATTCAGGAAGCTTATGGCATTCATGCCAGAATACACACTTTTCGCCCAACGTGGCTTGCCACATGCATATCTTAGAATTAGAAAGCATTTATTTATTTTTAAAAATACAAAACTATAATATATAGGAAAGAACTAGACCTATGCAAGCTAGAGGCCGCAGCAATGTGCTTGAGTATTCAAGACACACTTCAACCTGCCTCTGTCTCCAATGACAGACTGGAATCCAAGGCAGGTTTGAGCATTCAATTAAGAGCCTCACCAGAAAAATCTTCACAGAGAAGAGCTGGAATGCGTTCGTCCCATCAGTCTGAAGTTTAACTTCTAAGCTAGGAACAGAAGGATATTTGACCTCTTTGTAATAGTTATTTTAAGAATGGAATTAACCCTGCCTCGACTCAGGAAGGCAGAAAAGCTTTCATTATCTCCCACTAGATTCTGGAAACCTTCATTCTAAGGCAGGTTCTTGCCACGTTTAAGACTGCTTAAAGCTACAGTCTCCCATTCCTGATAAATAAGGCCAAGTCTGTGCTGATGTCAAAAAGCTTGGCTTCCTAATCTCACAAATATAAATGTCCCTTTGCAGCCCTTCCTCTGATAAGAGTACCACTTATTTTATCAGCATCAAGTACTGAAAGAGTAAAACTTTTACTCTTGCATGTCATGGGAAGCACAAGTGGAATGTTGTAATCTTTAAGCAAGGCTGGACTGAATCTGTGGGAGACATGCCACACTACACAAAAATTATTCACAAGCAATGTTAGATAACTCCTGCTGAAAAAAAAAGGGAAGAGAAGGTTCATACATCCAAAAATAAAATCTACAACTCTTTTATATTTTCACTCTTCATAGCCTCTATGTTTTCAAGTTATACAATATTGTAGATATTTTGAGCACAGGGCTTATTTATAAATGGTAGACAAAAGGCAAGGTCAACCCGCTATGTGTTGTTGCGACTGCAATCTGTCATCAAGTCGGCTTCAATGCATGGTGACCTTTATGAATGAGAGGACTGCATGAGCCTGAGTCATCAGTTGCCCTCCCAAGTTTTGAAAGCTCAGGGCCGTGGCTTGCTTTGTTGAGTCAATTCATCTGTAAGGTGGTCTTTCTTTTTTCCAGCTGTCTTCCACTTTACAATGTGTTGTAAAAACTAAGTTCCAAGTAGTCATATCATGTCATGGTGTGTCCAAAGTTTGATAGTCTCAACTTCATCATTTTGGCTTCAAGGTTTGATTTGCTCTCAGGTCCATTTCTTTTGATTGTCCCATGGTATTCAGCAAAGGCACTACTTTCCATGGTGGTGAGATTGCATGCTTCTGTGGGACAAGACGCTATACTGATGACAGTATACTGTCTCCCATGTCAGACAGGCTTTTGCTGAGGAGTGATACTCAAACAACAGCAGTAGTGTAGGGTGATGCTGGTAGAGGATCTCTGGAGAAAGCAACACTGGCACCCCACTTAACGCTTGCTAGTACATTGCTGAGGGAAGAACAGTAAATGTCCTTTTGAAGATCTTTTACAGTGAAATTTGAATGAGATAACCCAAAATGAATCAAGAAGTAGTGCCAGAAAATGAGACTACCAGATCAGATGGCACTTAATGAGTTACTGGGGAAGAGAAGAGGACAACTACGAGTAGCACTGTGGGTAATGATGCAACTGGACTCAACTAAAGGATGTTCAGCCATTGATGTGCTCAGAGGCAAAAGGAAAGTCTGAAGCTGCACGACACATATTACAGAAACATAGAATGTGAAAAGTATGAATCGGGGGAAGCTCAGACATAGTAAAACCAGAAATGGAACATCTAAACTTTACAATAATCGGGGTGAGAAAACTAAAGAGCACAGGAATGGGATATTTTGAGTGAGATAATTATACAATGTTTTACTCAGGAACTGAATCCACAAAGAATAAGGGTGGCGTTAACAAAGAGGAGAGATGCAGTTTAGTGCTCTTATGTAGTGTGTTCCAGAAAACTGAAGGAACCTGCTGTCATATTGCTGTCAACCATTTGCCATCATTTTAAAGAAATTTTGGTGAACAGCTGAGATATCAAATGCAATCTGAAAGCAGCAAAATCCCTTTCTTTCAAAGTGCCTCTGAAGCTCAGTGTGGCATTCATGTTATGCTCCCTTCACGCAATCTCTAAGTGCCTTTGAGATCCAGCTCAAAACTCAGAGAGAACATGAACTAAGCCCTCACATCTGGAGCATGTTTCCAAGCTGTTCTGCTTTCCACGTGACATTGTACTTCTAAGTGCTTGCAAACTCATGGCTGTAGGAGATTAAAGCCAGCCAAAAACTATATGCAAGTCGCTCACAGCAACCTGCTAGAAGAGCTGGCTGTAATGAATGAATGACTGCATGGAAAAAAATATGAATTAATGAATCAGTAAGCTTAAGAGGTTAAAAGAGAGACAGAGGAAGGAAGGAGAGAGGTACACAAACACAGATACCCCTTATTAGTCAGCCAAAAAATTATGTAAACTGTTGTCGTATTTCCCACTGTGTCAATCTTATATAAGCTCATCACTATGTGAAGATTTTATTCTTTCACCTTTTACTATGTGTTAATTTAATGAGAGGGCTAAAGGGAAAGAAGACATAAAAGAAACAGGAACAACACAGCAGTTCAAGGCTGAATTCTGTCAAGGCCCCAAATGGTGATCAAATATACCTCTTCCAGAAACAACACTGTAGAGTTTGGAAAATCACATTAGAGGCTGGGTATCCCTTATTCAAAATAACTGGGACCAGAAGCACTCTGTATTTTGGAATGCTTGTTTTTGCACATACACAGAGGCTCAAGAGATACCGAGGAACTGTGAAATGGCAGGAGGTGGGGATTCCTGCTATTTCTCTCCCCAGCTTCACAAATATAGTACAGCTACATACCACACTATTTATGTTGTGGCTCAAAATGTTCTGGATTTTGGAGTACTTCGGATTTTGGAATTCTGGGTAAAGGCTACTCAACGCGTATGAGCGATTTTCATCCCCTACGGATTAAATCAAATTTCAGCTATAACTAGAATGGATCCAATGAAGTGAATGAGACTTCTTAGCAACCACTCAATTGCTTTCAAAAGGTCTATTTTAGTTGGAACAAAAATTAGATTTAGCCCCTTCTAATCTAAACGAGTATTTTATTTGTAATGTCTATTTAGCTATATCCCTCTTAATTCTTTTCTAGGTCTCGGTTAAACAAAAAAGGGGGCATACAAAAACCAAGAATGGAGAGAACAACTCAATGTTACCATCCAAGCAAATGTAAAGGCTACTTCTTATAAACATTTCACATAACATGTCTGCAAGCAAGAATGTGTTTAACATGGAACCGTAACCAAATTTGAGCCATGTTTCTGCAAACGTGTGTTTATGTTACGGTTTTCAAACATAAAAATATCATTATATACAACATATCAATGGGTGTACGAACTCCTTTTTTAAATCTGTTCTTTAAATCCCTTTTACATTAAAGCCAACTCTCATGCCCAACCTCCTCCCACATCAAGTCGCTACAATGCCCAGTTTTGTCCTTGTAAAGTATCTACCAAATTTGTCCTTCCTCAATATCTTCCAAAACTGGAATAACATGGCACAGAAAACTAAATATGGTAGGTTCAAAAGTAGTTTGCAACATAGCCTAGAGATTCATTGTTTAAAAATATCATATAAACACACACAGTGGGTGTGGAACAAGCCCCTAAGTACAAATAAGGCAGCTCTCTGAATCTGGGCTACCCCCCCTCCCCAAAAAAAAACCAAAGTGGCTTTCATAGTCAGAATTAAACTGCTTCCAATTCTGCAGAACCAGTTTCTAAGGACATGGGGAGATACTCTGTACTTTCCATTTTTCTGGAGGCGAATACATTAAAATAGGATTTGCTGCAACAAGTAACTTCAGAAGCACACATTAGATCTTCATTGCAATGAAGCTATTATATTTTTAAAAAAGCAGTCTTGCTTCTGAAAGTTCTCCATTTGTCAAACCATGGGCAATACTAAGTGACAATAAATGGCTATGAAGTGTTTCTAGTTGTCACGTGCTTTCATGTCACTTCTGACATACACCGAGCCTAAGGCAAACCTATCATGGGATTTTCTTGACAGGGTTTGTCCAGGGGGAGGTTGCTTTTGCCTTCCTCTGAGGTTGAGAGAGTATGACTTGCCCAAAGATACCCAATGGGTTTCCATGGGTGAGCAAAAACCTGAAGCCTGGTCTCCAGAGTCATAACCTCAACACTCAAACCTTTACATCAAGTTGGCTCTCAAAGTATTTCTAGATGTATCCATTGCTTCAATACAAACACTGAAGTATATTATTAAAATCCTCCACTCACTATGACACACACACCATTACATAATGAAAACAGGCCACTGCCTTCCTGCCAAGTATGTTTTGAAAACACATCATGCCTGTTTCAATACATGAAAAAACTGAGAAGTTACTCAACAGCTATTGCAGTTGCACACAACTTATGGGATCCATAAACATTCCTGCACAGTTCCTCAGCTGTTGAAGACAACAGAAGCGAATTCTGACTTGGTGTTTTGGATCAACCCTATTATATGCTATTGCAGCTCCAGAAGATGAAGTGAATAAATTCATCAGTGGAAAATCTATCAAGAAGAAGATGCAGCTATGTGGCTGACCATCATCCATCGCTGGGCCTCAAAGCGACTAGATGATTCTACAAGATCCTCAGTTCACAAAGCCTCAGATAAAGACGTTTATGTTTCAAAGACTTTTTATGTATGCAAAGCATTCACCTTTTTTCCCCCTTGCCCTCTGTCTAGGAACCCTCTCATTTTTTGAGCTGAGAGGTAAAAAGTAAGAATGTAGTCCCTCCTGGGAGAACCTAAAAGAAGCACCACCCTGCTCTACTACCTTGGTGCTCTTTTGAGAGGATGCAGTCCCAGTTCTGGGAAAAGAGCAGAATACAAATAAGTATGATAGATGATGATGGTGATGATGCACCAAAGAGCTGTCACCACTATTTTCCTTCCCAGGCATTTAAAAAGGCCAGAAGCAGCAGAGCTGCGGTGAAAATATAGGGAGTGAGAGGGGGTGTCGCCAGAGAAGGGGATGGTTCGGTTTTTGATAAGAATCAATGTACAGTATTTATACTGACTCATGGATAAGTAGACCCAGGTTTGGGGGGTTGATTTTTTGACTAACATTTCTAGACTTATACATGAGTATACAGTGGGCTCTTTTTATCCGCTGGGGTTTGGTTCCAGGAACCGCCATGGATAACAAAATCTGTGGATGCTCAAGTCCCATTAAATACAATGGCCTAGCAAAATGGTGTCCCATATATAAAATGGAAAAATCAGGTTTGCTATTTGGAATTTACACCTTTTTTAAATATTTTAAAGCCATGGATGCTTGAATCCATGAATAAAAGATCCGTGGATAAGGAAGGACAACTGTATATAGTATTTCTATTCTTCCCATGCTACCTCTGGGACTACATCTTCTGTTAAAATAGCAACACTCAGGAACATTAACTGAAGTATACCTATATATGTAGCCAAGACAGACCATAAACATGAGAAATAAATAGAACAGAACCCCAAGTTTTGTCAAGGCAAGCTGCTTGGTAGTGTCTTGGCCTATGAAGCTTGAGTTTCTATAAAGATTTCAACATTTCACATTGTACTTCAGATTTTTTAAAGACATGAAAATGTTCTCCTTCCCATGTGTTTAACTAGCAAAGACCCAATTTAGGGTAGCACAGAACAAACAAGAAAGGTAGGTCATGTTTTAGACAACTGCCTGAACTGTGTCACTTTAAATTAATGAGGGAGTTACAATGAATCAAAGGACAAAACTTGAAGGGAATGGCATGTAATTTCAGAGCTCCCACATTCTATTACTACTCTCCCAGAATAAAACTAAACTGTAAACATAGCTTTACAACATTCTTCTTAAATGCATCATCCAGTTCAGTTTAAACTATCAACCCACAAAGATTAAAAAATACATTATAATTGAGAATGATACCTGAATTTGATAAAATTAATAAATACAACACTTGAGAAAACAGACCTGGCCACAGCCACAGACATTAATGCCCCAATTCATGAACACTTCCTTCTGTTTCTTAAACCAAAATCAAAATGCTGCAAGCAATGTATTCTGCGTTCTTCTCCTGCCAATCTGATTGAAGTACAATCACAAATGGCACCTCATCTCTTGACAGCTTTGGCGCTACCTTGATAAGCAAGGCAGATGCTTCCAGCAATACCTGCTGGAATGCTGCTACAAGTAAGGCCTGTTCATGTTACCATTTTCCCCTGGATGCTGAAACCATTTGACCTCCAGGATGTAAAGTAGTAGGACTCCCAAAGCAGGGTTTTTCTATGCCTCATTCAATGCTGCAAATTGTCCAGATACCCTTGGCATGACCCACCTCACTCTATGAAGTCCTTCTTGTCACACTTTTGAGGCTTACCTCTATGCCAGATCCAAGTGTGCTCCTAATGCTGGCACAAAGCCACAAGCTGTGAAATATAGCTATACAATTACCTAACATAAGGTTTACTGAAGGTCAAAACCGTGTTGGGATTTATTTTCATTTACATCCACTCTCTCTAATTTGCTGGAACAGGTCTGTATGTCATGATAATTGTTTCCTCCTTCCTATGCCCTATCCCAATCCCAAACTCCCCCCTAAAAAGGAGTTCTGAATATTTAGAAAAGTAGTCAGCAATATTTTAGAAAAGGCCTAAGCTGGAGCAAACTGACCGGTAAACTTACTCTGGTGCATGTAAAGATACTCCAGATCTAAGTAAAGAAAGCACTTCTTGGTGGTGTTTTTTTAACTCTTTCCCATTTCAAATGGTTATAAAACGCTATCTTTGCAACAGAAGAACAACTTTGATTTTATAAAGAACAAATGTAATTATGAACATGTTTAACTTTCCATGTTTATTTACCGTAAACCTATTCCACTTTTGTTCAAATCCTTCTAGTCAAGGTTGAGAGGCAAATACATATAGAAGCAATGCATGGTTGCGTCCATTTCAATACAAAAAACGTGTAGCAACAGTAAGGGAAGACTAGATGGCACAACTACCCAGATGTTCAATCCTGTTACATAAGAATTAAAGACATCCAATTTGTCTGTCTTCCCATTACGTCCAATCTTTAATTTATGTGATGTTCTTAAGTAGAAGTTAAAATAAAAGAGCAAATAGGCATCGCTATTCCCACATACAGGTTAAAACACTACCAACAAACCTTTCCTTTCCTAAAATACACATATTTATAAGCTACAGAAAATATAACTTTTCAGAAAAATATTTTAACTTTGTGACTTAGGTAGAGGTTGTTTCAGAGGCTGCCACCTACTATCTATCCTGAGCATTTCAAAGAATTTTAATCATAGAATCATAGAATCATAGAGTTGGAAGAGACCACAAGGGCCATCCAGTCCAACCCCCTGCCATGCAGGAACTCCCAGTCAAAGCATCCCCGACAGATGGCTATCCAGCCTCTGCTTAAAGACCTCCAAGGATGGAGACTCCACCACACTCCGAGGGAGTGTGTTCCACCGTCGAACAGCCCTTACTGTCAGGAAGTTCCTCCTAATGTTGAGGTGGAATCTCTTTTCCTGCAGCTTGCATCCATTGCTCCGCGTTCTGGTCTCTGGAGCAGCAGAAAACAAGCCTGCTCCCTCCTCAATATGACATCCCTTCAAATATTTGAACAGGGCTATCATATCACCTCTTAACCTTCTCTTCTCCAGGCTAAACATCCCCAGCTCTCTAAGTCGTTCCTCATAGGGCATGGTTTCCAGACCCTTCACCATCTTAGTTGCCCTCCTTTGGACCCGCTCCAGTTTCTCCACATCCTTTTTGAATTGTGGTGCCCAGAACTGGACACAGTATTCCAGGTGGGGCCTCACCAAAGCAGAATAGAGAGGCACTATTACTTCCTTTGATCTAGACACTATACTTCTATTGATGCAACCTAAAATAGCATTGGCCTTTTTAGCTGCTGCATCACACTGCTGACTCATGTTCAACTTATGGTCTACTTGGACTCCTAGATCCCTTTCACACATAGTTTCATTCAGCCAGATGTCCCCCATCCTATATCTGTGCATTTCATTTTTCCTCCCTAGGTGCAGAACCTTACATTTCTCCGCATTGAATTTCATTTTGTTAGCGTTGGCCCAGCTTTCTAGTCTATTCAGGTCATTCTGAATTTCAATCCTGTCTTCTGGAGTATTGGCTACTCCTCCTAATTTGGTGTCATCTGCAAATTTGATAAGTATGCCCCCAATTCTGTCATCCAAGTCATTAATAAAGATATTGAATAGCACTGGGCCCAGGACAGAACCCTGTGAGACCCCACTGGTCACTTCTTTCCAGGATGAAAGGGAGCCATTGTTGAGCACCCTTTGAGTTCGGTCAGTCAACCAGTTACAAATCCATGTAATGGTTACCTTGTCTAGCCCACATTTTACGAGCTTGTTTGCAAGAATGTCATGGGGAACCTTGTCAAAGGCCTTACTGAAATCAAGATATACTATATCCACAGCATTCCCTTCATCTACCAAACTGGTAATTTTATCAAAAAAAGAGATCAGATTTGTCTGGCAAGACTTGTTTCTCTGAAACCCATGTTGGCTTTTTGTGATTATGGCATTGGCCTCTAAATGTTCACAGACTCTCTGCTTAATGATCTGCTCTAGAATCTTTCCTGGAATTGATGTCAGACTAACTGGACGATAATTGTTGGGATCCTCTTTTTTCCCCTTTTTGAAGATGGGCACAACGTTTGCCCTCCTCCAGTCTGCTGGGACTTCTCCTGTTCTCCAGGAGTTCTCAAAGATTATTGCCAATGGTTCCGATATTACATTCGCCAGTTCTTTTAATACTCTAGGATGTAGTTCATCTGGTCCTGGAGATTTATATTCATTTAGGTTAACCAGGTATTCCTGTACTATCTCTTTACTTATTCTGTGCTGAGATTCCCCTATTCTGTCTTCTGCTCCATTATCCTTAGGTTGACCACCCTTTGCCTTTTCTGAGAAGACTGAAGCAAAGAAGGTGTTGAGTAATTCTGCCTTTTCTTTGTCATCTTTGAGCATTTTGCCATCTTCTGCACGCAGTGGCCCTACTGTTTCCTTCTTCTTCCTTTTGCTTCGGACATACCCAAAAAAGCCCTTTTTGTTGTTCTTAACCTCTCTAGCCAGCCTGAGTTCATTCTGTGCTTTAGCTTTTCTGACTTTACCCCTACATGTGCTGGCTATTTGTTTGAATTCCTCTTTCGTGATTTCCCCATTTTTCCATTTCTTATACATGTTCTGTTTAAGGCTTATCTCAGTTGAAAGTTCCTTAGTCATCCATCCTGGCTTCTTGAGACACCTCCCATTTTTCTTCCTCATTGGAACTGTTTGAAATTGCGCCTTCAGTATCTCCTTTTTGAGAAACTCCCATCCGTCTTGAACTCCCTTCTCTTTTAGTTTTCTTGACCATGGGATCTCCCCCAGTATTTCTCTAAGTTTATTGAAATCAGCTCTCCTAAAGTCTAGAATGCGTGTCTGACTATGCCTGGCTTCCCCTTTCCGCTGTATAACAAACTCCAGGAGAACATGGTCGCTTCCCCCTAAGGATCCAACCACTTGCACCCCATTGACTAGGTCATCCCTGTTGGTTAAGATCAGATCTAAAATAGTTGATCCCCTTGTTGTCTCTTCCACCTTTTGGACAATGAAATTGTCTTCCAGGCAAGTGAGGAATTTGCTAGACCTTGAGGATTTGGCTGAGTTTGACTTCCAGCAAATATCCGGATAGTTGAAGTCCCCCATCACTACTACATCTCTCCTTTCTGAGTGTGTGCTCATCTGTTCTAGAAAGGCATCATCCAATTCCTCTGCCTGAGTCGGGGGTCTGTAGTAGACTCCCACAGTAACATCCCTGTTGTTTCCCTCTCCTTTAATGTTTATCCAGATGCTCTCCACCTGGCTTCCAGTATTGACTTCCTGGATCTCTTCACTGGTGTAAATATCCCTGACATATAATGCTATTCCTCCTCCTTTCCTGTTTGGCCTGTTTCTCTTAAAAAGGTTATATCCCTCTATTTCTACATTCCAGTCATGAGACTCATCCCACCAGGTCTCAGTGATGCCTATTATATCATATTTGCTCTGTTGTGCTAGGAGTTCGAGTTCATCCTGTTTATTTCCCATACTCTGTGCATTAGTGTAGAGACATCTAAGAACATGTGTTCCCTTTACTTGCTGCCTGTGCAAATTTTTTTGCTTCCCACTGTTGGGTCCTTGCACTGTTTGCCTTGTTCCCTCTATGTCAGTTTGATTATTTTCTCCAGCCCTTTTGCCTTCCAAAATAATGTCTCCCTCCCCCATATAACTCAGTTTAAAGCCCTCCTGATCAGATTTTTGAGACTTTTGGCAAAAATGTTTTTGCCAACTGGTGTGAGATGCAGCCCATCCCTTGCCAGAAGTCCCTCCTCATGGAACCGCAGCCCATGATCCAAGAATCCAAACTGTTCTTGGCGGCACCATCTACGGAGCCAGTTATTCACCTCTGCTATTTTCTTCTCCCTTCCTGGACCATGCCTTTCTACTGGGAGAAGAGATGATATGACAACCTGTGCATCCATCTCTTTCAGCTTCCTTCCTAGAGCCTCATAATCCCTTATGATATTCTGAAGGCTGTGCCTTGCAGTATCATTGGTTCCCACATGAACCAGAAGAAAGGGGTGTTGATCAGTAGGCTTGACAAGTCTTGTCAGCCTCTCAGTTACATGATGGATCTTTGCCCCAGGGAGACAACACACCTCCCGAGACATCTTGTCAGGCCCACAAACCACTGCTTCTGTACCCCTCAGCAAGGAGTCCCCCACAACCACCACACGCCTCCTCCGAGGCTTAGCAGCGGCTGTTCCCTTTCGTGGTACTCTCAGCCTCCCCTGCTCTGTCCCTGATGTCTGTCCCTGCTGCTTTTCCTCATCATCTCTGATAACAGAGAGAGATTCAAAGTGATTCTGTAGCTGCAAGCTCACAGAACGAACCGTGGTTTCCCTACTTCTGTGTGTAACTTTCCTCCAACCATCTCCTTCTTTTGTGTGTGAAGTGACCTCTTCTTCCTCAGCAACTTTCTCTGTGTGTTTCCTGTCCAGGACCATCTGGTCCTTTCTGTTCAAGAGAACCTCCTGCTCTCTGTGATGCTGAAGTGTTGACACCTGGGCCTCCAACTGCTGAACTCTTCCTTCTAAGAGGGCTACCAACTTGCACTTGGTGCAGGTGAAGTTCCCCACATCTATAGGCAAGAAGACAAACATCCCACAGGTGTTGCAGGTGACTGCTGCAGGTCCCTCAGTGTCCATAGTGAGAAGTCTTAAGGAGGCAATGAAACAAGACTGTGGGCTTCTCCTGTAAAACACCAGTGTAAAAAAATCCCTGTGTGGCTAGCCTTTGTCCCCAAGCTCTGTTAGTGAGCTCAATCAACTGGGCCTATAGGTATCTAGAAAGTTCCTGGCTGCTAGCTCCTTCTAGAGGCAAGTCCCTGATTCACTTCCTCTGAATCCCCACAGCCCCTTAAGGGAATAGTGGGAAGAAAAGTATAAATATTGAATGAGTTTGTCCTCACTGTGTTCAGGCTACCTTCTCCTCTGTACTTCCCCCCTGCCTTGGCTATCAAATATAAAAATGAGTATGAAAAGAAAAAATTCGCGCGCCGTTAGGCGCACGCCTCTCCTAAAATGAGATTTCTCTTTCCTCCTCCCCAATGAACCAATGAAATGGCTCACAAATTCAAATTTTAAGGTCTTACCCAATCAAAAGGCACACAGAGAAGCACAGGTTTACCTTGAGGAAGGTATGGCCAGAAGCCTCTCCTAGCAGTTATATAAAATGAGATTTCTCTTTCCTCCTCCCCAATGAACCAATGAAATGGCTCACAAATTCAAATTTTAAGGTCTTACCCAATCAAAAGGCACACAGAGAAGCACAGGTTTACCTTGAGGAAGGGGGAAACATTATTGATAATTCCTTTCATTAATACAGTGGTATAACTGACTTAACAGAACTAAGTACGGTAAAGATTAACTCATTATTACAATTTGTTACCTCAACAATATCTGAGTTGGTTCTGCTCTCATGAGGTTCATTGTACTCTGTGTATTTGAGGAGAACTTTGTCCATATCCGTGCTTGCGTACTGAAAGAGTTTGTTAGAACTGTTAAAAATGATGAGTGCTATTTCACAGTCACAAAGCACACTCAGTTCATAGGCTTTCTTCATTAATCCAAACTTCCTTTTTGTGAAGGTCACCTACACAAGAGAAGGGAGAGGGTTAAAGGCTTTTTAGAAAATCCAGAGAATATTCTCAGACAGCAATCAATCAACACTCAGTGTACTCATTTCAACTTGACAAGATTTAAACATAATACTGAAGACAGGTTTAAGTTGTAAATGTTTTCCGAACAGGGTCTTGCAATTATTTTGGGGGGGGGGGGCACATATACCGCTATAGTCTTGGATGGGAGACTGCCAATGAAAATATTAGGTCCTGTAGGCTGTATTTCAGAGGATGGGACTGGCAGACTCCCCTCACTAAACGCTATGAAATTCATGGGGTGGTCATAAGTCAAGAGGCAACTTGAAGGCACAAAACACACACAAGGATTTAGTATGGACACTGGGGATTTTAACCTTCCTCCTTCAAACAGAACAGGATCACATTATATCAAAAATTGCTTCTGAAAATGTGGCCTGTTTCAAAACTGCCTTCCATGTGGGAGAACTGTACTCACCCTCCTGGAATGATTCCAAAATATTCAAGAAGAGAAATAGAACAAGTATTATTTTCATCACGTTGACTTACTTTGGGTAATTTCTACTATTCTGCACCCACATAGAGAAACCCAATAAAAACACAAACTAGATTGTTGTAAAAGCTGTTATTTTTCATTCGATACAACAGAGTTTATAAGTGTTCTCCACAAAAATTTACATCCACACACTTCAAAATTGTACTGGCTGTAACACAGGTATATCTTGGCTATAGCCTCTTGAGTCATTCATATATACACTGGGAAGGAAGACTCAGTAGGGAAACAAAACATATACTTTGGGAAAAAAAAGCTAATGTCTTTTTGATAACAAATACATTGCCTTGACATCTCATCAAGCGATGAAAAGTTTTTAACCGGCTGGGAAATATTATTTCTCCTAGTTGGAAAGAACTACACAAAGAGTTACTTATGGGGAAGGAATCCAATATTTTGTTGGCACTTTCTGGTGCGAACTACTTCCAAGAACATTCATGTTGAGCTCTAGGTAGGTTACCAATAAGGAGGCCAAAAACATAATCCAGCCTGTGAGGATCCCTTTCCTTTCTCCATCTACTCTTTGTCACTATGAATCCCATGTTTATGCCTTTAGCTAGCCACAATCTGATGTTATGAGAAATCCAGGCAGAGAGATCCAAAGCTCTCATTCATTAAAGCTCACTATGAATACCCTAGTTAACCAAATCTGGACATACAACAAGGTCAGCATGGCTCAGGATGGAAAAACAGTATTTGAAATATGAAATAAACTGATAAGAGATGTGTTTGAAGGCTAAAGCTCAATAGATTTTAACCTCCTTTCAGTTATCTCGCTGGCTGTGCAAATCGGTAGACTGCAAAAGAGAACAATTTATAGAAGAGGAAATACACAAGTTTTTCATCTTGCCTATAATCGCATAAAGCAGATCTAGTATTTGGCTATGCAAACAATAACATGGCTTTGATACTACCTTTAAGCAATACTTTGCCTTAAGAACGCACATTATTGAAGGAAGTGAGAAAACAACTTAAATCAAGGGAAGCCATCATTGAAGTGTTGCTGTTGCTGTTGTTGTGTGTAATCAAGTAGTGTCCAACTTATGGCAACCCTAGGCAGACCCTAGCATGAGGTTTTCTTGGCAAGATTTGTTGGGTGGGATGCCTCTGCCTACTCCTGAGACTGAATTGACTTGCCCAAGATCACTGAGTAAGTTTCCATGGCTGAGTGGGATCAATGCTGGTCTCCAGAGTCATAATAGTCCAATATTCAAACTACTACACCACACTCTCTCTCATCATTAAAGGCTATTGCACTTTACAAGTAGACATGTACAACTGCAGACACCAACCAGACTGCTCAAGCAAGACCACTTCATTTCTATCCCCAAGCAACAGAAATGTTAAGTTGTCCCTTATCTGAAGCTATAATAATAATAATAATAATAATTATTATTATTATTATTTCTAACCCGCCCCTCTGAGCGAGCAATTGGGGCGGGGTACAGCATTTAAAAACATATAAAGGTTAAAATATTACTATCTATACAACACATACCCACCTCCCACCCCTTAAAACAGGATTCAACTATCATAATGAAAACAAGTCAACGCTAAAAACAGCACAGCATCTCGAGGTCCAATGAAGCTACCCATGAGCTCATTCTTATTTCCTTCTGGGATAGCGGCCAAACACGTGTAAGAAGTGGGACCAAAAATCAATTAAAGTTCACAGATGTATACAATGCATAAACCTGCAGCACATCCAGAGAGGAAACTCTCACAGCCCTGTTAGGAACACATTCCTAGATGAGATTCTTCTATGGCAATACACAGGAAGAATGTTGATACCTGCAGATGCCAAACCAGCAGATCCCTGCCAATGACAGAATTGAAGTATATCTAATCTATGAATTACTATTCAGGAATTTATCCATACAGTTTGGGAAGGCAGCAGAAGTGATGCAAGTGAATTAGGTAAGTAACAAATCCAAAGATGGATATATATATATATATATATACACACACACACACACACACACATATATATAAATACCTAGATACACACACACACACAATATATATATATATGTATTCTATGTTCCTCTGGAAATGACTATCTGTCTATATATTTTGAGCCAATTCTAATGTTCTGTCAGCAACTAAAAACCTTTTAACATCTTAATCAATTTTTTTATTTAAAAAAAATCAAACTATGAACCTTATGGTGGAAATGCTAATAGTTCTGAGAATCACAGACTCTACAAGTTATATAAGCCTCAATCAGAAAAGTTACAATTTAGTTACTGTTCTCAATTCAACAATTATGTGACTCAGATAATGAGCTTTACAATTAGGTCAATGCAACAGTAGCACTACTCTGTGAACAGGCAGAATTGGTTTTTCCATTAGACTACTTGCATTAGAGCTCCATATAATGAAGTCGTATCTGAAAATCAAAACTGGTTGCTGTTATAAATTGGCTGTACAGTATCATGAAGAACAAGTGGGAAGGATCAGTATTTTTATTCTAGAAAACAAGATACATATATCATTTTTAAACCCAACAGCAAAAAGAAATGGAATCAAGTCAAAGAGACTGTTGTAACCACTATTCTTTTTAATGCCAAAGTAGAAGATATTGAAACCGGTGAACAACAATGCCACTCCCCCTGCTCCCACTTTTTAAATTTAAAAACCGTCGCAACAACCTGCAACTTTCAGCAACAATGAGCAAACCATTTAACCTTTTCTCTTTCTGTCATCAGTCTTCGCAAACCTAAAATGCTGGTTTGGCTAGACATGATGGTGGTCTTCTACATTTTTCCCATAAGCAGGAAAAGTCTGGATTGGGATGAGAGATTTCAAAAGGCGAGGAGTAAAATAAGAGTGGTATCTATCCATCACAAATGCAGCCTTCAGTGCTTTCTACTTTATTAAAAAGCAGGCATACCTCGCTAACACAGTGGCTTAAATTCTAGATCACCTTAAAGAGAATCGCAGCCTCTTTTCTTTTCTTTGCCAGTGCATATAAAGGCCTAAAAATATATTACTGAGCACAGGTAACAAAATGGCCATGGTCATGGATGACCTTAAGAACAAGGCAAGCAGCAAAAACAAATGAATATAATTGCAAAGCGTTGCATTAGCAAAGCGCTCTAAAGCAAGCTATGCCCATATTGTCTACTGTGGCTATAAATCAAACTCAAGCACAATTCTGTTACTTGAGAAGTCTGACATTTCCACAATAGGCCTCCTCCTTTCTCCATTTTCTCCTTTGCTTTGCACAGCAGATCAGATCATTTACAGACGTTGCTCAAAACCACAGAGATGTTTTCACTGCACCCTTCCTCTAAATGAGCTCAGGGGTCTTGGCACCCAATTTGAAGGTAACAGGATACCTCTGAGCCCTAAAGAGAGGTTTTGACAACTGTATGGTTTGTATCAAGAATGTCAATTTGGTCACTTGGAGCTTTCAATTGCATGGTAAAACACTTCAGTCCAACTATTGTTGTCGCTGTGCACCTTCAAGTTGTTTCTGAACCTAAGGTGAATTTATCATAGTTTTCTGGGGCTGAGAGTATGTGACTTGTGACACTCAGTGGGTTTCCATGACTGAGCGGTGAATCGAGAGTTTAAGTTGCAGTTCAATGATCAAACCACCACACAAATTTCTCATGTGGGAATTTCACACCATCTTTTTTAGCTACTGTTTTCTTCCAGGTTCTCCAAGGATACCAAAATACATGGATGCTCAAGTCCCATTAAATACAAAGGTGTAGTACAGTGGCCCCTTGTTATCCGCTGCGGTTTGGTTCCAGGAACCCCCGTGGATTTAAAAAAAAAATCTGTGGATGCTTAAGTCCCATTAAGTACAATTGGGTAGTAAAATGTTGTCCCTTATATGAAATGTAAAATCAAGGCTTGCTATTTGGAATTTTTACTTTTTTTGAATATTTTCAAGCTCTGGATGCTTGAATCCATGGATCAAAAATCAGCGGTAAGATGGGCCAACTGTAAAATAGTGTATGTGAAATTTTAAAACCAAGGTTTGTTTTTTGGATTAAAAAAAAACATTTTGAAGCTGTGAATGACAATCTGTGGATGCAGAATCCATGGATATGGAGGGCTGATTGTATTATGAAGCAATGCAGTGTCATGGGTCAGTCCTGTTTTGTTGATTCTAGGTATAGGATGAGCAAGTAAACTATAAAGATACAGTATACTACAGAAACACAGCACCTGACTATGGCATCACCAAGTCCTAATACTGTCAACTGTCTTAGAATCACAGACTCATAGAGATGCAAGAGACCACATGGGCCACTGAGTACAACCCCCTGCCAAGCAGGAAAGCTGAGAAAGGTGTGCACAAAGTTATGGTGGCTGAGGATTTTGTCTTTAGTGGATCAAAAAACAAAGCAGGTATTTCTTTTGTGGCGGGGGGGGGGGAATTAAGAAGCAGCAGCACACATAAGCAAAAAATGAAGTAGAGAGCTAGCACTTCAGTAACCTACCAAGATGAAATATAAGTTGTACAATTCTTTCAGTGATATTTGGCCAGACCAGTGTATGCAACCTATCAGCTGCATGTGGCCCCAATGACATTTTATATTACCCTCACTCACAAGATGCACTAGGATATAAATATTCAACAGCACATTTTGTATGAAAGAAGCAGACCCACCAGAACGGAAGGTTTATACACAAAGTACATACTTATACGTAAAGTATGAATACAACTGCATGTAAATCTATTGAAAGCATCTTAGTGAGGACAAAAAAGGGAACATAACTGACATTATCACCCAGTGTCACCCAGTACAAGGGGCAGAGCTTCCAAGGGTGGCACGCACTCCCTACCCCCCTTGTCGCCCCATCCTTTCCCTGATGAGAAAAAGAACAGGATGGCATGGGGGGGGGAGTGTGGGGACGAAACCCGAATGGGGGGAAGGTCCAATCGGATGTCACCTTCCCTTCTGGGATGTCATCTGGTGTGGCCCACACCACCACATAGCCCTTAGTGACGCCAGTGGGGGTATCGTACTTCAGCTGTATCATGAGATGATGTGAATAAGTAAAAGAGATAACACTTGGTAAAATGGGAAGAAGCAGGAAAAGTTGAAGATCATATTACAGGTGGATAGATTCATTCAAGGATATCACAGCCCTGAATTTGCAGGACCCTTTGAAGACAGAGTCTCTTGGAGGCCTCTTATTTATATGGTCACCATAAGTCAAAGCCAGCTTGACCGCAATTAGCAACAACAAGCACAGATTGAATGAGCATCTCTCTGTAAGGTTTCAGTTGGACTCAGTGCCATCTGTTTTAACACGATGACCTTTTTACTGCATTTGTTGGGCTGCATCTGGGAATGCTGCATCCATTCCTAGACATCACATTTTAAGGAGGATACTGACAACTGCCCCACATCAAAGGAGAGTGGCCACCAAAGAAAAGCATCTGAAATCCAAGTGTTATAAGCAAAGCAAACAAGAACACCTGTATTGCACAAATGAAAGATTTATACACTTGCATAGTGATGACCCAAAAAGCTGCATGTTCATGTATATAACTGAGAGGTTCCCATGATTTCAATAGGTGAAAGTACAGGTTGAGTCTACCTTATCCAGAATTTCAAAATCCAAAATATTCCAAAAAGTTAACCAAAAAAATTTAATGGCTGGCTGAGATAGTGACATCTTTGCTTTCTCTGAGGTATGTGTAAAGAAGACGGCTTTAGAATGCACTACAACTCTCTGGGCAAATTTCTCTTATACTGTCCACTGCAACTTCACCATTGGCATAACCATAATGTCAGGAACAGAGAAGACAACTGTAACTTTGATGTGCTCATCAAGCCTGAGATTTGTCTCACTATTTTATTAAGCCGGTCAACAGTTGGAGGATCTGTTTAGAAATTTAATGTTCAGCATGTGGCAAAGTGATTTCATACTCTTCATTCATGGAGCAAGTAAATATCATTTCCCACGTTGTTTCTTTCCTGATAACAAAGGAGACTATTTGATGCTGCTGACACTGGTTCCCTTTGATAGCCAGTTTACAACCCCTTTATTCAGTCTAGCTCAATTATAGAAATGGCCTACAGCTCATTCAAACAGATAAGAGTTCCTAATTACCACTACAATGCCAGTCTCGTGTTCATTATAATCCCCCGGAGTATCAGTCACTCTGTATACAGCACAGCGAGTTTAGGTATAATCCTATCTGAAGGGAAGTATTTTAAGACTTTCTTCTCAGTGTAGTTACTTCGGAAGAAAAGCTTATATTAATGCTGACCAAAAGAAGAAAATATAGCCATGTTAAAAAGGCAAAGTTTTTCCCTTGATGTGAAGTGTCTAGTCGTAACCGAAGAGGCAGCGTTGTCCGAAGACGACTCCATGGTCATGTTACCTTCCTACCGAAGTGATACCTATCTATCTACTTGCGTTTGCATGCTTTCAAACTGCTAGGTCGGCCATGTTACGATATATAAAGAGTACTATTCCTTTTCTCAACAAACTTGTTGACAATATGCAAGGCATTTTTTACTAGTGCCTTGCTTTCTATAGGCTTGCTGACCTAGGTTTAGTCAGATGTTTTAACCCAGAAAATTAATCAGCCAGTGGACAACCAAAAAGACAAACAAATGGGTCTTAGAGCAGATCAAGTCAGAAATCTCCCTGGAAGCCAAGGTGACAAAACTGAGGCTGTCATACTTTGGGTACATCATGAGAAGGCATGACTAATTGGGGAAAAAATAATGCTAGGAAAGCCGGAGGGAAGTAGAAAGAAAGGAAGGCTGCATGCTAGATGGATGGACTCTATTAAGGAGGTCACAAGTAAGACTTTGCAGGCATGAAGCAGAACAGTGGAGGACAGGAGGTCTAGGTTCACCATGGGTTGAGATCAACTCAAGGATGGTTAACAGCAATAAATAGTAGTTCTCATGCCTGTGCTGGCAGAGGTCGCTTTGTCTGATCTTGCCACATCTCAAACCACACTACTTTGTTGTAATTCTAAAGGAACCAATGGTCTACAAACTAACAACCACACTGTTCTCGTCAGCCCAGGAGTATATGGAACTAGATGCCATTAAATTATATTTTTGACAAGGTAATAATTTATCTTTGTTTAACAATGTTTCTAACCTGCTCTTTAACAAAAAGTTCCCAGCTCAATAAAAGCTAAGCCAGGCCCTGCCTGCAGGCTTACAATCTAGAACACACGCCACAAGCGAAAAATGAGGAATACTCTGATACTGGGTGGAATAAGATACTACTCTGCATCAAATGCATCAAGTGGGATGCCACAGGGTTCGGTACTGGGCCCAGTGCCATTCAACATCTTTATCAATGACTTGGATGACAGAACTGGGGGCATACTTATCAAATTTGCAGATGACACCAAATTAGGAGGAGTAGCTAAAACTCCAGAGGACAGGATCAAAATTCAAAATGACCTGAATAGACTAGAAAGCTGGGCCAAAGCTAATAAAATGAAATTCAACACAGAGAAATGTAAGGTACTACACTTAGGGCAGAAAAATGAAATGCACTGATACAGGATGGGAGACATCTGGCTGAACGAGACCACATGTGAAAGGGATCTAGGAGTCCAAGTAGACCACAAACTGAACATGAGCCAACAGTGTGATGCAACAGCTAAAAAGGCCAATGCTATTTTAGGCTGCATCAATAGAGGTACAGTGTCTAGATAAAGGGAAGTATTAATGCCATTCTATTCTGCTTTGGTCAGGCCTCACCTGGAATATTGTGTCCAGTTCTGGGTGCCACAATTCAAAAAGGATGCGGAGAAACTGGAGTGTGTCCAAAGGAGGGAGATTAAAATGGCGAAGGGTCTGGAAGCCATGCCCTATGAGGAAAGACTTAGGGAGCTGGGGATGTTTAACTGGAGAAGGGAAGGTTAAGAGGTGATATGATAGCCCTGTTTAAGTATTTGAAGGGATGTCATACTGAGGAAGGAGCAAGCTTGTTTTCTGGTGCCCCAGAGACTAGGACCTGGAACAATGGATGCAAGCTCCAGGAAAAGAGATTCCACCTCAACATTAGGAGAAACTTCCTGACAGTAAGGGCTGTTCAACAGTGGAACACACTCCCTTGGAGAGTGGTAGAGTCTCCTTCCTTGGAGGTCTTTAAGTAGAGGCTGGATGGTCATCTGTCAGGGATGCTTTGATGGAGAGTTCCTGCATGGCAGGGGGTTGGACTGGATGGCCCTTGTGATCTCTTCCAACTCTACAATTCAATGATTCTATGAAATAAGCTGGTTTCTCATTGACTTTTTATTATTTCTTCCACCACCAAAACTGGAATGGTAATAGCTTTTACTAAAGCCTCCAAATCTAAGCATACTGTAAAAGACTTCATGACTCCAGGCAACAGCATAATGTCATGATTATCAAAGAGCCAAAACTGCCACAAAGAAAAAGGTCAAAATAATCACTGAGAGCCAGTGTGGCATAGTGGTCTGACTACTGGACTATGAGACCAAGGTTTGATTTCCAGCTTGGCCATGAAACCCACTGGGTGACCTTGGGCAAGTCACATGCTCTCAGCCTGAGAGGAAGGCAACAGCAAATGTCCTCTGAACAAATCCTGCAAGAAAAACCCATCGTAAGTTCACCTTAGGGTTGCCAGAAGTCAGAAATGACTTGGAGTCACACAACAACAATCACTTTCACCTATGACAAGGATAAACCCAGTGTGCGTGAATATCAGAAATTCACTGTAAGAAAGCAAATAATAATAACAATAATTCTCAAACTTTAAATTATGGCAGGCCTCTTTAAAATGTTCTCAGATTTCTTTCAATCCATCTCCTCCACATTTATCAACAAATGTTTAACTAGCTTCTTCAACACAGTATTTCCAGAATTTTATATAATCAAAGAATGATTCACATGACAAAGGTAAATGGAAGGAACAGAGCTTGGAAAAAATGTACCAGTTAAGAGGTATAGTTTTTTTAAAAAGTGAGTGTATGGCTCACTTTTACATTATTTGACTAAACTCTCAGGAAAGCGCCATTTCTTACCTGTCTGTTCCGTTCATCCATTATTCTTGTGATCTGTATTTTCTTCCTCCCCATTTTAACGGTTTCCTTCTTTATAATCCAGAAGCACGGGTAAAAGAATCCACAAACTTCGTATCCTAGCACATGGTAGTCAGTGGCGCTCTGCTGCTAAAGCCTGCGTGCAACACCACACTGTTTGTCCTTACAAGAAACCTAGAATGGGAGGAAAAATCAAAATCAGTCTCGGATGTCAAAAGTACACCATTCACATTATTAATGTTTACATGTTAGAAGTCATTTGTAAGACAAACCACCCTTTTCCCTAATCAGGCTGACGTTCTGTGAACTCGCTTGTAAGATGCTTCACTGTACCTTGTCTAAAGCACTTGCATCACGGAGTCAATCTATGCAATTCAACCACAAAGGTTATGTCAAAGTTTGCATTCATCACCCATTTGTTTAGAGGAAACAGAAATCATCAACAGCTCCTTTTTGAAAACCTGGTGCAGTCTTTAGTGACAAAAGAAAAATTAACCAGGACAGAAATGAAACCTTGAATTATTCTGAAGCTGCATTTTTTTACAAGTTGTTCAGCTTTTACAAACTCAGTTCCTTCGTGTTCTAGGTATTATATAAAATAAATCAAAATAAAAGCATTTATACAGACATGTTGACAAAAACAAATCTCTTTCCAACCCTTTGTTCTAAGAAGTTAAAGAAACTCAAGTTTCGGGATTTTGTCTCACTTTCCATTATTCTTCTTTGGGTTTTCTCCTGATAATTGTACAGGTTAAAATACAAGACGCTGTTCAAGAACTAACATCTTCCAAATGCTTTTGAAAAATAATTCCATTTTGAGACATCTCCACACAGGCCTCCGTTCTCCCAAAAGACTATTTCACAGGAACATATAGACTGGCAAATAGCTGAGAAATTCAAGGTTATATTCACTACTGTAAAACTTGCAATCTTTCACACATCACTAGCAAGCCAATTACTAATCCAAACACTTCTTTATTGCTTGCATATTTTCTCATCATAGGCCTGTTCCATTGCCCGCATAAGTGGAAGGGAAGGCTTATAAATACAGAAGGCTGAATATTTCCTGAGGCACATGAACTACACTTTTACAAAAAGGATATATGCTACTGATTACTAAAGATATTTTTACAATGAGGGCTGCAATAAATCAAAAAGGCTGTAAAGATGGAAAGCACTAAAGAAGAAAAATCTAGCTTCTTAAAACTCAACCTTCTCTTCCACCACAGCTATTTGCATTTTGTATGTGCACATGCAAACTCAAGGCACCCTTCTCCCTAGCACAAGAGCTTAATGTCTGTAATATATGGTTTCAGTTTTAAAATGACTAGAAGCAGGAGACCTCTAGTATATGTGTACACCTGAACATACAAGACAAGATGGAAGACTAAAGATGAGGTCAGAAACAAGAAACTATGGAAAACTTGGCTCAAATCAGATACCACGCTCCAGCCTTCAGAATCATCATTTTGAAGGTATATGAGTGCCACTTGTTTGCACGCTTCCTCCCTTACCATGGTCTCTGGCAAACTGTGGTTAGCACTACTGTACATAAACTGCCAAATCACAGGTTGACATCTGCTTGCGAAACATGGCTCAGATGCAGTCCTGGTTAGTATTGTGTATAATTCCAAACATCACTGTAAGCTAGAGTGACAAATCTAGGAAGGGGGAAAAGGAGATAGTTTTCTGAGATGCCAGCCACAGATGCAAGTGAAACGTCAGGAATAAACTCTTCCAGAACCCACAGAAAACGCCGACCATGAAAGCCTTCAACTTCACAGGGGAAGGGAGAATCTGCACATGGAGAGGAATGTGATGCAAGCTGAAGTCCACAGGTTTTGTCCAATAAGTGTTTTCACTTCTGATTTCAGTCTGAAGATGTAAAGTCCAGGAGTGGCAGAAGTTGGATAAGCAAAACGAAAGATAAGGTGATGCTCTACACTACTGTGCAAATATAAATTTCAACATTTCAACAATCAGACCTCCCTAGATCTTTCAACTTTGGTATTCCCAGATGCATGCATAGTGGGCCTGCTGTATCAGCAGGCTAGCTATTTGTGGACTGGAGCAGCCATGGCTCGCCACACCCCATATTCAATGGCAGCGCATGTTCACAGACATGCTGACATGGAATCACTGCTCACTGAATAATATGGGGCTTGATCATTCACAGGGAGGCCACAACCAAAAGGGTCCACTATACTTTGAAGGGGGGGGGGATCATAAGTAAATGCAAGTTTTAGACCCCTGAAAGGATACTCAGTGAGTCCTGAGTGCAGTGAACAAGCAGACTGGCAAAGCTGCCACTTTTTGGTTGCGCAAAAGCAAAGAAGCATCAAGGACCGTCAAGGACTTTTCTAATTCTGTCGAGAGGTAAGGGCCATTCCTCACAATGCACTCGTCTACAGAAGATACTTAAAAAGCAGCAAACAGCCCTACTTTCTGAGTGTTTATTGAGCCCGCAAATTTCCCTAGGCAACTTGAAGAGTCCTATGAGCTTGTTATCAAGGCCAGTTAAAAACTGCAGATCCCTGATTCCAACTCAGGTCTGTGAGCATACTGAATGAGAGCAATGGGACATTTTAAGAATCTGCCGTAATGTTCCCTTGAAAGAGAAAGAGTCTATTGAAACCTATACGTGCATATTTGGAGCAACTTGTCACAAAATGCCCCAACCTTTCAGCCACACGTCGGAAAGTAGTACAAGCAGGCCACAAACCATATCAGAGCTAATAAGCAGTGACAGCAGAAAGGGATTAGTCACAGCCTGCATTTCACAATCTATTCTGCCTCAACTGAGGATATAGCCATGACATTCTGATGTAACATTAAAAATGCATAAGAGGAATATCATTGGAGCAAGAGCTTCTGTTTAAATGTTCCTTTGCCATCCAAGTCTTCCTTGTTTTAGACAATCATTAAAACGTCCAAGAGAAACAGGGCAAGCTATAAAAATTGGAACAGGGTGAAAGTACTTCATCAGTTTATAAAATAAAATACAGTTGTATGTATCTGTATGCGGATCACATATGCGTTCCTGCTATGAATATGGTCCCTTTATTTATTATAGCATCAGGCAGGCTTAATATCACAAGAATGGAATTGCCAGTAAATGAACATAATTTCCACATTTACAAGACGTCCTTTGATTTAAAGATTTCAAAATAATTTCTGGTTATTTTGAAAGAATTTCACAGAACAAGTCTCATTATAATGGTAAGAGATATGCATTTCATAAAAGAAACTGCAAATTCTCTCCAGTACAAATCATAAGGACAGGTTGCAACTCCAACACAGTACACAATACAGGGGACTTGCGCCAAAACTGCTAGTTCCACTGGACACCAATGCAGCAATCAAAGGACAGGCAAGACACAACAAAACAAAACGTGGCACTATAAAGCTTTATGAATTAAAATATATTATAGAATACGGCAAAGGGGAAACATTTAAAGGACACCTACATGAATCCCCCACTGCCACCAAGCAGTCTACACTACATGGGTTAGCTGCTAAGTGCAGGCATATCATTCGGTAATTGATAATCTCAGGCAAATGTCAGGATCATTTTCTTCTGCGGCATTCAGAGTATTTCACAAGCATTTCAGAGTTACATTTGAAATCACAGGCAGCAACACAGCATAGTTCTTCTGCTTAGACTGACCAAATGCCTCAGTGCACACAACACCAGCACTATGCTGCTCTTTTCCTCATCTAGGTGATAGCTCAATTGAACAGTTACAACTAAATTCTACATGACTTAACTGCAGAAGGATTCTCTTTCACATAAATCAAATAGAAACACCAATATGGACATCCTCAAACAATTAAATGATAATAGTTATATGCACATATTTTAGAAGGAGAGAGGGAGGTGGAGGAAGAGAGAAAGTTGTAGGGAATACCAACTGGATGATATCCTAGATAAGTGTGCAGCATTGGAAAGTGCAGAGTTTGAGAAAGGACAGGCTGCAAATTCTCTCCAGTAAAGGAATGATTTTGGCAGCAGCCTGGGAGGTGGTCTTGAAGGCTGGAGAATGGTCACAGTATGTATCCTTGGTGCACTTCCTTTCTGTGTTCTTGTGCTGTCAAGGCACCAACCCCATCTCTGCCTCCAGGGATTGTCCAGTAGTAGTATGGAATAGATACAAACCCAGGTACGGGAGTCGGACCTTGCTGTCTTCAACAAGATGACCAGAGAACACTTGACCACAAAATGAACGGAAGAGCCAGAAGCGAGGACTGATGCTGAGATGGACTTAGAAGAAGCTGCCTCTGCTGGTTCCATACCAATCAATCTTGAAGACTATGAAAATGTCAATTGAGACCTGACGGCCTATTCATAATGGAGTGCTTTCAAACACTGCTCTCATTTGTCTTACCTAAGGCGTAAAAAGGCGATACAATGGGCACAAGAGGCAACCACATGAGCTTTGCAAAGGCACAGAAGACCCTTCCAGTTCCATCTCTTTACAGGATCTTAGCAGCAGGCGACACATTTCTTGAAGGATGCCAGTGAAAGAAATAGCCATAAGGCTGACTGTGGCCTTGAACGCCAGAGCCACAACAAATGCCAAGCCAGGTGTATTCCTGAGACTGAATAAGCCAAAGAACGCTGGCGAAGACTGATGAAAAAAGAAGGTCCGTCCAAAGAAGATTGTATTTATCCTGCTGCAGTGGCGGATGGAAAGGAAGTGGCAGTTTTGGCAGGAAGAGGTACTGGAGGTGGGAGGGACTACTGCCAAAACACTTATGTAACACTCTAGAAGGTTCTGAAAGATGCACAGACACAGGATAATCCATCTGCGTGAGCCACAGGGAGTATGAAGAGGAACTGAAGTTTTAATCTATAAACATGAGTCTACAAAAACAAAACATGCTACGCAAAAATACAACATTAAAGTTACTCATTTTATTACTCTGCTGCCCAAATGTTCCATTTAAAATCCATAGGCTGTAAACAGGCCACACATTAAGGAGGCAACAAGCAAGATCCTATATGTGAAGCCTTGTCAACACGTTCATTCTTTCTCACACACATATACACACTCACACACACTTTTAGCTATAGTTGTCTGGGACGCTGTACTGCAATCAATCATGTAAGATGAACTAAATATAGGCTATAAACTTGTAAGTTATTCTAAGGAGACAGGCATCGGCAAACACTAGTGTTCAGAGGAACATATGAGCACATTGCTACGCGCTTTTTTATTTCACAAGTAATCAAGACAAAATGTGATAAGTTGTCAGTGTCCACAAGCTCATATCCATTCTTTAATGAATTTCTCCCCTAAGAAGAAACATGTTTAACAGCTGATACACTAACAAGCGTCCTTGCTTTTCTACACACTTACACTAGTTAGAAGACCGCACACTCACACAACATAAGCAAGCAATAAAGCAAAGAAGCCTTTTATGGAAAGAAAAGGAAAAAAGTAATCTTGCATTTTACATCTGGAAACAGTAGGAAATGACACATGATGGTCATTAGGGAATGACTTTGCGCGAGTTTCTTCTTCTCATCTAGATGAAGGGAAAAGAAGAAGACTGCAGGACAGCTGTGTGAAAGTTGGTTGAAGAACTTGGCTTGTTCTGAAGATGATGAGCCTAGTTTCCTGATATAGCCGGATTCTGTTGTTAATTCCAGACTTCCAAGTCTAGGAAAGGATGAAAGGTGTGATATGTGGATGAAGTGCACAGTCAAAGGGTCACACTCTGATCAATCTACCCCAACTAAGAATATAATCACAGTGAGTTCTGTTGGAAGTGGCTGCTGTTGTGCCTAGACTTCTATCTCATATGTACAAAATGTAAAAATACCAATCTCTCTGCCATGCATCAAAATTCAAGATTAAATTAAGAATTTTGAACTCCTAGGTATTGTTTGGCCTTTTAACTTGATATTTTGAGGATGATCCTTCTTTCAGTAACGATAAAATTCTTTGAACTTAAACAATTCTCTCTATTAAAGGAAGTATGGAATTAACAACAGATTCAGGTACATGTGAACCAGAAACCTGGATTAATCAACTTCAGAACATGCCAGGTTCTTAAATCAACTCCGAACTTATTCCAAGAATGGTAAGGACAGTTACTCAGGGACATAAGAGGAAACTACACTATACTTAAGTCTTCTGAGGTCAACAGGAGAGTGGCAAGAACAGAAGCAAATACATGGGCATTCATTATATTTTAGCTTATTAAACCAAGATATCTAATGTTCAAAGATCTTACCACTGGGCAGCACCAGAAACTTCAATGTAGAAGCAAACAGGTGAGCAACTGTAACTTAAACCTTTCTATGGCATTCAGATTGTATTCAGTCAAAATCAACAATAAAGCCAAACATGTAAGAGCCCTCCCTTCAACCACCATCTTGAGGGGAGAGAGAGGCAGGCCACCTCCTGCTGGAAGGAAGAAGAGCCCTCCCTTCAACCACCATCTTGAGGGGAGAGAGATGCAGGCCAACTCCTGCTGGAAGGAAGAAGAGCCCTCCCTTCAACCACCATCTTGAGGGGAGAGAGAGGCAGGCCACCTCCTGCTGGAAGGAAGAAGAGCCCTCCCTTCAACCACCATCTTGAGGGGAGAGAAAGGCAGGCCACCTCCTGCTGGAAGAAAGAAGAGCCCTCCCTTCAACCACCATCTTGAGGGGAGAGAAAGGCAGGCCACCTCCTGCTGGAAGAAAGAAGAGCCCTCCCTTCAACCACCATCTTGAGGGGAGAGAAAGGCAGGCCACCTCCTGCTGCAAGCAAGAAGAGCCCTCCCTTCAACCACCATCTTGAGGGGAGAGAAAGGCAGGCCACCTCCTGCTGCAAGCAAGAAGAGCCCTCCCTTCAACCACCATCTTGAGGGGAGAGAAAGGCAGGCCACCTCCTGCTGCAAGCAAGAAGAGCCCTCCCTTCAACCACCATCTTGAGGGGAGAGAAAGGCAGGCCACCTCCTGCTGGAAGAAAGAAGAGCCCTCCCTTCAACCACCATCTTGAGGGGAGAGAAAGGCAGGCCACCTCCTGCTGCAAGCAAGAAGAGCCCTCCCTTCAACCACCATCTTGAGGGGAGAGAAAGGCAGGCCACCTCCTGCTGCAAGCAAGAAGAGCCCTCCCTTCAACCACCATCTTGAGGGGAGAGAAAGGCAGGCCACCTCCTGCTGGAAGAAAGAAGAGCCCTCCCTTCAACCACCATCTTGAGGGGAGAGAAAGGCAGGCCACCTCCTGCTGGAAGCAAGAAGAGCCCTCCCTTCAACCACCATCTTGAAGGGAGAGAGATGCAGGCCACCTCCTGCTGGAAGCAAGAAGAGCCCTCCCTTCAACCACCATCTTGAAGGGAGAGAGATGCAGGCCACCTCCTGCTGCAAGCAAGAAGAGCCCTCCCTTCAACCACCATCTTGAGGGGAGAGAAAGGCAGGCCACCTCCTGCTGGAAGAAAGAAGAGCCCTCCCTTCAACCACCATCTTGAGGGGAGAGAAAGGCAGGCCACCTCCTGCTGGAAGCAAGAAGAGCCCTCCCTTCAACCACCATCTTGAAGGGAGAGAGATGCAGGCCACCTCCTGCTGGAAGCAAGAAGAGCCCTCCCTTCAACCACCATCTTGAAGGGAGAGAGATGCAGGCCACCTCCTGCTGCAAGCAAGAAGAGCCCTCCCTTCAACCACCATCTTGAGGGGAGAGAAAGGCAGGCCACCTCCTGCTGGAAGAAAGAAGAGCCCTCCCTTCAACCACCATCTTGAGGGGAGAGAAAGGCAGGCCACCTCCTGCTGGAAGAAAGAAGAGCCCTCCCTTCAACCACCATCTTGAGGGGAGAGAAAGGCAGGCCACCTCCTGCTGGAAGAAAGAAGAGCCCTCCCTTCAACCACCATCTTGAGGGGAGAGAAAGGCAGGCCACCTCCTGCTGGAAGAAAGAAGAGCCCTCCCTTCAACCACCATCTTGAGGGGAGAGAAAGGCAGGCCACCTCCTGCTGGAAGAAAGAAGAGCCCTCCCTTCAACCACCATCTTGAGGGGAGAGAAAGGCAGGCCACCTCCTGCTGCAAGCAAGAAGAGCCCTCCCTTCAACCACCATCTTGAGGGGAGAGAAAGGCAGGCCACCTCCTGCTGGAAGAAAGAAGAGCCCTCCCTTCAACCACCATCTTGAGGGGAGAGAAAGGCAGGCCACCTCCTGCTGGAAGAAAGAAGAGCCCTCCCTTCAACCACCATCTTGAGGGGAGAGAAAGGCAGGCCACCTCCTGCTGGAAGAAAGAAGAGCCCTCCCTTCAACCACCATCTTGAGGGGAGAGAAAGGCAGGCCACCTCCTGCTGGAAGAAAGAAGAGCCCTCCCTTCAACCACCATCTTGAGGGGAGAGAAAGGCAGGCCACCTCCTGCTGGAAGAAAGAAGAGCCCTCCCTTCAACCACCATCTTGAGGGGAGAGAAAGGCAGGCCACCTCCTGCTGGAAGAAAGAAGAGCCCTCCCTTCAACCACCATCTTGAGGGGAGAGAAAGGCAGGCCACCTCCTGCTGGAAGAAAGAAGAGCCCTCCCTTCAACCACCATCTTGAGGGGAGAGAAAGGCAGGCCACCTCCTGCTGCAAGCAAGAAGAGCCCTCCCTTCAACCACCATCTTGAGGGGAGAGAAAGGCAGGCCACCTCCTGCTGCAAGCAAGAAGAGCCCTCCCTTCAACCACCATCTTGAGGGGAGAGAAAGGCAGGCCACCTCCTGCTGGAAGAAAGAAGAGCCCTCCCTTCAACCACCATCTTGAGGGGAGAGAAAGGCAGGCCACCTCCTGCTGGAAGAAAGAAGAGCCCTCCCTTCAACCACCATCTTGAGGGGAGAGAAAGGCAGGCCACCTCCTGCTGCAAGCAAGAAGAGCCCTCCCTTCAACCACCATCTTGAGGGGAGAGAAAGGCAGGCCACCTCCTGCTGCAAGCAAGAAGAGCCCTCCCTTCAACCACCATCTTGAGGGGAGAGAAAGGCAGGCCACCTCCTGCTGCAAGCAAGAAGAGCCCTCCCTTCAACCACCATCTTGAGGAGAGAGAGAGGCAGGCCACCTCCTGCTGGAAGAAAGAAGAGCCCTCCCTTCAACCACCATCTTGAGGGGAGAGAAAGGCAGGCCACCTCCTGCTGGAAGAAAGAAGAGCCCTCCCTTCAACCACCATCTTGAGGGGAGAGAAAGGCAGGCCACCTCCTGCTGGAAGCAAGAAGAGCCCTCCCTTCAACCACCATCTTGAAGGGAGAGAGATGCAGGCCACCTCCTGCTGGAAGAAAGAAGAGCCCTCCCTTCAACCACCATCTTGAGGGGAGAGAAAGGCAGGCCACCTCCTGCTGCAAGCAAGAAGAGCCCTCCCTTCAACCACCATCTTGAAGGGACTTAATTGTCTAATTAACAAATTGTAAGCCGCTCTGATAGCTTTGGCTGAAGAGCGGGGTATAAATAAAATTTATTATTATTATTATTATTATTATTATATAGATAACAATGTTTGCACTGATTGTGAGAATGAAGCATTTGAATGTATTCAATAGAAATGACTGTATAAAAAGCATCTACTTATCTACCACAGAACAGACTTTTTACTCATTGTCTCTAATGATCGATATCTGGAGCCACCATAGCACAGTGGTTTGAGTATGAGTATTAGACTATGACTGTGGAGATCAGGGTTTGAATCCCAGCTTGGCTTGAGGGTTACCATAACTCAGAAATGACTGGAAGGCATACAACAACATGCATACATACTATATTTCATTAACTCAACATCAAATATGTATGATTAGAGGCAATTAATAACAGTATTCTAACGCTAATGAGTTGGATCTGGACTTACTAACAAAACTCAATTATTCCAATGGGTCTACTCTTAGTATGACTAGATTCACTTGAATGGTTTTATTTGTTCCAACCAGCTTGCACTGCTTTGAGGGGAGAGGCCATATTAGAAAATTTATCAAAAATTCACCAGAAAAGTGAGTTTCCTCGCCCTAAAACCAATAGCCTTCACATGGGAGTAAGATGCCTGTCTACTTTATAATGTCTGGATAATTTCAATAGATCTAGCTTCACTTTTCCACACAACTGTTAAAAATAAAAAATCCTCTCTTGCAATAGGATGTATCTATAAAATTCTAAGACAGTTATTTAAAAGTCCCTCTAATCTTCAAAAATGACAACATTTTTTGTCATTAATCACCAGACACACACATGTTATGGAAAGAAAAGTTTTACCTTCTTGGTAAACAGGAAGGGATGGTATTACACTTCAGGAAGAAACCAGAGCTCTGCAGTAGCATTGTGGTATTTTACAGCCCAGGCCAGGATACAAATGTACTGCCAGAGGACATGTCTCATTCCTATTTTCCAAAAAGGAATTAGAAATCTGAACTCAGAGACTACCTGTGAAGGGCTTGCAGGAGCAAAAGACTGACGCTGACATTATTACAACTGTGAGAAGATGCATTTATTACTAAGGATTAAGAATGAAGTGCCACTTACAAACAACTCCTGATTATACACCTACAATTAAACCTAGCTCTTATCTATTAAACACATTCCTCTCCCAGACCACTGAGTAAGAATGGTCTATTCACACTAGAGGTCCAGGAGAAACTCATCAAGGGTTGCTTCCAACATCTCCAGCCTTTCCAAGCAAACAGGTAGAGAATTAAAAAATGATTACAAAGAGTATATCTGCACATGCTGCCTCATCAGATTATTTAGATTATTTTTAACACTGTATATTGTAATTTTGTGTGTTCTAAAATGTTTTACTGTTTTAATTGGATTATTTTAATTGTTTTTTAAAGTGTTGTGTTAATGTGTTTATATAATAATAATAATTACTATTATTATTATTTCGAACCCGCCCCTCTGAGCGAGCAATCGGGGCAGGGTACAACATTTAAAAACATATACAGTTAAAATATTGCAATCTATACAGTCCATACCCGCCTCCCACCCCTTAAAACAAGATTAAACTAAGTCATAATTAAAACAGTATCAAAGTCTAAAAATACATCATTTTGAGGTCCAAATATAGGTGGCCTCGGATGTCAAATGGGAGATGAAAGGAGCTGGGGATTCATCAGGATATGTTGTGAGCCACCTTGGCTCCCAACTTGGGAGAAAGGTGGGATAAAAATAAAATAAATAGATAAAATAGCCACCCAGCTCCCTATCTATCATCCGTTGTTGTTGCTGTATGCCTTCAAGTCATTTCCAATTCATGGAGACTCTAAGGCAAACCTATCACAGGGTTTTCTGAGGCTGAGAGTATGCAACTTGCCAAAGGTCACCCAGTGGGTTTCCATGGCTGAGTATAGAAACGAATCCTGATCTCCAGAATCACAGCCCAGTGCTCAAACCACTACACTACACTGGCCAATCCCACGTACCCACAACAAAATTATTAGTGAACCTTTGTTGTTATAAGTTTTAATAGCTGTTTTGTAGTTTGGGACCACACATAGTAGTAATAGTTGTTGTTGTTCTCGACTCATGGTGATCTTGTGGATGAGACATCTCCAAGACTATTCTTCTGAGTTCCTGCAGATTGATACATGTGATCTCCTTAACTGAGTCCACCCATCTAGCATGTGGTCTTCCTCTCTCTACTAGCAGTACAGGCCTTGATATGCTTGCATGAAAACATAAAATAATTCCTACATTTTCCAGCATCAGATGGTACATTATAAGCAGACAATACAAATGATAGGCAGATTACACTACAGGCCAGGGTCTTTTCAAATAAGTAAGAGTAACTGCCAAGAGATCCAAAGCTGGCAGTACATCCCAACTCTTTCACTATCCGCTCGCTTGAAGAGCCATAGCAGCTGAAGCAATGCCGATTAAGGACTGGATGGCAACAGCTGAGATGCCAACCACACTAATCTACTATTTCAATCTGCATCAGCAAATTCAGGGACTAGAGAACTAAGCATCGTTTGAAAATCCCGTTCATTATTTATTTTTCTAACACATGCTGCTTTAGATCTGCATATTCTAAAATGGCGGTTTATTGTTAACAGCTTAATTTTCCCGCTAAATATCAGTAACTGAAACTTTAGAAACCCTTCCTCTCTACCCTTTTCATGATATGTTCAAAGACACAGCTGTGTTAGGTCCAAAACACACTGCGTCACCACCATCCTTAACCATGGATAGAAAGCAAGAAGATATACCTAGGCAAACTCTTTCATGTACAGCTCTTTAGGTACAATAAAATCAGCATGTTAGTAGTCTGCAGTATCTTCAAAATTTAAAGCAAATTAAACAATATGAATACAACGGAACCGTCACTCAAACCAGACATACAGCAGGCATTTACTCAGATGTCAAGTCAGTATCACTGTATTCACGTAGGCTTCTTCCTTAGTAAATCTGTTTAGATATTTGAGATTGTCCTCTACTCAATGTTTTCCCTAAGAATTTTTCCTAATAAAATACTTAAGATTAGTGTGGTCTGCCTTCCAACCAAAAACACATCACGCAATTTATACAATGTGAAATATTAAAATAATGTATGCTTGTTAAATAAAGTCAAATGAACCCGCTAGTTTAGATGCTGATCGATTTAAGGTACTGAAAAGCTCCGAGATTCAAACCTTTCAGGAACATAAACCGCTCTACTCAAACAGATCTGTCCGATGTTAGTGTTAGTTTGGAAGCTGAAAACAAAAACATCTAATTTTTAATACAAGGAACTTTTACTGCCATGAATCAAATTTAAAGATTGAACTACTATAATTATGTATCTGCTTGGAAACTACCTGAATCAGAATACACCAGCAACCCATTTCCTGACAGAAGACAACTAAATGGGAGAAGATAATATACATATTAAAATACCCAACTGGCTTCCAATTAATTTCTGTGCACAATTTCAAGTGATGATTTTAACCTTTAAAGCCTTAAATGGCTTGGGGCTACATTCTATTAAGAGACCGTTGCCCCTTCGATATGCATGCAGGCTATCAGAAAGGGCTCTGCTCCAAATGTCAGCATGGTCCCTTGAGCTATCTAGCGAAGTTCAACAGATCACATCCTTTCCCTCTCACTTTAGAGCAATGATTCCTATGGCCTCCCCAGAAAAAATGAAAACAAACTGGGAGTTTCTGCTTCCATTTAGATTGACCACAGTTCAGGCTTTGGGCAGAACTTGCTGTATATACTCAACTATAAGTCGACCTTATGTATAAGTCGAGGGAAGGTTATGGGGCCAAAATTATGGATTTTGATATGACTCAAGTAGAAGTCGAGGGCAAAACTTAGGGGCATGTAACAAAGGATGTAAAGAATGATGCAAAGGAAAACAATGCCAAAGAACTTAGAAAATTCTGGCAGGCATAACTGTTTGTGTTTATCCTAAAGGTAGATGGATGATACAGTAGAGGGGATCCATGCTTCTTTTTGGTGCTCCCAGGATGGACTAAGATCTCGCCTATTCAGAGAAAAGGGATGGTTCTATATATATACACATACATACATATATATATATATATATGAGTTGAAGTATAGTACTTACATTGACCCATGGATAAGTCGACCCAGGTTTTTTGGGTCAATTTTTTGACTAAAATTTCTAGACTTATACATGAGTATGCCCAGTAAATACTGTTTGTTGGAACAAGACAGCTTATAAACTACTGCGTGAAGTTGGCTTGTTTAAACAAAATATTATTTAGATCAGGGACGGGTTTAAACCCGGGTTTAATGACTTTAAAAAAAAAAACTATTACTATGTTCCAGCCCTCTTACTGAAACAACAATGACTGTTTGAATGTAAACATTTTAAGTTTATTAGCAGTTGTTCAATATTAGACCAGCAGCCAGTGTTAGTTGCTTCTTTTTAATCACATTATTTTATGATGAAAGAAATGCATTCAGAAACAAATCCTTCAATTAACCCCAAATCTTTCAACTAACCTCATAATGCCTGTACTGCAGCCACTCACTCAAAATCATAAGGTTGTGAGTTCAAGACCAGCAAAAGGGCTCAAGATCGACTCAGGCTTGCATCCTTCTGGAGTTGCTAAAATGAGTACTCAGATTGTTGGGGACAAGTAGCTTACAGTTGTAAACCTCTTAGACACTGCTTAGGTGGTATGAAGCGGTATATATATGAAGCTGTTTGCTTGACTGCTATAATCCGCTTTGATTCTCCTCCGGAAAAGGCGGAATAGAAATAAAATCCTATTATTATTATAATTATTATTATTATTCAATCCAAACCATTTGCTTTAAAAGAACACTTTTTATAAAACAATCATTATTTAAGCCAATGGCTTAAACAGCCTCTAAACTAGTGTTTTTATTCCAACAAACACAATTATTTAATGCCAGCATTAATGCTTAACTTCTTTTTTGTGTGTTTCTCTGAAAAGTAGCAAATCAGATTAATGCTTAACATTAATTTAATCTTGTTTTCATCTACCTCTGAGAGCACTTTGTATGTTTTATTATGTACAGGCTGCATATATTCAGATTTAATAGGAATAATAAGCAGTGAAAACTGGTGTTTTGCAGAAAGATTCATATCAAACCCTAGTAACTTTGGATAGTTAATGTTAGAAAGCATTCAACCATGCTTGATAAAGCTTTCAAAATACATAATATAACATTGCTGAATTAATGCAATAAGCAGGGTTCATTTTTTTTTATTAAAACATTTGTGCAAAAAGGAACATGGTTTAAATTTTTTTTAAAAGGTTGTTTTGCTTTTCTTTAAAAAAAACTATTTTTCCCCAACCCTGATACAGATTAATCACAATTTATCCAGATATAGATGACAAAGTAAGCTTAATCTGTAACAGACACAAAAGCTTCCAAACCTTTTCGTAGCATTATCAGAGAAAGGAAGATGACAGAAGTTTGAAGTCTGCTTGCCTTAACATGTTCATGTAAATGAAGTTTTAGCATTGCATTTAAACAAGCCCACTGCACTAAAGACTGTTTTTCTAAGTATAAACCCACAAGAGAATAGCTCGTGCCTGCGGTTTATGCTTCTGCCAATGAAACATCATGAATTTATATGACTGAGAAACAGTCCTCTGCCTAGTAACTACCTTGCCTCAGGAAACTGTGGACACAGCCTTCAACTATGTGGGCTTGCTTAGCATCCTAGCCCAAAGAATGGATTTTTCCCTAAGCAGATTTCTATTGCAAATGTAAACTAGGACTGGGGCTTATCTGGGCCCACAGAAACTCTGGAATGAAGCCACGGACCCAGTCCGATTGATGACAGAGGAGCGGGCTATAAATAAAATTATTATTATTATTATTATTATAGTCAGAGAGGGATGCAAAAAGGAGGAGAAACATCAATGGATGACAACAGATAGGGACAGTCGAGAAGCAAGAGGAAAATGTGACAGAAATAGGGTTAGAACGCTGAATCCATTTGTTCAACAACAAGGATGCAGAGACAAACAGAACGACTGTAACAATCAATGCAGAAAAACAGAAGATGACAACAAAGAACAGGAGGCCTCTTCCACAAGATCCAAGAAATCAAAGGGAAATTTAAGCCAAGGGGATGCTCTCCGACCAGCAAGGAAATACATTTCACAGAAATCAATACACAGAAGAACAATATAAAAGACAGATTATCTGAAGAACCACCATACAAAGATAATTGCCCTGTTTTAAAAATGAAGTGAAAGATGTACTCATAACATATGGGAGAAAGAAATCACCAGTAGAGCTGCTTTGATCTATAGTGACTGAATCTACTCCAGTTCTAACTAAAATTTGTCAACAAATACAGAAAATCAAATAATGGGCTACAGACAGGAAACAATATATACTCCAATCTCCAGGTTAAGAGAGCAGCAGGGATTACATGCAAACACACAAAATCCTAAAATGGAGGCTTTGCTTCACACGAAGCCATAGTTCATGGCACTATTTGATAATTACGAGGTTCTGCATTTCTGACATTCAACTTAGCCTATTAGTATATGTCTCTAAACCATATCCCTACTACTGACTGGGAATAAGATCCAGTTCAATTAATGGGACTTGTTCATAAGCGAACATTATGGGATTGCACTGAAAAGTTCGTTTTAAAACTTCTTAGCTAACAAACACATTTAATGAAAGAGCATTCCAATCTCTTTTGTAAGGAAAGAAGACTTATTTTGACAAATAAAGGAACTTCCCTCTGTTTTTGAAAGTAATATTCTTCTCCAAAGGATGGAGGCATTAAAGAAAAGCGACATACACCAAAATGCTAAATAATGTTTATACCACATAGATAATATAGCTTGGTTTTGCACTGTTAAGGTTAAAGACAACTACAAACTACCATTTTGTTTTCTTTAAAATGTTTCAAATGGTTATTTGTGAACTACCTCTTGAATGCCACGCATATGAACAAAGCAGAAATTCTACATGGCGAGTTTAATGTAATATTTCACTGGAATACTGAAAAACATTGCTATACCATTCTCTTGAAAAAGCAAAAACCTAAACAGGAATTGACAACTAAAAACCACAAAACAATATGTGGTAAGTAACGTTCAGTCCAAGATGCAGGTGCATTTGCAACTGTTCGGTGTGTTTAAAACTGTTGACAATGACATACATTATCACCTCCTTTCCATGAAACACTGAAGAGTAAGCAAGTCAGTTTTGCATAACTTGCTGAAAAATTATGCATGCACCTAATTGTTTTAAAGTCCAAGACATTTTTTGATAACATTATTCTGTTCAATTGTAGCAGATTAGACATGTTAATCCAGCAAGATGAGTCTCAAGATCTATTCAACAAAACTCTGAAATAAGTAAGGTAGTAGGAAAAGGTATGTATATCTAGTTAATTGTTAATAGGCTAAACGAATCTAAGTTGACTATATTTATGTTGGAAGGGAACCATTACACTTACAGGGAATTGTCATTTATTTTTTAAAAATTAAAAATAATAATTAAAAATTAATTAAAAATATTTGTAAGTTGCTCTGATAGCCTTTAGGGCTGAAGGGTGGGGTATAAATAAATAAATAAACATTATTATTATTATTTAAGTGTAATGCTAGCACTAAAAGCCTTACCAGAACAATGCTGAAAAGAAATATTTTTACTCCTCCCAGTGACCTCTGTTCTGGGCCTATAAAAGAAGGAAACAGCTGCACAAATTCTTGAAAACTCTACCCTTCACTCACTCCATCAAAAATCCTCTTCTTGCTTTTTTCATTCTCCTTCCCTTATGATCTCATCTCTCCTTCTCCTCCTCCTTTTTTTCAGCTGATTGATTCCCATGCGAATCCTGGCAGAAGTCCCAAAGTTAAGAGTGCTTCAAAATTAAATTTTCTGGGGCAGATGAGGAGCATCTCTGCAGTGTCCTGCCTAGAACACAAGAAAATCACGTGGATGCAAAGAAGACCACCTCTCCTTCAAGCTGCCCTGACTATTTGCTGGTTTTTAAATATTTGCATTCATTAAATTATCATACTTTTATCAAGCAAGGACTGTGGATGGCAGGGTGACCTGGAAGTCTCTCATTCACAGGGTCCTCACAGGTCGAAGGCAACTTACCAGTTGTTAAGGACAACAACGTGAACTAAAACAAGGATCCCTACAGCTACTTGCATTTGATAAAACCAACCAATGGTAAAATTAAGCACAGATATGATAAAAGGGGCCTAAATACCATAAAAGGCACCAAATCGCATCTAATCTTGGAAGCCATGCAAGGCCAGTCTTGGTTAATACTTGGATGGGAGACCACCAATGACGTGTAAGTGCTGTAGGCTATATTTCAGAGGAAGAAACTGAAAAAAGTATTCTGAGTAATCGTCACCTAAGAAAACCTGATGAAATACATTGGATGGCTATAAACTGATAGGCAACTTGAAGGTACATACACACAAATATTTATACTTGTCCCTCCATATTTGTGGCTTTGACTTTTGTGGATTCGATTATTTACAGATATTATTAATATGTTCTCTCTAGGAATATCTAGGTCCTCCAGCGCAACTCTATGGTCAACTTCAACCAAAAGTCACACTGAAGGGCCTAGACTCTAGAGATTTCTAGACAGAACACTCCACTAGGCATTTGTAACTCCTCCAGAGCAATTCTACGGTCAGTGTCTGTTGAATGTTGACCACAGAGTTGCACTGGAGGACCTAGAGATTCCTAGAGAGGTGTTCTCTCAGGTAAAAACATAGGGGTTTTGTTATTTGCGGTTTTCCCACATTCACAGGAGTCCTGCACCCCTAATCCAACAAACATGGAGGGACGAGTGTATATGCTTTCTAAAGTAGATATATCAGTAGCATTTTTAATCCTCCTCATTTAGTCTGAGCAGGCTGCAATTCTTACTGCCCAGAAATCCCCCTTAAGGTACTTTAAATATTTATTATTTAACTTTGTACCCTACCTTCATTCAATGATCTCAAGAGAGCGTACATTTTTATCTTCCTCCCCATTCACAACAACCCTGAAAGCTGAGATGCAGTGAGCTGTCTTTAAGCTCAATTCAAATGCCCGCAATGCATCCCTGTATAAATACTCTTGAGTATGCGGCTTGAAAAGTGTGACCTAAACATTTCGATTCACCAATCCTGTGCGACTAACAAAAATAAATACAGCTTCAGATAACCAAAAACATTCCCCAAGATTGAGTTTTTAGTCCATGCAGCTATAAAAGTGGATCACTATAATTCAATCCTATTTATAATAACCTCATCCCCCACACACTGTAACACAGAATGATTATTTTTTAGTACATATGTATTCATATCCCAAATCAAAATATATGTATATACAATGGGACATTATCCAAATGATTGTAAGAAATAAATCCAGCAGTCCTCAGGTTTGGCTACAATTGATAAAAAAAAAGAGCAGTGCTCTATTGACCTTTGGAAAAGAAGGATGGTCTTAACTGAAAGACTCTGAGCCTTAAGGCAAAGGAGCTTGGATACCTTTAAGGCCCAGCCTCTAAAGATAGGACAGCAACACAGGTATTGTCTCACATGCAACAGCTGTGATACGTTTGTGTTCTGGTCAATAGATGTGAGTAGCTACACCTGTAGCAAATGCAATTTGGTTGGCCAGCTGGAATAGAAGGTCCAGCAACTTGAGGCCCATGTATCTACTCCTCAGCATATTAGAATGCATAAGATTTCCTTGGGCCGCATCTACAATGCAATTTGATGCTGCTTTAACTGCCATTGCTCAATGGAAGTCTAGGATTTGTGGTTTTGTGAGATGTTTAGCCTTCTCTGTCAGAGAGCAGACTATCTTGGATGTGGAATATACACAGGCTGTCTCTGACTAAGGAGTTTATCATATGACGGAATTTGGGGATATAATGCAATGGCAATCCAAATGCAATCATGGGGTTTCACATCATTGCGTATGAGTGTATCTCACACAATTTGTGGCAAAAGGGAAGTAATTCCAAATGCAGTCATAGGTTTTCTGTTAATATGTATAAGAGTATCTCATGCCATTTCGGGCAATGGGGGGGGGGTCATTTTCAGGAAACGGGAAGTCATTCTGAATGCATTCCGAACGCAATTAGATTTAAGGTAAATTTGCGAAACTAGCGGATTTACGTGAATTTGAATTGACTCAATTTGAAATTGGAAGAAATTCTCCCATGTGATAAACTCCTAAGAGATCAGCTCCCAAACATAGGAGGTATGAATGTGACATGCATAGAAGCCGAAATACCAAGGATCATTCTGTGAATTTGGAGCTATATTATCAATTTGACTCTCTTCCTTGTGAGGATCAAAAGCAGCAACAAGAGCAACACAATGTCAGTCCTCAGAGAATAATTTTGTGTGCTGATGACCTTGGAAGATTTAGCACATGATTTACATCAGAGAAGTTGTATGGCCATGGGTAAGAGATTCCTTGCTGAGGGGGAACAGAAACAGTAGTTTGTGGGACTGACTAGACATCTTGAAAGGTGTACTGTGTCCCTGGGGCAAAAATCTGTGCTGTAACACAGATCCATTACCCCTTTTACCAAAGATACTGCAAGGCATAGCCTTCAGGATATTACAAGGGATTATGAGGCTCTGAGTAGGAAGCCGAAGAGGCTTGATGCACAGGTTGTCATTTCATCTCTCCTCCTAGTTGTAGGGCACAGCCCAGGAAGGAAAAGAACAACAGTGGAAGTGAACATCTGGCTGTGTGCATCGTACTACCAGGAAGGATTTGGCTTCTCGGATCCTTCTAGGACACTCTAGACTAGGACACGGAGTAATGGATTCAAACTACAGGAAAAGAGATTCCACATAAACATTAAGAAGAACGTCCTGATGGTAAGAGCTGCCCCAGAATGTAGTGGGTTCTCCTTTGGACACTTTTCAATAGATGCTGGATGACCATCTGTCAGGAGTGCTTTGACTGTTTATTTCCGCAAGACAAAGGGTTGGACTGGATGGCCTTTGTGGGCTCTTCCAACTGTATGTTTTTATGTACATCAGAAACCTCTGGAACCTCAAGTGCACACCTAAGAATGGTAAATACAAAGGTTTGTATTGCAGACAATGTATTTAGGCCACACACCAGTTACCATTTTTGTATATGATTGTGCAGACTTCCAGTTCATCTTCCCCATGCCTTTATCTCTTCGTGATACAGCAGTACAAATGCAGATAATACAAATGCATTTACATGATAAACATGTATCTCATGAATGTAAGACTTTAAAAAAATCTGAGCCCATGGTTTTACACAACAGATGGCTAGGGGATAAGACTGAGCAAAGTGATGTGCGAATGCAATGAAGTCAAAAGTTTAAGCCAAAGCACTATAATGCCAGCTGATGCACCAGCAGCATGTATTAACAGCATCAACTGGGATGTTAACACCACCGTCATTGAAGAGGAGATTGCTGCTTTGCCAGCCACTATCAAAGCGCTTACTAGAAGAATAACAAACTTACTCATTTAATACAGTGACCTGTAAATTCAGGACAGCTCACAACATTCGCAAAGAAGTTTAATCCTAAACGCTAATAATAAGCAGAACCAAATGCACCTGGAAAGAACGAGAGGTGCAAAAATATGAAGATTTCCTTGAGAATATGCCACATTAAACACAGTCAAGTTGATTTCCGAGTAAATGTGCATATGATTCAGTTACAGGGGTCCAGTGAAGCCCTGGTGCCATCTGAAGTAATCTGGATACCCATCTTTGTGGGCACATGTGTGCAACCAGATTACAGGCTTATCAACAGGAAACTCGATAGTATTTTCTTGTCACTAGCAGGAATCCAAACACGCTGAAGGAGCACATTGTTGCGCTTTGGTCTCCAGGCTCAGAGGTCAGATCTCCTTTAAGTTTAGGAAGAAGAGGTATTCCTAATAATCTAGGCTCAAACAGATATAATAACCCGACTATCTGTGAACACACAAGAAGCGTGCTAGCTTTCAAATGATTCTGTTTAGAATGTGGTATTTTGTCTGTGATCAATATTTCACAACCATTCTGCGTTGCAAATGGTAACAGCAAACGCTATTACAGTAGTTGCAACCACAATGAAATTCCAAGCAAGGCCAACTTAATACCTATTTAAAGTCCTGTTTTATAGACATTGAGGTCCCTTCAGTGAATCTCTCAGCAATGTAAACATGACTGGAAATGAAAGAAATGAAAGCAGGAGATCTATGCTTTCAGGAGTCACATTTGCCAGAAGTCTTGGCCACTACATGCTGAACCTCACAATTAACTGTATTTCCACCTTACAATACCCAAATAAAAACCCATACCCAAATAAAAATCCATATGTTATTGTATCCTGTGAATACCATTAGAAATTTTCTTCTTGTGAGTGAACCCTGCAAATAAGAAATTATTCTTTGCAGTAGGAATCGCTACAAAATCTTTTGAACTCCCAATGACAAGCAGACAAATCCAAAGTAAAAAAAAAGGTTTAAAAAAGCAAGCAAATCTGGCACCTACAGAACAGCCTCCTCTCTTCCAAATGCAGATAAGGAAATAAAGCATATACTGATTTATTCAAGAATATTGGAGAAGAACCAATAATAATTTTAGTTCACTGCATAGTAGGCGTAGGGATAAAATTGCCATGACGCAGCATTTGTTTTCAACTGTTGCTATATTTTGCTCATTCATCAGATACTATGCCAGCTACCGTTCTAAATTAGATCCTTGTCCACACGTATTTTTCGGGAAAGTCTTATTTAAAGAAGATTCAGGAAGTCGCAATCTCTTGTTTAAAAAAAGCCCATCACAATAATTTACAGGATGGAAAATACTGTATATACTCGACTAGAAGTCGACCTCATGTATAAGTCGAGGGCAGGTTATGGGACCAAAATTAGGGATTTTGATATGACCCATGGATAAGTCAAGGGTAAAATTTAGGGGCATTTAACAGAGGATGTAAAGGAAAATAGTGTCAAAGAACATACATAATTCCAGCAGATATTAACTGTTTGTGCTCATATTAAAGGCTGGATGGATGAGATAATAGAAAGGGGTCAGTGCTTCCAGGACAGTTTATGGTCTTTCATTTCATCAGGGTATGGTTCATTTTTAAAATAAGTATTAAAGTATAGTACTTATATTGACCCATGTATAAGTCGACACAGGTTTTGGGGATCAATTTTTTGACCAAAATTTCTAGACTTATACATGAGTATATACAGTAGGACATGGCCAAGTCCTTTAGATAAAAAGAAAGCACGAGTGAATAAAGTTACCACATAAAGATACAGCAAAATATATCCTTAAACGAATGGCAGTTTGACAGATTTACTGGCTTCGCATATTTTAGGAAAAGCAGAGTCAAGCTTCAAGTTCAAGCTCTATTTTCCCTGAACACTTTCCATGAAGATAGGCAAGTCAATACATTGTTTGATGGGCTTCCCTTGAATCAACATGAGCGAGGATTAATATAGAAGCTCCAGATCACACAACTGACTTCAAGAGCATAATTTCCACACATGTACAACCTTTCGCCCCCACGAAGAAATAGTCTAAGAGTGTACAAAAGCAGGAATACATACAAGTTACTAGCTTCCAGCAATCTGCTCTTCGGTAAAAGTCAATTCCCCAAAGCACATGCTTCTGACACCTCCGCTATCCCACTAATCCCCAAACACCCCCACATTCATTTGTGAAGCCAAATTGTCATACAAGCAACAGCCACGGTGTCACAACACTTTGACAGTTAAGAGGAACACAGCTTTGGCAGGCAGTGACAGAAGTCCAACAATTTGTTCAACATCTCATAGTCACTTGTGAATGTTTTCAAAGGATAAAACTGCTTCGAGTCTGTGCAAGCTGCCCGTGATGGCATTTCTGGGACACAAGCCCAAATAGAAAGGTTTAAAAAAATATATGCACTCGTGTAAGTTTTTATTCCATATATTCAAAAATCTAGAAGGCACTACACAACTAAATACACTTATACTGGTCACGAAGTTGTTATGACCTAAGCAGATCCAAAGTGTACAGTTTGGTACGGCTGTACCTACCTTGATACTCAGAAAATCTCTTTAAAAAGTACTAAAAAGGAATGTTGACTGTTCACATTGTTGTGACTAGAATTACTTAAAATATTCAAATGGTTTTGAGGTGGGGGAAAGGCTAAACCAGAGACTCAAGATTTGCTGGACAACCCTATAGCCTCGTCAATTAATCCCAGATTTTTTTCCAGTGGGTTTTAAAAAAAACACTTTCTGGAACTATGTTGGATTTGAAGCATGTTTCAAAACGTAATTCAGCTTCAAAATAAGAGAGCTCATGCTAACAGATTTATTTTGGTGGCTCTTGATGTTTCCAGGAAAGAGGAAAACCTGTCAGTGGTCTGTTTGTGAACTATGGACCACCCAGTTCCACCACAGCTGTTATTACATAATTTATTTTATTATTATTATATAAAATTAAGCCCTGGTCTCTGGATTGTCTTTTTCTTCTCGATCCCTGTCCCTTTTCCTCCTGTCATATTTCTAAAAGCAAGCAGATGCTATCAATTAATAAACGGCATCAGCCCTTCTGGCTGGAGAGTAGACTATAAATGCTTTATAAAATTAAATAAAGTTTAAATACAAATGCTAACAGAGAGAAAGGCAGTAGTTTAGAATAATAATAAACTGAAAAAAGACTTGAGCTCATGGGCTCCTTCCTCCCCTTCTCTACCAGAAAACCCACAAAGATCTCAGAAGCTTCTGCCTATTTTAAATTAACCACATCTCAGCATTATGTTCCTACCGTGAACTGAGATTAGACTTAGTAGAAACAGGCTACATTTCCAAACTGTAGCTTAAAGATGATTATCCTCCCAAACCATAGTTCAAAGTAACCATAGTTTGTCGGGAAGACACAACAGACTGCCGTCGATCTAAAATGGAAGCAAAACCTTCTGAATTTCTCCACATGACTGTAAAAGATGTCGAAGGAACAGTATGGTTTAGTGTCACATACCACTATTTACTGTAACACAGAAAAATGGAAATGGTAACCAAAATTGTCTCATGACAGAAACAACGCAAATCAATCATCATCTATTCGTTTGGAAGTAGCCATCTACTAGAGACAGGAAATGTTAAGCAGATGGTTAAAATATGCCAGAGTTGGACAGTTCAGCAGCTCAAGATACAATCCTTTACTTTAAATACGCAAGCTGGCAGGCTACAGTAGCCTTATTTGACATGTTAGGGACCAGTCAAAAAAGCAGAAATCAGTGAATCGCAAAACCTATATTACTGTATATTATATTATATCACTGTATTTGTTGTTGTTGTTTGCCTTCAAGCTGCTTCCAATTTACAGAAATCCTAAGGAAATATCGCACCATTGTGCCATCCTTTTGTTCTGTCTGTGTACTGTAAAATCATTTATGGTATTGTTGTGTGCCTGTAATACAGCACTATACAGGTATTCATACTTATGTCTGTGCTTATTTTTGCCAAAAGAGCAGATAACATGTTGAATAAATGAGTTCGGGTAATAACTTGCTAGCATAAAAAAAAAGTGGATGGTTGAAAAGAGATCTGTTGACAAGCAGAAGCACCTGCGCGCATCATTTTGCCACAGGATTACAGAAATGCAATGTATACTAGCAAAACACAAAATGTACACCAGTCATTCAACAATTTTCAGACATGGGAGGTGTGATTTTTAAGTCTTATTTGGCACGACAAAAGCTAATGCTTAAAATATCTTTCACTGACAAGTTCTTTTACACATACAATGCCAAGTGCTAACAACTATGAAGGTGACAGATGAGAGAACTGTGTTGCACTGAAGGAGAAACCAAATCTCTTTTCTCACTGCGCTGCTCCTCTGCATTTGTGGATTTACACAGAAGTAATAAGCAATGCGATTCCACAACAAGCCCCATTAATAAGCCACTGACTTTAAAAGCTTAAGCTAAATCTTCAGATTAAGTCTCCTGAAAAGTAATAACCAATATGTGTATGTATACTGTATAGACTCATGTATAAGTCTAGAAATTTAGGTCAAAAAATTGACCCCAAAAACCTGAGTCGACTTATCCACGGGTCAATGTAAGTACTTAACTCTTATTTTAAAAAAGGAACCATTCCCCTGGTGAAAAGCAATAGTACTGACCCCCTTTATTCTCTCATCCATCCAGTCTTAAGAATAATCACAAAGAGTTATGTCTGATGGACTTTTTGAAGTTATTTGACATTGTTTTGCTTTGCTTCATCCTTTAGATCCTTTCCTATATGCCCTTAAATTTTACCCTCGACTTATCCACAGGTCATAGCAAAATCCATAATTTTGGCCCCAAAACTTGCCCTCGACTTATACATGAGGTTGACTTATAGTCAAGCATATATGGTACACACACGGTAGTAGGGACTACCAACAATGTGTAATCCTATGTTGTCTAAAGGGAAAGGTTTCCCCCTGACACGAAAGTCTAGTTGTAACCAACTGTAGTGGGCAATGATCATCTCCATTACTAAGTCAAAGAGACAGCATTGTCCGAAGACGACTCTACGGTCATACGGCCGGCGTGACTGCACCGAACACTGTTACTTTCCCACCAAAGTGGTACCTATCTACTTGCATTTGAATGCTTTCGAACTACTAGGTTGGCAGAAGCTGGGACTAGTGATGGGAGCTCACTCTGTCATGTGGCACTTGGGCCTCGAATTGCCAACCTTCCCATCTTCCGATCGTCAGAAATGGCGTCTTAACCACTGAACCACTGCATCCCTTCTATGCTGTCCACTTGACCCAAAATTAAAGGTTCGACTGAAGATATTCCCTATTATATTACTTCATTTCCTTGCGTTTCCTGATGTTGCTCCTTCTCTTTTCCTCCACACTTTTCACCAAAACATGGAGCCAAGGCCAGTTAGGAAGCACTCATGGTGTCGCTAACCCTTTCAACAGTTGTAATGGGACAACGGGCCATACTTCTGAGACACCCCAAGTTTTGCAAAATTGTTTACATCCTCTCACTTTTTAGGCCATAATTGAAACAGCTCCATTGGCCACCCATCTTTTTCTGGGCAGAACTCAAAGTGTTGGTTTTGACCTTTAAAGCCCTACACAACTATCTGAAGGCCCATATCTCCTTATCTGCAGGAGAGGACTTTCTTGCGGTCCCACCAACCTCACAGGCGCCTTGGATTAGGCCTCAAGAGAGAGGTTCAAAACACACTGCAGAAATAATCCAGTTTGAGACCGCTTGAACTGTCCTGGCTCTGAATTTTAACGGTAGAGCAGCAGCATGTGTGTGAAATGGTGTGCTCTTTTTTAAAAAAAATCTTTTTACTGGAAATTATGTTTTAAATATGCTCTGAGTGTTCTCAATCGCGGTTGTTAAATAATGCTATTTAATGGGGTTTCTTTTTAACTCTTGCAAAGTGAAGTTTGTTTCATCTTTTTTAAATTATTGCAAGCCACCTTGAATCCCACCTTGGTAGAAAGGCTGGATATAAATTCAATACTGTATATCATGAAGTAACTAAATAAAACTGAAATTATTTTTATGAGAACCAGCCCTTGAATACATTTCCCAAAAGAAAACATACCATCTATAACATGAAAACCCCTTCCTTTTCATTCAACTTTTCTATACAAGGCTCCATTAAACGTATGTTAAATTAACTTTAGAGCGCCAGTATTTTATGCGAATCTCCAAATTACATAGGACACTAACAGCCACTGACATTTAGTATTGCAAGCATAGTGTTCAGTAAGTGTCTAGCTACTAGAAATACCAAGGGGTTTATTATTTACTCCATTAGCCTGCATATTAAAAATTAGTCTAAAAATTACACACTCACTACAGAAAAAATAAAATAAAATTCTACAGTTGTCAACCAGACACAGGACAAGCAAAAATACATTGAGCTACAACTGGCCAATAAAAATAGTGTCTGTTCCTTTAAGACTCAGGTTAAAAACTAGCTGTTGCTAAGACCGCAAAGCACACTCTTGAGAAACAAAAATCTCAGAAACATTATTATTATTAATAAAAAAATAATTCTGGAAATCTAAATAACATGGGCTTGTCTTTTACTAAGTGCTTCCAAATGCAATTCCAGATTAAAGGTAGTCTCTTTGTACCTTGATTTCTTTTTTTTACTGGAACACAATTTTAAAAGTAGTATACAACGCTTTTGGCAAGAGGACAGGTGTTTTTAGAAAAGGAACTTTTTTTAAAAGTGCGTGTAAAATTTATAAAAACGTACACTGCACGAAAAGTACACGAGTCAATGTAGCTAAACTCCTTTAATGGGTCAGTTGCTCTGAAAGCGTTATGTGCCTTATCCTTCTGTAGCAATTTTCTATAATACAGAAAATTGTGGGGAACACAGTTTCTAAATTGTGGATGGTATAAGCTCCCAAACCTTATTCATTCTCTCAGTATATAACTTTGGTTGCATTAACCGATAAAGATATGGGAACAAGCTCGGCTGACACAATGGAAAATACATTTGGATAGGACCGATCTTTTGCAATACAACCCTGTAAGTTAAACTTGACACATGTTTATTGTATGTAAACAAGGTATGGAGACTTCTGTTTTCCTAATTTTTTAAAAAAGATTTCCTAATTTTTAAAAAAAGATTTCCTAATTTTTAAAAAAAGATCCTCCTTTCCAGTGGCTTCCTTATTCTAAGAACTTCATGAGAAAATGGGGTATGTGTGTTTCAACAAGGCATTTCAAGTCTCTCATGCCAACTGTGGAATATGTAACACATTCTCCCAAAGCAAAGACCATCTACCAATATATCATTAGACCAAAACAATGAACTGCTTGCTAAACCCTTGGTTTTCCCTTATCGCCAGCAGGTTGCGTATATAAACATTAAAAAGTGTTTTGAAAAGCCGAGCTTCGTAAACTCAGCTAACCTCAGAATGAACCTTGAGAGCTGCCATTTTGCATCGAGACAGAAAAGGCTCTGTGGCTTATTCCTTTCCTCGTAGGAAAAGAAAAGAAGAAGAGTTTTAAGCATAATTCGACGTTTTAAAATAGCCTTCCTTCGATGTTTGTCAACACTAGCCAAAAACTATACAGCGATGAAATAAAAATGAAAGCATGAGGAACTGTTTCCATGCTAGACTTACTTCCACAGAGGATCTTCTGGAAAAGGTATCCAACTCAGATAAAACAGACATCGTGTCCATTATATTAGCAATAATAAAGTTAGTTCCTGAAGGCCTGGTTTCTAAACACACAATAAACCTCTTCTATCATCTGCTGCTATTTCCCCACCATTATATTTTCTATACCCATCCATGCCTCATGAGTAACAAACTGGGATACAGAAAATGCAAGAAATCCATCTATTTGCCTAACCGTCTGAGCTTCCCGTCTCTGCTATATGCTTACTCTCAACGTCCAAGAACTCAGTACTACAAACATGCAAAAAAAAGAGAGGAAGAAATGGGCCCTAAAAGCTTAGTCCACACATTAATATTAATAACTAACTCTTCTGAAATTCGGGCGACGAAGAGAGAAGGAGGTGAAGAAAACATGGGATCTAAGTCTATGCAACCTACAATAACATCCACAAAAAGTACAATAAAAAAAAAGAGAATAGTACAATAAGCTCTTTTGGAAACCTCAAAAGGCTATTTTGTGCCTTTTGGTTGGCCTGAGAAAGGTATCACAGTCGGGTGGATTTTGGGTGTTATCATACTTTGCTACCTGGCTGCCTGTGATCTAATAAACAGTCTAAGAAAAGTAGAGTAACATCCCCAAATCCACAAAACAGCGCCCAAAATGCGGGTTTGCAAGCTTTCGAAGCTCCTCGAGAAGCTTCGGAAGCTTGCAACGCATATTTTGTGTGCCTTTCGGTTGCCCTGAGAAATGTGGATTTTGGGTGTTGTTGTATTTCGCTACATGCCCAACATAGCTACCCTTCAGCATAACTTCTGAAATTGGCATTTTAAAGCATGTGGAGGAACATGTGAAGGAAAACATCTGATCTAATTCACAGTCTACGAACATTAGAACAAGATCCCAAAATCCAGCAAACAGCGATACCTTCATTGGGCCAACCAAAATGCACAAAATACTTGTAGCAAGATGTGTTCTTCATCAAAGGGTGATGTGTGGACTAGGATTTTTAGAGGCCACTCTCAAATCCCACCGTGAGAGCAAAGAGGGTTAAAAATCCATCAATTAAATCAATAAATAGGGAGGGAAAAACATGTATTTTGTGCATATTGGTCAGCCCAAGAAAGGTACCACTGTTTTGTGGGTTTGGGATGTTGTACTGTTTTGTGGGTTGGGGGTGTTCTAAAGGGGCTTCAAAAGCTTGGCAACCTGTATTTTGTGCACGGTTTTGTGGATTTTGGATATTACTCTACTTTTCTTGGACTTTGCCACAGAACTAACACAGCTCCCCTCGGGTGCGTGAGAAGGAACACAATTCTGTCAACAAGACATCCTTTGCCTACATCCTTCCTTCCTCTCCCTATAATAATAAAAAATAATAATAATATTAATAATAATAATATACTACTCTCTCGCCCTTAAGGATGCATCCTTTGGAGGATTCGCCTTTAAAAGCCTCCCCTCTCTTACGCTCCTTCTACCTCCAAAAGAAAAATTAAAATTAAACCAAGCTCCCACAAACCAGGGAGGAAGAGGAAAACTGGAAAATAAAAAAGCCTTTTTCGACAGGCTTGTGACGAAGGAAAGCAGGAAATAGGACCGAATTCTGTTGTTGTTGTTCTTCGTCTTCTTCAGCTCAAGTTCAAGGGGTTGAAGAAACCGGAGGGGGATGGAAAGAGGCAGAAAAGGAAAGCCACTTAATACCAGCCACCGTCTTCTTGCACTTTTTGCCCCCCAAACTCCACTAACCGTCCCCCCAAAAGTGACCTTTTTGTCCCGAAACAGATAAAAGCACCGCCGTAATCGAAGGATCGTGTTTATATGCACTCAAGGAGAGACATCGTTATCGTCATTACTGTCATTATCGCTATTACTATCATTAATAATCACCATTAATAATTGTAATTATCATTGGTAATTATGTTTACTCCCAGACGTAAGAGGTTTTAGTACACTGGCCTGTTTTTTAGTATTAGCATGCTTTAGTATATGGGCATATTATTTTACTATTTTAGCATTTTATAGTCTGTTCTTGGTTATATATATTTGGTATGCTGCCCTTTGATGGAAAAGGCATTATAAATGTCATCATCATTATAATATTTATATCCCAACTTTCACCCCAAAAATGGGGACTCCAAGTGGCTTCCAGTTTAAAATAACACTGATATTATATTTATATCCCACTTTCCCCACTGAAATAGGGACTCAAAGTGGCTTACAACTTAAAAATTATGACTCTAAGGGCCTTACAGTTGAAAATAACATTTTTATATTTCTATCCCATTTTCCCCCCCAAAAAACTTTGGGATTCAAAGGGGGTTACAATTTAAAAGAACATTTATTATTATTATTATTATTATTATTACATCCCACTTTTCCCCAAAAAATTAAGACTCAAAGGGGCTTATGATTTAAAATAAAAATATACTTACAATTTAAAAGAAAAGCATATTTATATCCCACTTTTCCCCAAAAAACTGGGACCTAAAGCAGCCCACAATTATTATTATTATTATTATTATTATTCCCCCCCCCCAAAAAAAATTGGGACTCAAAACAGCGTCGAATTTAATATACCATTACATTACTATTTTTATTATTACTATATTTTTCCAGGGAAAAAATGGGATTCAAACCAGCCTACAATTAAAAAAGAAACACTATTATTATTATTTCATTATTATTGAGACTCAAAACAGCCTACAATTTTAAAAACATTATTATTATTCCAAAAAAATTAGCCTCAAACCTGACTACAATTTTAAAAATTATTATTATATTATTATTAACAAAAAATAGGGACTCAAATATAATAATATAATAATGATTTTCCCCAAAATATTGGGACTCAAAGCAGCCTACAATTTTAAATAATTATTATTATTATTATTATTACTATTATTATATTTCCCCCCAAAAAAGGAACTCAAAGCAACCTAGAGTTTAAAATATTATTATTCCCCAAAAAAGACTCAGAGCAGCCTATAATTTAAAAATATTATGAAAAATAAGACTCAAAGCAGGCTACAAATTAAAATGACATTATTAATATTATCATTATTACTATTATTATTATTATTATATCCAAAAAGGGACTCAAAGTAGCCTACAGTTTAAAGTACAGTAACACCATTATTAAATAATAATATGCAAACAATAAATAAGTAAATATGAATAAATAATAATAATAATATTTTTTTAAAAGTAGTCTGCTTTGAGTCTCTTTTTGGGAATAATGTCATTTTAAATTTTAGGCTATTTTGAGTCTCATTTTCTGGGGAATAATAAATATTAATAAATTTAAATAAATAAATATTAATAATAATATGCTAAATAAAGTATTATTAGCTAATATTAGCTAATATTAATATAAAAACAAATACTAATAATAAATATTAACAATAATAAATTATCATGATTAGCAAATAATAATAAAAAATAAATATTAATAATAACAATAAATGTAAACAATAAATTGTTATTATTAGTAAATATTAATAATAAATATAAATATTATTATTAATAATAATAAACATCAACAAGGATAAATTATTATTAGCAAATATTAATAAATATAAATAAATATCAGTAATAATAATAAATGTTAAAAATAATAAATTATTAGCAAATTTTAATAAATTAAAATTAGCAAATTTTAATAAAATAAAAATGAATAAAGAATAATAAACATTAATATAAATAAATATTATTAATAAATAACAATAATAAATAAATATTAACATTAATAAACATTAATAATAAATAATAATATTAACAATAATAAAATCTTATTATTTATTAGTTTAAAAATTAAAATTATTTATTTATTTTATTTTTAATATGTAAAATAAATCTCTTCCCATTTTGCCCTTTTTTCAACCGATGGTGGGTATTAATAAATACGAACCGACGCTTTTGTTTGTTTTGTAATTGTCGTTGTAGAAATTAAATAAATATGAATTGTGGTGGTTATTATATTACGATTATAATATTTTATATTGTATAATAATATTATATGACATTATTACATTATTATAACATATATTATTATTATATATAAGCTCTGGGGCCTTCGAAGGGAATAATAATAATTAAAAAAGTAAAAAAATAACAAAAATAAAAAAATAATAAAACTGTAAAAATAATAATTAGTAATAATAAAAACACTGTAATTGGAGGGAAAAAGGAGACGAGGGGCAGTTTATCCGCTCCTGAAGGGCAGGGACCCTCACTCACCCTTCGCAGCAGTAACAGCAGCAGCAGAGGCGGCTCCTTCCGTCCTTCGCTGCTTCCTCTTCGCCGCCTTCTTCCAAACTGAGCCTCCTCTCTGCTCCGCTCTGAGTGACACCCGCGGAGGGATTTCAAAGGGGAGGAGGTATTTATAGGCCGGGACTACTTCCACCTCCCCTTCGCTTTCCCTGAACCGGGGTCGAACCTCTCCTTCCACTTTTACATAATCCTTCCGCCGCTTTCTCACAACCCTCGCCGCCTTGCCTAAAGGAATCACTCAGGATGGGAAGAACGGTGTCAAAATCCACCGTTCCCGCCCCGACGGTTCCTCCAGCTATTTCTTTTCCTGCCCCAAAACCGCCCTCTTTTGAGGGACTATTTTTTTTGTCACCCGTACGTCACTCACGCCGACCGCGCGACCTGATAGGGCCAGAGGCGGGCGCTAAATTGGAGTAACAGCCAATCAGAACGCGTGGAGGAAATGGAGGGAGCCAATCGGGGGAATGTTAGTAGGCGGCGACCTGTACCTGTGTTGGACACCCCGCTTGGCCAATCAGAACGGAGGACGTCGAGGAGAAGCAGCCAATGGGAGAAGGGGGATTGCTGCGGAGCAGCTGCCCCGAACAGTCCTTGAGGGAAGTGTTAGAAAAGGCCGCGCGCATGCGCACTAAGCACCGTCCATTTTTTTTCAGTGACTCATAAGCAAGGAGACAGTGGCGCATGCGCAGACAGTCTCATAGTAGGGGCGACTGAGGGACATGAGAGGCGAAGCGTGATTGGTTGGAAATAGCGCGCCAGCCAATCAGAGCCTCCCTTACAAGGGCAAGGGCCCTTCTTGTCATTCCCAGTCAGAGTCAAAAAAGACTAAACAATAATAAAAAATAGTAAAAAATAAAGTGTCATTTCAACATTTTACCTCACTTTTGGAGCCTATTCTTCATTGTGTCACACATTTTAACTCTCTCTCCTCACATATTAGCAGAATTAATAAAGTTTGACACATCTTTATAAAAACTGTCATGGCTTCCTGCTAGGGAATCCTGGGATTTGTAGTTTTGTGGAAGCACCAGGCCCCTCTGACAGTGGAAACTTAAAACACCTCACAGGACTACAGATCCTAGAATTCCCTAGCATATTTTTTTTTTAGCCAAGACAGTTAAAGCGGTGTGAAACTGGATTATTTCCGCAGCGCGGATGCGGCCTTTATTAAAATTTGGGCCTTATGTGTTCCTCAAGCTCAGAACTAAAGCCCAAATATTAAGCCCAAAACACTGTGTTGAAATTCATTGAATCAGTGGGACCTACTAAGAAGTGTTGATTTACTAAATTCATACTAATTTAATGGATATACTCCAAGAGTTTGGGATTAAGAATAAGAAGTGGGACAAACCAACACGCAACAGTCAAATCTAGCTACGGTCGGCCTTCCACATTTGCTTTGACTTTTGCGGATTTGATTATTCATGAATTTTATTAATATGTTCTCTCTAGGAATTTCTAGGTCCTCCAGCGCAACTCTATGGTCAAACTCTGGCAGAAGTTGACCATAGAGTTGTGCTGAAGGTCCTAGAGGTTACTAGAAATAACACTTCTCTAGGCATTTGTGGGTCCTCCAGTGCAACTCTATGGTCAACCTCAGGCAGACATTGACCAAAGAGTATGACCTAGAGATTTCTAGAGAGGACACCTTTCTAGGCATTTGTGGGTCCTCCAGTGCAACTCTATGGTCAACCTCAGGCAGACATTGACCAAAGAGTATGACCTAGAGATTTCTAGAGAGGACACCTTTCTAGGCATTTGTGGGTCCTCCAGTGCAACTCTATGGTCAACATCAGGCAGACATTGACCAAAGAGTATGACCTAGAGATTTCTAGAGAGGACACTTCTCTAGGCATTTGTAGGTCCTCCAGCGCAACTCTATGGTCAACCTGAAGCAGAGGTTGTACTGTACAACATGGAAGTTCCTAGAAAGGATACTTCTCTAAGCTTCTTGTGGGTTTTTGGGTTATGTGGCCATAGAATCGTAGAGTTGGAAGTAAGACAGCATGTTCTAGAAGAGTTTGTTTCTGACGTTTCGCCAGCATCTGTGGCTGGCATCTTTAGTGAGTGGGGTCAGCAACAAACTCTTCTAAAACATTGCCACACAACCCAAAAACTCTCTCTCTCACACACACACACACACACACACACAAACTATGGATGCTGAAAGCCATGAAAGCCTTCAACTTCGCCTCTCTGGGCATTTGTAGGTCCTCCAATGCAATTCTATGTTCAACCTCTGCCACTGAGGTCTCTTCCAAATCTGTGACTCCATGGAGTTTATCACATGGGAGGAATTTCTCTCAATTGCGAATGGAGCCAATTCGAAATTACGTGAATTCTGATTGCATTCAGAATGAGTCCAGAATGACTTCTCGTTTCCTGAAAATGACCCCCCATTGCCCGAAATTGCATGAGATAACTCTAATACGCAATTACGTGAAACCCCATGATTGCGTTCAGAATGACTTCCCTTTTGCTCGAAATTGCATGAGATACATTCATTCGCAATAATGTGAAACCCCATGATTGCGTTCGGATTGCCATTGCATTATACCCCCAAATTCTGGCGTATGATAAACTCCCAAGAAAACCTCATGGTAAGTTTGCTTTAGGGTCGCCATAGGTCGGGAACAACTTTAAGGAACACAACAACAGCCACAACAACAACAAAGGGACTTGAAATGACCGTGGCCAGTTCAATTTATCAGAGATAATGTTGTAGCTGTGGGACTACTAGGAACTGTCATTCCCATCAGGAAGCATATATTTCTGTTACTTACTTTTGCGCAACGTGGACTAAGCAATGCCAATGAAATGAATGCCCTATTGCTAATTGCTGAAGCTAACTCAAGGGAGTTTATCAGACGACGGAAATTGGAAGTATAATCTAATGGCAATCCGAACGCAATCATGGGGTTTCATGTTATTGCATAAAGCATCTCACGCAATTTCGGGCAATGGGCAGTCATTTTGGGGTAATCAGAAGTCATTCTGAATGCATTCCGAACGCAATTAGAATTCACGTAAATTCACTAAACTAGCTAATTCACGTGAATTAGAAGTGGCTCAAATTGGCTCCATTCGAAATAAAGAGAAATTCCTCCCATCTGATAAACTCCTAAGAAGACACAGGTCGAGTCTCCCATATCCAAAATGCTTGGAACCTAGTGTATTTTTGGATTTCTAACTTTTTTCCAGTTTTGGGAATACCTGTATTTTGCATATACGTCCACAATGAGGTATCTTGGCATCTCACTCACATGGACTGAAGATAATTCTATACAATATTTTTAATACGTGTGTGCATGAAACACAAGCCTTTTGTGCATGAAACACAAGCCTTAAGCACCTAGTATTCGTTGCTGGTCTCCTGTCCAAGTACTAACCAGACCTAAACTTGCCTAGCTTCAAAAATTGGATGGGATCTGGTTTCTTTACTGCTACCTGACAAGACAATAAAGAAACATCATTCTCCTCCCTCAATCACTCTTGGAAAAAACCTTCCTAAATATGCTAGCAGCCCTACTTTCCTTCTGGTCCTCTTCTTCAGCCTTCCTCGGAGAGTCTTAATTTTCACACTTTTTTTTGGTACAAGGATAATAGTTCAAGTACCTTTGGGTTTTTCATAAACCATTTTTTATCCAAAAATGATTTGCCTTTCTCCAGAATACATTTCATGTTCCATCAATATTTTTAAAAATAACAGAGCGGTTATAAGAAGAGCATTTCCTCTTCAAAATGCTGAAAAATTGCACTCTAATAGAACGTCAAACACTTGCCAAAGAAAAGGGGAAATATGGCAAAACATAACCCCGAAACAGAAGTCCAAAAATTTCTAACATTGGAGCTTATCACATGGGAGGAATTTTTCTCAATTGCGAATAGAGCCAATTTGCAATTACGTGAATTTGCTAGTTTAGCTAATTTACATGAAATCTGATTGCATTCAGAATGACTTCCCATTTCCCGAAAATGACCCCTCATTGCCCGAAATTGCATGAGATATTCTAACACAATTACATGAAACCCCATGATTGCATTCAGAATGACTTCCCATTGCCTGAAATTGCGTGAGATACACTCATTCGCAATAACATGAAACCCCATGATTGCGTTCGGATTGCCATTGCATTATACCCCCAAATTCCGTCGTATGATAAACTCCATTGTTGATATTGGTAAAAAGATATTGCACAGGAATCAATGTTTTAAAGTGTATTGTGTAAACTGTGAACCATAGAAGCAACCCTAGAGATTCACAGAGAAGCAATTAAATCTTTAAACGTTGTCGTTTTCAAAATATGAATCATTGTTTATTTGTACTTTTGCTAATTCAGTGTTAAACTGGATGTTGGAATATTATTATTTTTTAAATAAAATGAGTAAAAGTGTTCCTAAATATCTGATTATTTTGACTAGCTCTTGTATGTTGTTTTCCCCCCATTTCACTATTAACAATATATAGAAGCTCTTGCCTGGTATATATACCCAGCTGGTAAGGAGGGATTTGCACGCCTCCCAACACATGTCATTTCAATTGCTTCAGAGTGTTTTCTGACACAGAACGGAGTCAAAAGTACATGGCTCCTGTGTCATATTGTAGTTGCCTCCAGCATAAATATGCAAATATTATGCAAATCCACCATAGCTTTCTTTCATGTTGGCGAACTTCATGATGAAGAACAAATCTGAATCCCAGCTTTCAGGATATGCAATCTAGATTTGGCTATTTTGTTGTTGTGTGCCTTCAGGTTGTTTCCAATTTATGGTGAACCTAAAATGAACCTAGCATGGGATTTTCTGCATCTAAGCAGTTTATCAGACGTTGGAAATTGGAAGTATAATCCAATGGCAATCCAAACGCAATCATGGGGTTTCACGTTATTGCGTATTAAAGCATCTCACGCAATTTCGGGCAAAAGGGAAGTCATTCCAAATGCAATCATGGGGTTTTACATTATTGCGAATTAAAGCATCTCACGCAATTTCGGGCAATGGGGGGGTCATTTTCGGGTAATGGGAAGTCAATCTGAACGCATTCTGAACGCAATGGGAATTCACGTGAATTCGCTCCATTCGAAATAGAGAAAAATTCCTCCCGTCTGATAAACTCACCCAAAGTCACCCAAGGGGTTCCATGGCTGAGCAGGGAACTGAACCCTCGTCTCTAAAGCCGTAGTTCAACACTCAAACCAATGCATCATTTGGCGCTCAGATTTGGTCATAATGTGGGCCCTTGGTATCTGCTGTGGTTTGGTTTGAGGGCTCCCCATGGACAGCAAAATCCATGGATGCTCAAGTCCCATTAAGTACAACAGCATAATAAAATGGCATCCCTTATATAACACGGAAAAACAAGGTTTGCTATTTGAAATTTATACTTTTTGGAATATTTTCAAAATGTGGATGTTTCACTCCAAGGATAAGGAAGGCTGACTGTACTTTGGACCTATTTCAGTCCCCAGTCATGGACAACAGTTTTGAAGTCACCCTGCAAAATAAGTGGGATCCTGTTATCTACCAAGGTTTGGTTCCAGGACTCCCTGTGAATAACAAAATCCATGGATGCTCAAGTCACATTAAATATAATGGCATAGCAAAATGGTGTCCCTTATATAAAATGGAAAATCAAGGTTTGCTATTTGGATTTTTAAAAAAATATTTTCAGTCTGTGAATGCTTGTATCCGTGGATAAAAAAATCTGTGGATAAGTAGAGCCGACTGTATTCAGATAACCCATAATCACCAAACCAGTTAGAGTCATAGAGTTGGAAGAGACCCCAAGGGCCATCTAGTACAATCTCCTGCCATGCAGGAACTCTGAATCAAAGCATCCCCGATGGACGGCCATCCTGCCTCTGTTTAAAAACCTCCAAAGAAGTAGACTCCACCGTACTCCAAGGGAGCATCTTCCACCATTGAACAGTTCTTACAGTAAAGAAGTTCTTCCTAATGTTGAGATGTCCTGTAGTTTGAATCCATTGCTCGGGTCCTACTCTCTGGAGCTGCAGAAAGCAACGTTGCTCCATCTTCAGTAAGACATCCTTTCAACTATTTAAACAAGGCTACCATATCACCTCTTAACCTTTTCTTCCCCTGGCTAAACATACCCAGCTCCCTAAGTCTCTCCTCATAGGGTTTAATGGTTTCCAGGCCCTTTGCCATTTTGGTTTTCCTCCTCTGGACACGCTCCAGCGTCTCAACATCCCTTTTGAATTGTGGTGTCCTGAACTGGGGTGAACGTGACCAAAGCAGAATAGAGTTGCACTATTACTTCTCAGTTCCTCCACTGAGGTTTCTTATTGCTTAGGTATTTTCTGCAAGATGCAGAAGAATTCCCAACAACGAGGCTTTGCGATGGACTGTTGCATTGTAACTCCCCTGTTCATGACTGAGAGAGCCTGTATTCGAGCTTCATAGCATTTCACGGTGTGGAAACATTTCACGGTGTGGAAAAGTATAAACGACACTTTTTCTCTCTCCATTTCCTGACCGGCCTTAACTAGAGGACTGCCAGTTCCAGATCTGAGCGTTTTACAACTGCACCTATAAAAACATCTCCATACAAGAAAAGGAGATGAGTTATGGTTAACCTCATGGCATCAATTCGTTCAAGGCTGAATCCTCGCCTCCGGGATGATACTGTGTTATCAACAGGGTGTAAATCCGGGAAGTTCCTTGGCCATTTGGACAGATACGGATATATGTATAATCTAGGAAATTTCCGGACTGAGTTCTAATCTGCACTGTAGCAATAATGCCGTTTGACACCACTCTAACTGCTATGGCTCCATCCTAGGGAATTGGGATCTGTAGTTTGCTATGGCACCAAAGCTCTCTGGCAGAGAAAGCTAAATGTCTCACAAAACTATGGTTCCCAGAATTCCCCAGGGCAGTTAAAGTAGTCTCAAACTGGATTATTTCTGCAGTGTGTTTTGGACCTATGAGACTGCAAAGCTTTTGATCGTCTAAAAAGATCTGAGTTTGGAGAGGAAGGAGAAGTAGGAGAGTAAAGCAATGCTGTTTCACCACTAAATATGGGGGGGGGGGGGGGGGGGGGGGAATAACAAATATTCCCTTTTCAGTCACGTCTAATCCCACAAAATACATCATACCCTCCAGCATTTCACAAATGAAACCTTGAATATCTGTGGCTGAGCCACATCAGAGTGTGGTCAAAAGGGTGTGGGCCGGCACCGAGAGGTAAGAATTATTCATGGAGAAGAACACACAAAACGACTATTTTTAAGCAGGAAAACCCTAGAATTTGTGTACAGGTTTAGTCTCCCTTATCTGAAATGCTTGGGACCTGAAGTGTTTTGGATTTTGGAATATTTGCACACACAGTGGGCCCTCCACATTCACTGGGGTTACAGGTGAAGGACCCTCACGAATGTGGGAAAGCCACAAATAAAAAACTGCTATTCTTTTTACCTAAGAGAGCACCTCTCTAGGGATCTCCAGGTCTTCCAGTGCACCTTTATGGTCAACGTCTGCCAGATGTTGATCATAGAATAATGCCGGAGGACCTACAAATCCCTAGAAAAATGTTTTCTCTATGAACCTCCAGGTTCTCCAGCACAACTCTACGGTCAACTTCTGGCAGAGTTGAGTTGGAGGACCTAGAGATTCCAAGAGAGAACATATTAATCAAAATCATAAATAACCAAACCTGCAAAAGTCAAAAGTGCAAATGTGGAGGGAGAACTGTACATAGTGGAGTTTATCATACGACGGAATTTGGGGGTATAATGCAATGGTAATCCGAATGCAATCATGGGATTTCACATTACTGCGTATTAAAGTATCTCACACTATTTCAGGCAATGGGGAGTCATTCTGAACGCAATCATGGGGTTTCACGTAATTGCGTATTAGAGTATCTCACGTAATTTCGGGCAATGGGGGGTCATTTTCGGGAAATGGGAAGTCATTCTGAACGCATTCCGAACGCAATTGGAATTGACGTGAATTTGCTAAACTAGTTTTTAGAATTTTTCCCCTTAAATATCTTTATTAATTTGTTATAAACTACGATAATAATAAAATAATTATAAAACACTAGCGGTTGTGTATGTTACACACACACATGCATATAGAGCATAGCCAAATGCATGACTAGCACAAACTGTTAGATCTGTCTTTTGCCCAGTGAACATTACCCATAACAAGATACTACAATGAAAATGTTCTTGGGTTGTTGTTTGTTTGTTTTGCAGCCTTTTAATGTGGTCTAAAAATAACCTCAATTCAGAAACTTCCCTTTATGAACTGAACTGCATAATATTTCTAGGAGGTTATATAGAGCGTTCAGTATTTCAATTGCCTTGGGAGTATTTGCTTTTCCAAGATATGTGGCCAAAGTACATAAGATTAGATCAGACACAGCTTGTATAAGAATGTTGTAATGTGGGTGGAGAGTTTGTTTGCCAGATTGAAGTTACAGGTAAAAATGAAAAGTGGAGGGGGGGGGGGGAACCCACACAAAGCAAAACATGAAAAGAAAATCTTTCTTTTTCAAACACTTCTCAGTGCAGATTGAAGATTGGCTCTTCAGAGTCAGCGGCTGCGCATGAGAACTTTTGTTTATCTTCTTCATCTCCTGCTCTTAAATGTCAGAAAAAGAATTGTACTCCCTACATTACCTACATTACATACTGACCTACATCCAAGCAAAACATGTGATCTTTTATGTGGAAAAGTGAAAGAAAGAAAGAAAGAAAGAAAGGAGTTTATCACATGGGAGGAATTTTTCCCAATTTCGAACTGAGCCAATTCGAATTCACATAAATTCGCTAGTTTAGCGAATTTACATGAATTCTAATTGCGTTCAGAATGCGTTCAGAATGACTTCCCATTGCTTGAAAATGACCCCCCCATTGCCCCAAATTGCGTGAGATACTCTCATTCGCAATTACGTGAAACCCCATGATTGCGTTTGGAATGACTTCCCATTGCCCGAAATTGTGTGAGATACTCTAATACGCAATTATGTGAAACCCCATGATTGCGTTCGGATTGCCATTGCATTATACCCCCAAATTCAATCGTATGATAAACTCCAAAGAAAGAAAGAAAGAAAGAAAGAAAGAATACAGGCCTCCCTGGGATTCACACTCTTCTCCTGGAATGTTCACACCATGCTGCAATTTAATACCAACCAACAGCTGGGTTCAAAACTTATCATATAAATGAGAACCAGCTTTTTTAAAGTTACACAACCAGAATTTTGAATGGCCTCTTCACATATTCTCAAATGCCACTAAGAAGAAATATTTTGCATATGAATCACAAGGGCCACCTCAACAGATGAAATCCAAACCTGGAATAGTCACACTGCACCTGTCCTGTTTATTTCATTTTGTGATAGTAGATAAGGTGGAAAAACATTCACAGGCACCCTTTTATTCCAGGTCAATTGATTCAGAATAAGTACAGTCGCCCCTCCCAGTCCGCAAACTTGAGATCTGCGGACTTTGAAATCCGCGGGGGGCACCCACCATAGACAGCTATGGGAGGCATGCCAATGGTGTGCGCCCCGCATGCATGTGCCCCGTTCAAGCTTATGGGGCTTGAATATGCGCGATATTTGGAACAGATATCCAGAACAGATCCCCCATGAGTCCCAAGGCCTAACTGTAAATCATTCCAGTTCTAATTTATACCCACCAACTGTCCCAATTTGTCATAGACAGTACCAAATACCAATCAATCAATCAATCAGTCAATCAATAATTTGTTATGGTCATAGACCACCATAGACAGTCCCAATTATGCTTTCATTCCACTTTTTCACCTGCTTTTAAACTGTCCCAGTTTCTTTCTCCTTCTCCCACTTTCCCTCTTTCTGTCTGGCTTAATTTAATTGCTGCAAACTGAGTTCAATGTGCAAAAGTAATTTCAAAGTAGTTATTTCAACATGGAGGAGAGGAGAGGAAGGGCACAGATGCACAGCGTAGGGCATGCAGGGGTCCGCAGGTGGCATTAAGGCGGCAGTGCCGAAATCAGATTGCACAGCTATGGATCATCCAAACAACACTAAAGCACTCGTGAAGAGTCTGTGTTATAAAGATGGATGCAAATCCAGTACGCTTCTGTTATTAAACTAGCGCAATTGTGGAAGGCCAAGAGGCATGTGTGATAAAGTTCCAAGACTCCGAAGACCAGGGTTTGAATCCCTGCTCAGCCACATAAAACAACTGGGTGACCTTGGGCTAGTCACATTCTCTCAGCCTCAGAGGAAAGGAATGGGGGGGGGGGGAAACCCAAACAAATCTTGCCAAGAAAACCCAGCCTTAGGGTTGCCGTAAGTCAGAAACGATTGAAGGTACACGACAAAGACAACTAAAGAGAGGGCAAGCGGGTAGATAGCACCAACAGTGACGAAGAGGAAGACAGACTTTGGGAAGGGTTGGCAGATGATGTCTGTGGGACTGGATGGGTGCCAGCCTCGGATGCCAACCCTGTACCTCTGAACTTGATTCAAGCCATGGGGTTCAAGAGCTCAACAAGAACACAAGACGTTAAAAAGGAAAAACACCGAAGGTCTGGTTGTGGATTCCGCACTCACACCAGTGAATAACCATCTCCTGAAAACACGACATAGAGTGCAACTCCTAGGCAGACCTCAGCCTCGTGTCCCTCTGGTTTTAGAAATTAATCACTGGTTTTAAGTGGTAACTGGTTCATGGACGGGGAATGCGATCCTCTGAATGCCTCCTTGTAACACTATATACCGTACACACAGGGATATTAGCGGAGGTTTCAGTTTCCAACCGGGCAATTGGAATTTTATTTTCACAGGCTCCTTTCGCTTCCTGCTTTTGCCATAACTTTCCATTCATTAAACGGCAGCTTGCAAATTAAATGTTCTGACACAACATAGCTGGGATTCTTGGGCCGCAGCCTTGACCAGAGCCTTTCACGAGTTTCCTTCAGACAGTTTTTAATTTTCGTAGCCTTCTGACTGCTGAGTGCGCCACCTTCTTTTAATAAACCGGGAGAAGGAGGAAACATCCAAGCCTCTCTTCGGAAGAATATGGTCCCTTGTGTTTTCTTAGCATATATATACTCCTTTTAGAAGTCTGCGATGGCTGTGCATATTTATAGAGAAAAGTGTGTACACAAAAATTATACAGCTTGGCATTTCTTTTTAACACAGGAAGAAAAAAAATAAAAAGTCTAAATATAGAGCCATATATGCTATTACATACCCTCCAACTGTCCCAATTTGGCAGAGACGGTCCTCATTCATTCTCTCTCATCCCGCTATTTCTGCTGCTTTTTAAAAGTCCCAGTTTCTCTCTTCTTTTCCCACTTTGTCCTTAGATTACCCCAATTTCTGTAATCTGAGTTCAGAGTCCCAAAATAGTTTGGACTGAATTAACTCCTGATGTGAACGATAGGAAGGGGAAGAAACTTGTCCTTCCCTGTGGATTCATGCCAAAGCAAACTGCTGCAGGTTCTTTTAACTTTTCTTCTCCAGCGATACCTTTTGCCATGTTTCTAACATCTTGATGTTGCTTGGCCACATGCGTCCTGGTTTTCAACTGTGAAATGTTGGAGGATATGTTGTTCGTTGCAACGTGCCTTCAAGTCTTTTCCAACCTTTAGTAACTCTAAGGCAAATATACTGTATCAGGGTTTTTATTTTTCTGAGAACGAAAGTATGTGACTTGCCCCAGGTGGGTTTCCATGGAGAGATTTGAACCCTGGTCTCCTAAGTCGTAGTCCAACTATCAAACCATTGCAAGATGCTGGCTCATAGATTATGTTGTACATAAAGCAAATATGAAAATGCCATAGGTCTGCTTTGCTTTTTTAACCAAAGGAAATCAAACCCAGACAACATTCTGTCGGGTTCTCCAAACTGAAGAAAGTTATCAGTCCGTTACAGGGTCTGCTCTTCTGCAAAGAGACAGTACTTTGAGCTTTGTAAAGCAGCGTCCATTCATTCAGAGTAAACAGCATACCCTTGGAGCCTGAAAAAATCTTCTGTCGCTTTCGTTGGTTATGTTCCAAGTCAAACTGTTCCCGTCCAACTCCTAACCTAAATAAATTAAACCTGGGCTATAGTTAGTAGCCATCAGTCATCAAAACTACCGGTGCTCATTTAGGTCTGCATCTTCCAGCAATCAATGCCTATTTAACAAACATCTTTTGACTATTTACTGCAAAAAACACTAGAAGTCATCAGACACAGGATGATAAGGATGATATTTTATTTACTTACTCATGCCAACTGCCTTCAAGTTGACCTCAATTCATGGCAATCTTGTGGAGGAGATACCGAAGACACCTCTATCCTCAAACGCAATACTCAGGACCTGAAGGTTCAGGCCCATTACTTCTCTGGTTGAGTCTATCCACATGTGGTCTTGGTCTCTTTCTGCTGCCTCCTACCTTTCCTACCATCATTACCTTTTTGAATGAGTCATTCCTTCTCATGATGTGCCCAAAGTAGACAACCTCAGTTTAGTCATTTAGTTCATGGCTTCCTTGATTGAGTCTATTCATCTGGTATGTGGTCTGATTTTTTTTCCTGGCCTACCCCATTTTATTCCTACGCTCTTCCTTCCCAGACATTACTGTCTTTTCCCATTATTCATGTCTTCTCACGATGTGATCACAACAGCCTCAATTTCATCATAGAATCATAGAACCATAGAGTTGGAAGAGACCACAAGGGCCATCCAGTCCAACCCCCTGCCATGCAGGAACTCCCAATCAAAGCATCCCCGACAGATGGCCATCCAGCCTCTGGTTAAAGACGTCTAAGAAAGGAGACTCCACTACACTCCGAGGGAGTGTTCCACTGTCGAACAGCCCTTATTCTCAGGAAGTTCCTCCTAATGTTGAGCTGGAATCTCTTTTCCTGCAGTTTGCATCCATTGTTCCGGGTTCTGTTCTCTGGAGCAGCAGAAAACAAGCTTGCTCCCTCCTCAATATAACACCCCTTCAAATACTTAAAGAAGGCTATCATATCACCTCTTAACCTTCTCTTCTCCAGGCTAAACATCCCCAGCTCCCTAAGTCGTTCCTCATAAGGCATGGCTTCCAGACCCTTCACCATCTTAGTTGCCCTCCTTTGAACACGCTCCAGTTTCTCCACATCCTTTTTGAATTGTGGTGCCCAGAACTGGACACAGTATTCCAGGTGGGGCCTGACCAAAGCAGAATAGAGTGGCACTATTACTTCCCTTGATCTAGACACTATACTTCTATTGATGCAGCCTAAAATTGCACTGGCCTTTTTAGCTGCCACATCGCACTGTTGACTCATGTTCAACGTATGGTCTACTTCGACTCCTAGATCCCTTTCCCATATAGTTCTTCACTCTCCAGCTCTCACATGAGTACATGGTGATGGGGAATAAAGATGGACCTCCCTATCCACAGGAGGGACACCATTTCACTGTGTCATTGTATTTAGTGAGACTTGAACAGCCATGGATTTGGGTATCCGTTTGGGAGTCCTAGAACCAAAACCCAGAGGATACTAAGGACCAATTGGACCATGGTCTGGATGATCCTAACTTTACTTGTTTTCTGCTTTTTTTCCAAGCTGGTTGTCATCATTGTCATCCACAATGGATCACAATGGATTATCACAGTTTATTACAATTTAGTGACCTCTACGAGTCCATTTTCCTTAAAGGATTCCCATGCAGAACAAGGAAGTAGTAAGGACCTTATCAGACGTCGGAAATTGGAAGTATGATCTAATGGCAATCCGAACACAATCATGGGGTTTCACGTTATTGAGAATTAAAGTATTTCACACAATTTCGGGCAAAAGGGAAGTCATTCAGAACGCAATCATGGGTTTTACGTTATTGCAAATTAAAGCATCTCACGCAATTTCAGGCAATGGAGGGTCATTTTCGGGTAATGGAAAATCATTCTGAACACATTCCAAACGCAATTGGAATTCACGTAAATTCGCTAAACGAGTGAATTCACATGAATTCAAATTGGTTCCAATTGGCTCCATTCACAATAAAGATTAATTCCTCCCATCTGATAAGGTCCTAAGAGAGAGAAAGGACAGTAAACTAAAAATAAGAACTGAACACAACTTTGGACTGAACAAAAAAAAAAAAAAGGTACTTACAAACTTACTGTAACCCCACCCTAAACTGAACAAACTTTGAACTGAAGCAAAAGAAAATACAGAACTTAGTATAACCTTATACTAAGCATGGTTATTCAGATGTAATTCACACTCTGTTCACTGGACTTCATTTCCAAGTATTTGGGATAAGAGCTTTAATTTTTCCTTTAAAATTGCGTATGTTAGCTTCAAAATTTTTTTACCAAAAAGCATTTTTTTCCATGTTTAAATTTGTCCTTAGATACACTTTCCCATATTTTGCATTTTAAAAAACCCTCTGCTACCCCCCTAACATTATATAGTTATATTTTCCAACACAACGTGTTGGTTAGAAACCTGTTTAAACATTTCATACCAGAAGGCAGGGGCAGATTTCACAGCCAAGAACCTGCCAGATGGAGGCTTAATTCAAGTGAACAAATGGCAAACAACGATCTGTGTGTATCTGTAGGGGGATATTTGAGAGTTTGACAGTGCTTAAGTTTACAGGAGAGAAAAAGATGCAAGAAAAGGCCCATGGATGCTCTGGGCATTTTGTCTCAACCCAGCCATGTTACTTGGGAGTTTATCTTATGATGGAATTTGGGGGTATAATGTAATGGCAATCCAACCGCAATCGTGGGGTTTCACGTAATTGCGTATGAGTGTATCTCACGCAATTTCGGGCAAAAGGGAAGTCATTCCGAACGCAACCATAGGTTTTACGTTAATGTGTATGAGAGTATCTCATGCAATTCCGGGCAATGGGGGGTCATTCTCAGGCAAGGGGAAGTCATTATGAATGCATTCCAAATGCAATTAGAATTCATGTAAATTCGCTAAACTAGCAAATTCACATAATTGTGAACTGGCTCAATTCACAATTGGGAGAAATTCTTCTTGTCTGATAACGTCCACACACTCAGCCTCATACAGCCCTAAAAATAGGGTTTTCTTGGCAGGATTTCTTCAGACAGGGTTTGCTTTTGCTGAGGCTGAGAGCGTGTGATTTGCCAATGGGATTCCACAGCCAAACAGGGATTTGAACCCTGGTCCTATTCCAGATCCGAACCACTACACAGTGCTGCCTCATTTTCCCTTTCTCAGACTCTCTTTTATTGTGTTTTCCTGTTTTGATGTTATAAGTATATTGGTTTATTTTTCATTACTTAAATTGTAATTGGTGTTTGCCACCCTGAGTGCCATTTTGTGAGAGAGAAGGGCAGGATTTGATTCTAATGAATCGGTAATGGACAAACAAATATAAATATGTTGCAGTCGGTTGAGTAAACGTGACTGAGTCATGCGAACCTGGCTTTAGAGTCTCCGTTGCCCAAATGTCATTGGAAGAAATTTGACAACTGCTGCTGTACATTCCACAAAGTACACAAGAAGTGACACTACCAGGCAAGAATTTCCAGGATGAGTAATGCACTAGAGATCAAACAGCATGAAACCAGGGTATTTGATGTTCAAACAAGGAATGGACGGACTACTACATGCTGATGCTCAATATGTGATTGTATACCAAGATGAAGCACGTGTGGTTTAAACTAGATTGCACTGCCCATAATTATATATATATATATATATATATATATGGTATGAATCCTGCTGTCTGTTCCAAGTACAGTGGGCCCTTAGTATCCACTGGAGTTTGGTTCCAGGACCCTCACTGGATATCAAACTCTGTGGGTGCTCACGTTCTATTAAATACAATGAATGTAATAAAATTGTGTCCCTTTATAAAATGCAAAATCAAGGTTTGACATTTTGAACTTTATATATATATATATATATATATATATACACAGTATATGCAGTGGATGCTTGCATATATATATATATATATATATATATATATATATTCAAGCAGTGGATGCTTGAATCCATGGATAAAGAATCCATGGATATGGTAGGCTGACTGTATAGTTGACTCATCAGATCAATGGGATTACCAATGTAGGGCCTTACAATTCAACAATTGATTCACTGAGTCTACACTAGAGAGCCACTGTGGCATAGTGGTTTGAATGTCGGACTATGACTCTGGAGATCAGGGTTCACTTCTCTGCTTGGCTATGACCTTGGGCAACTCACAAGCTCTCGGCCTCAGGGGAAGGCAATGGCAAACCTCCTCTGAACAAATTTTGGCAAGAAAACCCCATGATAGGTTTGTCTTTTGGTCACCATAAGTGAAAAACTGCTTGAAGGCACACGATAACAACAGTACAGTGGTCCCTCCACATTCGCTGGGGTTAGGGGTGAGGGACCCCTGTGAATGTGGAAAAACTGCAAATGAAAAAAACATTATTCTTTTTACGTCTAGGAATCTGCAGATCCTCCTGTGCAACTCTATGATCAACATCTGCCAGATGCTGATCATAGAATCATGCTGGAGGACCTACAAATGCATAGAGAATTTTCTTTAGGAACCTCTAGGTTCTCCAGCAAAACTGTATGATCAAACTCTGGCAGAGTTGGGCTGGAGGGACCTAGAGGTTCCTAGAGAGAACATATTAATCAAAACCACAAATAGTCAAATCCGCAAAGTCAAAAGAGCAAAGGTGGAGGGATATCTGTAGTTGAGACTTACCAATGGGATTCAGGTGATATATTTAATTCTCATGAGAATAATGTTGAGCGCTTCATATTTAAATACTGTATATGTAATGGTGCCATTAATGAACAAAGGTTTACCATTCTTCTGTGCCACCCACAGAATTCCTCTCACAATTACAGAATTCTCAATGGCAGCCTAAAGGCTCTGGAATTCCCTGACAAATACACTTTTAAAACTTATGAAAAATGTCACACAGGAGTTTATCACATGGGAGGAATTTCTCTCAATTGCGAATGGAGCCAATTCGCAATTACGTGAAATCACTAGTTTAGCGAATTTACATGAAATCTGATTGTGTTCGGAATGCATTTCAGAATGACTTCCCATTTCCCAAAAATGACCCCTCATTGCCCGAAATTGCATGAGATAGTCTAATACGCAATTACGTGAAACCCCATGATTGCGTTCGGAATGACTTCCCATTGCCCGAAATTGCGTGAGATACACTCATTCGCAATAACGTGAAACCCCATGATCGCGTTTGGATTGCCATTGCATTATACCCCTAAATTCCGTTGTATGATAAACTCCACAGACTCCAAGGTGGACATTCTCAATCTGGTGGCACCCACTTCTACCAGCTCCTCAGCAACAGGGCACCATGACAAAGAAGACGAGGGAAAAATGGCACTGCTTACTCAAGAGATCCTGAGAACATTTCTCATTCTCTCTCTCTCTCTCTCTCTCTCTCATGCTTTCTCAATATGGTTTGTCTGACTTTGGATCCAAACCCACATTCTAGCTTGCAGTGATCCTCGTAAGTGTGTGTATTACTTTGATGCCATTGAAAACGGCTTGTCCTAGGCAGAGTAGCAGGTTTTCCTAAGCTGTTTATCACCCAGCCAGTGATGGCATAAAACAGGTGAGCTGCCTGCATGCCAAGTTTGCTTTTCCAGCCCTTTGAAAGATGAAGGATTGGTACAAGTATGAAATGTGTGTGTCTCTGTGTGCATGCTAGCAAATGGACTCCCTCATTTCACATGCAGTGCTTGGCATTAAACAACAAAGGGAGGAAAACACCCACTTTTTGCCTGCTTGCATGCAGCAAACATAAAGAATTAAATTTTATATCACCGAGCAAATGTACAGGACCTTCAACAGCCGGTTTCATGTGACAAAGCAGAAAGCATTAAAAAGTCACTTATGTTCACAGTTGCTGACAGAATTGTGTGGATTTCGGGCAAAAAGCCTCCTACTGAATCCCCACATTGGAACGCGAATGTCATCTATTCTGCATATAGAGAGGCTGGAATCAAGCGCAGTAACTAGGCATAAAATCTAGATAAAAGAACCTAACTGCCAAGGGTAGGAATGGTTATGGAACATCCAGTTCTCTAAAGCCAGAATTGGAATAATTCTAGGAGTTTATCACATGGGAGGAATTTCTCTCAATTGCGAATGGAGCCAATTCGCAATTACGTGAATTTGCTAGTTTAGTGAATTTACGTGAAATCTGATTGCATTTGGAATGTGTTCAGAATGACTTCCCATTTCCCGAAAATGACCCCCCATTGCTCAAAATTGCGTGAGATACACTCATTCGCAATAACGTGAAACCCCATGATTGTGTTCGGATTGCCATTGCATTATACCCCCAAATTCCGTTGCATGATAAACTCCCTATTACCTGCCACAGAAATATTCCGAGTCCTAACATTTCTTTCCATGTTTTCAACACCATTGTTCCCATTCCCTCCCAATCTCTCCAAAATCCAACAGGATTTTGATTTGGGGAGTCTTTTTATTTAATAAGAGTCTTCTTTACAATGGAGCTAAGACATGGCTCCCCCTTTTGTCAATGAAAGGAACAGCTACCTAGCGTATGTCAATACAGTGCTGTTCCATTAAGCTTAAATGCAAATTCGCAGAACTACCAGTAATACCTTTAGGGAAGATTAAATGCCTGCTTTTATTGCAATGATTCCCATTTTCTGAACCTTCCCTCTGTTTCCTTTTTAACATCTTTCGAGAAAGTAGAGACTGCTGGCCTCTCTTTTTTTGCAGCTTTGGCATGTTAATTACTTAGCACCGCTAACATGAACTCCACATTTCAAGACAATTTTCCTCCTGGGCCTTGTTTACTTGTTATTATCCTTTTAAGTGTCATCTGAAATTCCAAATGATAACTCACAGTGCCCTAGATAGTGGCGGGCTCTCCGAGATGATTTATCGTATCTGAAAGAAAGTACGGTCCTATCTGTAGGAAAGGGAAGAAGCGATGAGGGGAAAGGAGGGAGATAAAGGGAGTTAACGCAGTTCCAGCTGTAAAAAGGATTGGGGATGTTGACATTTAGGTTCCTATGCAAGATGTAACTTCCAGCTGACTGGCTCGGGCACCCATCCAGCTTTCGCTTCGGCCCCAACTTCACGTTAAGCGTAGCTGACATCTCTTTTTAAAAAGCTTCAGACAACAAAACTGACTTGAAGTGACTGTTTTGTTTTTAGCAGGAGGAGAGGAAAAATATGCATTTGGCTGCACCCATGAAGTCAGGGCTCGGGTAACATACCAGCTAAGAAACAAAAGTTGTGAGCCAGGAAGGTGCCTTAGGTCAGCTCAAGAAATATGCTTGCTGCGGAGGTTTGAGGCATATGCAGCCGCTCAGATATCCTGGCCTTAAGCCATTGAGCGTTTTATAGGTAAGGCTCACTCCCTGGAATCAGGCTTGGAAACAAACAGAAAACCAAAGAAGTTGTTCTGAGGCTGATGTCATGCGGTTTAGGACACACACCAGATAGCGTGTCTTCGGCGGAGAGTTTCAGAGCCTGGAAGATGCCATTTAAGAATTGTCTGACCAAAAGAAGAATCATCCATGCCATAGTATTTCTGATTTCTAGGTACGGTTATGAAAGCTGAAAAGTGAAGAAAGCAGACGGGGGGGAAAATATCAGCTAATTTGAAATTTGGTGCTGTGGGAGAGAACTCTGGACATCACATTGTTGTTATGTTTCAAGTCATTTACAACCCATAGTGACCCTAAGATGAACCAAGCATGGGGTTTTCTTGTCAAGTATCTTCACAGGAGGTTTGCCATTGCCATCCTCTGAGGTTGAGAGATTGTGACTTGTTGAAGGTCACCCAGTAGATTTCCATCATTAGGTAGGGATTTGGTCTCCAGAGTCGTAGTTCAGCACTTAAACCAACTAAGATGACACACCTAAGGATGTCATACTTTGGACTTATCTTGAGATGATGTGACTCATTGGAAAAAAACAATAATGCTTGTTAAAGCAGAAGACAATAGGAAAAGAGGAAGGTCACATTGCAGGTGGATAGACTCAGTCAAGGAAGCCATGGCTGCCCTAAGTTTACAAGACCTGAGCAAGGCAACTGAGGAGGCTTAGAGGTCTATCATTCAAGTTCAGTCCCTCGAGCTAAATATTCAAAATACAAATTTTGTACATTTTTGTACATGCTGCAAAATTCAATGCAAAGGATTTTAAAGTCCCACCAGAATCACAAGATGATTCTGATGCATCTTGTTGCTTGTCCAACAACTGAGATCTAAGGTTGCATTCCAGTGTTTCCACTGCTTTGAAATGTCCATCTCTTTGAGGCCTTCTCCTAATTTATGTGGAATGTACAAAAATCATACTGGATTATGTTACAAATGATTTCTTCCCATATCCTTGTGGCAAGAAAGAAGCATATGTGCTCACCAATATTGGGACCTTGCCCTTGGTTTTAATGCAGAAGACCAGCATCTTTTAATATCAACCTGACTCTATCAAGCCATCCACCCCCATCCAGAACTAAACAAAAAAAGTCGAAAGACAACTAATGCTGCTCAGCAATTCCAGCATCAAACACCCACGTTCTGATCAAACGGTAAGATCAGCTGTACCTTGCGAGTTACAGCATGTGACATCAAAGATCACCTGCAGCGTTATCACCTGGGAGATGGTTCGAACAACTGAACGCACCACATCTCTCATTAGGTGCCTTTGCATGTATCCATCAGCCACTCTCTCTCTCAAATCTCCATGAACCAAGATGGGAAATATTGAAGCCTTTAGAGTTTCAGTTCAAGGGGTCCCTCTTTCTTCTCTGCCCCCTTTTGAAAAAAGCATTAGATCCATAGTAACAGAGCTGTCTGTTAAATCCTTTGTTGCAGTTGCCATTTGCCATCAAGTTGGCTTCGATTTATGGCAACCCTATGAATGAAAGATGGATTGGTTCCAGAAGCCATGGCCAGAGTTTGCAAGACCCAAGAAGGTTTGCAAGACCTAAGAATGCATCTGTGGAAATAGACTGAAGTCTAGGAAAGCTCGTGCTGCCAACTCCTTTCTTTCAGTTAGTCTCAAAGGTGCTACAAGATCTCTCGACGTACTGATTCTACAGACTAACATGGCTATATCTTTGAATTCTACCAAGAAAGGCTGTTGATGACCGTGACTCTGAGCACTTTTCAAAGTCAGCCCCATGTAGAGTGCATCACAATAATCAAGACAGTATGTCACCAAGGCATGTACCACAATGGCCAGATCTGAATTCTCCACGAATAGGTGCAGTCGGTACATTGGTTTTAACTGTGCAAAAGCACTCCTGGTCACTGCTGAATTCAGGAGTACCCCAAACTATGTTTTCAAGTGGAGCATAGCCCCATCTAACACAGGCTGAATCCCTGTTCCAAGATCAGGACTAGGAGCACCTCTGTCTTGTTTGGATTAAACTTCAATTTGTTTGCCCTCATCCAGTCCTTTGCAGCTGCCAGGTGTGGGTTGATGCTGGAAGTGGGATCTCTGACGCTTCTTTTTCCATGTTGGTAAACTCGCTCCCGCCATTCCTCATGGGGTATCTTTGCCTAACGGCCGTCTTCACTAAGAGCAGAATTAAGGAAAAGCAATAACTATTAATGCAGCCTGATGAAGGGGAATCAATGAGCCAGTGTCAAACTGGCTGCATCCAAAGGGTGGGAGGCAGGAGCAGGACACAGACTGTGCCTTACCAATCTGTCCTAATAGAAATGGTTTTCACTTTCTGGGTGTATCCAGAGAAGATCAAGAATGTACTGTACTGGAGAACAAAACCTTGCACATGAAGTAACACCAAATTTCACTCCGAAATCACTTTGGTCAGTTAAGTAAGTTCACCCTGCTGGCTTGTTTCAATGCAAGAGTTTGCCCCATGTGCTTTGGGGGGAAGAAATGCTTTGCTAAAGATTGCTCTGCTGAGCTTCTTTATGGCGATGAAGCAAAATAGCCATGCTGGCTGCAGGATTCTGGGTGTTATAGTCCAAAAGGTAATCTTTCCCAAGGGGTGGGTTGAAGGCAGTGGGGCTGGGATGGGAGCAATGGGTGCTACTTTTAGCGTGGCTCCATAGAAAGCAGCTGCCCTTGTGAACCGTTTGAGAAGAGCAAGGCATGAGGGTGAACTATTTCCCCTGTGATGCTTTCACCGTGAACCCGAATGAGCATCCTCTGTCTGTTTATGGTGGGGTAAGAGGCTTTGTGCAGTGTCAGGCTGGGTAAGCGCTGCGTTTTCGCCTAAGGGACCTGATGACAACTTCTTCTGGTTTAGGGCTGTCTGAAAGTGTCATGGCAATACCAATCTCTTTCCAAAGGGAAGAGCGCTCAGCTGACGGCACACAACAGGAGCCATTTTCTCCTTGAAATAACTTTGTCCTTGTTAACATCCAGGCCTTGTCTGCTGCTCATAAATAATGCATTTAGGTTCTGGGTCTCTTTCTCTCTCTTGTGTCAGATTCCACACTGTGTCTTCTGAAGTCTGGCTTTCTGATTTTCTCTCTTTCTCTGAAGAAGGGGCGAAGGAGAGGTAAAAACCAGGAAATTCATAATAGCCACGAGGCTTATTAGGCTAACATCGCTGCTCATTATTACGTTGCATCGGAAGAGATCCAACGTTGCTTTCATACCCTTGGCTACTGTGATATCCAAACATGCTAAAGAAAGAAAGAAAGGAGGACTGTAAATAACATTAAAACCTTCCCAACATACCTTTTGCCTTGGCTTGTTATTTCCACATTCCTCATCACAGAAAACGGGTGGTGAGAAACGTTACATTGGATAATGAGAACGGTGAGGATCTGCAGCGAAAGCAGTTTCATGGAAGATCTCTGGGTCTTTAATTTTTCATATTGGCTCCTTTGTTGCCAGCCTTCCTGATTGTTTACTTTTGATTTATTTCCTTTGACACCCTGCAACTGCTCTTCATGTGCGGATGCAATTTCTCTTCTTACGACTTTTTTTTTCTGGGGTGGGAGCAAGTTTAATTTGAATAAGTCCAAGTGCACACAGAGATTGTGGCAAAGCCTCTCTATGGGAATGAATTATTTCTGAACGGGGGGGGGGGGGGGGGGCAAGGGGCAAAAAAAAAAAAAGTCCATCAGTAAAATGAATGGATATAACCTTGTACAGCCAGCATGGCATAGTAATTTAAACGTTGGACCAGGAGCACATGGTCGAATCTACACTCAGCCATGGAAACCTTGGGCAGGTGCCACTCTCTCAGTCTCAGAGTAAGGCAATAGCAAACCTCTTCTGAAGACATTTTGCCAAAATATACAATATACAACAGCATGGCTATATGTTGGAGTTAATCTATGACAGCCAGTGTGTTGAATGCTGGAGTTTGAATGCTGGACTAAGAATGCAGGAATTCAAAGTTATAGCCCTGTTATTTTGTAGAGTCGTATGTAGAGAGATCTTGCAGCACCTTTGAGACTCACCAAAAGAAAAAGGTTGATAGCATGAGCTTTTGTAGACTTCAGTCTACAATCTCAGGAGAAAAAAGATGCTTGTCTGTACCTGGGCAAATTTCTTGGAGAGAATGATGGCTATATCTTTGAATTCTATCACTATGAAAGCACCAAATAAAGCTGAATGGAGTGGAAATCCATCAACCTCTTCGAGAAACTTGCCCAGGTACAGATAGACATCTTCTTTCCCAACCTGAGGAAGCAGGCTTAAGCCTACAAAAGCTCATGCTGCCAAGCTCTTTCTTTCAATTGGGACCTTATCAGACGTCGGAAATTGGAAGTATAATCTAATGGCAATCCGAACGCAATCATGGGGTTTCATGTTATTGCGTATTAAAGTATCTCACACAATTTCAGGCAAAATTCCGAATGCAATTGAAATTCACGTGAATTCGCTAAACTAGCAAATTCATGTGAATTCAAATTGGCTCCGTTCACAATAAAGAGAAATTCCTCCCATCTGATAAGGTCCTTAGTCTCAAAGGTGCGACAAGATACCTCTACATATTAAGAACCCAGGAGATCAGTGTTCAAATTCCTGCACAACCATAGAAACCCACTGGGTGACCTTGGGCAAGTCCCACTCTCTCAGCCTCAGAGAAGGACAATTGCAAACCCCTTCTGAACAAACCTTGCCAAGAAAACCACAGGATAAGTCAGGGTGAACTTGAAGGCACACAACAGCAACAATGCTACTACATAGTTTTTTGTGGGTGTTTTGGGCTGTGTGGCCATGTTCTAGAAGAGCTTATTCCTGACGTTTCTGCAGCATTTGTGGCTGGCATCTAATGCTGGCGAAACAGGAATGAACTCTTATAGAACATGGCCACACAGCCCAAAAAACCCACAAACAACTATGGATGCCGGCCATGAAAACCTTTGACTTCACAATGCTCCTAAGGTTCTGTACCTCGCTCCTGAAAATGTGTTAAACATGGTTTGCAGCTTACAATAAGTGGCTTACACCAGGATGGGAAACTGGTTTGGATTCGGTTGAGCCACTAGAGTCCTCTGGCTCTTTAAACTGCAAATCCCAGAATTCCATAGGATGAAATCATGTCAGTTAAAGTGGAAGAACAGTGCTAGAATTACATTATAATTGTAATATGAATGGGCCCCAGGACACAGATTAAGCAGAGATCAAGCGAGGGAAAGAGGAACGTTATCCCCCTGAACCAGAATAATCCTAATTCTTAACTAATGTAATATTGCTAAAGGATTTTAGGACTTTCACTATAATTCCTGAACAAAACTAATAAAAATGTCAGTGGAAACTGGTGACAATACGTTTCTGAAACACTGCAAGAGATGTGGCATGGGGAAAAGCGGAGGACGCAAGAGAAGGAAACTCAGCATATTTCACGAAAGAGACTGGAGGCAACTTATGAATAAGCAGTTACAGTCGAAACAAAAATAAAATAAAATAGGAAACTCTTTATACTCCCAGGTTTCTGCACACTGGAGAATTAATATCGATTATCACATGAAGCTTCCTGATGCTGTTGTGACTTTTTAAACACCTGAAACAGGAACAATGCTTTTCACATTAGCAGGCAATTGTGAATTGATAACAGGTTGGCAATGCATTTTATTGCATTATTGTTCCATTTACTTGTCCGCTTTTCCCCTGCCATAGACAAATGATTGCCTCTTCAGTGGTAAGAAGTCTTGTTTTCATTGGGAATGGTGTGTGTGCATGTGCAGTGAAACCGGTTTAGACTCATTCACATTACATAATAAACCGATTTTTGAGTTGAAGCGATGAAGCGATTTAGCGCCAAATCGGTGTTCACGCTATTCAAACCGTGATCGAATCTGCCTATTTCAATTTACTCCACTTTGCGTTCACATTCACCAATAGGATCGAATCAAAATGGAGTCACGTGAAAAGTTGACCATGCCACAGGGAACCGAATCCAATCGAAAGTGCGTTCACACTTGCGCTGAATTGATTCATTTCAAAAGATAAGGGGAATGCCGCAGATTTGGATGAACTGGTTTAACTGGGTTTAGCGCTGGGCATCCCCGGAAAATGTGGCGCAAGTGTAAACAAAGGCCCTTTAAAATGGTTGATACCAGTTTGAAAACCGATTTATTATGTAGTATGAATGAGGCCTGAATTACCTATGGCACATCCTTCAACTGTGCTAAAACTATTAGAGGTTTTGGAAATGGATAAACTAATGAAACATATACAAAAGCAGAAAAATAGTAATTTAACGGAGGACTGGGATAAAGTACTGATGTACTTAAGACAAAAGTGGGGCATATATGCTCATGTTAGATATATCAACGTAAGAGAGAAAAAATAGATTAGAAGGGTTTTGGCTAATAAGCTTTCCAACTAACTGGATGTAAAATCTCACTATAAATGGGTAAGAGCCTGAAGAAGAAAATAGCATAGAAATACAGAAGAAACGCATGAAGGGAAAAAGAGATAGTATAAAACCAGAAAGAACAGAGATAATACCAAGAGATGGTGAAGGTGGAAGTAACAAATGGTTGAATGTAGGAAGATCAAGATGTTCAAAATAAGTGATGTTGTTTGTTTGTCAAATGTTTGTCTATATAGAGTGGATGGTGTGGAGTGTATTAGAATGTGGAAGACTGTACAGTACTTGCATATTTTTTATAATAAAAATAATTTTTTAAAAAATAATGGGTTAACTGCGGTTGACAGCTATTCACAGGATTTTCGCATTCATTGGAAGTAGCGGCAGAAGCACAGTCAGACTCCTGGATACATACTTCCTAGCCACAACATCGTGCGGAAAGATCTAGTGAGGACAGTTTCAATCCTGTTTCTATCCCACTATTTAAGAACAGTGCGATAATCTCCGTAGTTTTGATAACGCTTTAACAGTCACAACTCCATCCTATGGAATCCTGTGATGCGTAGTTTGGCGAGGCACCAGCACTCTTTGGCAGAGAAGGCTAAAGACCTTGTAGAACTACCAATCACAGAATTCCGTAGACTGGAGCTTAAAGTGGTGTTGAACTACACTATTTCTACTGTGTAGATGTGCCCCCAGAGACCTCCCCTTCCATCTGGAAGCATGCAAAAATGCTCTTGTGCATCAAGCTGTATAGACTTGGCTCAGCGTGGTTCTCAGATTGGCATTTTCCACTGGGACGCCACATGCAATCCTATTTCTTTTTGGGATGCTGCAGGTGGCCAACCCAGAACAGCAACTCTAATTGAAGACACTCATCTGTTTTGCTGGGTGTCTCTTCTTCGCATTAATTTTCCTTTTCTTCCTGCTGAGTTCTCTGGCATTAAATCAGCCATAAAGCAAGCTGTCTGGCCATGGGCTAAGAAATATGTAAGTGGAAGCAGTTATTCTGGAAGAATGCAAGAGGAAATGTGGGCTGCAGAAGATATTCTTAATATTTGAGGATGGAGCAGCGGGTAAATGATAGTGTGGTGTAGTGGTCTGAGCATTGGACTACAGCACTGGAGATCAGAATTCGTTTCCCTGCTCGGCCATGGAAACAGTCTGGGTTACTTTGGGTAAGTCACACTCTCTTAGCCCCAGAAATCCCCATGCTGGGTTTGCCATTGGGTCATCATAGGTTCGAAACTACTTCAAGGCACACAATGGAAAGATGCACCAAAAAAAGAAAAAGAAAAATGCAGATAGAAAGGAGATAGAACCCAAGTTGCAGGGAAACACACTTTGATTCCCCAGCCATTTTCATTTTCTCTGTGCATATGGCACATGACCACTGTTAAAAATAGCTCATGCGCCCCTCCAAAAAATCCCAACATTTTAAAGCAGTTGTCCACAAGGACCATCATTACTCTCACCCTTTCTTTCTCTCCAGCATTCTCTGCTGTTTCGACCAGACCAAAGACTTGTCCAGGCTGCCAGACATTATTCCTTTGCTGCTATTTGGATTGGCATTTGCTGCATGTTCTTGTATTTCCAGGAGCATGAATTTTCAGAAAGCTGCTTCATGTCTCACAGCTGTGCTCCTTGTGTTCCACAGACACACAGAGATGATGCAATGAAGTCTCATGCAGTGTTTCAGTGTTTCAAACAATCTACTTGAAAAAGGACTTGTGCTTAATACCTAGGTTTCCTGATCTTTGCCAGAACGTCTTCACCAGTGCCATCGCCGCCTTGAGTCCCTGTACTGGGAGATAGGTGGGATATAATAATAAAATAATAATTATTATTATAATGATAATAACTTCAACCTTCCCAATTTGGCAGGGAAAATCACAATTAATCCTCTGTTGTTTCATGCTTCTTAGCTGCTTTTAAAATGTCCTAGCTCAGAGGATGGCAGTGGCAAACCCCCTTTGAAGAAACCTGCCAAGAAAACCCCATGATAGGTTTTCCTCACGGTCATCACGACTTGAAAGCACACAACAAAAACAACAAACAACAACAACAACAGTCTCTCTTCATGAAGGGCCCATTCCCTTAAGGCACATTTAGGAAAGTTACTAGTTATGCATCATTTCTACAACGTAGATGCAGCTTTAGAATCCTAAGGGACTTAGAATGGAATATCAGGGACTTGGAATGAAATACCTATAGAATTCTCTATAGGCTGGTACAAGAGCTCTCTAGCAGAGAAGTCTGAGTAGCCTTCTACAAAACTACAAACCTCAGGTTTCCATAGGATAAAGCCATGGCAGTCAAAGTGATGTCCAGCTGCAAAGTCTGGTGTAGCGCCCTGTTGCACGTTGTTGCAATTCTCGGGCACGAGCCTCTCTTTCTGAACTTATAGTTCAGAACGTTGGGAGGTTAAGCCATTGTAAACTGGCTTCAGATTGTATAAAATTAAATTGCACCATTGCACAATGTTTGTGTTGTCAGGAGCATAACGGAGACACAGCTACACTATCATGGCCATTTCTCAAGCATAACTAGCAACATGGCCATCGCACAACAGGCCCCTAATGCACATAAGTCCAAAAGTGTCTAGATATACAATGGGAGGACTCATTTCACAATGAGACATCTTGCATGGTGGTGGTGGTGGTGTGTGTGTGTATTTCTGACTTATGGCAAGCCCAGGGCAAATCAATCATGGGGTTTTCTTGGCAAGATTTGTTCAGAGGAGGTTTGCTATTGCCTTCCCCTGAGGCTGAGAGAATGTCACTTGCCTAAGGTCACCCAGTGGGTTTCATGGCCAAGCTGGGAATAGAACCCTGGGTTCAGAGTCTAAGTCCAACACTCAGACCACTACACTATGCTGGTTCTGTTGTGCATTGTTAGAATTCACTAGCATGATTGCGTATCATGTCAGTGACGTAACACTATCATTGTAAAGTTACACATCACAGCTTCTGATGCAGGATCTTGGCCTGACAGATATATATCTAAATTTGCAAAGAAAAAAAATGTACCGTATATACTCGACTGTAAGTCAACCTCATGTAGAAGTCGAGGGCAGGTTTTGGAACCAAAATTATGGATTTTTGATATGACCCGTGGATAAGTCGAGAGTGAAATTTAGAGCCATGAAACAAAGGATGTAAAGGATGAAGCAATGGAACACCATGCCAAAGAACTTAGAAAATTCCAGGAGGCATAACTGTTTGTGCTCATATTAAAAGCTGAATCGATGAGAGAATAGAGAGAAGTCATTGATTCCTGGAAGTTTATCAGACGGGAGGAATTTATCTTTATTGCGAATGGAGCCAATTGGAGCCAATTCAAATTCACGTGAATTCCTATTGCGTTCGGAATCCATTCAGAATGACTTCCCATTACCCAAAAATGACCCCCCGTTGCCCGAAATTGCATGAGATGCTTTAATTCACAATAATGTAAAAACCATAATTGCATTCGGAATGCCTTCCCTTTTGCCCGAAATTGCATGAGATACTTTAATTCGCAATAACATGAAACCCCATGATTGTGTTTGGATTGCCATTAGATTATACTTCCAATTTCTGACGTCTGATAAGGTACTAGGACAGACTACTCTCTTGCTTTTCCCCAGGTGATAGTTCCTATATATGAGTTAAAATACAATACTTACATTGACCCATGGCTAAGTTGACTCGTGTTTTTGGGGTCACTTTTTTGACTAACATTTCTAGACTTATACACAAGTATATACGGTATCTTCTTTTTGACTCCCCCCCCCCCTTTTCTGGCTATGTGTAAGTGGCTATCCTACCTGAAATGCATTCATGATAAAGCTTTCCAAAGTAACTATAGAAAGGTGCCTATATGAATCCCCTTCACATGACCTTGTCTCACAGTTCTCCATCTTTTCCAGATTCATTCTTTCAATCTCCGGGATACAGCCCTAGTCTGTGTATCTTGCTTACTCGGGGAGTATCTGTAATTGCTTCACCGCAGAGACCAATTTCTTTTTCCATCCACCTGTGGCTTCCTTTGCAAGGCAAAATGAGGCAGGGGGAATTGTTCTTTTGTTGACATTAGCAATTCCTTGCAAGGAACAGCTCCGGGTGGAAGTCTAATGAACAGAGCATACTAACTGCCAACCCAGAGAGAAAGACCGGGAGGATGGCAGCCATCTACCTATCCGTGGTTTAAAAGGGGGGAAAGTGTTATTTTAAAAAAATGTAGAAAGAGGATGTAATTTTGCACAATATTGGCATATGATAAATTACAGAGCTAAAACATTTTTTTTCAGACTGCAACTTGCACAATCTGCCAGCTAGGAGGGCTGGCATGGCAACTGTCATTAAAAAAGCAACTTTATATTGTTGTTGAAGCAGAGACGTGATAAAGATTGCTTCAGGATCGGTGTGTTTCCGTATGCGACGGAAACGTGATTGCTCTGCTATAGGAGCCTTGTGTGATAATCTCCATGGATGCAAAAGAGTGAGAAAATACTCATGGGAACAGGCCCTTTCATACTGTGCAATCAAAGCATGATGATTCCACTTTACCTGGCATGGCTGAATCCTATGCAAGCTTGCGATTTATAGTTTACTGAGGTATTATAGCTCTCTCGCAGAAAATTTTAAGCATTCCTCCCTAAACCGCAAATCCCAATATTCCATAGAATAAAGCTGTGGCAGTTAACATGGAATCATAGCACAACAGTCTGAAAGGGCACTTGGAAATGTATACCTAGAACCATTTTTCAGGCTGTGGCTTGAAATCAAAGGCCAAAAGTCCTGTTTTCTGTCAATCTCTTAAACCCACTCATTACCCATTAGATTCTCTACTAGCACTAACTTCTAATTTGTACTCAGAACTTGGGAGAGTTACTTGGTAGGACTACAACGCTTCTACAATGCATGGCTGAAAAGCCATGGTGGTTGGGGATCTGGAGAACTGTCATCCAAAAATCAACTTTCCCATGCCAGCTTTGCTGACACTGTGTTTGTTTTGTCTTCTTGGGACTGTATCCATAGCCTATTCTTTCATTAATTCTGAAATTTAAAAAATCATTTTGAAATTTATTTTGAAATTTAAAAAAATCTTAGCCACATGTGAAGGTGCCATTTGAAATCATTAAAATCCTTCCCACATGAGCTGTATCTTATTCCATCAATATCTGCAGGTCCAACCCAGCTGTGAGTCAAGATGAGGCAACTGCAGGTAGCAAGTGATGGGTGGCAGAAAAAATCAGCCAATCTTATTTGACCTTTTATAATTGAAAAATTTAAAAATATATCATTGCATGTTATCCTGCTTCATGTACCAAGATCTGCCTACCTTTGGGTGTTATTGATGGAAACGGGTTGGCTGTGGGTAGGGAAAATTACTATTTGGTGCTTTGCCTCTGATGACAAAACCATACCCTCCAACAGTCCCAGTTTGGCACTGCTCTGCCATCCCAGTTCATCAGCAGCTTCTAAAATGTTCCAGTTTCTTACTGGTGACACAGTGGTTAAATGCCTGTACTGCAGCCACTCACTCAAAACCATAAAGTTGCGAGTTCAAGACCAGCAAAAGGGCTCAAGCTCAACTCAGGCTTGCATCCTTCCGAGGTCACTAACATGAGTACCCAGATTGTTGGGGGCAAGTAGCTTACAGTTGTAAACCGCTTAGACACTCCTTAGGCGGTATGAAGCGGTATATAAATGAAGCTGTTTTTACCACTTTCACTTTTCCCCTTTGTCCTTGTCTTATTTCATTTGTTGCAAACTAAGTTCAAACTGCAAAAGTAGTTTGTACTCACTCTATGTATAAGTCTAGAAATTTAGGTTTAAAAATTGACCCAAAAAACTGAATCGACTCATCCATGGGTCAACATAAGTACTGTACTTTAAATCTTAACACACACACACACAGATACACACACACACACAAAATCATATATATATATATATATATATATATATAAACACAAACACACACACACACACTATTCCCTGGTGACAGGTTTAATGTGCCCTGGAAGCACTGACCTCCCTCTACTCTCTCTTCCATCAAGCCTTTAGTAGGAGTACAAACAGCCTGCTGAAATTTTGTAAGTTCTTTGGGATTGTTTTCCTTTCCTTAATCTTTTACATCCTATATTCCATGCCCCTAAGTTTTACCCTCGACTTATCCAAGGCTCATATCAAAATCCATAATTTTGGCCTCAAACACTGCCCTTGCCTTATACAGGAGGTCAACCTATAGTCAAGTATATACGTTAATTCAGGAAAGAAGTAGGAGAATCTTGCTCTGACTCGGTAGACCCAGGCAAAACCAAACTGGTGCAGCCTCGCCTAGCTTATGTGTTCTTCTTCATTAAGACCTTTTGCCATCTTGACTGTACTCTTGAGTTGCTTGGGTATCAGTTTTTATCTGTGAAATGTTGGAAGGTATGCAAAATGTCTGGGGACGACCTTGGCCATCGCAGCAGCTCATCCCCTGAGCTAATATTGTTCTGCAGATTGGACCAGTCTCCAAATGGACATCCTGTTCCAGGCGTAGCTCTTTCGTTTTTTTTACAGATCAAACACACAGAGTTCAGCTTTGTAAATTTCTAAGAGAAAGATAGTAGTAATGGTGTGAGTGTGTGTGCGCATGCGTGTGTGGGGGTAGGCAGGCAGTGGGATTGTGCTGCTTCAAAAGAATGGAGAAGAGGGTGACCTGTGCCATGCTTCTCTCAAAAGCACAAGAACAATTCTTTATCAAAGTTGTTTCAAGTAGTACCAAGACCAGGAAGAGCAGATGACTACAGAGACCCAGAATGTAGGTCGCGCAAGATCACAGCTGTGCGTTCGGTGCGTTTCATCGGCTGCTGCAAAGTGAAGACTCGCACTTTTCCGTGCGGCGAGGAACAATGTTTCAGTGCCTTGTTATAACCCCCTGACCCCAAATTCTGTGCAAGAACACAGGCCTTTATTGCCACTAAATAGAGGAGAGGAGGAGCCGGTCTATTTTCTTCTGCATTTATATATTCTAGGGAAAGGATTCTGCCCAGGTAATGCCCTGCAGTGACACCCAGCATGGTGTAGCGGTTTGAGTGTTGGACGATGGCTCTGTAAACCATGGTTCAATTCCCAGCTCAGTCATGAAACTCACTGAGTGACCCTGGGCAAGTCACATGCTCTCAGCCTCTGAGGAAGGCAATGTCAAACCTCCCTTGAACCAATCATGCTAAGAAAACCCTATGACAGGTTTGCCTTAGGGTTGCCGTAAGTCAGAAATGATTTGAAGGCATGCAACAACAGCAGCAACAAAGCTCTACAGTAACCTTCCCCAACATGGTGGCTTTCGGATCTGTTTGCTGTGGGTGATTGGAATTGTAGCCTAGTACATCCAAAGGGTGCCGGTTTCTACACGATCCTTTCCATCACAGCTTCTAGACCAGCGAGGAAGGATAAAAGAAAAATCTTCCACCACTATCATTGTCTCCTCCTCCACTCAGCATTAAAGAAACAGAAGGAAATTGTATTTCCTAAAGATTTCAAGATATAAAGCTGCTCCTCATAGTAAAAAAGGAAGTCGAGAGAAAGACCCGGATTGTGTGCATTAGCAGAGCCGGTGAAACGGTCTTCAGCTGACAATGCTTTTAAGCAATCATTCTTTTTATTAAAATGATTGCAAAATCCCCTTGGGAAGGGGGTTGAAAAGTAGGCCATTGTATGGTGAATTTATTCCTTCTCTCCTCTTTAAGCAGATTCTGTGTCACTTCCTTTTAGCCGTTTCCTTCACACTAGAAACTTTTTTTAAAAAAAAGTTTAAAAAGAAACAGGGGAAGGAAGAGAGAAAAGGCATGGCCAAATATCCTCCTCCCTTTGAAAAGACCAAAGTTGGGGGGGGGGGGGAACCAAAGCAAAAAAGTGTCCATCGCTTAAGGCTGCATCCAGGTACACCAGTCATCAAAATCTGCGCCCCTTTCACATGGGGCATCCTTAACTCAGAGGCTACAGAGAGACCAACAGCAAAGCATGGGAAAAGGTCCTTTTCTGGAGCATAACAATGAGAATCTGCTGGGCAGCATAGCTTCTGGACATGCTGACTAGGAGAAGCAGCCATTCACCAACAGGCCAACATAGATTAACATGTAAATCACATAGTATATATACCCCACATATCTCCATGCCACGATTCTCTGGAATGCCAGCCATGGGCTGGGAGAAGTGATTTCCATGTTAATGTGTATACTGATCTCCTCTTTATATATCCTCCCACCCTGAGGACTTGCCATTCAACAACAGAACAATGCACAGATTAACATGGAAATCAATCCTCCCAACCCAGAGTCACACAGTATACACACACACTTACACCCCACTCACTGCCATGCCAGCATTCTCTGAAGATACCAGCCACAGATGCTGGCAAAATGTCAGGAACAAACTCTTTTAGGGAGTTTTTAGTACAGAACAGGAGTATCCGTGGGTGGAGGTAACAAAAACCTTCGCATTGTCATGGACGGATCACTTCCTGATCGCCCCAAAAAGCCACAAAAAACTATGGCTGCCAGCCATGAAAGCCCTCAACTTCACATCAGGAATAAACTCTTCCAGAACACAGCCACATAGCCCAAAAAACTATACTTTGGATTTCTTGGGGAGGGGTTGTATTGTATTTGTTTTTGTATTGTACAGTGTATTTTGTATTTTCAGACCGTGAATGCTTGAATCTGTGGATAAAAAAAATGAGTGGATATGGAGGGCCGGCAGTAGATACATTTTTATATTATGGATTTGGGCCTTTGAGGATGCTACAGTAGTGTAAGGCATATGTCCTGGAAAAAGAGGATGTTTGGTCACCCTGGGTGGAAGAAACTAGGACATTTTAAAAGTAGCTGAAAAAGTGGGACGGCAGAGGATGAATTGGGATTGTCTCTGCCAAATAGTGACCATTGGAGGCTTCCTTTGCTGGATGTTACTTTCTAACTCCAAAACCAGAGAGACCTTTGCTAGGTTGCAAAAGTTCTTCACAGTCTTGGGTTGAGCTGAAAGCCTTTTAACTCCAGCTCAGCTGTTTTCCCCTGGCATGGTTGACGCTCCTGGCTCTTCTCAAATAACACTTCAGAGTCCCTTGCCAAAAAGCGACATTTAATCCAGGTTCAGAGGCAGCGTGGGAGAGGAGGAGAGACAACATCTGGCAAATATTTTTCCATTACAAATGACAAAGTCCGAACATATTTGTTGCGCGCGTATGTTTTGGAACGTGCAACGGTTTGCACCATTTCGGCTAAGGCTCCCTTAATTTTCTCTCCTGCTATGAAACAGAAAGTGCACCCCTGCTGTATCTGTCAGGTGCTTTTACTGTCTGGGTACCAGCGGACAACGAAGGATGGGCCTATTTGCTTGAAAATGGAACAGAAGAAAATTAAACTAAAGAGCTCCCATTTGCATGGGAGCATACATTGTGGTGACCCTTAGGCGAACCTATCATGGGGTTTTCTTGGCAAGGTTTGTTCAGAGGAGGCTTGCCATGGTCTTTTCCTTGAAGCTGAGAGTGTGTGACATGTCCTAGGTCACCCAATGGGTTTTGTGGCCAAGTTGGGAATCGAACCCTGGTCTCCAGAATCGCAGTCCAACACTCAAACACAGGACAGCTTCCTCCATTCCAGATGAGCTCAATGAATGCAGTCAACCCACCATGGGATACGTAGTTCTCCCTCACTGCTACTCCTTGCTGTCTTCCAGAATGTGCTTCCCGAATTATGCACCTCCTTTGCCCTAATGGCAGGGCCAGGATCTGGGTTGATTGCTGTTCCTGATCAATGCCACCAGAAAAATCTCTTGTGCAAAGGAAGTTTTGGGGGAAAGTTTTGATCCATGAACGCAGACAGTGCTGGGAAAGAAGACAGCCGTGATCAATTGTTCCGGCAAATCAAAGGGACACTAATGAGCCACCAGCTCAGAGGCCGACCTCTCTCTGGGTTTCAAAAACCTGCCCCGGACTTCTGCGCGAAGGAGCCAAGATGACAGGCAGGCAAAAGAACAAACAGACAGAACCGCTCCCCCTTGAAGTAATTATTTTCAGCATGAATATCATTAGGAAGGTCTGGCATTCTGCCCCAGTTTAAGCTCTGAATAAGATCTGACAGAGACGTTTCCGCCCCTTCGTTGGCCAAATTCAATCAAAACTTTGATCCGCAAAGTTCTCTTCACAGCCATTTGCAGCTTCTCTCTTTTCATGCTTTTGGACATGCTTGGAATGGGACTTCTCCCTCACCCATCCCAGAGAACTTTTTACATGTTTAGTCGCTTTCTCTCTCTGATCGGTTGAACGTTGTGATGCACAACAAAACACCAAGATGAATATATGGACCTGGCCCATTCTCTTCTTGTCTCCACTCAATGCAAAGTGCTTGTATTTCTTAATGGCCAGCACCCCCTTGCACCTGCATTTAGGTTCCACACACTCCAGCCTTAGTACAATCTTTTTTGCCGTCCTGGCCTTCTTGCAAAAGATAGATTTCGTCTGACCACTATGTCCACTTTGTTTGCAATCATACTGACGTCTTCCTTGTGCAGACAAGGATTGTCTTTTCTTGTACTGACTCACTTTTCGCAGCTGGTGCTTGCCATGCTTCTTGTATATACTCATGTATAAGTCTAGAAATTTTATCAAAAAATTGACCCCAAAAAACTAGGTCGACTTATCCATGGGTCAATGTAAATACTATACTTTAACTCTTATTAAAAAGTGAACCTTCCCCTGGCAAGAGTGGAATCTGTCCTGAAATTACTGACTTCCCTCTACTCTCTCTTCCATCCAGCCTTAAAGCGAGACAAAATAGTTGTGCCTGCCATATTGTAGATTCTTTGATGTTGTTTTCCTTTGCGTCATTATTTAGATCCTTTGTTGCATGTCCCTAAGTTTTACCCTCGACATACCCAAGGGTCATATCAATATCCATAATTTTGCCCCCCAAACCTGCCCTCGACTTATACATGAGGTCAACCTATAATCGAATATATACGGTAAGTCTGACAAGTTTTGGGAACATTCACCATCTTGCAAGCATCTGTGACACCCCTTTCCATCCGTAGCTCAAAAACTCACACCATTATCCTAAATCCTGAGCAGAGGGACAAAAGTTTCCCACATATTAACAGTGAATGTTATGAAATGGGGTTCTCTCCTCCATGCCCCCCCGAACATCTCCCTGGACTCAAAAAATATATCCTACATATATCCTACATATGTGCATGGAGCCCCTGTGCATTCCTGAGCATAAAGAGCTCAAGTGATAGCAAAAATGGAGCCCAAACAAGGCAATGAAAAGAGGTTGGACTGTTAGCTTTTAAAAATTTATTAGTGGAATAATTCATTGCAAAATCCCTAAATGTAACTTGTTATTGGTGCATTTTTAAAAATCAACAACTCATTGTAGCATCATCATCATCATCATTATTATTATTATTGAATGTATCGTTCACTGCATTGAGTAGGAAAGAAATTTAGTACAGGACAAAATCCTAAGACTTGAAATTTGGAATCCTGCTATTTTATGAATGCATCAATTCCCCTCTGGACCCAATCGGACGTCTTTGTGTGATGAGGAGGGTCTGCATTCATTTTAAGGTTGTGGAAACAGAGTTGCACATGCAGTGCCATTACACACAGATGACCATGTCCATTTGGTGTGCATTGCGCATTTGGTCCGATTAAAAATTCTGAGCACTTTGCAACGGCACTCCTACATAGAGCACATTATTGCTGTTGTTGTGTGCCTTCATGTCATTTCTGACTTATGGCAACCCTAAGGCAAGCTAATCGGGGTTTTCTGAGGCTGGGACTTGCCAAAGGTCACTCAGTGAGTTTCCATAGCTAAGCAGGGATTCGAACCCTGGTCTCCAAAGTCACAGTCCAATGGTAAAACCACTACACCACAATAATCCAATTGGATATTACAATGGCAGGTGTTACAACAGGGAGCTGAGAAAAAGAAGGGAATCCTCTTCCCAGTTAGCTTGAACTCTACAGTAGGGAAGCTATTTAAACTAAATGTGAGTTTCATTGATGAATGAAACGTGTGAGTTTTATTGGTGAATTTTCTTGAACTTTTAATATCAATGAATTGAAATTTTTGAAAAAGTTTCTGTAACAAAGAAATTTAATCTTGCTATTCCTACACTGGAAAAAGAAAAGCAATGCATAACAAATACTTCAAGAAGGACGGCTGTATTAGCTGCACAAAAAACAATTTAAAAAAAAAGTCTTGTGGCACCTTAAAGACTAACATGTTTTCTTTGGCAGAAACCTTTGTTGACTCTGTCTCCGGCTCACATCGCAAAACGCTATGCCAAGTTAAACCTGTTAGCCTTCAAGGTGCTACAGAACTTTTTTGTTGTCGTTGTTGTTTCCATTACAGGTAATTTACTTGTAACTCATTACTTCCTGGCTTTGGCGATGAAGAAAAGAAAATGACAGCTTGCAGAAGTACAAAGCGCAACCACTCCCAACTCCTTACACAAGAGAAATTAAATGCTCCTCACCCAAATAACAACCCCAGGGGGTCTGAGCATGCTTTGTTGCCAAGGGATGCAGAACATGGTTGCAAAAAGGATGTGAGAGGCTGGGAAAGAGAATGAAATATCCTACTCAAAAGGAATGTGATATTAAAAGCATTTCTATCCCTGTTTAGCTCCAAAACTTTTCCAAGCACCTTACAAATACAGGTACATGTCAAAGGTATAGCCGCCTTAGTCTGTAGAATCAGTATGTAGAGAGATCAGTATGTAGGGAGATCTTCATTAACTGAAGTATACCTCAGTATGCAGACAGATCATGTAGCACCTTTTGAGACTAACTAAAGAAAGAAGTTGGCAACATGAGCTTTCCTAGATTTAAGTCTACCTACCAAATGCATCTGAGAATGTAGACCTAAGTCCAACTGGAAGACAAAAGTTTGGGAAACACTAGCTTCAGCAAACTTTTTATCCAAAGCTAATAATATGCACAGGACTCAGTGTGATGTAAAGTTGTGAGTGTTGGACTAAGAGTGTTTTGAGTATTCACGTCTTATGTTTTCTTTCTTTCCATCGTTAAAGCTTATATTTATATTCCCTATTTCCTTTCTATTAACCATATTATTCAATAATTCACTTATCGGAACCCCTAACATATTCTCAGCCGTTAAATGATTCCCAAAAGTAAGCAATTCTCCGAAAGATAAAACTGTTGTTCTTCCCCCGTTATTCTTCCAAAACTGAACCATTTCTGTCCAATTTTTCTTCCAATTTAGGTATTAGGGTTGTAATTTTAGGCTGCATGAATAGAAGTATAGCATCTAGATCAAGGGAAGTAATAGTGCCACTCTATTCTGCTTTGGTCAGGCCCCACCTGGAATAAGACTGTGTCCAGTTCTGGGCATCACAATTCAAAAAGGATGCGGAGAAACTGGAGCGGGTCCAAAGGAGGCCGACTTAAATGGTTAAGGGTCTGGAAACCATGCCCTACGAGGAATGCCTTAGGGAGCTGGGGATGTTTAGCCTGGAGAAGAAAAGGTTAAGAGGTGATATGATAGCCCTGTTTAAATATTTGAAGGGATGTCATATTGAGGAGGGAGAAAGCTTGTTTTCAGCTGATCCAGAGAAGAGGACCCAGAACAATGGATGCAAGCTCCAGGAAAAGAGATTCCACCTCAACATTAGGAGGAACTTCCAGACAGTAAGGAGTGTAGTGGAGTCTCCTTCCTTGGAGGTCTTTATGCAGAGGATGGATGGACATCTGTCGGGGATGCTTTGATTGGGAGTTCCTGCATGGCAGGGGGTTGGACTGGACGGCCCTTGTGGTCTCTTCCAACTCTATGATTCTATGATTCTATTCCATTTTGGAAGCCTCCTGTGATAAAGTCCTGCAAGGTTTGAGAGCTGGTGTGAGGGAGGGAGGGATTTCCACCTTTTTGGACTACAGTTCTCAGAATCCCCCAATTCTAGTAAAAATGAAGAAGAACCTTTCTTGCAGTTCTGCCCATTTCCAGCTTGCCCTGGCTACCTTGGCTGTGCTTGCCTCCTTCGCCTCCACCTGGCATATTGTCCTGAGCAAGATCAAAAAGTACAGGCAGAACACGTTCCTCGCCGGAGGCCATTGTTTCAATGAGTAGGCGGTGGATTCTGCTCCGATCTGCCAGAGGAGCCCCAGGGCCAAGAGGAGGAGATATGTTTGGGAGGGACAGGTGAGCCACGTGCTGGGCCTGTTGTTGGCTTTGAGTCATCCGCTGGCACACAGAAGGCAAAGGCTATCCAGAAAGCTTCATGTGTTGACTCAAGCTGGGCATAAAGGTGGAGCTTCAGGTGAAGGTTTGGGACCCAACTCATCAGTAGATGCTTTGTATATAGAAGATCCCAGATTCAATCCCCAACATGTCCAGGTAGGGCTGGCAAGGACTGTTTCCAGAAATGTAGGGAAGCTGTTGCCAACAGAGCTTGGGATCAGTACGTAGAGAGATCTTGTAGCACCTTTGAGACTAACTGAGAGAAAGAAGCTGGCAGCATGAGCTTTTGTAGACTTCAGTCTACTTCTCAGATGCATTTGGTGGAGTGCAAAGAGCTTGAGATAATGGATGGTTTGGACTAGAACTCCCACAGGCAACTTGGCCCAGTTGCCATGCCAATTGAGAGACTCTGGAAGTTGTGGTCTAAATGTCATGCTTTCATACTCTTGAGTGCCATGCAATGTTCACCACTCTTCTCAGGCCTGGCCCCACAACATGTTGCCAGCTGAAGTGAACGACAAGATGGTTGCTGTCTTCAAGATGGAAGAGTGGTTGAATCTTGCTTCATTGTTTGCAATGGGATAGTGTCATCCACAACAGCTCAAGGCAAAAGGCTACTTCAGACAACCCAGAGAAGGTCGTCTACAACCCACACACACAGCTCTGGTCTTATCAACAGAGAGGAAAATCTAGAGAGGACGAGAAACAGATGCTGGAGAGATGGCAGTCTTAGCTGGTTGCCTGATTTGTAAACATGGCACTCTGGCTGTCTCACACTAGAACCAGTTGGATGGGCTGGACTACAACTCCCATTATCAGCCTCACACAGCAGAAACTGGCTACAGGTTGTAGTTCAGGATCACTGGCCATGGGTCAGGGCTGTTATCAAGCTAGATGGGCCATAGGTATAAGATGGGTTGTTGTTGTTCTTGAATGCCTTCAAACTTCTAAAACTGTACTGTATTTAATCCTGTTTTACCGGGGGGGGGGGGGGGGTGTCAATTTATTTATTAAGAGTATGTATTATTCCAATATATTTTAGTCACGTAAGCAACCTTGATTGCTGCAGCAGAAAGGCAGGGTATAAGAATAAAGTTTATATATTATTTATTATTATTCAAGTCATTCCCAACTGATGATGACCCTAAGACAACTGTATCATGGGCTTTTCTTGGCAATATTTATTCTGAGAGGGTTCACCATTGCCTTCCTCTGAGTCTGAGAGTGAGACTTGCCCAGGATCAGCTGGTGGCTTTCCATGGTCAAGCAGGGATTCAAACCTTGGTCTCCAAAGGTATAGTCCAACACCGAAAACCAACCAGAGCTACGTCCTGACAAAATAACCAGATGAGGATGATGGAAGCTAGGATGGAATCGAATTCCTCCCTACTTGGCATTTTGGGGCAAAGGTAGCCCCACCAACAAGTGAAAAAGAAAGAGTCATAGACCTCAGTTGACTGCTGAAAACATTGACCTGACCAAGAAGCCTCAAGTTACATCCACCTCTGGATGTAAACACCTAGAATTTCAAGTCCAGGAAACAGCGAATAATGTGAGATAAATAAATATTGAAGCAATTGGTTGTTCTGGACTCCTGGCTGTACTTGACTTAGCAGAATTGTTTTAGGAGGCATGCTCTCCTCCAGTGTTAACAGAGCTTCAATGAGAAAATGCCACCTCTCACTTTCAGGGCATCCTTCTGCGGTTACTGTTGGCACGACGCATCCAGTTTCCTGTAAAAGCCTGGTGAGTCTCAAGTCTCGGGGAGGTGGTAAAAACCTCACAGAGGAGCACAAGCCAGCTTGTATCAACATCTGTCAACTCGGATCCTGGAGCAAGAACCAAAGGTGGGTTAGATGGGCAGAGAAAGGCTAGTAGGAGTGGATGGGTATGCAAGATGGTAGCTGCCATGTGGCACTCATGAAGTAGGGGGGTCCTCAGACTGTTACTTTCTTCATTCTGGGGAATTTGGGTTTGTGGCCAGGGCTCAGCCAAGTCATTTCCTGATCTCTATGTGTCAGCTGAACACTTATGACATTAAGGGAAAGTTTCCTATGTTTGGTATGAGGTGGGGACCTTTCATAATAATAACTCAAAGTGGTGTATTACAAGCAGGGCAGAGAGGCAACCATCTCCGGCAACAGATGCTGAAGGACAGCAATAGCATCTCCGGTCCAACCGTCTTGAATTGGGAGGAACAGTCCCATTTAATCCTCTGCCACCCCACTTTTTTAAAGGTCCCAGTTTCTCTCTCCTCCTTCTGCTTTCCCCTTTAGTCCTCTGGTTACATCAAATGCTACAAACTGAGTTCAAGGGGGGCAAGTTGTTTGTTTCAACAGCATGGAGAGAATAAAACCTTGCTCTTCCCAGCAAGCTCAGGGAAAAGCAAACTGCTGCAGCCTAGTAATAACGTTTGGCATCTTGACCACGCTCTGATGTTATTTGGCTACCCGTGTCTTGGTTTTCCCTCTGTGAAATGTTGGAGGATTTGCTGCCTATATCTTTGACACAGATATGTCAGACCATTTGAGAAGGGAACTTATCCACTGCAGCACAGTATTTTCTTCTTTAAACTCAGTCTGCCCTGACAAAACCAGGAGAGCTTGGCAAAGGCACAGTTTCCAGCTCTGATGCCATTTCCTCTCAAAATAGTACTCAAGTGATCTTTTCATAGCTCAGGGGGGGAGGAAGAAAAGAAGCGCCGCTCCAGAGCTGGAGAAAACTTGACTTTTTTTTTCTTATTTTGGACTGTGACTCCCCAAATCCCCCAGTCAGTTATAGTTATCTGGCTGAGAAATTCTGTAAACTGGAATTCAAAAAGTAAATTGTTCCAGCTCTGCAATCTGAGAAAGGAAAACAGAGAATAGAAGATGTTTCTTTCTGCACTGTTTTATTGGTAGTAATTCCTTTGCAGACTAGGATAGCTTTGGAAAACTATTTTGCAGCAAACCAGAAAAGTTGACAAGGAGCACAAATGAGCAGAAGAATTCCCTTGCTTTAGCACAACATCCTTCTCTCAGAGCCATTTTTTTTCTTCTGGGTGTGAATGTGCTTTAAGCCTCCTCTGAGGGCCAGGCCTCTTAGCCCCACTGTGAAAAAGCTGGCGAGGGCTATGTCCTGTGGCATCTCACCCTCTCTGCGATTCTCATTAAGTTTTTCCATCCACCCATCTACGGGAAGAAACAGACCCAGCTTGTTGCTGCCTCGCCTCTTGGAGCCTCGACTTTTGCAGGGAGCGCCAAGGTGCAAACACCCAGGGGCCAAGCTCTCAGCCTTGCAAAAACTGGTGGGATGCAGCACTGCCAGAAAGTGTTGTAGCTCATGCGAAATCTAAAGGTCTTAAAAATCCCATTTGCCCTTTCCTGCTCTCTGAAAAAAAGGTGGCTGGAAATAACAGGTTACAAAACAAAGCAAGTGACAGTTTAATCCACTTATTTTAAAGTGAGCTTACTCCCCACTCAGTCCTGAAAACTGTTTGGGGTTCTAGTCACATTCTCTCAGCCTAAGAGGAGGACCATGGCAAACCTTCTCTTTAGAAATCTTGCCAAGAAAACACCATGACAGGTCTAGGATCACCTTAAGTCTGAAATGACTCGAAGCCACACAGGAAGAATGGAATTGTTCAGCAGCCCAGATACTGTCGGACTGTAAATCCCAGCAGACCTAGCTGGCACAACCAATGGTCAAGAATGCTGGGGGGTCACAGTCCAACAATATTTAGAGGGCCACGTAATTCCCAACCTTGGCTCAGATCTCCAAGATCTTCTGTATGAGAAGGAGATTCTATGGAAATGTGACCCACATGGGAAAGTCTCTTCCTTCAGTTTTTAACTGGTTTCAATGGTAAAATCTCCTTTAGAGTAGTCACAGCTTCTCCAAAAGATCTTAGAGTATGTGGAAAAAAATATTCAGGTAGCAAACTACAACAAATTCCAGAATCTACAAAACAGTGATACCTTTGTTGAGCCAACTAAAAAGAACAAAATACATCATTCATGAATGGCAAGTGGCAATCAGACATCCTGCCATACATGCCTTCAACCTTTTAGCCTCTGAAGTGAAAAGCCAGACTCCATTTTATGTTTTAACAGTAATTCAGAAGAGATGCAAAGACTGTGGTGACACTGTGTTCGTCTGTTAAAGAAAGAAAACAAGCCCCAAATCTACAGGAGAACAATGGCTTTGTTTGGAACAACTCTAATTCCACAATACTGTGAAGGTTCTCTTCAATTCTTCATTGGGCTAGATAGTGTTTAATAAAATGGAGAGAAAAAAGCCGCACAGAAATCCAAAAATTTAGTTGACCATGATGTCTGCCATTAAACTTGGGAGATTTATCAGACCACGACACTAACCCGTTGGCAACTCAAAATAAATCACACACAACTACCTTAGTGCTGCTGTTGTGCATTAGATCACACTTTTCTCTCAAAACTGGAATATATTCATGATAAGAGCGGCAGGAACTGATTGCATCCTTGAGATTGTGACTTTGTTTTTAAAAGCTGCAATTATATGACTTCAATATCACTAGAAGGTTAAGGGCAATGAAGTCTCATGCCGACAAGTTTGCGAGATCATGCACCAACCGTATTGGTTGCTGGATGCGGAATCATTGCATAATTGCAGTCATTCATGGGTTCTACCCCTGAATGAAAAATTGTACTTTTAATGCACAATAACAGCAGTTTGTGCACTGTGTCATGTGGTCATGACTGTTGCCAAATCAGAACTATGCCAATTGGTATGTGCTAGAACTGATAACTGTGATAATCTCCTAAATTGCAGGATGAAAATGGAAGGCTTCGCGAGTCACTAGTGAAAGTGCAGATATCAAATTACATCTAGTTGTGCCTGCTCAGATAGAGAGAAAATGGGGAGTTCCTATCTCTGAAAAGCTGGTTATGTTTCATAGATCTACCTCTTAAATGAAACACATAGGAGAAAATATTCCTGCTTGGAATATGCTTGCAAAAAATCCCCTTTGTATCACTTCCCAGTAAGATGGGACTCCTAGCTCAGTGCCAATGGGACAGGTAGGAAATTCTTCCCGCAAGACAGTCCAGTTTAGTAACCTGGTTTTTGAGGTCAGGCAAGACCGTGCTTCTATGTCTCAAATTGCCGACTGGAGCCAGAGAACTATTTTTGGACTGGCATCACCAAATGTGCTGTAGTGGCCTGAGAGACGGGCAGAGAAAGAGACAGATAGACAAGCTCACAGAAACAGGCCTTGGAACATGCTGCGGCTCAGTAAAGCAAACATGCCGAGGGAGTGACCGTGTTTGTCAGGACTTCAGGAACACATGGAAGATCAGAACGCTTTATTGCATCTTACAATTGCCCTTGCTTGCACTCTTCAACGTTCATATAAGTATGCTGGTTTTGCAGCAAGAAAAGATGTTTTAAAAAAATCAGAAGTGATGAAAGCCACCTTTTTCATGCTTAGAAGGGCTCCGTAATAGACACTACAGTACATCTTTTCCTGAATCTTTTGTAAACATATGTACTGAGTCAGGCAAAATGGCTGGAGGAATTTGTGTCCAACTGGAGAAACCACAGCCAAAGTTGCTCTCCTCCACTTTTGCTCTAGTCCAGTGATTCCCAAACTTTAGTTCTTCAGACATTTTGGACTTCAGCTCCCATAATTCCTGACTCCTGACCAAACTGGGTGGAACACTTTTTCTTTTGAACCAACATGAGCACTAAGAGTTCTCTGTCCTCACTGCAGGGTCAGCATTTGGCCAGAGAAAAAAATGTAGAGTGGGAGAAACCAAACAGGTCAGGCAACTAACCCAAGAGCAGCTCTCTTCAGTGTGTCCTGTAACTTTAGCCTGCCTGAAGGGCAAACCCAGCTTTGGATCATTTGAACTTGCTTAAGCTGCTTAGTCCTTCCCTTCACAGCAATTTGAACTATCAAGGAGGTATTACACTAATGAGTTTAATGGCACATCTGAGAAGCTCTGGCTGCAGGCACCTAGCATCACTTGTGTGCCTTCATGTTTCACAAAGATACCACTGTTTTGTCACAAAGATACCACTGAACTGGGGAAGGCAGATGTATGGATGGAATGGAATGGAAGAAGAAAATATGGGAAGTGAATGATGGTTGGAGTAAGTGGCATAGAAGATGTTGAATATGTGGAGAAGAGGGATGAATCGAAGAAGACAGGGGAGGATGAAGGAAGAAGTGGAAGGATAGGTGCTGATGAGTCCCTCATTCATAGGGTTGCCATAAATCAAAGCTCACTAGATGGAATTTAACAACTGGCCAAGCTTGAAATTGCACGGAATAGAAAACCAACACACACGCAGCATACAAGATGCTTAAATTTGTTTTTTATTTTGTGGTAAGGACATTTAGAAAGAGCTGTAGCTCTTCAAATTATTTATCTCCCTCAAACTACCAAAGAAGATGCCTCCATGTAGTTGGAGGTGGACTACACATGCATTTCCTACCCATTACTGTACTATCCCAACCAGATAGAACACCTACAATGAACAAAGTGATACCTCATCCATTGCTTTTGCCTCCCTCTCAAGGAGGAGTACAAGCCATGGAATAGCTCCCTGGTAGCAAGGAAAGACTGCGATTAAGAATGAATTATTGCTCTTGCACTAGAGTCCAAAAATTATTTTTAAACCACCATACAGTATAAATAAAAACAATGAGACAAGGGAGTCCTTCCTTTGTGAAAGAATCTATTCTTTACCCTCTGAATTGCTCAGAGCACCCTTCCTTCTACTCTAGCCTTCTCACCTGTTGGAACAGTTATGGATTCTAAGCCAGCATCCTAGAGGATTAGGTATTACATGAAGCCTAGCTCTTATGAGCTGAATGAAAAAGCCCTTAAATTAGGGCAGGGTCTACTCCAGACTGCAGGTTGAGGCTTGCATTCCTAAACCTGTTGAGGAAAAACAGCCCAGATACCTTAGAGGATCAAATACTGTGCCTCTCTGTCATGCTACTGTCTTACACTCAAGGCTTTTCTCCACACAGAAACATACAAAAATATGAAGCCCTTTCTGAAACATGTTCCTGTTCAGAACATGGAGAGCAGCTCACAGACTGAACTTCCTGGAGTTGCCTTCTTTGGATGGATTTGCACGGCAAAGATAATCCGGTTTGACACCACTTTAACTGCCATAGCTCCATGCTATGGAATTCCAGAAATGGCAGTTTGTTGTGGCAGCAGAGTAATGTGGAGCCATGGAAGTTAAAGCAATGTCAAACCTAATTATCTCTGCCATGCAGATGGAGTCTGTTTCAGAAAAGGATCCATGGAGATGCCCTTTCTTTGGCACAAGAACACAATTAGAAAGTAAGAAAGCAAAGGGATCTTGTTGCACGTTTGAGACTAACTGAAAGAAGAAAGTTGGTAGCATGAGCATTCATAGACTTGAACCTACTTCCATTGAGAAAATAGGCTCAGGTTTATGAAAGCCCATGCTACCAACTTCTTTGTTTCAGTTAGTCTCCAGATCCCTTTGCTTACAATTAGAAAATGTCCTCCTTTCCAGTTTAACACAAATGTACCTGCATTTGCAATAGCCAGGCTTATGTTTGCCTCCTACCTTCTGCCACTATTGTGCTTGGGAACACATGAAGAGTGCTCCAAACCTCCTCTAGTATGATGCTTGAAAGAAGACTCTTGATACTTCAAGGCAGCTAAATGGGGCCGGAGTTGGGTGGGGAGAGAACTTGTCAAAACCTGCAACCAGTTAAAGCCTTGTATGTGTTCACAACCATGCATTAATGAAAACAACGTTTGTAAACCTGGTTAGGACTGTGGATTGCTCTTATTTTTGGTTTCTGTTAAAAATCAAATTGTTATGGTAAGGCCAACAATTTGGACTCCCTGCTGGTTTTTACACTGTTAAGTATAATCAAAGATTCCAAGAAACAATCCTCAGAGCAGTAATAATATCTGCAAGGATCTTTTTGAATACAAACAAGTTAAAATGCTATCATGGCCTTTTCAAAGAAACATTAGGAAAAAGTGAGTTTATTTCACTCTCCCTTTCATGGCCTCTTCTGATGTTAGTCTGAAGCCAAAATACTAAAACTGCTGCTATGCAAACTGTACCATTTTACACCTACAACAAGTTCTATTAACATTCACATTACATTTTAAAATAATTTTGTACAGGATGAGGATGTAAGCAAACAACTTTTGACTCCTCCTAACTTACCATTATTTTAAAAACCAAAATGAGAACATCTAGATGTTGAACTGCAACTCCTGGCATTTCTAACCACTGGTTATGCTTCCAGGGTTCGTGGGAACTGCAGTGTAACATCATCTGAAGAGCTGTACTTTGAACACTGATATTAAACTCTTACTTTGGTTTTGCAAGAACACAGGATGACAACCTGAAAATGTCTGCCAATAAATTACCGATTTTCAGTCATTTCCAGCAGTTATCCTCTGAAAGTTGTCCACTTCATACACAGGGTAAATTTACAGTTTTCCCCACCCACCTAATTCCAGGCAGACTGCAGCAAATGATATTCAGAAAGAGTAATTTTCCAAAAGTACAAGCCTCACTAACTGTCAAAAGTCATCTGGGTGAGAACACATTTAGTTCTGAATGGAAAATGGGAGGGAGGAATCTCACCAGCACAAATAAACTGTTACCTTAAATGGCAGCTCTGTAAAGGGTGGTAATACGCAGCCAAGTAGGGAAGCCACAAAGGAAGTTACAGGTTTTGCAGATGTATTGTTCACAACATCAGTTTATATTGTCCAAGTGACTGAGCCCACTTTGAATGGCATCATGTTCAAATGCAACCAGAAAATCATACACGTGAGCCACAAGAGCATCCCAGAGGTCCACTTTCTTGCATGTTTGTTTGGTTTACGTTCTGCCTGAGAAGGAATAGGAAGGTGTTAACATTTTCTAATGCTGGAGGATCAAAACGTTTCCAAGGGAGTTTCTGCTTTTTGTCCAAGTTTGATACGGGCACAGAATTCAAGTGGTTCGCAGTGTTCCCAGCTGGGCACTCCTCCTGCTGCTTTGGCACACACACACTCACACTCACACTATTCCAGTACCATCAGGAGACACAGTTTAATGCAGCTTTAAGCTGGCACTGCTCCTGAACAGCTTTAAGTATTTATCAACTCAATAGGTCAAAAGTCTGCAGACACTGGGTGGAGCAGCAGTATGCCACAAAACTAACAGTTGTCCTCCTGGAATAGAAGAAAAAAAAGAGGGGTGGAGGGAGAAAGAAGACAGCAGTTGTCAGTTCAAGATTAAAACACTGGCTCTGCTCCACAATACACAACTTTTCTGGATAGTTAGAAAGCAAACAAATCAGGAGCAGGGGGATTAAGCCCTGGTAAAGTAAGTACACAAAATATTTGAGTTTGTAAAAATAGCAAGAGGTTCCCCCCCCCCGGTCAACATACCGAGAGAGAGAGATGTTAAATTCTACTGGTTTTGTAGTTATAGAGGTTTGGACAAATTTCTTAAATTCTTTGGGGAAAGGATGAATTATTTTTTTTAAAAAATCTGTGTAATCTTCTCCCCTCCCCTCTTCCATGTAATCTACTACTGATTAAATTGAACATAGTGTTCAGGCTACACTGTATTCTCCTATCACTGTTCATGTTTAGTCTTCCACTTACCAGTTCATTCAAGGGAAAGATTGTACATCTTCACACATGTAAAAATCTTTGCACAGATGATATGAACACTAGCATGTTCCCAGCCCTGGTGAAAACAACAACACTGACCCACTTCTTATGGTGATTTCTGTCAATAGTGCATGACTGCAGCACTGAACTAAAATACTAGAATAAAGATTATTATTATTATTATTATTATTATTATTATTATTATTTCTAAAAAGTCTAACAATCAGTGCAGAGAAACAAAAGATGACAACAAAAAAAGAATAACAGGAGACCTCTTTCACAAGATCTGAAAAATCAAAGAGAAAATTAAACCAAGAGTGAGGATGCTCTACAGCAAGGAAACCAGTAAGGAAATGCATTATATGAAAAGGAGAAACAAAAAGAAGATGGAAACAACATACAGAATAAATATATAAAAGAGATTAAAGAATGACAGATTCATTTGAAGAAGAACCATACAAAGAATAACCTCCAATTTTAAAAAATGAAGTGGAAGCTGCACTCAGAACGTTTGGGAGAAAGAAATCACCTGTAACAGATGACATGCCAACAGAGCTGCTTCACTCTACGGAGACAGAATCTAGTCTAGTTCTAACTCAGACCTGTCAACAAATATGGAAAACAAAACAATGGCCTACAGATGGAAAAAGATTCTATATATATATATTCCAGTCCTCAAGGAAGGGGACACCAAGGATTTCAGCAACAAGGCCACTGCATTGATTCCCCATGCAAGCAAAGTGCTGCTCAAAATTCTACACCAAAGACTTTTATCATAAATGGAATGACAAATACCAGATGTCGAGGCTGGATTCAGGAAAAGATGAAGCACCAGGGAGCATATAGCAAACATATGTTGGATAATGTAGCACATCAAAAAAAAAAAAATCAAAAGAAAATCAGCTAATGCATTATAAATTATAGCAAAGCCTTTGACTGTATAGATCATGAAAAGCTATCAATTGCTCTTAAAGACATGGGTGTGCCACAAAATCTGAGTGTCCTGATGCTCAAGAGATCAAGAGGTTACTGTGGACAAAATACAGAACAATGGAGTGATTTGCAATTGATAAGGGATATATAGAGAGATTTTGTGGCACTTTTGAAACTAATGGAAGAAAGAGGTTGGCAGCATGGGTTTTTGTAGAATTAAGTCTCCTTCCTCAGATGCATTCATTAACTCCACCAAGTTGACTTCAACCTATGGTGACCCCCTCCATGTATTCCTGTATTCCAAATGCATCTGAGGAAGTAGACTTAAGTTTATGAAAGCTCATACTGCCAACTTTTCTTTCAGTTTGTCTAAAAAGTGCTACAAAAGCTGAAACTATCATACTTTGAACATATCATGGGAAGTTTTCTCCTGAGTCACGACTGGCAAGCGAGAAGGCAGCAGAAAAAGTGGAAGACCACGTTACAGGAACAAATACCGTTCAAGTTACTCTGCTGCTGCTTCCCTTCCTAATCAGTGTCCAAGCAAATCCATAAAAGTGAAAAAGGATACATGGCAAGAAACAAGTGTGCATATTCATTTGCTATAGACCACATTACAGGTGGATCGAGGAAGCCACAGCCCTGAATATGTAAGACCTGAGTAAGGCTGTTTATAAAAGGAATACTTGGACAGGGTCACCATAAGTTGAGATCAACTTGATAGGAGTTAACAACAACAAATCAGATGGAGTTGCACCACTGCCAGGCATGTAAGAAGTAGACCTTAGACATGGAAAAGCCAGATGAATGGTGGCTGCAACTGAGAGAGCTTTCTAAAGAGATGAAGACAATGAAGAAGGTGGTAGCTCTTAGAGCAGGAAATTATGTCCACAGCCATGTGGCTGCTGTCTAAATGGACGATGCCTGTGTTGTTCTCACTTCATAAATTTCTCTTGCTTGTTGAAAGGTGAGGGAGGGGGAAAAACACCAGAAGTATTATGGCACACACCTATAAAGCAGCAGCTATTTTTAAAAGCCCAGGAAATATACACTGTAGACTTGAATTACTAAACTTCTAGAAATGTTTTAGGTTGCTAACATGGAGTGAGAGATGGGGGAAAAATCTGCTGCTGCTGCTACAAATGGATGAGTATACTATAGGGACAATGAAACAGCATATTGTTTTACCATAGCCCCTATTGAAACAGGGCTCTCACATAGCTCTCATTCACTAAAATGCGGCTTGTGGCAGAAAAACTTATTTGGTAAAGTGTGGTCTAAGCGTATGTCCCCATTGCAACTCCCACATTTTCCACCTGGTCCTTAAGATCAGCAGAGATCCTACTCCAAGTGCCCTTCAGATGCTAAGATTCAGCAAATTGTTCATGAGTAACCTCGGGCTAGCAGAGTGAGATCCACCTGGAGGCTATGCTAAAAGTCTTTTTAGCACCAGCTTATTTTTTTAACTTTTTACTTTCACAGGATACTTCCAGATAGAGTGCTCCTGCCCTTCTGCCAATCAAAATGCAAAAGTGAGCATTTCTACCTGTTCCTCCTTAACCAATTTTGTATTTCTGTGTATGTTTTAAGAAAAGAATAATATTACCCTTCAGATACTTAGTTTGAATTCCAAAAATGTTAGCACCTAAGATGGGATGGCAAGCATCTGGCTCTCATAGATTTGAAGATGAGTGAGGAGTGTGTTCCAAGCTCAACATACTTTTAATGAGGATGCCAAGAATGTATAATTCTGCATGTCTTTTCCTCCCTTCTCCATACCTTTAAATGTTGGCTCCCCATCTACTCCTCTAAAACAGGGTGTCAGGAACAAATAAAGTTCAAGTTACTCTGCTGTTTCCCTTCCCATCCAGTGTCCAAGCAAATCCATAAAAGTGAAAAAGGACACATGGCATGAAACAAGTGTGCAAATTCATTTGCTATAGACTAATGTGAAAACCAATCATTCTGAGTGTGTGTGTAATTATGCAACTAGCTGTACAGCTGCTACTTTAAAGCTACACAGATATATGAGTCTTAAGAATAAAAAGAAATTTATTACTTTTCCTCTCCTCTTGACATTCAATGCCTAAATATCCACCAGAAAAGCAGAACTGCAGCCCTACACAGATGCTTATTCCTCTAACTTGTGTCTTTGTGTGAGGTCTGCAGCCCCAATGTAATTTTCCTTGTAATTACCCCTGATGCAATCCTGCCATTGGCGTCTCTCTCAAGGGAAAGAGCTTTGGGTAGACAATAGTAAACATGGGCTGGCTGCAACGGTGGCAATGTCCCAGAGGGCAATGCAGTAATTCCAAGAGACTTCTGGGTAATGAGATTGGAGTCAGGAACTTCAAATCTACAGAAGAAAACAGAAAGAAACTGTCACTTCAACAAAACATATTCACACTTTTCTTAAACATGAGGAACGCATCGAAGATGCATGACAGCACTCTGTTCACACTTGGAATAATAAAAAGGGCACATAATAGGAAAATGGAGAACCATCTTATAGATCAGACTATTGGTTCATCTAGCTGTGCAGTGCCTACGTTGACTGTTTAAGGCTCTGCAGGAAGGGAATTCTTCACAGCCAGGCCTGGAAGATACTAGAGATAGAACCTATAATGTCTTACATGCAAAGCACGTGCTCTTCTGTGGTTCTGACAATAACCTGGAATGAACTCTTTGTAATCTTAGCAAAACAGAACCATAAAACTTGGTTTGTGCCCAAAATAATGGCAAATCAGGTAAACAGTGACCACAGTAACTTTTCTCTGGTCTCCGGAGTCATAGGTTGTAAAAGACGGGGGAGACAGGCTTGCTGTCTGCTGCCCCAAAGGATAGGGCCAGGTCTAATGGTCTGAAATTACAGAAGCGTAGATTTTGATTGAACATTAGAAAGAAGTACTTGACAGTAATAGTTTGGCAATGGAACCAATTTCCTAGAGAGGTGATGATGAATCCTTTTCTGGATATGTTCAAAAGAAGCTGGACAACTACCTGCTGAGGATGTCTTAGCTGTAGAATGTGCTCTGAGAAGGAGTCAAATACTTCAGGAAGTAGCTTCTCAAGAACAGAATGTTGACTTCTATATAGTACAATTTTCTTGGGAAATGGAGTCCTTTGCTAACTTACATTCATCTCAGTTACACTTATCCACACCTCCCCTATACCGCCCAATATGTGAGGCTGTGAACTTTTAGCGAGCTCAACATTCAAGTTCTTGTCAGAAGACAAGGCCCCATGTGGCAGCACGATGCAAAAGGCTAACAAGCCATGGGCCAGTTTTCAACAAAAAAGCCTGAACTGGGGCAGAACTAAAGCAGCTCAGCTGTCACGTTGCACTGCAATGGCCAACGGGCTGCAAGCGGTTGTTCTGCCTCATGCTTAACAAGCCTGCCAGCGCTGGAGCCGGCTGCCTGGGAAGGAGCTGCATTGTTGGATGATGCACAGCCTCTTGCCTCAGGAATATTATTATTTCTGCTTCTCTACTCCATTAGAAGGCCGTTGCTTCTCTGCCATGGACTGTGAAAAGACTTCAGCTTTTCCACTTTCTGTGCAAGAAAAGGCTCGTAAATGACTTTCACATTTGAAGCATGACACTCAGCTGTCTTTTAGAGCCTCTGTATTCCTACAATAAATGCAACTTGGATGCCATTTTGTCTGGAGTTTTAAAAACATGGACAGATTACACAGCACTTGGAAAGACTACATGCTTCAGGTACTAGCCTGGCCACTGGGCACTTCCAATAAGCTTCTTCCCTTCAAGATACACTTTTTAATTTACAAATGTCCTGGGTCTTCTTATCTATGTCTCTTTATGCCCCTGGTAGGGTTGTTGTTTCTAGCAGTTTCCAATATGCTTGTGAAACTTCATCTTTTAAAGTTTCAATCTTTTGCCACCTCCATTTTTCACCTCCCCTGCTCCCCAGTATTTAACTTGTCTCAAGTTGGAATTATCACATTGCTTTCAAAATCAGGTTGCTCAAATTGCTACTTCTTGCATATGCTTTCCCCAATCCATCCCTTTTCTACATTTTTATGGGCTGGTGTATCATTTTCTGGTTTCTGTATCTGTTCTTCTCTTTCCCTGATTATCCCCATCTGCTTGCATTGTGAAGGCAAAGATTATATCCATTTGTAACTGTTTCTTTACAGCAAATGGGGTAGAAATATATGACTGACCAGACAGACCTGGCCTAAAAGATTCTAATGCTTGAGGCAGAGCACAGATAGTGCCACCTATTCACCAAAACAAAGAAGCATAGCAAGCCAGTCAAGTTATTTTGAACTTGAGGCAAAGGAATTCCACCAACACTGTTATTCTTATACCTTACCAATAAAGAACAACCACAACAGCAACAACCAAATAATTTTATTCCTTTTCAAGGACTCCTATAATCTAATGCATAAATCACTATTTGTCAAAATTTGGGAAGGGGAGAGCAGCCTGCCTCTAGGTGTGGTTGTATTACATCAACAATCAACCCTAGCTAGTGTAGTCAATGGTGAGGGATGATGGGAGTTGTACAGTTCCATGTTACCCATCCCTGCTTTAACGAAAACAGGTATTTAAATGTTTGATAAAACATGTGTACTCTAGAAACACAACCTCAGTCCAAGTACCTTTGAAAAACCTGCTGTATATGTTGTACAGTGTCCTCATTGCCATCTCTTGCAAAGGCAAAACGTGGTCCAATTCTGTCCCTATTGCCTTCACTTCTGCTGGGAGGAAAATTGTCATTTGCCCTGATGTAAAGGAGAGAAGCTTCACCTCCGACTTGAGAACAGGAGAACCACAGCTGGAGAGATATTTGGAAAAGGGTAAAATGTATTTAAAAGCAGAGAAATAACACATAAAGGCATTACCCCAAGTCACCTAAACAACATGCTATTCCCTCTGTTGTATTTCCTTGGAAACATGCAGCATATGATTACAAAACAGGCATTTTCCACATTCAACTATCAGGTGCCATTGCCTAGAATCCACCAGCTTAAAGTGGTTACAGATTTTTCTCTTGACAAGCTGTCAAGCAAAATAAAAACTAGGGCATTATATCTATCAAACTTCATTAAATTGCTATCTAGTTGTCTTGTATTTTCTTCTTTCTACAGAGATCACTTTAAACAAGTTTTCCTGGGCTCCATAAAAAATTGCATGAAATCAGAAACATATGCCAACACAACTCAAGAATGAACTAATTAATTAATAGAAATGTTGATAAGAACACTCAGTTCATGGGCTTTTCATCAAAATCATCCAACAGGAATAATGCTTCAGGAATAGTAATTAAGTTACAACAAGGGTGGGCAACTGTGGCCCTTCAAATGATTTTGGATTGCAGTTCCCATAGTCCCTTACCACTGGCCTTGCTGGCTATGACTGATGGAAGTCATAAGCCAACATCTGGAGGGCCATGACCTTTAGTTAGTGAAGCTCTAAAGACAAGTTGTATTTTCTGTGGTGACACAAAAACAAGCTTAAGACTTTCCAATGTGATAATCCCAACTTGAGTTTATCAACTTTCATTAGCCTCAACAGATGTCAGATAGTTACACAAAAAGCTTGAAGAAAGGCTAGCATGAACACTATCCCACTCTATGGCCACAAGTGAATTAAGCAAAAGTGGCAATGTATATGAAGAAAATGATTTGAAGTGATCATAATCAACAGATAGAGGACAGCATCTGAGCAGGAAATGGAGAATGACATGCCCAAAAGTTTATTTTCTGGTGTTTGTTATACTGTATGAAGTGACTACAGAAGAAGAATCCCACATCCAATGAATTAAATAGGAGAGAAGAAAAGAGAAGCAGTTGAAAGAAAGCTTTCAGCTTGAGCATCAGAGACCAAGGTTCAGATCCTTAGTCTACCACAAAGCTCATCAGATACCTTTGGACAAGCTACTCTCTCTTTCTCTGGCAGAAATAAATTACAATACAGTATAAGTTGCCCTCAGGATTCAGGAAAGAACATGAGAAATAGCAGATGTAGGGAGACTGTAGTAGCTAGAGGTGATGGGGACGAAGAAACATTCCCCCCAGAGACAGGCATGAGGATGGGGTAGATCCTCACTATAAATCTCTAAAGTAAATTAGGCTGAGAAACGCTACTAGAGAATAGCAGGGTTGTGAGCATCCATTGTGGCCAAATCAACTGCCTTTTTCCACCCTAGGATGCAACTCAGAATAATAATTGATACTGTTTCTCCCACTGTTCTATCATCTGGCTCCACCATGTCATTTTCCTGTGACCAGCTCTCCTCCCATCCTCCTCAGGTTGGGACCAACTGCAAAATTTTTCAGCAAGGTGGCCAGAAAAAAAAATGTGACAAATCAACACCATTTGCTCCATTTTGAAAGGAGCTGCTTTGCACAGGGAAGGAACAATATGCATTTTAAAAGCTTCATTATCCACAGAGGCAGAAAGAAAAAGAAGCCACTTACTCTGGCTTGGCTATTTCCAAGGCACATAATAATAAAGACTTTTTGGTAATCGTCAATTTAGAAAACTCGTAATGCTCCAGCCAGGAGACAGTACTACACATTCATCTTTTCCACATTCTCTACAGCATTTTTTTTTTTTTTTTGGTAATAGGTATGGGAGTTCAGTTCTGTGGCTACTACTTATAAACATCCACCTTCTTTACCAGATATAATCTCTTTTTGTTCAATGTAAGAGGAGTGTACAGTACCCAGAGATCTATTTGCATAACCACCTGACAGAAGGCAACACAGACCTACAGGGGGTTATACCTGCATTTGCCACTTTCTTTAATGTGTGTGCTTTCAAGTTTTGCCAATGATGCCTAAAGCACACACAGAGATGCTTTTAAAAGTACAAATACATCCAAATTAAACTGAGACGAGATATTTTGTTTACTAAGGGAATAGGTTCTGCCACAAAATTACTGTCTTAATATGAAAAGTAAGTAAATAAGATCCACCACACTGTTCCATAGCATGAATAGTTTAGCAAAATATAGGTATACTCAAAGGTATGTGCCTGTGGGGGAAAAAAATCAAAAGAACTTTATGCCTAAAACACAGTGATAGAACATGAGCATAAAAAATTGATAACATCTGCATTTTGAGTGAAATGTTTTACTCTATTGGTGTCAGGCTTCACAGTGCATGTTCAGCACCAGAAATGTCCTAAAACATCAAGAAACAGGCAGCCAGCAAACGGCTTAGCACTAGAAGTATTCAATATCGAGGAATTTAATGCAGGAGATTTAGCACAATTGGAAGGAGCTGGCAGTCAAAGTAATCTCTTCAAAGTAATGTAATGTGATGAATTAAAAAAAATCCAAAGGAAAGTTTCACTTGAAAAAGGCAGCCTGTATTTTGGAAAGCCTTAGAAGATAAGAAGAGACATGGCAACTTAACTCATATACTTACCCACTACAACCAATGACTTTATTATAAAGGTAAGAGGGAAGCCCTTTCAGGTGAATGTTGTTATCCACATAAACATACTGAAGTTCTCGGGAACGACCTAAATCTGGATAAAAGACATAAAATAGGAAGATGAAAAAATCACTGTCAGAAATCCTTGAAATACAAATGTAAAAACTTACTAGGCCCAGTGTTATGAACACTCATATTATGAATGATGCTTGATTAAAGATCAGATTAGTTAAGTAGATGAAAGCCACACAAGACAAGACAGAGGTCTCCAATTAAAATCATCCCTCAAGTCAGTCCCTCTTCCAAATTTTCATCTATTAAGCCATGACGCAGACATGCTTTCTTGATACATTAAGTGCTGGAAAAAGGAAGGACACAAACAAGTCCCAATTTTCCTACATGATCCTTTTAAGAGGTTTGTCAAATCCCTCTCAATAAGACTACACTATTTGATTCTAAGACAAATAACAGTGGAAACTAGTGATAAAGGAAAACCCCTGTATGTGCATGTGAAAAACATTCATTTGTTATATTATGTTAAATTTATTTCATGCCTGGTAAAGGAATTTTTTTCCACTGGGGTCAAAAACAAAACAAAGAAAATTCTTTGGTAGGGTACTTAGTTTTAATGTCAAAAAAACACATCTCTGAAAGAACCATTCCTGTTCACTCTGCCATTTTTTCCCCCAACAGCAATTCTAAACTGGCTTACAGTCAGTTGGGAAACAAGAAACTAGAGGAATTCTTCAGCATTTGGGTGCACAATGTAACACTTAGAATGATGGACTGGAACCAGAGAGTCTCTACTCTGCCAACAGGTAAATATTTGAAAGGATGTCATACTGAGGACGGCGCAAGCTTGTTTTCTGCTGCTCCAGAGAACAGGACCCAGAACAATGGATGCAAGCTAAAGAAAAAGAGATCCCACCTAAACATTAGGAGGAACTTCTTGACAGCAAGAGCTGTTGGAGAGGGGAACACACTGTGGTGGAATCTTCTTCTTTGGAGGTCTTTAAACAGAGTCTGGATGGTCATCTGTCAGGGGTGCTTTGATTGTGAGTTCCTGCACGGAAGATAGTTAGACTAGATGGCCCTTGAGTTCTCTTCCAACTCTGTGATTCTAGGTGACCTGCAGCTACTCAAAATTCTTGACTTAATCCCACCTCACAGGCATCTTGTGAAGATAAAATTAGGAGATGGTAAGGGTATACTTTCTACACTGCCCCTTAGAGGAATGGTTCAATAAAGCAGCAACAAATAAATAAATATTGACAGTAGAAGGGAATAGAACATGCAGTGAGCAGATTCACAAGGTACAAAATATTTGTGTACTAGATATTGATCTCAATGTACTCTTGTCTGAATGTGTTTTAATGTGTCTTCCATTTCCATTCCTTTAAAAAGGCTTTTAAGAGACAAGCTTCATGTAACTAAGTAGCAGGTGTACACATATATGTAAAAGTCTCAAAAAGAATAAAAGCTATGCCACATCAAACCACAAAAAAGTTTTCCTAATGTTTAGTAGTTGCTGCTGTAAGTGGTTCTTCCCACTCTCTGATGCTTTTAAGTTTGAAGCATCTCATCATGTAGTAAACCTTGCAAAATGCTTTTTGCTGAACACATTCCTTCTGGGCCTCAAAGAGTAAGGAAGCTCTCCATCTGATGCTACAAAGGAAGTTTTCAGAGGGCTTTTTAAAGCACTGTAGCTTGTCTAAAAACATTTCCACTTTCCTCCTATTAGAGCAAGAGATCAGAGCCTTTTTACTAGAACTGACCAAATGACATGAGTCCTGAACAGACCCCAATTCAAGGTTTTTTCCTCTCATTTTGACCTCAAGGCACTGGCATATGCATTCCACATGGCTGAAGATGGAACAAAAGGTCTTATGTGTCTGCACTGATGTTCTTTAACCCTATTATGAAAGTAGAAAGACAGATGAGCTGCACACTCTGTGACAAAAAAGCCCAGTGTTTATCACACTTTGGGGTTCTAGGACTACTTTATTAACACTAAAGGCACGTAGTGAAGTAGCTGAATAAAAAGTTCTTGGTTATAATATGTAATTAGTTCTGTTGTCAAGATGTCATGTTGCATATCAGTTTGATTCAGCAGCTTTTTATTTACTGTTTATAGCTTTTGTGTTTGTTGTTGTTTTTTTTTTTGTGAGCCTTCAAGTCAGCTCTAACATAGGGCAACCCTATCATAAGAATTTATTGACAAGTTTTATTTAAAGGAGGTTTGTCATTGCTTTCCTCTTAGGCTGAGAGAGTGGGACTTGCTCATGGCCACTCAACTGATTTCCATAGCTGAGCAGGGATTCAAATCCTGGTCTCCAAACCCAGTCCAACACACCAGCTATTAAACCACACTAGCTTTATTGTAGCCTATATACCTCATCTTTTACCCAAAGCACCCTCAAAACAATCTTGGCCATGGAGCAACTGAACAACTTCCAGCCTTCCTCCTGACTTTGGAGTTGGCAGCAAAACTGTACAAATGCTGGGGCTGTGTCACCCAGCTTCAAAGATATAGGGTGGCTGGTTGGTCACCTAAGGGTGGCACAAGGATTACCACAACAAGTGGAACTGTTGAGGCCTGACATTTAATAGGAATATCAGGTTTCCTAAAATGAGAGCAAGAAAATAAAGGCAAAAGGCAGCAAAGACAATAAATCAGACAGGATCCATTTACCTATAAAATGCTTTGGCAAATGAAAAGGTTTTCACCTTGTGCCAGAGTAATGATAATTGTGGTGCCAATCACATCTTCATAGACAGAATGTTCCATATTCCATAGCACCAAGACTGAGACCTCTGTATACAAGGCTCTATATAACAAAATAGCCTTGTTCTTGTTGTAATGTGCCATCAAGTTGCCTTCAACTCTTGGCGAGCTCATGAATCAGACATGGACAAGAAACCCTGCACGCACAGGGCCATGGCTTCCTAGATCAAGTCTATCCACCTGTAATGTGCTCAGGCAGGCTGAGCACGGGCATGAACCCTGGTCTCCTGAGTTGTAATATCACTCAAACCATGACACCACATTGGCTTTCCAGACAGTAAGCAACTTAATTTTAAAGCATTTTTTCCTCCTATAATGTGGGTTAATTTTTAATGCATTCAGTGGACACAACTGCAACCAGCCTGTGGAACAGAACTGCAAACATATGGAGAGACATCTTCTGTTTATACCTGTGTCCATTTAAACCCAACTATGTTTAAAGTCCTCTGTGAAAGTCCCTCCTACACAAGATCAAGAAAGGAAGGCTTTCATGGACACCAGTTGCTAGACTAGAAAGCTTTTCATGCATGTATATCCCTTAAACCCAAGCCCACAGTCTGAAGTTATTTTTTGAGACATAACTAGTCCCTTCAAAGAAAGCTCGGTTTGAGGTTTCAGTAGCTATTCCAAAATTCAAAAAAACGGGTTACATGTGTGTGCCAGATTGTTTCTAGGGCAGCAGTTTTAAAGATGTCATAATTATTTATGCCTCTGTCAGTGCTATAAGAAGCCGAAGGGACACAAACAGACCTAAAAGACACAAAAGCATCCTCTTAACTTTCTTTGAATGAAATGACAATATTTCGGTAGCCCCATCAATTTGGTTTCAGTCACCTCAACTAAACAATATGTATTGTTTAATTAGGAGCATTTAATCTATTCAGTGTTCATATAGGTTAAAAATATTCTTGCTAACAGTGATATAAAAATTCTCTATAGATCAGAAGACTGTGAATTTTAGAATGACTGTTAACTACCATCAAGTTGACTTCAACTTATGGTGATCCCATGAATGAGAGAGCTCCAAGTCATCCTATCATCAACAGCCCTGCTCAGGTCATGGAGGCACAGATCTGTTGCTTCCTCGGTTAAGTCTATCCTTCTGGGATGCAGTCTTCCTTTTTCCCTACTCCTGCCTACCTTACCAAGCATGACTATTTTTTCTAGTGAGTCATGTCTTCTCATGATATGGTCAGAGTACGACAATTTCAGTTTAGTCACCTTGGCTTCTAGGGAGAGTTCAGCCTTGATGTGCTCCCAGACCCATTTATTTATCTTTTTAGAAGACTACGGTATCCATACTGCTCTTCTCCAGCACATTTCAAATGAGTTTATTCTCATCCTATCTGCTTTCTACACTGTCTAGCTTTCATAAACAATGCATAGAAATTGCAAATTACATTGGCATGGACAATCCTAATTTTAGTATTCAATGATATATCCTCAGGATTGTGTTTAGTTCCTTCATAACTGCTCTTTCATCAAGTGCTAGTCTTCTTCTGATTTCTTGACTGCAATTTCCATTCTGATTCATGACTGAACCAAGATATGGAAAATCTTAAATTATTTCAATTTCTTCATTATTTACTTTTTGTTGTTGTTTTGCTGTGCACTCTCAAGTCATTTTCAATTATGGTGACTAAAGAGATCACAGGGTTTTCTTAGCAAGAGTTGTATAAATCTCCTATGATTATTATTTTTGTTTTCTTAAAGCTAAACTATAAACTTGCCATTACCCTTTCTTCATTGGATTTCATCAATAGTCATTCCAAGTCTTTGATATTTTCCACTAGTAGTATGCTGTCATACACATACATTAGATTGTTGATATTCCTTTCTCCAGTTTTCATGCCTCCTTCTTTCATATTTAATCCTGCTTTATGTATGTTTTCAGCATAAAGTTTAAATAGATAGGCTGATAAAATGCAGTCTTACTTGACCCCCTTGTCAATTGGAAACCATTTTGTTTCTCCATATTATGTCCTAACAGCAGCCTCTTGTCCCGAGTACAGGTTTACGCATCAGGACAATCAAATATTGTGGCACACCCATACATTTAAAAGCAATCCATAGTTTTTTCATGATCAACATAATCAAAAGCTTTGTTATAATATATAAAGCACAGGGTGATTTTCTGCTGAAATTCTTTGGTGCACTCTATTATCCAACCTATGTTAGCAATATGATCCTTAGTGCCTCTTCCTTTCTGAACCCAGCTTTGATATCTAGCATTCCTCACGCCAAATATGGTAAAAGTCATTGTTGGAGAATTTTGAACATCATTTTGCTTGCATGGAAGATTAATGCAATGGTCCTGTGGTTACTGCAATCCCTGGTGTCCCCGTTCTTGGGGAATGGAACGTATACTAAGTGTTTCCAATTTGTGGACCACTGTCTTGTTTTCCTCATTTGCTCATCCCTGGCATATTGATTGAGATAGATGACCACTCCTCTCCTAAGATTATTGATGCAAGGACAATGTATGCAGAACATCAAAAGGCCAAATTAAAATAATAAATGAAATGGAAAAACAAGTGAACAATGACAAGAGACGGAAAGGATCACTCACCAAGTGGCAAGAACGCAAGGCGGTTTCCAGCCATGGACAATTCATTCAGACTGGGAAGCTGACAGAGATGGCGAGGGACATACCATAGATGGTTCCGATCTGCAGTTAGGTACTGAAGAGAGAGGCACATGTGTAGTCTTTCAGGCAAAGTTATCAGATGATTGGTTGAAATGTCCAGTGTCTGCAGCTCACGAAGGTCTCCAACCTCTACAAAACATGAATACAGTTCAGAATTATTTCACAGGATTTGGTACACTTCACCATTAAGAACTTCAGTCTTAGGCTACAACACAGTAAAGGAAATTCTTTTTTTAACTTAAAATCTTCCATTTGCACTAGCATCTAGAACACTATTCCCAAAGCTTGTGCTTTTTATGACAACTGTCCCCTAACAAGTAATCAAGCAGCTCTGTTAATTTGAAGCTCCATTAGACACAATGAAGATAGGTACAGGGAGACGCTCAATTTCTCTAAATGGGGGGAAAACTCAAGAACCAATATGAAAATGTTCTTGCAAATTCTCATGAGTTTTCTGCAAGCCTTGCAGCCATCACATCTTAATTAAAAGAAGATTGTTTCCAGTAACTGCAATAGGAGGGAGGACATCTCCAACACACACAAAAAGCTAAAGACAAAACCTCACAAGAAAGCAGGCTTCATTTTACCAAGATGCATTTCTGCACCTCTTTAAAGATAACAAGTTAATGAAAAAGTAAATAGAAATGAACATCACTGAAGTTATACAGAGTGAGCCCCCACAGGAATATATAGGTGTAGATGTGAGGGACACCAAAAGGATATCATGGTGCTGCAAACCAATGTGACTGCCTCTTCCATTTCATCCTTACATCAATTTCAAGGCAGACCTAGTCACTCCAACATATGGAGGTACATACAGAGGCCTGAGGATGAGGAAGCAAAGAATCCTAGAGAGACTCAATTTTTTTTCAAATTTATTATAAAAGCAGTAGAACAGCAAAACAGTCTTTTGAGCCCTAGAAGTACATTCAGATAGAGAGACATCATCTGTTACCTACTACGGCATCACAACTCTAGGCTTTTCTGGGATGAAGTTCATTATCTGCTTAGTTCTACTCTGTGCTTAAGGCCAGGTTTTCAAACAGCCTTGGTGAATTACCTATCCATGAGATTTGGACAGTGGGTGGTGCTGGACCTCTCTCAGTGGCAATAGATACCATGGATCATTATATCCTTCTAGACTGCTTGGCTGATATGAGACTCAGGGATGCTACTTTGTGGCAGTTCTGGCCCTATGTGGCTGAATGCCTTTAGAAGGTAGTGTTGGAGAACTATAACGTGGTATGATGAATGTCACTTTCTCAACTGATGTCAAGAAACTGTTGAAGGTCTGAATCACTGCCTGAAATCCATGAGAGAGTTTAACTGACGCTCAATCTAAACAAGTCAGAAGTTCTGCTCTCCAGCAAAAAACACCAATGTGGGTTTGGGATTACATCATATTGTGCAAGGGTTGCATTTTCTCTGAAGGATGAAGTTTGCAATCTGGGAATGGTCTTGGATCAAACATTGCTCCTGAAAGGGCAGGGTTGCCTTTGCTAGCTTTAACTAGTATATCACCAGCACCTAAAGGTTGATGTGGCCACAGGTATCCATGTCATACTTCTTCATTAGACTGTTGTTAAGTGTTCCCCTGGGGCTACCCTGGAAAAGTATTCAGAAGCTACAGCTGGTCTAAAATGTAGCTGCAAGACTCTTGTCTGGCATGTATTGTAGGAACCATATGTCATGAGTCCTTGAACGAATTGCGCAAGCTTTCAATAGGTTTCCAAGCTCAATTCAAGTTCCTGGTTTTAATTCGGAAAGCCCTAAATGGCTTGAGCAACAACAGTTAAAAAAGCAACCCTCCTCTTGGAATCTGTGCTTGGATTTGTTGTATATCTCTCCACCTTGGCTGGGAGGATAGCAGAGTAGCAGCAATTGCTGTGGGATGCCATGCCATCTCCAGGGAAATTAGGAAATCAGCATCTTCTTTAAACTTCTAGGCTGGCAAGCAAAAGCTCTGTTACTATGTAGGATACGTGTTTGTTTTTTTTAATGGTGTTTAAAATTGTTTTTAATCTGTTTTTAAATGCTGTTTTTAACTGCTAATTGCTTTGGAAGCCTTAGTGGGATGGAAAGTGATTGATAAATACTTTCAATAAAAATAGCTATCAATAAAATTCAGAAATAATTAACAAACAGTGCAGGTAATAGATCTAAATGTTAACACTGAAATGTCTATTTACACACCACTTCAAGTACTATAGGCAGATTGTTGCAGAAAATAAAGGTTATATTAAAAGTTGTTGTAACTTGCTAACTGGGCTAGGAGAATATTTGAGCCTTGCAGAAAGTAAATCAAGACAACACAAAGAAAAAAGTGATGATGGCAGGCAATTGTCCATCTACAGCAATAAGGAAATAAAATAGAAGGAAGGAGGCCAGCAAGTTAAGGAGAGGAGTGTTCCAAAGGAAAACACAAAAGAAGCCATCACAAGAGAGAGAGAGAGAGAGAGAGAGAGAGAGAGAATATGGTAAATGCATGACTACTTTAGTTAACGTGGCACATAAAACAAAAAAGTCTAGTGAATACTCTACCCTCTGGATTGAACAACATAGCTGCAGCACAAGTACAGCAGAATGGTCTTACACATGCACAAAGTACAGTCAATAGTGGAAAGAAAGCTTCCTACATACTGAGTGACAAGAAAAAGGTCCTGCTATTTTCATACACAGCCTCTCTTCTGCCACTAAAAATAGCCTTGCAAACACTGGCCAGGCCCAAATCCTTCAAAGCTGCAGTTGGCAAACTGGCAGGCATCCAGAGTCTCTGCCGGCCAAGGTATTTTTCACGTCTTTGGGAGTGAAAGATCTATTTCTTATCTTTGTTGTTTATCCAGCAAAGCACTCATCTGAATATCGCATCTTCTTTTTATCCTTCAAACGCCAGGGACGAGTATGTCAAGAACGAACACTGCAGCCCTATCTAAGATTATGTTAGCTAGATGAGGAATAGGTCATTACCAACTTCCCATCATCCTAACGGGGGGAAAAAACATTCTGACAACAAACTGGATTTACAACAGAGTAGCAATGTAGAAGTGGAACTATAGTACACGGCGAGCTACAGAGTTTAGGTACAATCCTATGCTCAGAGCTGGGCCTTTTGTCACACCTACAAAATGCATAGATAAATTAAAAACACCTCTCCTGAAATTAATAGTGTTTCCCAAAAAACACCAACTGTGCAGCCAAGATTTCTGGCTAACTTTAAAGCCAAATAACAGCACAGTACTGTAGGCTATATTACAGAGGAAGGAACTGGCAAAACCACTTCTGAGTATACCTTGCCTAAGAAAACTCCATGAAATTAATGGGGTTGCCATAAGTTGACAGACGACTTGAAGGCACGCACACACATACACACGGACCAGAACTATAAGCAAATAGAGCTCATGTATCAAAAACTCCTAAGCAGCCATGTCACTCTACCTTGGTATTTACACAACTACAACCGCTGAGGCCAGAAGAGGGAGAGGAATCAATGGTCTGGCAATCCCTCCATCAGACCCAGATGCAATTCCAGCCCATCCTTCTCTGAGTCCCTCTATTGAAGCTACTGGAGGGAAAGGAAGATTCAGCCTCTCTGCTGCACGTAGATCCAGACCCATCCTCAAATGAATGCCTGCCAACCTGTGAAGAGCTTTAGACAGAAAAGGCAGTAAGCCTAGCAGACAGAAACTTCTTTTTCCTAATCCAGTAGGCTCCACATAACTGTCTTGGGACATCTTAAATGGGTGGGTGAAGAGCACGGGCTAGGGAATAACCCACTACAATTTTAATGTGATGCTACTATTTTTACAACCCCCTATTGTTGTTCCAGCTGCTGTTATTGCACTGTATGTGGTACGCCACGTTGGGCAGGTCAAAACACAGAAAGGTGGAATACAGTGAAATAAGTAAGTGGAAACCTTCTGCTAAGTACCCTATCACTAAAAAGGAAGAAAAGAGCCATAGCTTAGAGGAAAACATAGAGATGAACAGTGCGATCCGAACAGTTGCGTTCACAGATTCTGCTTCAGGACTTAGAGCACATTCCAGGAACCTCAATGCCACTGTTGTAATAGGAGGGGTAAAAATAAGTCATCTGACATAAATGAGAAGGGGGGATAGCTCATGCCTCAAAGCAAGACTCTTGAAGACTTTTTATCTTTTTGTCCAGCCAAACATTCCAGGGTGCACACAGCCACAGAGTGCCCTCATCTTGTCTGCAACAACTGTGAGCTGGCTTAACGTGATTTAACATGCCGTAGCAATGTTTCCATTCTGGAGGACACGAGGTAAATAGAGAGTATGGACAAAAGGAGATCCTGATGGATGCAAAGCTCCAAATAGTATGAGTTATACCATGCAATGGGAAATGAGTAAGCTGCATAGCTAGCATTGTTGACCATTACCCACTGATACATATAATTAACCAAATTCATGATATATGCGTCTGAGCAACAGGTCTCGCAACACCATCGGGCCTGGCCTCAAGTAGAAGAGCCCTTCCTCCATGACAACACCATCTGGCCTAGGAGGGAGTGAAAAGGCAGGCCAACTCCATCGGGCCTGGCCTAGATTAAGAAGCAGAGCCCTCCCTCCAGCCCATTTGCCTTGGTCCAGCCCTCAGAGGGAGAGAAGAACTGCTGGACCTGATCCCCTTCCCCACCACCATTCCCTTCTCCTTTTGTGTCGTGTCTTTTTAGATTGTAAGCCTGAGGGCAGGGTACCATCTAATTAAAAATAATAATTGTAATCTATTCTGATAGCCTTTAGGGCTGAAGAGTGGGGTATAAATAAATAAATAAATAAATATTATTATTATTATTATTATTCCTTTACACAAAATCAGGCCACATGGTGGCAGAATAAAAAGTCACTGGAGAGAGAGGTTCCAACAAAACTTGTCATTTCAACAATTCCTCCAAGAGATGTATCTTCCAACGAAGTTACTAAGGGGGCTACTCAGTCAGTAAACATCAAATGCTGAAGACAGCTGTGACATGTAAAATGGAAAATCAATAAGGCAGAGACACCTTTTTTTCAGCAACTCATTCTCAATGCATACCCAATCACAGCCAATATCTGCTGCAGTTGCTAAATGTCATGCCTCACACACATCTCATGCCCTTCTTCTCCACAAATTTTACAAGCCGTTATCATGATGGACATAACCAATGACAATCGCCTCTACCTTACATGCCTAGTCCTACAGCCTCACCACTGGCAAACTAGCTGCTCAGATCAGGAATTACTGACACATCAGAGCCGAGAGTTTGCATTTCACTGTTTCTCTAGAGCACGAGATCAACCGTTATGGTTATCATTATGTGTGATCAACCGTTATGGTTATCATTATGTGGAAAGAGAATATTGGGAAACGCGTGCAAGAGTAATAACTAGCAAACACTGGCAATCAAATACATTAGGCCTTTGGTATCCACTGGGGTCTGAAGAAACGTGCCAAGAAAACCCTGTGATAGGTTCAACTTAGAGTCGTGATAAATTAGAAACAACTTCAAGGCAAACAATAACAATAATAACAATATTTTCAAGCCATGGATGGTTGAATCTATGGATATGGAGAGCCAAGTGTATGACAGATAAGTTTTTCTGGATCAGATAGCAAATGAGGCAAGAAACGATGAGTTTCAGAGGCATAAATATACATCAGCAATTTGATAGAATGGACCTAACATATCTGCCCCTGCTGCAGCCTGGCAGAATGGCCATTGCTAGGGATAGCAATGGATAGGAAAAGTATAATAGATTTAGTCAATTACAAACAAAAACACGCTTTAAATAAAAGTTACAAGCTGAATCTTTTTAAAAAAAATACAAATCTATATACACCACCACCACCACCTCTTGGAAGTATTTATCTGAATTTTATCAGTGTTCTCAGAAAATGATTAAAGCAGCCATGACAACTGTTCTTCAAAGTGAATTATCACTGCATAACTTCCCCTCTGGTCTTTTGGCCTTTGGCTCAATATACCAGTGGAGACATCAAAGAACAGGAGACTCAAATCCACCATCCCAGAACAGCAGCTAAAAAGAAGAGTCAAGTTAATGTCTTAAAATGGGTCTAAGTTTCCTGGAATGTGCTACAGGAAGATTAGTATTCTTTTAAGATCAAGCAGTGTATTATGTTTGCCACTACCTGAAAAACATCTTTGTAAATATTTTTTGTTTTGAGAAGTAGCTGCTGTCCTGCATACATGTTAAAATTAATGAAATGGAAGGTATCCTCAAGATATTCTGGAACCAGCAATGAAAGTCCCATCCATTTTAGATTTTACATTCACTAACATGCAAAATATATTAAAAACACACGGACTGAAACAGGACAAGAAATCAGGTATTTACGGTATCAGCATCTTCAGCACAGCTCCGAAGACCCTTCTTCCTTCTGCAAAGAAGTTTTCTATAAGTAAGACTTGAAGTTTAAACCATTTACAAATCTCCAGGGTTCACTATGGAATATGTTTTGACTGTGGAGGGCTAATTTGAAGACCAAAATATTTACAACCACTTTTAAGAACAATTTGAAGCTATATATGAAAATATGAAAGCATTCTGCACATCAGTTTGTGTAGTACTGTATGTGGATCACGACTGCAAAGTGACTCAAAGTTGTGATATTTAGCAACAGTCTGATACAGTCGGATTATGACTGATGGGCTAAATAACCAGATAGATTAATTATTGCAGATAAAATGGTTGGTTGTGACCCAAGATTCCCAGTCATTATTCTAAGTATCTATGCACACTTTTCTCAGATTTTCAAGGACTGGAATGAAAGCATACTGGTAAGTACATCACCATTGTTTTTCACTAATACATTTCACACAAAACTCTCTTAAAATAGGATTGGGAAGTTATCCTACTTTCATGCTATTGATTAATCTAAATATCAAAAGGAAAGAGAGCATCAGTCAACAATGAATTTGTGGGAAACATTTATTTGTATTGTCTTTTGGGGAAAAAAACATCCTGAACAGCTTAACTGAATTTAACGCATCACATGCAGCAATTTTAACATCTCTTTACATAAGAGGTAAAAATAAATAAGGGAGGAAATTGTGTTAGAAACCTAGATTTTTCATATCGACAAAAATGCTTAATATCTTAGGCTGGAAGTGAAACTGTATGTTTTGACATCAGGAAGCTAAACAATCATTTTTCTGTGCTGCCTGTGATAGTTGAGAGAAAAATCAAATTCGTCATTTTCATTCAGATGCCTCTCTGGGGGTATCAATCAATTTTGGGTACACCCCACCTTTCCCCCAAGAAAATGGGACTCAGAAAAAGGTAGGGTATGAATAAAATGATTGATTGATGCACCCAAGAAAGGATCTGAATGAAAATGACAAATGTGCTGCTAGTCGTAAGACATATTCATTTTAAATATGTAAAGTGAATGTACAATTTTCCTAATATTTATATCAGCGGTTCTCAACCTGTGAGTCGCGACCCCAGGGGTTGCCTAAGACCATTAGAAAACACATATTTCTGATGGTCTTAGGAACCAAGGTCACCACAACATAGTTGGGGGTCACCACAACATGAAGAACTGCATTAAAGGGTCACGGCATTAGAAAGTTTAAGAACCACTGATTTATATTATCAATTATTTTATTGGTTTATAATTTTATTCTTCATTAGAATAAAAGAATAATAGAATCAGAGTTGGAAGGGGTCTCATGGGCCATCAAGTTAACAGCCAGCACAAAGACTATCCATTCTGCTTTCCTAATTTAGTAGTAGCAATAAAAATAAGAGAAAGAGGATGGATTTGGTATACATACCATTTTCAAGTGACTAGACGTGTGGGGATGTGAGGAAAACATTAAATTACATTAGCATTACCTCTTGCCAGTCCCTTGCAGTGTGTTTAAAGGGGTGCTGTGTCTGAAGCAGGTTGTTTTAAAGCACAAGTGCTTGTTTTCAAAGAACAGCATCTAATTAGTAGTATTTTTTTAATTTCATGTATATATATATTTAGCAATATTTTAAATAGTTCTTTTCATGTTTAGAAAAAAAAACCCAGTGTATTTTATAGTGAAAACAAGATACAATGAAACCAGCTGCTAACGGAGAAGCACTACACCTTCATGACAATACCGCTGCAATACTTAATACTTAGTTCGCTCCAAAAGTAGGGCACTGAAGAATTTTAGAACAGAACAAAAAATACTGGAAAGCATTTCAGAAGGATCTTCATCTGCATGAATACTACACGCATCTGCTGTATTTCTTGGCAACCAACAGGGAAAGGTATGTGGCAGGACTGGAAGGAGAAAACGGAATACAGACTTTTCAGTCCCAATGCATTCAATGGACTCAAAGTAGTAATGTCAATTGCTAAGCAAGACAGATTTGGTGGTGTTCAATTATCATTCCTAGGTTATTTTATAAATGCTCACTGTGGTGAAAATGTTACAATATGATTTATATGTCAGTGGCAGGAGGAGGGATGAACCTACTTAACCACAGGAGTCTATATTTAGAAGCAAAGTCCTCTAATTCTTATGTCTATAAAATATATTCGGTTCTGAAATTAAGCTTCATCCACTCATTTAGCAAACCAGACAAGTACAGTAGTTGCAAATTAAAGCAAAGAATCGCATTCACCTTCACAGCCACAGTTAACATATCGACTTCATAGGGATGGCTTTTCAGGCAATTTCCTTTTTTATTTCAGAACGAATTGAAGCCTGTATATAATATCTTCTAAAGCAAAGTTCCAAGGAAAACCATCAATGAAATATCTTGGAAGCTGCGTTTGTAATGGCCACACACAAGATATTCAGAGAGGGCTCACTAAAGCTGTTTAACATTAAAAGTAATGGCCTGGATCCAAAAGAACTATGTAACTATTTCCATGGGCCAAGGGTGCTTTCAGACAAGGTGTTCCTCGAACAGCATGCTTTTTTCATGCCACATGGCTCAGTTCATTCGAAACAGAGGCATGTCTGAAAAAGCTTCTGATGGAACACGAGATCAGAAACTATCCTAATGAACAAACCCAAAATCCCCTCCGGCTACATATGTCCAAGTCCTTGGGTGCAACCAAAGTAATTCTTTGGATCTTGGCCAACATTAAATTTAGCTTTAAGTCTGTCTGTAAAAGCTCTTACATAGAGTTTCTCTCCTCTTAATAATAATAATAATAATGACAAAAGCTGTTGAGGTTACTTGCAGGAGATAGTCATTAGATTTATCACCTTATATCAGTTTGGGGAAAATGGTTGTTAAATCTACAAATGCTAGAAGAACAGTTTAGGATTTAAGGGCCTGCAGTATGAAAAGGTGGAATTATTAATTATTGTTGTTGTACTCATCGGTCCCAGAGAAAAATGACACATCAGACCACAACAAGACAAAAACAGTGTAGCTCTGGACTTTGTTAATGGGGACACTTTTTAAATTTCAGTGGTCCCTCCACATTCGCTGAGGTTAGGGGTGAAAGACCCCTGCGAATGTGGAAAAACCGCAAATAATTTTTTTTTATCCAAGAGAACACCTTTCTAGGAATCTCCAAGTCCTCCAGTGAAACTGAGTGATCAACATCTGCCAATGTTGATCATAGAATCATGCTGGAGGACCTACAAATGCCTAGAGAATTGTTTTCTCTAGGAACTACTAGGTTTTCCAGCACAACTCTGCGGTCAACTTCTGGCAGAGTTGCGCTGAAGGGACCTAGAGATTCCTAGAGAAAACACATTAATCAAAACCACAAATAACCCAACCTGCAAAAAGTCAAATCTGCAAATGTGGAGGGTCAACTGCATACTGAACTGTATTTGACTGGCTTGGTTACTGATAAATGTAAAGCTCTATATATGCTGCTCTAACAGAGAGGGTCTTGGGGATGGTGCATAAATGGTAAGACAGAGTTTTAAGAAACATAAAACTGAAATGAGTCTAATTTATTAAGCACTTTTGTAGGCCCTCTTGTGAACCAGGGAACACATGAGCACTTTTAGCAACCAGTCTTTTTCAAAGGCAGGTGAGGTGGCCTGTTCATATAGCAAGGGACATATGTACCAGGTGATATATTCCTTTATCCCACCATGTGCAGAACGAAGTAAAAAATACTGTTCTTCACAGGCATAAAGATGTTGGGGTTACAACCATGGACAGCTCAGTTTACATCCACAGCACCCAACCAAGCAAAAGGTTTTACTCTGAATCACAAAGCAGCAAACTGGGAGCAAGCCACTTCAAGTTTTCCAAGTCCTATTTTCTTAAGGCAGAAATGCAAATAGTATTTTTGAGAGGGAACTTTACCACAAAATGGGGCTGGGAGCTCAGGTCACTGCCAATTTCATTTAATTAATTCACTTACAATGAAAGTTGGCAAAACATGAAGCTTTTCACTTAGTAAATCTATAATTAACTGCTAATGTTTGCTGAGTAAACATGGCCCTGTTTTAATTAAATCTTACAGCATGATGTTACAACCTGAAAGTTTTACAAGCAACAAGCATCTCCTACGAAAAGGTACGAACTTCCAAATCTTGTTAGACATTTAAAAAATTAACTAATTTTATTGAGATTATAAATAAAGCCGGCACATATTAATAATATCTAGGTGGCATAACATGGTTCTAGAGATAAACGTAGATAAAAATGTAGATGCTAAAAGCTTTTTTTTTTCCATTTGTAACATGAAGAAATCTTGACAGGAGCACTGTTTGCAACAGTGGTGCATAAAAACTTCAAACATAAAGGCCTGGTACAGACATCCCAAAAGGGCTGTCCCCGGGGCGTGATTACAGCTGAGGAGCGCGCAGCATTCGCACGCTCCCTAGCCCTAGCACGTAATGACGCTGGGATCGTTACGTAGCACCATTTATACGGCGCACGCAGCAACACCGTCGCAACTGCGCAGCGTCTATACGGAGCTGCGCAGTTGCGAAGGACTAAAGGCGCCCAATGGCGCTTTTTCCCCTTAGTGCGTCACAACTGCGAAGCAAAAAAGGAGCAGGGAAGGGCTGCTCTTTTTTTGCTGCGCACCTTCGCCGCTCTGTTTAGCTGCTGCGGTGAAGGTGCACAGCAAAAAAGGTGGCACCAGACCGCCCTTTGGGGCAATCTGGAAAGCCCCAAAGTTACAATTAAAGCTGTTGTCTCTTTCATACATCTTAAGTTTTGTACAGATTAAAATGAATTTTATAGAATGATCCTGATAAAAAAGAAGTAAAGAGAATCCTTCTAAGGAGAGAAATTAAACTTATTGGGATATTGCCTTTTGTTAACATCAACTAAGAAGTAGTGAACTTGGGAAAAGGACTGCTTGCCATTTTCTTAGTTCTCATAACAAAAGTAATAGCATTACAATAACTATGTAAGGATCATAAACTGGGCCCCAAATGGCTTAAGGGCTCTATATTTGTGTGAAACATCAATTCATTAATAACAAGATTCACTCACAGGAAAAATTAAGCCATAGCTAGATTCACTGCCTAGTTGCCTTTTATTCACATTCTGCTGAAATTCTATGTCTTGATGTCAGCCTCAGAGGCTATTATAGTTGGATAAACTGGAATAGTACATGCAATCTAAAGCAGAGCATTTAGTAAGAGCAGGATTGCTTTATCCAGATTTGTTGTTAAAAGTGACAGATAACTGTGCACCCGAGATGAACTTCTGCAGCACATCAGAAAATGCAGGGGAACCAAAAGAAACTACCAGCTATAATGTGTCACAAAATAGGGATAAAGCCACGCGAATTAAGGCACATCATATTCAGGGTTTTTGAAAAACTCAGCATCATAGCTAGAGAATACCAGGAGTATCTTCTCACACCCTTTTTAAAGAATTGCCTAGTATGACCAACCATGGCTAGAAAAAGTTCTCTTATAGTGAATAAGTTCATGGTTTCCAAGCAGTAAATTTGTCTGTGTATGGGTGGAGAATCCCAATGTTTTCTGGTTCATTTGAATAGGCCAGTGTACTTACTGTCTCTAAAAGAAGTATATTCGGGAACCAGAGGATGGGGGGGATTGTGTAATAGATTCAAATCACACTGCAGAAATAATCCAATTTAAGACTGCTAGTGAATTTTGGAAAGATGCAAAGAAGACCTGGAGCTATCACACAAAGAAGGAATGGAAATCATTCAGCTACCCAGATGTTACTTGACTTCAAGTGCTAGCAATCCTAACTGGCATAACCAATGATGAAATGTAGTCTAGCAACACCTGGAGGGCCACAAATTGCCTACCAGGTTACAGTTTAGACATTAGTCAGAACCATTCTAAAAGAGAACAAATGAATGCCTGATCCCAAGCCACTAAAGTGCTTCCACTTGCACCTGGGGCATCCAATCCCCAAAGGAGGGATGACTACAAAACGGAACCAGTGAACACACTGTAAACCAAATTAGGACTGTACAGTCCACAAAACTCTACACTTTGATTTCTCCCTCTTCCATCCTACCTTATGGGAATTCATGCTGTGAAAGCCGGGTGTCTCCAGAATACACTACTGAAAGTGATATAACACAGTAGTAATGCTGCAGCTGCGTTCCAAAATGATCCAACTCTGATAAGCAAACCTAACAGAGTGATCACAACTGGCAAAAGCATGCACTTAAAACCTCTCTGAGTCAGACAATGCATCCTACTAAAGAGGATGCCTATTAAATACATGATAAGTCCTAAAGCAGCTATCGTTTTACAGAATCAGCATTCTTGCTCAAGAAAATGTACAAACTCTTCATCTTCTTGTTGTTGTGTGCCTCCAAGTCACTTCTGGCTTATGGCAACCCTAAGGCAAATCTACCATGGGGTTTCCTTGGCAGGATTTGTTCAGAAGGAACTTGCCTTTGCTTTGCTCTGAGGCTGAGAGAGTGTGTCTTACCCAATGTCACCCAGTGGGTTTCCATTAAAGCAGTACAAACACTGTACTACAAAGCCCACTACAAGTGGTTTACTAAAATAGAAATGAATAGAATCTTAAATTACTCAGAAAAGATGTCACAGTATCAAATCAATCCTACTCGTGATTTTGATAGAAACAGAGAACAGAGATTATGAATCAAACACTCACAGACTCTGTGTCCTGCCTGTTTGAAAAGTAATGACAGAAAGTGCTACATACAAGAAAATACTCAGTGAAAAAGATCAGCGGAGTCATTTTCCTAGCAGCAATGGAAGAAAATCATAGGCTGGAGATCATTAATAGATACAGCACAAAATGCACTTCTGGCTACAACAAGGGGTGTTATGGTGGATAATTGTGTAAAGAACTAGACAACCTGAGCACTTCAGTATATGCCGGCCTTTTGCCGGACTCTTTCATGGTTAAGGACTTGTGATATATTTAGCCATAAGAAATGTACCTAAACTTTGAACACATGAGTATTAAAGGATTAATGTCCCATATTTTTTTATAAAAGAAAGTAGAATTAAATGCATCTTCCATGCATAGTAAAGGCTATTTCCTAAGCAAAATTCTGTAGACATGTAGTCAGTCATTCCACAATGTAAATTACTCTTTTTGTACCCCTCCCTTTCTGTGATCTGTTGACTTCTCTCAAAAGTGCCTACTTTTCTTTGAACAAACCTTGCTTTTAAAGTGTCAGGACACAGCATAAATTTTAAGGAGTTCAAGAATATCCAGATACTCTTGAATTAGGTATTTCTCAATTACCGTTTGTGGCAGTCTGGCATCAGAAAATGTTGCTGGCCTTACATAATGGCATAGTTTTACTAATTTTTAATCACTTCTGTGGCACATTTTGCTTTTGCTGTTATAGAAACAGAAATAAAGCACGGTCGCTTGTTTTATATAACAATGAACGGGCACCATGTAATCTTAAGCACTTTTACTACAGAGTAAATGCTGCTGAGTTTACTGAGATTTACTTCAAACAAAACATGCATACTTAAGATTATTAATCTTTTCTTCATTTAATTCCAGGCCAGAAATGAAACCTTGGTGTGGTGACCAAATCATTCTCCTTAAAATTATTGTCTGGATTGATGATAGCCTGTCATCAAACACAACAGATAATATGGTACCTACACATACAGTTTATTCAGAACAGAATATAGGTTTAGTATGCACCACAACCATCACGTTGTACAATTTGCCTTCAGGGAGCTATAGTATATTTCTAATCAGTTAGGCATTTAACTTTATTGCCGTAGTCATTAACCAGACTGGAAAACAAAGAAGCTATTCTACCCTATTATTTGAGAACAGAAGCATCAAGAATACTGTCATTTATCAAAATTCTGTATAACACACTGTAACAATGTATGTATAATAATCCGTTCTGGAAGCTCTGAAGCTTCTGACACCTTACCTGCTGGCAAGTACTTCAGTTGATTATTGGCCAGTCGAAGGTGTCGTAAAGATCTCAGGCGGCCAATCTCTGGGCATACGATTTCAAGAGCGTTGTCACTCAAGTCCAGAAACTGCAGTTTAACCAATGAACCAATAGCTTCAACCACAACGACAAAAAAAGAAGGGGGGGATATATTTGACCTAAGTATGAAGATCTGAGAAAAGGAAAGGGTCTCACCCAATTTCTAATTCTTAATGTTCTAATTCTAAAAGGTTCTTGAAAACCATTTGCTATAGCAAGACTATGTCACTGCCGAATATTATGGAGCTTGGGTATTTATTAGTAGTTTGGACAATTTTTAAAGAACAACCTGCAAGGGGGTAAACAAATGTCAGGATTTTTTCCCCAAATCATAATTCTAATTATACTTCTGTCTACGTTTAGCTCACATATGTCATGCTATTTTACTCTGAAGGAGGGATGTATCAGGACAAAAAAGATGTGAATCAACAGAAAGCCAATCAGTTCAATTTTGGAAGACTGGAAGAGCAGATGGCAATTTAGTCACAACCCTAACTGGGTATCACTGGTAACTTATCACTAAAAGGGAAAGGATAAAAACACATCTTACAGGGTTCGTGTTGTTTGTTTATATGTTAGGGGCAAGACAGGGAAAAAACAATTTGTAAAGCCAAGGTTGTTGGGGAAATAAATGCATGTGTGCTCTATAAATGATTAATAAGATTTAAAATCACCCATCAAATGAAAGCTAAACACAATGGATCTGTTCAGTGCCTTGCTTAGGATAATTGTTTTAATGATAAATGCCATTTGGTTTTTTCAACACTCCTACAGAGGCAAAGCACACAGGGTTCAGGTATATTAGAGCGCTCAGACATTTTCATTTGTCGAAGTCCGTAGTATATTTTCTGAAATGCAGCCAGAATTCGCCTTCTCATGTTAATGATAGAAACTAGTTATTTTGAATCTAGTAAAGGACTTACCTTCAGGTACAACAACAATGTTATTTGAATGAAGATACCTAGGGAAAGAGCAGAAGATACTAGACGTTAACTTCAAGAGATGGCTAATAAAGCCAACCACAATTGTCACACTACAGGAAGCAAAAACATTAGGGTAAAAAGATGTTTTCTCATTTCAGAGCTCACAGATCAAACTCTTTCCTGAATAAGACTTCCTCTTCCAAAGTAGAGATTAAATCAATAATTTCACATTTGTTAACAGGATGCTCTGCATACAATGTAACTACCACCATATATGGTTTTCTGTCTTCTAGAAAGTATCCAGAATGCAGAAGAAAGGAGGCAAACACAACACCAGTGTTACTGCCCATTTATTCTAGTTGGGCTAGTTTTGCTTTCAGTGAATGGTTTTTAAGGGATCCATTTTAGAAGTATTGTGAGCTGCTTTGATGAGTCCAGTCAAAATCTCAGATAGGAATTTATGCAATGTACGCTTTAAAAAATGGCATTACGGAAGACTTGTAACATGCATGCCACTTGTTTCCTCAGTACTTAACACCAACACAGATGTTATTTAAAGATAAAGTCACCTTAGTCCTGCCAAATAACAAAGGCAGATTGTCTAAATAAAATAACCACCGGAACCTGCTCCCTGCAATAACCCCTACCAAGGTCAATATGCACAGAGAACATTTTGGCCAGTCTTCTCATGGCACGGATCAGAAAGGCGCTCTTTGTGACTGGCTATTAGGTCTGTTGGGGAAATGTTGGCATTTGAGGCAAGCCCATTCACAAAAGGGTCTCCAAATGGATTCTGTCACCTTGAGGTTGCGTTTTTAAAAAATAGTTTGGTGGATAGTGGGAATGTTGTAGACATTTGTTATCAGGATTTCAGCTTGATCAAGTTTCCTATGATATTTCCACTAGCAAACAGATTAAATGTGGAACACATGGAAGCATAGTCAGAGGGATCCACAACTGTGTGAAAAACTGTGTTCAAAAAGCTGTTATCAGTGTCCCCAGGCAGAAATAATCAGTAAGAGATGTAATTTACCACAAGGAACAAGAGGCTATACAGAGTCTCGGGCCTAATATTGTTATCAAAGAGAGCCTGACAAAGGAGCTATAATCATCATGGACAAATACATACAGGAGGCCGAGAGGCAACTGTCCAACACTACATTGTACAGAATCCCGTCTAAAGATTCAAGAGATAAATACTGGAATGAATTACCAAGCTACTCAGGAAATTTCCCATGGAGGATCAGAACCAAATCTGAATTGAAACGGAGCCAAATCCAACCAAGCACCTTCTAACTATTACCCAAATTATATAAACAGTACAGCCTTTGACAACCCATCATCTCAAGCACTGGACCACTCACCATGGGTACCTCTGGATACATGGACAATATCCTTAGACCATATAGCACTAAGACTCCTAGCTATAGGAAAGGTACTACCAGATTCCTGCAGAAATTACAGACCATCCACAGGGTTTCTTTAAAAATATAGTAATTCACCATAACTCAAACCTGAAAGATGTTACCATGGCAGAGGATGAGGCTAAAGTCGTGATCACTAGAAATTCTTCTTTTTCAAAAAACAGGAAACTTCTGATTTCGTACTTCACATTCAGGAAACTGCTAGGAAGTTTAAAAGCAAGGGAGCTCTTTCTTATGTAAATAATGCATCCCATGGAATTAAATAACAGTGTGACAAACTAAGTAGCCCTGTGACATGTTGGATTTATTTTAGTAATGAATGTCAGAATTAGATTGCCATATAGTGTAAGAGTGCTGCTGTTTCAGAAAAATGGTGGAGTTACGTGGCCTATGAATGTCAGCTTTTAATACCTGGATATTGCTAGACTGTAGAACATAAATATGTAGTCACAAAAAGACGAAAGTAAAATAGAATCCAAGTCTCCATAATGCTAAGTGTTTCTACTGATTTCTACAATTCTGTCGTCTCAGGAAAAATTACATCTCTGGAAGCCAGCATCCATTTTTCATACTCTAGAATCCTAGATGATCCAGCAAGTTGGAGCTTCCACTTTACTTATTGAAGTGACTGAAGTATTCAAGGTGTCAATTGATAGAAGATGCCAATGTAGCGAACTACCCTACGATGTAATGACAATGAAAACCAGCTCAAATGTGGAGATCTGTACTAATATTTCCCCTGTTGAACAAAGTACTAAGCTTGAACTCCACAGCATGGATGACCGTATATAACCGATTTTCAAACATCAGCCTTGCTAGGAAAAAAAGCCTGTGTTCTCACTGTAAAATAATGCAACTACAGCAGAGAGAGTTTAAGCTTATTAACTAGTTTCTTCCTTCTTCATGCCTTACTCCTCAATTAGGTTTAATTATCTGATAAGCATCAACAAATTTATAGTATGATACACGTATTATTACAAAATTCATCCTGCATTAAGAGCCCAAACATCTAGAGTTCAGTAAAAGACACAAGAAAGAGGGTTAGGGGGTATGACATAATTAAGACAAGCACATTTATTATCTATTAAAGAAGATCTCTCTGGTTTTCAAAGCATCAAAAAACTGTTCTCCCAAAACATTAGTTTCAGAAAGAACTTTCTTATGGCCTCACTAGATTATCTTTTTAAATGCTTAATGGCAAAGCATGAAGTGCAACATAAAAGCTGTATTTCAGCTTCATTATAAAGCAGAACTCCCATCAGGCAAGATGAGGCAAGACAGTTTCTTGAGCAAGCTACAGATTGCAGTGACCTGTAAGAATTATTGATGGCACTACAGATTCACAAACCACTAAGGTGTAACTCTCTGGGGACCAACATGAGAGAAAGCAGAAGCTGTGACTACACTTCTTAGCGATTTGGGTCTGCTAACATTGGCCAATGTGTCTCCCATACAGCGAAGCCCTGCTTAGCCATGGAAACCTACTGTGTGACCTTGGGTTCTCAGTCTCAGAAGAAGCAAATCTCCTCTGAACAAATCTTGCCAAGAAAACTCCCATGATAGATTTGCCTTAGGGTCAGCATACGTCTGAAATGACTTGAAGGCACACAACAACAAATACCTCACTAGAGCATTGATTCACTGATTGCATGAATGATACAAACCCCTCACGATTATTTGACCATTAATAGATGACATATCCAGGGGTAGCCACGTTGGTCACCTACCCAGGTCTCCAGAGTCATAGCGAAACACACAAACCACCTAAACTTTAGGAGGAACGTCCTGACAGTAATAGCTGTTCAACAGTGGAATACACTCCCCCAGATTTAGGTGGAGTCTCCTTCTCTGGAGGTTTTAAAACAGAGGCCAGATGGTCATCTGTTGGGATTAATTTGTTTGTGCTCTCCTGCATGGCAAATTTTTGGATTGGATGGCCTTAGTGGTCTCTTTCAACTTTATGATTCTATGAACCATCACACCATGCTGGCTCTCCAGTATATAAATAAGTCTAGGATATCTATACCCTATTTTTGTCATGTTTGGCCCCCAAAGCACCTTATACTTATAGTGGAAATGTATACCAGGACACCTTACAATGGAGTATGTCTAGGTATCTATCACAATGCCTTTTGATCACTGGCACTTTACATCACAGTCTAAATTTCAGAGTCTTTTCTTGCGACTTCCAGAAGGACTCAAGGATGACTCAGGGTGCCAACCCCAGGATGCAATCCATCCAAAGATTATAGATTCTTCTCAACTCACACTGAGAGACATCTGTAGCTCTGACAATGTTTGATACAAGGGATTAATGGCTATTACCTGTGCAAGAGCAATACAGAATCTACAGCTACAAAGCCAGTGTTAAACAACAGGTTCTCCTCTTCAAGTCCCGCTTGTGCATTTCCTAAATTTATCAACATGATCAATGACAGAAAAAAATAGTCTTCGCAGAAGGATGGTTCTGTTAATAGCTAATGCAAAAAAGCATTCCCGTAAACAATTTCCACTGTGAAAATAACAATCATAAATTAATAATATTGTATTTTGAGTAGGTTTTACATGAGCAACCTTTTTTAAAAATTAGAGAAAGCTGATGTATAGCCTTGTAACAAAAGTTTGGGATATAAATTATGTTTAGCTAAACATTTCCACCTCTTGCGATTATATGATTTCCAATTTCTCTGAACAAATGGTCTAGCTGCTGCAGAATGAAGTTAGTCACATAGCAAGTGTTTGACAAGGTGATGCCTCTAAGCTGTCACTTAGGTTCAGAACCACTGTGCTGAAGCATAGGAGAAGGCAGCAGGCAAGAAATTAGGTCATGGAAAAGCACACCAAAATGGCTATGGCAAAACAGACCAGCTCTTTAGCAAGACACTATTCTAAACAATTTAAAATATTTGTCTACAGAAATCCAGAAATTTTTCTTTGCTTCATTTCATGTATTATTGCAAATAACAAGACAGTAATGCACTTACAGTTCCACAAGGTTTGGAAGCTTCTGGGCAAGGTTTTCTGGCTAAAAGAGAAAATTATAGTTTTGATTTAGTTTCAGAAATCAAAACTCCTCAGTCAATTAGCAAACCAGCTTGGCAGGTTCAAACAAGGACCAAGATGTAGCTCTGTATGTCAAAGTCAAAAGAAGGAGGTGAACTTGTGTGTGTGTTTTAATATATCCCACTAACCCATTTGGCACTGATATACTCTGCTCTACACCAGACTGAACAGCAACCACTTTTATCGCCAGAAAGATGCAAAAATGTTGATGAGTTAAAGCAAGCTATAGGTTTAGATGTCACAGCTACCTTCTGATTTGGAGCCATAACCTCTGTTAGTGTAGATCATTTCCACTATTCTGAATAAGATTATTAGGAGGTATAGTGGCATACAAAATAATTAACATATCTGCATTCAATGTAGACAGAGGACTAACTTAGCTGAATATTCTTTAATATGTAATATATTAGACATGCCAATTGAAAACCTATGTTACCTTCCAATGATTCAAAGCAAATAAAATAAAATAAGTACATTCGATTAGCAGAATTTAACAGTATCAGCTACTTCAACAGTTAACCACTCTGCTTTTCAGTCACTGTAGTAAGGGCAAACACATAAAGGCTATATAAGCTTGAACAGATGAAAACGAATGGCACAATTGACTTGCTAGTATAGTACGCCATTTTGTTGGATGTCTAGCAACAAACTAATATGGCTAATATGCTTTGTAAAGAATGTTTATAATGTATTCTCCTCACAGCCAGATGTTTTTAACATGGATGCAGAGATGTTCTAATGCTTGATGTGAACCATGCAGTCCTCCAGATGCTTGATGTGAACCATGCAGTCCTCCAGACTGGACTGCAGCTCCCAGGATCCCTGGTAATGATAGCTAGGGCTGCTGACTACTGAGGTCTAAGAACACATCTGGAGAGTTGCATGACTTTCACTCCCGGTGTGAAGAAATTTTTTAGCTAGGTCACACTACTTCTGTGTGAAGCTCATGGTGTTAATTTTCCCTTATACAACTCTGCTGTTTCACAAGCTGATTACTGCTGCATTCCAGGGAAACAAATACAAATTTCTATTGCATTGCTGAGCTTGATTCCATGAAATATTTTATTATTTATTACAAGTACTTATTTATAATCTTTCTGCCCACCAGGGCTCCCAAATGGCTCTACAACAGGGGAAAAAATCATACGAAGTAGATTAACATATTGTACAAAGCATTTTCAAAAACCGGTATCTTTTAGGAACAAATTAAAACAACCCCAAAGACCAGCCCTAAAGCTGGTTTTAACTATCAGTGACCATGGAGATTATCCCGTCCTTGTCTCATCCATACAGCACAATCGCAAAAAGATTGTCATACAACATTGAGCTTATCCCGTTGGTGTCCCGTCATCAAACTGTGATTGACCACAATCACACAAAAGACTTTCACATGACATCCAGCTGTCCCACTGTCCCATCCTTTCCCTTCATTTTGTATTACCAGAAGAATGTGTTAATGCAATTCCACTTCACTGACAGCTTAATGACAGGATCAGCGCGAATGTGTGAATGTCTTTTGTGTAATCGCTGTCACAGATGGGATAAGGCAGGATTCACTCCCGTCCCCCGTCTGATAATCTCCCATGATGGAACAATATTGACCATCTGCTAGCTCAGTAAGGATGAAGTAATGATAACCTGACTTCCCTTGGGAAGAGTACAGAAATGAAGGTGCTTGCTACAGAGAAAGCCATATAGCCATATCCTTTGTATTCACTAACCTAGCCTCTCAGCATCATGGGATACAAAACCGGGCATCAACTGAAGATTTGAAATGCTGGGCAGACCGATTTAGAAGGTGGTTTTGAATCCTGGAAACTCAAAATTGATGGAGAAAGACAGTCTAGTTTAATTTGTGTGCTCCTAGCTTGCAGCATGCAGCTTCCTTCCACCTAGTCGTTCATTTAGAAAAAAGGTCATGCTCTATGTTATATCAAATTCAGTTTTAACAATTAACTACTGGTGGGGTAGAACTGATATTTGCCAGTCATTTTAGTACTAAAGAGTCTAGAGTCCTCCTTAGAGTAGCTTTTCTGGGCAACATTTCTCTGGTGTTTCAAGCATATACCACTTAAAGCATTTGCAGCACTGTTCATAGCCAGAAGTGCTATCATACTGTAATTCTTTTGCTTGTTTTGTAGGAAGCAGGCACATTGCAGGAACCTTGAGCTTTGGTTTCCATCTACTGGGGACTTTGTGCCAAACACTCTCATTTCCCCCCTCAGAAGTATTCACCTACAATTCGTGGTCCTTGTTATCCGATTCAAAGATGGAAAAATACATATTTTGCAAAACGTACAAGTGCAAAAGAGAAAACAAGACCCATCTTAGTTACTTTTGCAACAACTTTATCAACTGCCATAGAGATAAGTCTGGATAACTAAATGCTAATGCACCCTTAGCCTAGGCATTCACTAACCGAATAGATGCAGCATTCACTGATTTAACAAAGAATTTCCAACAGTGCCAAAGAAAAAATAGCAAGGACCAGAAATATCATGGTATTTTCCCTTAAAGTTCTTAGTGCCATTTATAAACTTTAGGAAGGAGAGGGCAAAATGTGAGCCTTGGATCATTCCCATGGCCCACAAGATACCTTAGAGGTTTAAAATTGCCCTCTTGGGGGCTTGGGAGGTATTTTGACACATGGGGAGAGGGGCTGGACCATTTTCGGCCCAAGGGGGGGCCTTTTTTTAAAACCAGAAGTAAATTGGAAGTGACCTCTGGTCTCTTTTTTTAAAAATAAAAGACCTTTCCTCGGCCTAAAATAGCACAAAGGGGCCCTTAAAATTTGGCAAAAATGCCCCCACCCCGCTCGAAAGCACATTGGGGGCATCTGTGGACATTTTTAAAAAGTTTTTGGCAATAGGGGTGCATTGGAAGGTATAGCCATCCAAGGTCTTCTGGGGGCTAATATGCACCTCCAAGGCTCCCACTGTTTCCCAGCCCTGCCTTAAAGGATGCATTTCCACTAGTTAGAATGGGGAGGAATGTACAAAAGCAGCAAATGATTGTATCACAAGGAAGAGGGGGCAGCAAATACAAGAAGGACGAAAGACTGAAAACCTTGGAAGAAGATTCTTGTGGACAGAAGAACATGAATTATGGTATAGCTAAGGATCCTTCCCTAGCTTACAAGAACACTTCTACTGCAGCTCCCTTGTGGTAGGAGAGGAATTTTTAAAAACAGGCTTTCTTTCATTTTTATTGCAAAATTCAGTAAAGCCAACAGGACAGTTTGCCTCGGAGAGCAACTCTTTAATGTATTGATTTGGGACTGGGACCTGTAGCACACGGTCAGAGAAGCAATAAACAGAGATCATTGTCCTGGAGTGCAGCACTGAAATTTATTGTGTCATGAGTCTGGTTTACTTTTTGTTATCCGCACAGAGCTGAAAAAGACAATAGTATGAAAGTGAGCATGTTGTGTATTTGTTGTCGTGCGCCTTCAAGGTGTTTCCGACTTATGGCGACCATTTTATTTCAGAGTAAACCTGTGTAAGACTAGAAAGCTGCCACATATGTATACATTTTAAACAGCAGGAGAACTGAAAGAAATAACTGAAATTGAAATAATTTGGGAGAAAGGAACAACACATGTGAAAAGTAGTTTAATCTGCTTTAGTCGTTTCTCAACTGAGAAGCTTTGCTTTTATTGATGTTAATAAAGTACAGTACTGACTTTTTAAAGTAGACTAGAACTTTGGAGTAGGCAGATCCCAGGACAGTTGTATTTTGTTTCCCAGTAACTAGTAACTTTACTTGGCATCTGCCAAGCTGTAGAAATGGCTTTTGCTAAATAAAGTTGACTTTGGGTCTCTTTTTATTATGAGATATATGCTGTGTAGTGATGATTTGCTGTTCCTACAGTGTTTTACATTCTGGCTTGGGTTGCAAGGAAGCCAATGTTATTTCTGAGTAAATTTTCACACTGCTGCTGGTGTTTTAATAAACAGAATCTTGGATGAGAGTTCTGAAGTTTCTCTTTTAACTTTCAGGCTGGAGAAGACTGATCAGATGAGCAAGCCCCCTTCCAGGTGCTGCATTTGGTATTGTAAAAAATAATAATAATCCTCAATGGATGGTTTTTTCCTCCATCTTCAGCCATGCTGTATATTGAGTGCATATGTCAGTTTCATATTTACATCACAGGCTAGCATCCTGCTGAATATTTATGAAACTGTAGGCCCAGATTTATGATCTCGTAATTTTGGGGGCTCATCTTTATGATCATTAATGTTTGAACATGACTCCTAAACCAACCTCTTAAGCCAGACAGTGATTCAACTGAAGGGCTTCCAAGATGCTGCATATCGGGGCACTGGGACACAACAACTGCAGAACTCTCTGAGTTATTTGGGTGCGTTGGAACAAGCCAGCTACCCATCTCAACATGCTCAGCAACCAGGAGAACGTGGCAATCTTTGTTTCCTAACACCCTGATCCGAAGCACCTTGGAAGCCATTCATACAGATCCTACACATTACAAGCGACTTACTATTTATACGAAAAAGAGTCATACCAAAGTGGTCAATGAGTTTCTTTTCATATAGAGTCTTTCCAAGTACTGAAGACCTTCATCTTTCAGCAGTTCTAAAGGAAAATGATGCAGATTCCGGTAGTTTAAGAATAAGTTCTTGTGTCTTTCTAACTTTGCCTCCGTTATCGTTTTACAAAGCTCAGATGCCATGGCAGATACAGGCCCAGCCACCATATTAGGGCTCTAGACGTTGCAGAAGCTGTTCATTTCTAAAAAGGAAAATGGAAGACTAATTATTTTTCAATAATGTTCATAGCAGGCTATTTTCTACAAACACAGTTCTTCTAAAACAAACCTCTGAGCCCCAGTTCTGGGAAAAGAGCAGGATACAAATAAATATAATAATAATAATAATTCTTAGATAAAATTTTATTCGGTCATTGACCAGCATAAAACAAAATAATAACAATCACATTGTTTAAAATATGTAAAATACAGTAATACATTCTAGCAAAACACTTACACAGCAATGCAATTTCCATTCCCATTTATCAGTTGAGAGCGCAGCTTACATACAATATAATAGTATTTGGCCACATTTTGGAGCACAACAGGATCCCGGCTATCTAATAGGGGCTGTATATAAAAGGAATCGGTATTACCTGGGAATTTGGTTAATAGTGGGGAGATCAACTGATGTTGAATATCCTTATAAAATAGACAGTAAAGAAGGACGTGTTCGGTTGTTTCTGTAACACCAAGACCACATTCACACAAACGGTGGTCAGAAGGAGTTTTCCTGAATCTTCCTTCTAATACGGCCGTTGGGAGTATATAAAAGCGTGCCAAAGTTAGAGCTCTTCTAAAGTTAGGTAGAGTAACACAAAATAGATATGGGGATGGGGAAGAAACCAGGATTTGATTGCTGCTTACATTTCAACTCTGTTTGTTTTCCAAAATATTTGAAGGAGAAATTTTATTCAACATAAGAGTTGACCAGACCACGGAAATTGGAAGTATAATCTAATGGCAATCCGAACGCAATCGTGGGGTTTCACGTTATTGCGTATTAAATCATCTCATGCAATTCTGGGCAAAAGGGAAGTCAATTCGAAAGCAATCATGGGTTTTGCATTATTGCGAATTAAAGCATCTCACGCAATTTCGGGCAATGGGGGGGTCATTTTCGGGTAATGGGAAGTCATTCCGAACGCATTCCAAATGCAACAAGAATTCACATGAATTCGCTAAACTAGTGAATTCATGTGAATTTGAATTGGCTCCATTCGAAGTACAGAGAAATTCCTCCCATCTGATAAACTCCATATAGATCCCAATCTAACTTGGAGTCTCCTTCAAGGATGGATGTGTGTGTACGGCAAGAGCGACTCTCATTGAGGTTTTTCTTCAATCGTTTCAGCTTTTGTTTCAGCCAGACACACCGGCAGGAGGGGAACTCTGACGCAAACGGCAATTATCAATCAAGCACCCAGTTTCCAAAGGAAGGTGACTAAAATGGTGAAGGGTCTGGAAACCAAGCCCTATGAGAGTGACTGAGGGATCTGGGTATGTTTATCCTGGAGAAGAGAAAGTTAAGAGGTGATACGATAGTCCTGTTTAAATATTTGAAGGGATGTCACATTGAGGAGGGAGCAAGCTTGTTTTCTGCTGGTCCAGAGACTTCGGTTATCCAACATTCTGGATTATCCAACGTCGCGGCTGCTGTGATTTCTTTAAATTTTCTGCAATTTCTTTAAATTTTCTGTGATTTCTTTAAATTTTCAGAGGACTGAACTGTTTACTGTACATTACAATGTTGATCAGTGATTTCTTTACATTTATTGTTACTGCAATAAAATTTCAATCCATTTGCAATTCATAGTGATTTCAAGGCTTTCTTGGACCTTTCTGATTATCCAACATTTTCGGTTATCCAACTATGAGCTGGTCCAGTTTATGTCGGATCGTTGAGACTCTACTGTATATTCTTTTCTCATTAATAAGCGAATTATTAATTATTAATACTCAGCTTTTCTTTTACTGTACCCATAATTTTGGTTTATCATGTCTTAAATATAATTGTGGATGAAGCTACACCTACAAATTTCACCTCAGCTAATTAATAATGTCTAATTAACAATTTGTAAATAAATAATTATATATAATATATATATATATATATATAATACATACATATATATATAGTATAATATATATATATATATAGTATATATACATATATATAATATTATATATATATATATATTGTATATAATATATATATATAATATATATAACACATACATATATATATATATTGTATAATATATATATATAGTATATATATATAATATTATATATATATATTGTATATAATATATATATAATATATATATATATATACACACACACACATATATATATATAATAAAAATTATTATTATTATTGCACTTTTAACTGCCAGGATGCCATTTAACAGAAAAAACCCAGTGTTTGTATACAGTTTTGACAGTCTGGTAAAAACTACAAATCCCAGGGTTCCAAGGGACAGAGCCGCAGCCCTTAAAGTCGTTTCAAAGTGCCTTATTTCTATAAAGGGACCCTTGGGACTACAACTCCCATCAGCCCCAGCGGTGCTTTTTTTTCCTCCGGCCCTTACCTTTTCTATGGACCAAGCGGACGACTGAGTGAAGAAAAGAGCAGAAAAGGGGCGTGGTCAGGAAAACAAGTCCAGCTGCAAACATCAACATCCGGGGGGAGGGGGGGGGAAAGGGAGCAGGAAGCGGAGTTGTGATTGGATGAATGGGGAAGACGCAAACTCTCGCGAGAATTCGAGTTCTTTTTCAAACATGGGCGTGGCTCGCCGGCAACAACAGTCATCAGTTACGGCCGAGCGCGAGACTCGGGGCGGGGCTAGGGCACAGGGCGGAGCAAAAGGGGCGTGGCGTTTCTAAGCCAATGATGACGCTCTGAAGGCTGGCTATTTATAAAGCGGGCGGGTCTGCGAGCCACGCCCACACCCGCCCGCTTTATAAATAGCCAGCCTTCAATCAGCCCCATTTTTTTCGCCTCAGTCCTGACGGAGGTGAATAACATAATGTTGACTCAAAACACTTCACAACATAATAAGCCAGTTTGACACCATTTTATCATGAGTTTTCTTTCTCTCACATGGCAAAGAACATTAAATATGTGTCTGCACTGCAGAAATTAATCCAGTTTGACTGCCATGGCTCAATATGTTATACAATCCTGGGAATAATATAAATAAATAGCCCCTTTCCCTCAGCAGCACCATTTGCCTCAGGGCAGTTCTGTGAGGTAAATTTCATAGTATTAGCCCAAAACACACTGCACAAATAAGACAGTTTGACACCACTTTAACATCATGTGAACTCCCGCTCACATGGCAAAGAACATGGACTTTGATCGGCGCCATTTTTGCCTCATAATGTCGACTCAAAACACTTCGCAACATAAGCCAGTTTGACACCGAGTTCTCTTTCTCTCACGTAGTAAAGAACATTAAAGCTGTGTCTGCACTGCAGAAATTAATCCAGTTTGACACCAGTTTGACTGACATGGCTCAATATGTTATACAATCCTGGGAATAATAACAATAAATAGCTCCTTTCCCTCAGCAGCACCATTTGCCTCAGGGCAGTTCTGTGAGGTAAATTTCATAATATCGGCCCAAAACACACTGCACAAATAAGACAGTTTAACTCTTTAATATGATGTGAACTCCCTCTCACATGGCAAAGAACATGGCCTTCAATCAGCACCATTTTCGCCTCATAATGTCGACTCAAAATGCTTCACAGCAAATAAGCCAGTTTGACATAATTTTATCATGCGTTCTCTTTCTCTCACGTGGCAAAGAACATTAAAGCTGTGTCCGCACTGCAGAAATTGTCCAGTTTGACGCTTTATAAATAGCCTTCAGAGTGACAACGAGCGCCATTTTTGCCTCAGTCCTGGGGAGAATAACATAACGTTGACTCAAAACACAACAAAATAAGCCAGTTTGACACCAATTTGTCATGAGTTCTCTTTCTTTCATGTGGCAAAGAACATTAAAGCTGTGTCTGCACTGCAGAAATTGCCCAGTTTGACACCAGTTTGATTGCCATGGCTCAAATTATTATTATTATTAGCTTTATTTATAAAGCGCCATAAAACTACAGTTCCCAGAATTCCCTAGCATTGAGCCAAGGCAGTTAAAATGGTCTGAAAACTGGATTATTTCTGCAGTGTGTTTTGCACCATTAACCATTCCATTTTTGATATATTTTCCCTATAGCACTGGCTCAACAATAGCCATTTCTTTCAACCTCCAATGATGCAGTTAATCAGGGGATGATTGTATTTTACTCTGTCCATATATATATATTGAAGTAAATGCCATATAACATTGAGTAGTGGGAAACCTGATATTGCAAGGAGTGTGTAGCTAAGGGGTTATTTCTGGCTGGTAGTTGGAGGAAAGCCATTTGCTGGCCTCATGCAAACTATGCCATGGTTGCTTCGCAGTCCTTTTGTTTATTCTGGACAAGTCCCCCTTAATCAAAATGCTTTTTGTTTTGGATTTTGGAAATTTTAAATTTTATTTGGGAGTACCTATATCTGCAGAGAGAGAGAGAGAGATTATTATTATATACATATATGCATATACATTTGTTCTGCATATGTATATGAGCATGTATATGTCGTTATTTTGGAATAGCTATATTTGCATATATGTATAAAATGGGATTATTGTTATATACAGATATGCATTATATACAGATTCATATACAGTATGATATGATGTTGTTATTTTGGAATACAGTTGGCCCTCCTTATCCGTGGATTTTTTTTATCCACGGATTTGAGCGTACATGGCTTGAAAATATCCCCCCAAAGTATAAATTCCAAATAACAAACCTTGATTTTTCCATTTTATATATGGGGCATCATTTTGTTGTGTCATTATATTTAATGGGACTTGAGCATACACGGATTTTGTTATCCACGGAAGGTCCTGGAACCAAACCCCAGTGGATATAACAAGGGCCCACTCTACCTGTATTTACATATATGTATATAATTGGATTATTATATACAGATATGCATATATATATGCATATATGTACTGTATGTACCTATGTACATGAACATGTATATGTTGTTGTGCTTTTGGAATACCTATATTTGCATCTATGTACATAATAGGATAATTATTACATACAGATCTGCATATACTTTCCAGGTCTAAACTGGTGCCATGCTCTTGTGTATATCTTACTTTACATAATGAATTTCATTGTATAATTCCAAACATGTGTGACTCTCCTGTTTGGTTACTGTTTTCCCTCATTACTATTTGCTATTCTAATTACCAAACAATGGAAGGAAGGAAGACGGAGACGACGATATTCAGTAAAGAAAGCCACAGCCCCCAGACCACAGCAAGGCAGTTGATAACTTTTGGGAGTTTATCAGATGGCAGGAATTTCTCTTTATTGCGAATGGAGACAATTGGAGTCAATTTGAATTCATGTGAATTCGCTAGTTTAGCAAATTTACGTGAATTCCAATTGCGTTCGGAATGCATTCAGAATGACTTCCCATTACCCAAAAATGACTGCCCGTTGCCCGAAATTGCGTGAGATGCTTTAATACGCAATAACATAAAACTCATGATTGTGTTCGGAATAACTTCCCTTTTGCCCGGAATTGCGTGAGATACTTTTAATTTACAATAATGTGAAACCCAATGATTGCTTTCGGATTGCCATTGGATTATACTTCCAATTTCCGTCGTCTACAATCCTTGGTTTGTTGTTTTATGTCTTCAAGCCATTTCTGCCATACGGATTCTCTATTATAGGGTTTTCTTGACAAGATTTGTGCAGAGGAAGTTTGTTATTCCTGGAGGCTGAGACAGTGAGTCTTGCCCAAGGTTACCCAGTGGGTTTCATGGCAGAGCTGGGAATCGAATCCTGGTCTCCAGTGTCGTCATCCAACACTCAAACCACTATGGACTCTTTCAAACGGGGAGGAATTTCTCCCAACTCCGAATGGAGCCAATGCGGATTTATGTAAATTCGCTTGTTTAGCGAATTTACATGAACCCCTGCTCCATTCGGAAGAACCCCTGCTCCGTTCGGAATTACTTCCCATTACCCGAAAATAACCCCCTCCTGCCCGAATTTGCATGCGAAGCTTTAATTCGCAATAACGTAAAACCCATGATTGCATTCGAATTGGCTTCCCTCTTGCCCGAATTTGCATGCGAAGAGTTAATTCGCAATAACGTAAAACCCATGATTGCATTCGAATTGACCTTAAATTATACTTCCAATTTAGCCTTGTATGAAAGAGTCCAGAGCAACACTGGCTTTATTACAACCCCTGGAATTGATGCCAAATAAAATGCCTTTTACAAATAATGGAATTTAATATCTACACTTTGAACAAAACTGTGCCCCGAACAGCAGATGGTGCTCTGGCATATCGAACGCCTGACATTATGTGCTGTTTAAGACCTGCTGCTTTTGTTGTTTTTAAAGCTGCTGCGAGGAAATATGTTGGATTTGTTTAAGAAGGAAGGGGAACCTATTATTACCTACATAAATGAATACAATTGGCCCACTAACATCTGTATCAATTTAAGTGTGAGAAGAGATACAGAACAAGATTATCCCTTGCTAAATTACACCTGATTCAAAAGAAGTAATATTTTAAATTCTATTTTCAATTTGTTATTTTCAGTTTGTGCCAACATAGCATTTGGGAACAAGACTGCAACGCTGTAGAAAATGGCCCAGAATGGTTCAAATCACCATTGGGAATGTCAAGATAAGGAGTAGCTTCTTTTTTGCATATGTGCCTCTCTTGCAGGAAGGCAAAAGGTTATTGGTCCAAGATTTGTATGTTAATCCCAAAAATCTTAAAGGTAAATTTTATAATGTCACCACACCTCGGTAGGAAATATGGATCTGATAATCCTAAACAGAAATATGCCTGGCCTCTCTATGGTTTATAAAATACTGTAGATGATATACTTGTAAAGTTATACACCTGGATTTCCAGTTGCATTGCTTTCGATGTTTTGTTTCAGGAGTTTCAGTTGTTAAAGTCGAACACAGTAGCTGAAAACTTAACCAAGCAAGTGGATTTTTCATAATGTTTAAGATTACATTCAGTTCTGAAGAACAAGAATTTATTTTTGAAACTGTTCTTATTCCTTACAAACCTAGGACACAGATACATGACAAACTGAGAATTTATCCCTTGGTATTTTTAAAAAGGATGCTAAAGCTGCAATTTTATGCACACTTTCTCAGGACTAAGCCTCACTAAACAAGTAGAATTTCCTTCTGAATAAGTCTGTATAGGAATGCATTCCAGAAGTCCAATCCATCTGCAATAATTTCCAACTAAAGGTTGTTGCAGTATGAAAATAATCCAAGCTTGCGGAAAAGGACAGCCACTGTCAAATTCTTTACTAACATTTTTTTCCTAGCAGAGGGGGGAAAACAAACCGAAGACATTTCACTTTTGTTTACCCATTTTACATAAATGATATTCAGAGAGAATCTCGGGTAGGGTGGGGATAGGTCCAAAGTGTACTTCAGTATAAACCTTTAAAGGCCAACTTGTAAAGCGGAGATGGAGATGGGCAGCCTTGTTAGGAATTGTTTTGCTCTCTGCAGCACAGTGCTGGGCCTTTTCAAGGTTGTGTGCTTTTAAAAGTATTCAGATGTGAACTCTCCATGTCACACAGCAGACACTGGAAAGTCCTTTATTTAGCTACTCTTCCCCTACCACTGTTAGTAACAGATACAACAGATTTTAAGCACAAGGCAGCATGTATCTGAGGAAGTAGACTGAAGTCTATGAAAGTTCATGCTTTCCATTTCTTCCTTTCTAGTCTCAAAGGTGCTAAAAGATCTCTCTACAAGTCAATGTCTTATTCAGAAAATTACAGTATTTTCTTTTTCTAAGATTAGTGTCTCCGGCTGTGACCTGGAATGGTGATGTTCAGCCTGATCAGATGCAAGACTCCTCTTTAATCCCAAACCACAACAGAGGACCCAGTTCAGATTATTTTCTGCATTTATCTTCTTTCTTTCTTCTCCCGTCTTTCCTCTCTGCTTTGCTCAGATGCAAAAGGAGGAGCACAGGAGGTCTGCACTTTCAACGGTTGTGTGAAATAGGTACAGCTTGTCACGCAGAGTAAGAAGAAATCACACCTTCTGAAATTACCCTTGCTACACAGCTGTTAAAGCAAAGCTGGATAAACTAGAGCTTTCCGGATATTAGACTCCAGTTCCCATCAAGATTTGAATTTCCCTCAATTCCTGACAGCCTGATTTGGGTTGATGTGAATCAACATCTGGAGAGCCAGGGGCATGTCTTTGCGTCTTAACAGAGATGCCACATGCATAATACATGTGCCCATGCAATGGCTGGGGCCTGTGCTTGGACAATTGCAGGTGGCACATCGTGTATGACTATGCCAACACAGTCCTATTTTAAGGACTGGGTTATTTGGTTGCTTTTGACAGGGACACTCTGCACATACTCTATGAAATGTGTTAATTGTCCTTGCGGGGATCCTTCAGATACTAAATTAACCTGTGACCTTTAGAAAAACTCCAGGACAACAGATGCAAGTTCCTTAAATGAAACCACTCCAAGGAACAGGATCAAGCTCACTTCATACAAGATAAAGATAACTAAATGGACTGGTTTAATTGACATTAAGCTGCAGTTGGCAAAATGGAAAAAGTCCTGATGAACTGCAGGTCCTGAAATTGCCACTCCTGTTTCTGCACACCTGCTTTAGTACACAAGTAGTAAGAATCTGTATGGTGTAAAGGTTAGAGTCAGAGGCAATCCTATCTTTGGCAAAGTGAGGCACCTGTCTCAGGGAATAGCTGCTAAGAAGTGCAGAACAGATGAGGCAACGTGTGATGCGAAAGTAAAAAAAGTGCCTGTATCTTGGATCAATGCTTGATCCGAATGGAGAATGCAGTCAAGAAACCAGAAGAAAACTAGGAATGGGATGGGCAGCTATGAAAGACCGAATCCTAAAGAGTAAGGATTTACAACCGAGCACTAAAGTTAGAATAATCCAAGCCATGGTATTCCCCATCACCATGTACAGGTGCAAGAGCTGGACAGTGAAGAAAGCGGTAAAAAATGAAGTCAACACAGCTGTGGTGCTGGAGAAAAGTGCTGAGGACACCATGCATGGCCAAGAAGACAAACAAAGGGGTCCTTGAACAGTTCAAGCCTGAAATCTCCCTGGAAGCCAAGATCATCCAACTGAGGCTGTTGTACTTCAGCCATATCAGAGGAACGCATGATTTATTAGAAAAGACAATAATGCTAGGAAAAGTGGAGGGAAGCAGAAAGAGAGGAAAACCACAAGCTAAATGGAAAGGCTCAATTAAAGAGGGCACAGGTATGAATTTACTGGACCAAAGCAAAGCAGTGGAGGACAGGGGAGCTTGGAAAGGTCTCCTCCACAGAGTCGCCATGAATTGGGGTTGACTTGAAGGCAGTTAACAACAACAACAACGTGAAATGTGACCTTTGCTATGTTCTCTAAGGCACCCTACAGCCCTCAAGGATAGTGGAAAGGAAGGGTACTGTCCTGTCACCAGTACTGAATACAATTAAACTTTCAGAGTGCTGAGATTTTGGACATGGAATACTGTGGGAGAGGACAGAGGTGCCAGCTTGTTCCTGCCTTTTTCAAGCAAAATATTTCTGGATTTCCAAAATGGAGTTAGAATATTCATGAAATCTTCTCATGTGGAAAGGGATCTTGCTGCACCTTTGAGATTGTGTGAAACTGAACATCAATTCACTCCATGCATCTGAGGAAATAGACTGTGTCTATGAAAGCTCATGCTACAACTTCTTTCGCAGTATTAGTCTCAAAGGTGCTACAAAAGATCGCTGCATACCGCTATTCCAAACAAACACAGCTATGTCTCTGAATATTTCATCTTGTAGATTGTTGTGTGCCTTCCCGTCATTTGGTGACTCTAAGAGAAACCTATTGCAGGATTATTATATATATTTTAAAGATTTGCCATGATCTTCCTCTGAAGCTGAGAGACTACAGTTGGCCCAAGGCCACCATTGGGTTTTCATGGCCAAATAGAGTCTCATTATTGTAGATATACACCCCATCCCCTTTCTCTGAACAGAGTGCTAAAAGGCAAGAGCTTGGTCCATCCTGGGAGCACCAAAAAGAAGTATGGATCCCCTCCACTCTCTCATCCATCCCTCCTGTAGGATAAGCAGAAACAGTTATGCCTGCCAGAATTTCTTTGGCATCATTTTCCCTTGCATCATCATCCTTTGCATCCTTTGTTACATGCCCCTAAGTTTTACCCTTGACTTATCCATAATTTTGGCCCCAAAACCTGCCCTTGACTTGCACATGAGGTTGACTTATAATCGAGTATATATGGTATAACAACTTCTGTTTGTTGTCTGCCCTCAAGTCGTTTCTAACTTATAGCGACCCTAAGGGTAAACCCCTATTTTTTTTGGCAAGGTGTGTTCAGAGGGGGTTTGCCTTTGCCTCCCTTCCCAAGGCTGAGAGAGTGTGATTTGCCCAAGGTCACCCAGTGGGTTTCCATGGCCAAAGTGGGAATCAAACCCTGGTCTCCAGAGTCTTAGTCCAATGCTCAAACCACTACACCATGGCGGCTCTATTTTATACTACTATCCTGGTATGCTATTTATACTGTTTAAATTTGTCATGCTGCCCTTAGTAATCTGGATGGGGCAGGCTGTAAATATTTTAATTAATTAAAGGGAAGATCCAGTCTATACAGTACTTGGCAAGAAATCCTACTCATTTGTCTTTGGGCCATTGACTCTCAGGCTGTATTAGCCATGAAGACAAAGGTGGTGCCAGCTAGGCTACAGCCAGCTCTTTCAATTTAATAGCGGCAGAGAGACATAGTGCCACATAGTTGTGTCGTTGTGTGAGCCAAGGTCTTGGCTTCCTTTAGGATGAATTTTGGCAGATCCCTAAGGAGGCATCTCTTTCAGCCTACTGCTTAGAAAAACCAAATCGAGGTTATGTTCAATGGATTAAGCAGCTGCTAGTTCCAGGCCCCTATTCTTAAAAGTTTTGGACCCTGTTCTCTTCACCATGATTTTTTTAAAATAAATGCCGAAGGAGCAATTGGTCACACAAAAAGCTCAGCCCTGAAGTGGATGAGACATCCTGGCTCCAAGGAGCTGGCAGAGAGGCACATATTTGGCATTCAAGACATTTAAGAAGTGAAAATGTTCCATTGCCCAAACAGAACAGGAAAGAAGCCTTTTTATTAATACAAGCAAGTCACACCCTGATAGTTTACTGGGCTGCTGTTTTGTGATATGAACGATACGATATGAAAGAATAACCCAACGGAATTCCAGCACTAGTTTGCAGCAAGCTACTGTGTTCCCAGGCCAATGTGACACCAGCTTAAGCACGCTTTTTCTGAAATTTCCCTTCATTCTCACTTTTACTGTTTACTACTTGACCTGTTTAAAGCATCAAGCAGCAGAGGTTCTTAAAATATGGTTACGAGTGGGACTGTTATTTTAGTTTGCTGCATTTCACCTTCAAAAGACCATGAGAATGAAGGTATTGAACGATAACAAGGATCACCCAATCAATTATTTATTTCTGCATGTTGGCAACAGATTCAAAGAATTTTATTTGATTGATCTCCTTCCTTGTTTAAATTTAAATGAAGGTTTTTTACTCAAATATAAATATGCCTTTAAAAAGTATTATGGGGTCTGCAATATAGCATTGTTGTTGAAGATCTGGAAGTTATCTCTGGATAGAGACTGCTTCAAAATGCAAACTACACCCTGCCTTATCCTTTGTAAAGAAAACATAGGCTGTAAATACACTCAATTAAATAATTATTGAGGGAAATATAAGACAATTTATTATCAAATCTCCTGAAACTACATTAAACAAGCCCTTAACTCAAACCCCAATAATTGCAGTTGCCCATAGTTCAAATAAAAGCTTAAGTTTCCTTGTATATACATTAATGCTCAATCTGCACTGCATAATTAATGCAGTTTGACACAGCTTTAACTGCCCTGGCTCAGTGCTATGGAGTATGGGGACTTGCATTTTATTTTATTTTATGTCACTTGTATACCACCTTTCTCCCAAAAAGGGACCCAAGGTGGATCACAAGATAAAAACACCTTAAAAACATTTTAAATAAAACAATTAAAATAACCCAGTTAAAGCAGTATAAAATAAAGATTAAAACATACAAAAGTTAAAACACATAATCTAGTTTTGTGAGATATTTTGCCTTCTCTCACAGAGAGCTCTGGTGCCACAACAAACTACAAATCCCAGGATTGCATAGGATGGAGCCATGACAATTGGAATAGTGTTAAACTGTATTATTTCTACAATGAGGCAGCAGCCTAAGCCTTGCACACTTTATGGAAAACCTGGTTTAGCAACTGGTTTAGCAACTTATCAACAATTCCCGTATCTCTGTAACTTTAACCTCCTGAAATGCAAGGGAGTTGTCATCCCAGTGGTGTTTTCTGAAGGCTGGCTTTTTAAAGTGGATCATCTATGCTCCCTGAAATACTTCTTCTGACAAAGAGAGAGTGTGGAGCTCACACACGGCAGTTTGCCCAAAAGCAGAGCAAACTCTCCGGCTCATGCAACCTTTTTAAGTATTACAGCTGTCCCTGGAACTCGCTGTCAGAGTTTGCTGTTCTGCAGCTAATGTGCCTATTTTTATAGCCTTCTCCTGGGCAAACGTCCTGAAAACTTTACAACATACTGAAGTCACTGTCCATGGGCATTATTCATGGCATCGGCATTCTCAGGGTACGAACTGTGTATACGGCAAAAGAGGAGAGTAGATCAATGTGTAAAGCCCAGGATTTTCCCAGTATATTGGCATAACTAAATTTTCCTCACTTCCTTCCTTCACTATGGCCTGATCCCCACTACCTTTTAAACCGGATCACAAATCGTTTGAACCAGTTCAAATGACCCCGATTCCCACTTGAATCGGTTCGCTGAAGCGATTCGGAGAGAGGGACCATGCGCTAGACCCATTTAACCTGCATCTTTTTGATGCTGATGTTTTCTGCGTCTTTTTGGATAAATCGATTCTGCACAAGGGTGAACCAGATGCGGATCAGAATCGATTTAAACTTGCCCTTCGGCCAGCTGGAGAGGGTGCATTTTGAACCAATTCATTCATGAACGTGAACCACAAGTGGGTTATTTTACAGGGAAACAATGCGATCAGGGCAAATGTAGTAGGAACCAACTTCCACAGTCAAATCGATCCATCGATTCGGATCGCAAACCGCTTTTTGTGTAAGTGGGAATGAAGCCTGTACCTTATTTAGTCAGGTGCTCACAAGTCACACATCCTTGGACTACAGCCTTAAAGCTCTCAAACAGAGGATCCCAAGCCTCCACAAACTACAGATCCCAGGAATCCACAGCAAGGAGCCATGGCAGGCGAAGTGATTTTGAAGTGCAATAATTTGTAGGGTACACGCCAGTGTGGTGTAATGGTTTGAATGTTGGACTACAACTCTGGAGACCAGGATCCCAATCCCCACTCAGCCTTGGAAATGCATTGGGTGACCTCGAGCAAGTCACACTCTCTCCGCCTTGGAGGAAGGCAAACATCTTGAACAGTCCAGGCCAAGAAAAACCCATGATAGGCTTGCCTTGTGTCGTGTGCCTTTAAGTCATTTTTTGGCAACCCTATCATGGATTTTCTTGGCAAGATTTGTTCAGAGGTTTGCCATTGTCTTCCCTTGAGGCTGAGAGCTTAGGACCTGCCCAAGGTCACCCAGTGGCTTTCATGGCTGAACTGGGAATCAAACCCTGGTCTTCGGAGTCATTCTCCAGCACTCAAATGACTATGTCACATTGACTCGCCATACATTGGAAATTACTTGGAAGGCATGCAAGAGGTAAAATCCAACTAACCAGGCAGTAGGACAATCCAGCGTCACAATGCTGCCATTCCACTTGATCCAAATGCCAAAATGGGCCCAGCTATGTGCACTATCCATCTCTTCTCCTAGTTCTTCCCTCATTCCTGGCTTTCTTGAAATACTCATGTCTCTCAGCTGCAACACACATACAAATACCTTCCAGCTACCTCTCAGATACAGGCAAAACTCTGTACTTCAGAGCCCATGAAATTAAAAAAAAAAAGAGGAGTTATTTCTGTATAATTAACAGTAAAAGAACTTGGAAGTTTTTCTAAGCCCAGACTCCCAGAATCCCCCAGCCAGCATATTAAATCATTTAATAATTAACTGGTTAAAATGAATAATAAATAACATGTTCAAGCTCTGCATTTTCATCCGGACCTCTCACCAGAGCCTGCCCTTGATATTTTAAGGTGCATGTCCCCTAGCAAGCAGCGTATGTCACAAAACTGGCTTCTGGGAAATACCAATGAGTCATAATGCCAAAAAAGATCCCAAGGTCACTCCACCGTACAGTAATAGGTTAGGATAAGGTTTGGGACTTTTGTCCATCTCCGGCCAGAGGCCCTTGGAGATCACCGACCTGTCCATTACAGGATAATGAAGAATATGCATCATGCACAAGTTCAGATTCGGCAGTGCATTATTGTTACCAAAAAAGGTGTTTCTGAAGTCCAAGCAAACATTTTTTTCTCTTCCCCCATCCCCAGCCATCTTGCAGAAATGGGCAACGCAACGAAAAGGGACTCCAGTTCGCTTTACCCAATAAGCTGTCAAGAGATAATCAAGTGGTTTGCTCAAGACAGAGCCGACGGCTCCTTAAAAGGGAAAGACAGGCAAAAAAAAGGACTTTTGCAGAATGGTGACATTCTGTTATCTGTTCTGCTACATTAAACTTTGCATTGGCAGTTTTTTAAACCACAATTCATTACCGGAGGGGAACCAGAGGAAGAATCGCTCAGTGGTGGAGCACATGCCTTGCATGCATAAAGGCTCAGGTTCAATTCCCTAGCAGCTGCTGCAGTCAAAAAACTCTCAGGTACCAAAGCTAGGAAATACTGAAAGCCACCCCAGATAATACTGGGCAAGATGAAACGAACCTCTGACTTGCTAAAACAAGGGCAAGCAACTCCTTAGTTCTTGGGACAACAACAACAAAGGAAATCCTTTCCCAGGGTCTTCTTGGCAAGATTTATTCAAGGGGGGGGGGGGTGTTACCAATGCCTCCCCCTGAAGCGGAGTGTGCGACTTGTCTAAGGTCACCCTAGTGGGTTTCCATGGCCAAACCCTGGTTTACAGAGTTTTGTATAAAATGCTCTTCTTTTTGGTCAGCATAGGAAGTGATCTGTTTTTCCCATGTTACGTCTACCTCTGATATCAAATTCGCTGTTAAAGAGTACCCAGGAACACACCTTTGTTAACTTGAGGCATCCCTGTTTATGGAGAAATGCTTTTGTTGCATATGTCTGCTGACCATAGAGGAAAAACAGAAAGTTAGGGTGATATAGTGGTCGCAGTGCTGGAGGGGTCCACGTTCAAATACCCACATTAAGCTTTGCTCATTTTACAGACAGGGTAACCAGGGGTACAAAAACAGGGATCTTTCCGCTATGTTCAGGGGAAATTCAGCAGGTAAAGCTTACCATGCCATGTGCCACCTTCTAAAATTTCCTTTTCTACACAACTTACGAAAGATGTAGATTTGTCCACTTTCCCCCCCGGACACAGAAGGGTTGCAATTATAAATATTGTAAAGTATTTAAAAGAATTCATGGCATACTGTCGTAAGGAAACAGATTTGCAGGTGCAAATAGCATGTTGAAAGAGACGCAGGGTGCCTGGAAATCAATTCAGGGCTGGAGTCGCATGGTCAGGGTGGCCAGACGTCCTCCTTTCCCAGGACATGTGTTACTTCTCAGCCTTCTCAGCAAGAGGAATTCCAAAATGTCCTCTATTTTGACCATGGCTAAGAAGCATGACTATATATTGACATGAATGTTTTTAGCTTTTATTTGGCAACACCTTACGTTTTTCTTGAAAATCCTACATTTTGCAGGTGACATGTTCTCTTTTGTGGTTATGACATCTGCTCATTCTGTGCAAAAACCCAGGCCTACCTGTGCAGCTGAAAGGAAAATATGTCACCCTGTACTCCTTGGAGGAACGGTAAAAAATTTTTAAAAAGTAATAAAATGAAAGAAACAAAACACTGAATCTATTGTCACTGCCACTGGACAGAACTGAGAAACACTTTTAAACACCTATTGATTTCAAGACACATAACAGATCTGTGTGCAGAATTATGGCAGCTCAGTGCTTTTTATAATCATTCCCCCCGGTCCAAAGAAATGGGCTCAGAAAATTGAGATACTAAACCTGTTGTTTTGTTTCCTAAGTGATCTTTTTACAACATTTGATTTTAAAAGAATCACTTGCTGGGATAAACAGAGAGAGTGGAGACAGCCACATTCATTTAAAATGTTTAATATTTTAACGGAAGGAAAGTGCAAAATCACAACAACCTGAAACCATCACAGAGATGCACACCGCATTGTTAACTAACCAAGGGCCTTTTCACACTACACAGTTATACCACAATGATACCAGTTTTATCTGCCATGGTAATATTGTACGAAATCCTGGAATAGAGGATTCTTAGTATTATCTGCCAGAGTTCTAGCATTTCCCCAGATGACAAAACTTCAAGGTTTCATAGGATGCAGCCATGGCATTTAAAGTGGAATCGTAGTGCTATAATTGTGTAGTGCGAAGAAGTCCCAGAACAAAAAAAGGGCCTACAAAGTCCCATGTGACATTAAACCACCCAGTTTCGACATGTCCACAACCTTTGAAAACACCTGCTAAGAGCAATCTTTAGCCTACACCGGGGAGGAGGAACCTTTGGCCTTCCAGATGCTTAGGACTGCTACTTCCAGAAGTCTTACCCGACATTGGCAATGGTAAGGGATTATGGTAGTTGCAGTACAAAACAGCAGGCACTCCACAACAGCTCCCCATTCCCAGCCTACAAAATTGCAGCTCTCACACTGGAATCCAAATGAATTCCTTCTCTATTTCATTTGCATGGATATTAAATATTTCAAGCCTTATGGCCTCTGTCCAGCTCTGCTGAAGCCAAGGGAACAATTTGGGTGTAATTAACTCAGTTCCTATTGTCTTCAGAGGAACTGAGTTCTGACTATTCATAGCTGGACACAGGTCTGTGTTATTATAGTTAACGCAGATTAACTGCGACAAAGCTTCGCCAGAAATGGAACTGGCTTCCAAAATGTGCTTAAGGATTGCAGCAATTAAAAAGGAAAGAAAATAAAGTGCCCCATTTTTTAGGTGAATAACCTCAAGCCTATAGTCTACTACGTGAAATATTCTCCCCAAAAACAACTCCACGCTATTAATCCTCCATTAAAGAAAACAATGTTTTATTAAGCCCTGTGAGGCAATGTCATCTTTCTAGCGCTATGCTACTAAAACACAACTTTTAAATTGGGACAGATCAACATCTATGCTTTTGCTCGATTCGCATGCTGGTTTCTATTATTTTTATTTCTTTGCTCCCAAGAAAATACAGCTGACGGCGGCCTGTCGTCTCCATCCTCTATGTAAAAAAAATGATATGACAGGCGAGACCTGAGTCAGCTGTATTCTCTCTGGATCAAACAAATAAGAAATAAATCAGGCTAAGCCCCAGCTTTGTGCTAGCAGAGCTACATGAAAGAAAACGTTGTTGCAGGTGTTGCAAAACTAATGAAATACACTTACGTGTCGGTGTAGAAAACTAATGAAATATATTTAAAGTGCATGCCTGAATTTAAGCATCCAATGGTTTTAACTGCTACGGTCAACTATGGGAAGAGCCACATCCGAGTTCAATCTCAGGGACCTTCAGCAAAGGCTAGGAAATACCTCTTGAAATTGCCTTCCTGAACCTGGGGAAGATGGGAGCTTGAATCTAATTCTTCCAGGATGCACCAGGTTGGTAAGGCTCCCTTACGGTGCATCTACACTGTAGAAATAATGTAGTTTTATCTACCATGGCTCCATCCTACAGGATCCTGAAATTTGTAGCTTTGGGAGGAACCAGCACTCTTTGTAAAACTACAGATCCTGATGGAGCTGCAGGACAAGGTGGTGCCAAACTGTTTTATTTCGACAGTGTAAATGCACCTTTAGCCCCTGGCAATACTGAGACACAAAGACCAAATATTATTTTGCATATAAAGTCTCCACTGGCACACTACTCTTGAGAAGTGGAAAAAGCAGAATATGTTTGCAATAAAATCTGCCTGTCCTAACACACTACATATTTAAAAATAACTCTAATCTCTTTCATTGGAATAGAAAGACCTTAAGTAAGGAATCTGTGTGGTTGCTAACTTCAAAGCTCCTGGTCTTTTTTTATGGTTATTTCTCTTTAAACCAAACTTGGAGTGGACAAATAGAGAAAGTAGGAGGAAGCATTAATTTTTTCTGTAAAGTGAGTGGTACACCCTATTAGTACTTTTAATGTTTAAACATGGGGGCAGGTTTGCCAGTCTACATGGGGGCCATGGAGTGTCCTGTGCCACCACAAGCTCCCATAGGATCCCCTAAAACTGGTATCCATTGGCATACTGATTCATAGTATCAGTAATGAGTTTTTTACATTGTGAGCTGAATTTAAACAACTGAGTTTTTTAAATTGTCTGCTGAAAAATAACTGTATTCCACCAAGAAAACCTACTTCTAAGGTATCTGGTCTTGTGGTGAATCACTGTTTTGGCTTCAAACTACCCCTCAAACACATGAAAAGCTGTGAAAATAGTATCCCGAGACGGTCAAAATGGCATGTCTCGTTTTGGGAAAGGAAAATAAATGGCCCATGTAGGATTGTGGGGGCCTTGAAAACTAGCCTTTTGACCATGCCCACCCTTACTAAAAAGGCATGCTTCACTGGTGCAGATGGGTTTAAAAAGAGATTAGACCAATTTGGAGACATTACCTATGAATCAGTATTCCAATAGTTACCAGTTGCTCAGGAGCAAGAGGGGAAGATCACAAGAATGAGCTTCCTGAGACTGTCCTGTTGGCCGCTGAGATGTTGGACTGTTTCAGTTCACATCAGGAGCTGTGGCCTTGTGTTGAGTATCATTTTTATCACACACAACTAAGCCACACAACTAAGCCAGCCTATATTGTGACCATCTCTCACTACATCTTGCATATGCATGTGATTAGAAACTGATACAAGAAAACATTCACATTTCGTGGGCTCTATCATGATTTGATATCTTTTTCTCTGCACTGCAGACCACTGGTTTTGTGGCATTAAGGTTTGTAAGGTTGTTGATGGGACAGGGCTTTTGTAACGTTAAGCCCAGATGGAGAGAGAAGTCGGTTGAGATACGACAAAATTGGGTGAAACTCAGCAAACATTCGCATTTGGGGTGCAAACTCAATTATTATTCATATCTGTTTCTCAGCACTGAATGCAGCTGGGCTTGGGGCTTTATGTTAAGGTTTGTAAGGTTGTATATAGGGCTCTTGTAACCAGGCTCAAACGGATAAAGAAGTAGGTTGAGGTACCATAAAATTTGGTTAAACTGGGCAAATGCTTCTCAGAGGAGAGGCGCGGAGAATGACTGCAACTGAAAATTCCAGATTAAAAGGCAACGGAAGATAGGTAGCTTTGACCAGCTTCATCAAGTTGTACAGGACTTTGTCCTGCTTCTCAATCTGTTACAAGAGCCTTATCCTGTATCCAACCCGGCAACCCTACTCTGCTGAAGTGCTGAAGCTGGTTCCAGTCTCAAAATGATGTATGAGAGCTGGAAACGAGATTTTAGCACAGTTTAATGGTGAACACACTAATTGTGTGCATACTATAGTTGCCTACTCTACAGCCCCTCTGCAGTGCAGGTAGACTGCTCAGTGGAGTCCACTTTAAAAAGGATGATCATCTTTAAGCCCAGCATCTTTAAACCCAGGCATGGATTTCATTGCTGAAGCTTTTCTCCTGCACTTGAACTCTTGTTTTTGTAGCCATGCATTAACAGGTGGCTGTGGTAATCCCAACAAAAGTGACACGGTGAAGTACGTGCGGATGTATGTGACAGCAAAATAATAATAATGGTAGTAAAGTGTTATTTTCCACTATCATCTCAGTGTCTCCACTGCCCCTTCCTGCATTCATTTGGTCTGGTGAAGGGACACCGATCAATGATGGAGCACATGTTTTGCCTCTCCAAAGTCATAGGTTCAATCCCTGAAATTTCCTTGTACAGCCCCAAACGTCTCCTGTCTGAAACATGGAAACAGCTCCCAGACCCATAGACAATACTGAGCTAGATGGAAGAATCATCCAACTCAGATTAAGGCAGCTTCTTGCTTTCCTATTTGGTCACTCCCTCCTGGAAGGTATATCTGACAACACAGTGGTTTCTTGGGTTGCTTGGTGCCACACCATTCACTTATTTTGTGGTAAATACATTTTATAACAGTCTGTGCATAATTTGCCATTATAAAGGCCACTTCTAAGCTTAATAAATGGGACAGAGGATCTTCCTGAACATTCTCTCACACCAAGAAAAATGAAAACACTTTTTGCCTTAAAGATAACCTTTTGGAGTCCCTGGCATAAGCCAAGTGTCATCGTCTGACATCTGAACCCATCCATGTTCATTCAAAAGAGCCTGTTTAAAAATAATACTGCTGTGTAGGAAATCAAATTACTTATTATAGAAGTGTTCCATTTTTAACAAGTCTACAAGTGTCCTGTTTTTTAGCAAGTGGCATTTAAGCTCCTAAACAGAGAACTTTGAAAATCTTATTTTTCAGAACCAAGGTCCATTATCATCATCCTCTTCCTCTTCCTTCTCATCATTCAGGTAAAGAAGGGCAATTTTCTTCTCATCAGAAATCACTGATCTTTGGTCTACCATCCTTTGCAGCTGAACAGTTTGATCAAATGTCAACTCCTCTGATCGTTGTCCATTTTCAGCCTCTTTCTGCCCATCCTTTCTGGTGCTTTCCAATTGATGGGCCTCTGCTCCTTTCTTGCTTGGTACAACAATTGTAGCTTCTTGGCCTCCACCTGCCACATTGGTTACATCCATCTGAAAAGTAAAAGATGCTTCCTTAGGTCCTATCTTTATATGTCCAAGAGATTTGCTGCTTTCTGAGGGCCCATCTGTTGGAGAAAGTTCAGCAGCGCCGAATCTCAACGTTTCAGAAACAGGGCCATGGAATACAATCTGCTCTCTAGGCGTTTCATTAGAGCTCAGTTGGATATGCCGTGTTGATCTACTAAGCTCTGAGGGACCTCCTTCTTCCAAAACGTCTTCTCCTAAGGAACTCACACCAGAAGATTCTGAACCTTGGTACATTATACGCTCACTACTCTGAATTTCCTTTTGCCCCAGTTTAATGTGCTTTATTGACCCTTCAGAGGAAAAGATTTGTCCCTGTTCACTGAACTTCAGAGGTTGTTCAGAAATGGGCCCGGTAAAAACAATTTGCTCAGTAACAAATTCCTTTGGACTTAATGTGATGTGTTTGACAGTGGTATTTGTAGTCAGCATCCCCTCTTTGCTGTCTTGATCATGGCCTGGTTCAACTGTCTTGTGGAGAGATTCTTCATAACCAGTTTGGTCTTTCTGTCCTATCCTAATGTGTCTTGCCGACTCTTCAACCTGAACATGGCCCCTAGCAGCGCTGACCTCTGTCGATCCAGGAAGGATGCCTTCATATACAATATGCTCAGTGTGTACTTCTCTTGGCTCTATCCGAATGTGCCTTATTGTCCTGCTGGATTCTGCTGGTCCTTTTATTTGGAAAAGGGTCTCGCTGGTCTGATTTGATGACAAATCTGAAGCTGGCCCCTCAAAAACTGCTTCTTCAACAATCTGTTTTGAACCCAACGTGATGTGCTTTGAGGACCGGACATCTGTTGAAATTTGTGTCTGAGCAGGACCTTCAGAATCATGTACTTCCACAGTTTTATGAACAGGTCCTCTATAAATTATTTTTTCTGTGGTCTGAACTTCTTCAGGGCCATGTCTGAATTCCCTTATGGACTGACTGACATTTGCTGATGCTTCCGTCCCCAAGTCACTCCTTCCAAACTCTAGATTTTCAGAAACAGGACCTTCATATAGAACTTGCTCAGCTCTGTGGATTTCGGTTGGGCCAACCACAATTTGCCGTACACGTCTGTTAAGATCGAATGACCTTTGCGAAGGATATGCTTCCTCTCTGCTATCAGTTTCCATGGTTTCGAAGACTGGGCCTTGATGGATAACTTGCTCATTGGAAAGATACTGTATGTCACCAGAGCTGCTTAGTTTGGCCGAATTAGAAACCGTTTCTGTAGTCCAAGGTACAGAAGAAACATCTATACCAACTTTATTTCTATCTGCAGCACTACTTTCCAAGTGTTTCCTGTATTCATCAAAATCACCTTCACTTGTTGATTCTGTGGGCAACCTGATCTCGCCAGCCACATCTTCACCAAGCAATTCTGGGCTAAACTGGTCAGACTCGAGTGTCTGGGATAGATTGACTTCTGCAACTATAGTAACCAATCCTCCTTTTTTGGTGTGCTCCACTTTTTTAATATCTACTTCCAGGCTACTGGAACCAGCTTCACTTTCTTTTGTTAACACAGAGAGTTCCTGTTTTACACTTTCTGGAAAAGTGTCATCAAGCTTTTCTAGTGCTTCTTTCAACTGATGCTTAGGGTCCTTTGACTCCTGAGAGAAGAGACTTTTTATCGACTCCTGGAACTCATGTGGGATTTTAATCTCCTTCTCAATAACAATGGATTCAGCATGTGCCACCTGCTCCTTTGGAGCATCTTCCTTTGAAATAAAGGCACTTGCCTCTCCCCCCATCACCTGGTAGATTAACTCTGGTGACCCTGTACTTTCACCTATCTTTGTTTGAGATCCTTGAAGAAATTCATCTTGCCATGAGTATTTAACAGTTGATTCTTCTTCAATATGGATTTGACCGTATATGGAGCTTTCATTGTCCACGGGGCCCAAGGGATGCTCATCCGGAGTAGACACAAAGTACTTTTCTTCATCAACTACGTCATCCCCCTCAGCTACTTCTTCAACATGGGTCACAATCACATTGGGTTGTTTTTCCTTTACGTCTCTGTCAAAATATGTGGTATGTCTCTCTTCATCGCTATGGTATGGACGTTCTGTCATACTAGGGAACATATCCTCTGCTTCCTCCACTTCAAATGGTGTTGAAAACTCCATGCGTTCCTCAGCTGAAGAACCTAGCGGCTCTTCAACAATTTCAACGTGAACAGTCCTTTTGTCTTTGCCTTCTTTCACCCGAGCATTAATCATGTCTTCTACTACACCTTTGGATGGAATTCCCTTACTGTCTTCCATCACTTTTTTAGCATCTTTCTTTAAGAAACTTACCAGGTCAAAATCATCAGAAACATCCAGGTCATCTTGGAGGGTAGCCTGTACATTGAATTCAGTCTTTAATTTTCCATCCTCTAAAACTTCTTTCTTCTCAAAGGCGGTGGCTTTGGTAGCAGGGAGAGGTCCTGCTTCAGAAGACTTTTGCACAAAACCTTTAAGGATGTCTGAAACAATGTTTTCTGCTATACTTTCTGTAAGTAAGCTATCCATCCTAGACCTTTTGTCTTCACTTATGCTATCTTCATTACGTTCCCTGGTGAGTTTAAATGGGGTTTCACCCTTCTGACCTCCTTCAGAAGATGGTCTATGTTCTGTATTATTGATCTTCAATGTTTGGCCACGACTATGCACATCCAACTGGAGAGGGATCTCAACAGCTTCTTTGCTTTGGGTCACCATGCTCACATTTCTCTCCTTTTGAAACGAACGACTTTCCTCCATCTTTCTATCTGCTGGAATATTTTTTTCTGATGCATCTTTTCTAATCTGTTCTTGCCATATGACATCCTTGGGTTTTGTATCTGCCATAAACCTGTCATTTGTTCTGTTATGTATAAGGGTAAATTCTTGCCATGTCTGCTTCTTCTCATCTTGCTTAATTTCAGTTTTCGGTTCAAAGGTAGCATTTCTTTCTACTCTAACCGATTTCTCTCTAAACCTCTCGGTATCAGAAGCTGTTCTTTCTTTGGCTAGTACTTCTTTTTTCTCGCTTTCTTCTAGCAAAACAGTCTTCCCCTCTTTCACCAACTTACTGTCTTTGATCTGATCATTCGCTCTAGGATGAGTTCTCTCTACGGTTTTCTCGTATTTAGTTTCTCTTGAACTGGAGCTCAGGCTGTGAGATGGAAAAGCCGGAATACTAACTCTGGTTTTCACATTTTCCGATATATTTGGACTTACGGTATGTTTCTGCATACTTGTTGATTCTTTTGCAAAAGACAGAGTACTTCCAGCTTCAGTTCTTTTTCTTTCAGGAAGGATTGTTTGTTTAGTTCCACTTGCTGGGCTAATAAGATAGGGTTGAGTAAAGGTCCGGACCGCTCTTTGCTCTGTCCGAGTTGCATCCCTTTTGATAGCAGCTGGAGGATGATACTCTGGTCTGAAAGCATCTCTCCTTAAAATTTTCCCAGGAGCAGCTGCCTGCGTTCTCTCGGTTTTTGTTTGAGATGAATAAATCGCAGCGGTGCTAATATTTGTTAAAGGGGATTTATATCTTGTATCAACATTCTGGATTGCCGGGAGAGCTCTTTTTCCTTTCTTCTCTTGATAAGCTGAATGGCGGTTGCTGTATTCATAAAGCATGTCCCGGACACCTGCCAGTAGATAAAACAAATTAAAATCATGACCCTTAATACAATATGCTTAAGTAATGTTCAAACACAGAAGCACAATAGGTTGATATCTAATTGCAGCAATAACACTTCTGTGAAAGATGGACTCTGTATTGCAATCCAAACCCATTCAAATCATGCTTGTCTTCCCAAAACATATAATAAATGTGTACAGCTATATGATATCAGTAGGCTACACATTTGCTTACAGGTCCTTTGCCTCATTGACCAGCAAAGTAAATGTGATTTGCACATAAAGAAGCAAATAATATTGGTACATCTGCATGCAATTTCATGACCAACAAACTCATAACAAATGTCAGGAATTTATTACAAAGTAAATTATAACACCAGGTATTCTATGCTGCCAACTGCTAATCCCAGACATATACCTTCTGCTTTCAAAGTCAGCTGAGGGCTATGAAATTCAGTGGGTAAAATCTGGGGTATGTGAATGCTACATTTTCCAAAATAAAACTAGAAAGTTACACCAGTGCAATCCAAATTTTGTTGCAAGGGAACTGGAATTATACAAATTTGTACAATTTATTCTGTACTCCTATCATTTTAATTCACAGCTGATACATCTGTAATAATTTACTCTGATTTAAGTGTTTTGCATCCTGTGAAACCGAGGTGAGCATTTGAGGGGGGTATAAAAGACCTCCCTCCCCAAATACCCCCAAAAGCCCTTTGGGGTGTGTGGAGGGCATTTCCCCCATGTTTGGAGCCCCACCGGGCCAATTTAGACCCCCCAAAAATATACATACATACATACATACTGTATATACACACACCATATATACTCGACTATAAGTCGACCTCATGTATAAGTCGAGGGCGAGTTTTGTGGCCAAAATTATGGATTTTGCTATGACCTGTGGCTAAGTTGGGGGTAAAATTTAGGGGCATATAGCAAAGGATCTAAAAGATGAAACAAAATAAAACAATGTCAAAGAACTTATAAAATTCCAGCAGACATAACTCTATGTGCTTAGTCTTAAAGCTGGATGGATGAGAGAATACAGAAGGTACGCACTTTCACGTCAGATTATACTTTTGCTTTTCAGCAGGGGATGGTTCCTTCTTTTAAATAAGAGTTAAGTTACAGTACTTACATTGATCCGTGGATTAGTCGACTCAGGTTTTTTGGGTCAATTTTTTGACCTAAATTTCTAGACTTATACATAAGTATATATAGTATATATGTATATATATAGAAACTGGAAGTGAACAAGAATATAATTCAGAGATAGGCAACCCTTGGTCTTCCAAATGTTGCTGGATTGCAATTCCAATGAGCCCCAGCCAGGATAGCCATTGATCATGGGAACTGCAGTACAACAGGAGCCACTCCTTACTAAGGTGAAAATGATGGCTACATATCTCTTCCCTTCCCTGATCTTAAATGAATAAATATTGGTTAGCAATTCAAACCTGGTGGTAATTTCCTTCCATGCTCTTCATCCCACATAAGAATCCACTGACTGCTCTCTCCTTCCAGCAAAGCTCTGTAACACCAAAATAAATGAATGAATAAATAAATAATAAAAATAATAATGTTTTATTAAGGATTTTTTTAAAAAAAATTAAATGGCTAGTTAAGTCTCCCTTATCTGAAATACTTGGGACCAGAAGTGTTTTGGATTTTTTTCAGTTTTCGGAATATTTGGATATACATCATAATATCTTGGAGACGAGAACCAAGTCTAAACATGAAATTCATTTATGTTTTGTATATACCTTATACACATAGCCTAAAGGCAATCTTATATACAATATTTTTAATAATGTTGGGCATGAAAACGATGCATAAAATTATGGTTTGTGTCCACTGAACCATCAGAAATAAGCAACGGTATCACTATCGCACCCACCCATATGGACAATTTTGGATTTTGCAGTACTTTTGATTTTGGGATTCTGAATAAGGGAGACACAACCATTTGCTAGAGTTTGAAAATCTTTATAAATCGGGATGTACTGGAATTCAGCCTTTAAAGAGAAAAAGATTGACTGTACAATAAGGACTTCCTTTTTACAACTGCTATTATCAGGACATTACAGCAGTTGTTTCAGATACTGTTCTCTCGCTTGTTAAAACCTACCAGACTCATGCTGTGGAACTGAGGTGGAAAAGTCTATTCTTATGTCATTTTAAGAAAGTGCTCTATTGGAGAATCAAATACAGAATTAAGGAACAATAAATCTGCCCCAAGATGATGGGATGAATGCCTCACAGCATACTGAAAACTGTAATAATCCCGACGTTTTCCAAGTGCAGGTTTTAAATTCAGCGATCATTAAAGACAACAAGCAATTTAAGCAATTTCGTTTCTAACACTTGGTTGAAACATTTTGAGTTTCACACTGGCATGTGTTTTGAACAGATAATACAGAACAGCTACTTTAAGATCCAAAAGTGCTCCGTCTGGAAGAGTCTGATAATTGGAGCTTCAAGCTCCTGGAAGGCAATTCGAAATGCTGAGACACTGGCCTTTTTAAAAAATAAACACAGTGAAACAACCCAAGGTACGGTTGCCGTTGCATTCAATCTGACTACTTTTCTTCTAGTTTACTTAGGGCTTTATCACACTGGACGAATCCTGGGCAAAAACTAGATTTAAAAGTAGAAAAACCTCACAAACGCATGGGATGTTTTTCAGACGACGTTTGCCCAAAAGAGAAATAATGTGAAAATAACCAGAACAGAAAGTTGATAAAAACCGACTCCTTTTTACTTTCCAAAAGTAAATTCCAAAAGTAAAAAAAGGAGTCATTTTTGTTGACTTTCCGTACGGGTTACTTTCACATTATTTTTCTTTCAAGCAAACACACCCCATATTTGTGGGTGTTTTCTGAATTTTAAAATCCCGTTTCTGCATGGGATTTCAGCAATTTCCCTCTGTATGATAAAGTCCATAAAGAGGGATTGTAGCCACACAGCTTCATGGATGCATAACCAGTTTAAAAGTAACTACTGCAATGGTTGAGGTGGCTGGTTAAGTAGAAACCACTGGAAGAAGGAAAGCCAGTTCTGTTCAGGGTAAAACTTAAATATCTATTGGGAAGAAAACGCTTCCTCGGTGGAATCTCCTTCTTTGGAGGTTTGCCATCAAAGCTTGGATGGCCGTCTGTCAGAAATACGTTGATAGTATATTAATGCATGGCAAAATGGAGTTGGATTGGATGGCCTTGGAGGGCCCTTTCAATTCTATGATTCTATGATCTCCTATAATTTTCAGCACATTGAAATCATTCACACCCAGAACTCTTCTATTTGCTGTGTCTGCATTTCCGTCCATCACTTTGCCTGACCTTTTTTATTTGGATGCTGAAACCGTATTTCTAAATCCGCCAGTGAAGTTTTAAGTTGGAATTTGGGGACAGCACAAAATGTCACGGGAGGACAGAATTGTTATTGGGGCGACACAACCACACGTTTTGTCTCAGCACTGCCAATAAGCCCAATTTTGTCCATTTATTCTCCAACTTGAACTTCCAGTTCTTTAAGCCAAGGGATCTTGCAGAACCTTTGAGACGAACTGTGCAAAAGAAGTTGTATCATAAGCTTTCGTAGATATGTGCAGCTGAAGGCATCCATAGTTTCTTGTGGATTTTTCGGCCTATGTGGCCATGTTCTAGAAGAGTTTATTCCTGACATTTCGCCAGCATCTGTGGCTGGCATCTTCGTAGATTTGGTCTATTTCCTAAGATGCAGACTAAAATGTTAAGGAATGCTTATGCTACAACTTCTTTCGCACAGCTCCAAAACGCACTGCAGAAATAATCCCATTTGAGACTGCTTTAATTGTCCTGGCTTGGTGCTACTGTTTTCCTGGCAAATGCAGTTTATTGTGGCTCTCTGGCAGAGAAAGCAAAATGTCTCACAAAACTACAGTTCCCAGAATTGCCTAGCATTGAGCCAGGGCAGTTAACGTGGTCTCAAACTGGATTATTTCTGCAGTGTATTTTGGACCGCAGTTTGTCTCAAAGGTGCTGCAAGATCCTTTTGCACAGTGATATTCCAGACCAACATGCTATGCCTCTGAATTCCAGCTCCTTGACGTCTTTGGAGAATTTCCTTTTAAATGCAGAAAGGCACCTAGATAGCAGTTCCCTGTTATGAGCAAGCTTTGGGATAAAACACATTGTGCAAGCATACAGTTAAGATTTTCCTTGAGCTTTTTTATTTTTTAAGGATAAAGACAGAACGTCTCCTTGTTCTCCAAGGATGATGCTCCTGAAAAATTCCATTACGAAGAATAATTGCATGATCTTCCCCATTTCTGTTCCTTGAGGAAGTCCCTGAAAGCGTTAACTGGAAAGCAGGAATGCGGGAAGTTTGACTAAAGGATTTTTGGCGGATGATAAAACAACAGTTTGCTTAGTTGCTAGAGCAACGAATGGAGTCACTAAAAATAATTTCCAAGCAATGCACTGTATAAGGCAAAGGGCAGCAGGACACAGGAGTGAACTGAATCCCAAAGCATGACGGCTGGAAACAAGCTGAGCATTAAAATTAAAAAAAACTCCACTTAAAAGGTTTGTTTGTGTGTGTTTTAAAGGAATGAGGAATTCAAGGATGCCAAAGTGGTTCATTGTTTCGAGCAAATCTATGTTTGGGCAAGTTGACAAAAGGAGTTTTTGCCACCAATTTTTTCCTTACACAACTGGCGACTGGCCTGCCAAGTCAACCAGCTGTATGCAGGCAACTTTTGAAGCAATTCCAACAAGAATGGCAGATTTTTTTTTCAGAGACGCTGCATCCACACTGCAGAAACAATCCAGTTTGACACCACTTTTAACCTCCATGGGTCAAAATGGTGTGGAATTCGGGGGGTTTGTCGTTTTGTGGGACATTTAGCCCGAGAGCTCTGGTGCCACAGAAAAATGAAGCCAATGCTGCCACTTCTCACTCTAAGAGAAAAGAATTATTTAGAAATAAAATAAAACCATTATTATAAAATTTTTACTATCAATTTTTTTAAAGGTATAGGGTTAAATAACTTCACTTCATTAAAATATGGAAGGATTTCAAAGGGACCAGAGACTCATTTACTGAGATTTGTTTTGTTATTTTCCTTTTAAATCATCTGTCTTCATAGAGATCTGGATGGAGGCCATCAAGCAGTTGGGGCAACCGAGAAGACAGTAAGTGATCGGTTACCATTTGGGAAAATTTATGAGCAGAACTGGCATCCTAACAAGATGAAAAAACTTTTGGAAACTTCCTCTCTCTGTGTCCCTTATTCTCTTTGTAAAAGAAGGCAGAAAAACTTCACACACTATCAAATCATTCTCAAGTTGACCAGCAACACCAGGGTCGAATGGAAAACTCATTATAAAACATTTCCTGCGGCATTTATTTTTAAAAATCAAGCAACATTTCTTGATTTATTATCCATCCTATATGAAACAGGGAGACCTGGTGAAAGCCTCTTAAGACATCTTACAACCAATCCTCGAGATTCAATTTTTTGTCCAGTTTAGCTGAAATGTCTTGTCCAAAAATTAAGTTCAAGTCAGCTTGGATAAGAACTCTGCGTCATCAAAGTGATTTGTTATAACTGCAGAGTAGAACTTCTGCGAATTGCTTCGATCACAGTTCCTAATGCAAACTTTCCTATCACGCAACTTCGCTGTGTATTTAACTGTAAAAATTCCACAATGCTATCTCTGTGCCTACACTGTAAAAATTATGCAGTTTGGTACCATTTTAACTCCTGTAGCTCCATCTTATGGAATCCTGGAATGTTTAGTCTCTTGCCTTCTCTGCTTTGTGGTGCCTCGAAAACTGCAAATCCCAGGATTCTGTACGATGGAGCCATGGCAGCTAAAGTGGTGTCAAACTGCATTATTTCTACAGTGTAGGGGCAACCCAAGTGTAGCTATACTATATTATTAAAGCACCTTGATGCCCCTTGAACTGTCATGGTTCTATCCAAAGGAATCCTGGGGACTGCACTTTGGTGAGAGAATTCCCTGCTAGAGAGCTTTTCCTGTTATATTTCAGAAGTGTGCTCTCAGTAATTTTAGGAACAATGACAGAAAACCTCAAGTCCCCTGGAGCGATCATTTTAAAATGGAATAAATTATAGTAATTGCCTCCAGTTTTCAAGCACCAGCTAACAATGAGGCTTGCAGCACTAAACTTCTCAGGCTATTCAAAGTCCAAAGGCAGCCCCAGATAAATCACTGCAGTAATCCAGTCTGGATGGAAGCGGGGCATGGATAACTGACACCAGACCCACTGTCTCTGGGAAAGGCCAAAGTTGGCAAAGGGAATTCCTTGCTATAGACAAGGACGCATCCAGAGAAAGTAATAGGGCCAAGAATATCCACAAACAGGGACACCTGCTGTTTCAAGGGAATACAGCTATGTCTGAGTACACTTCATGCCCACATTCCCCAATTCTCTGACCAACAGCTCTTCCATCTTATCTGGATTCAATTTGTACATTCCCCCATCCATCCCTGAACTGATTTAATATGATCATAAGAGAAGGAAGAGACCACAAGGGCCACCCAGTCCAACCCCATTCGGCCGTGCAGAAATGCACAGTCAAAACACTCCTGACAGATGGCCATCTGGCCTCTGTTCAAAGATCTCCAAAGAGATCTTTGTTGAACAGCTCTTACTCTTACTCTCTTATTCTCTTACTCTCAGGAATTTCTTCCTAATGTTGAGGAGGAATCTCTTTTCCTGTAGCTTGAACCCATTGCTCCATGTCCTAATCTCTGGAGCAGCAGGAAACAAGCTTGCTCCATCCTCAATATGACATCCTTTCAAATGTTTAAACATGGTTGTCAAGTCACCTCCAAACAAAGGTCGTACAGGCACACACACACTTAAATGTTAAGACAGGTTGCTCCTGATCCACTTTTGTCGTTGCTGCTTTTGTCCAAATTATTGATCCCAAGCAAGAACCTTCAAACTTGCCCCTTGTTTTCCCTTTATCTCTACAAATGAAACAAAATTCCATAGAGAGATTTTAAATGCATCTTTTAGGACATCACCTGTTGCTTTTATGATGCTTACCTGTAAGTGGCAATTTCAAGGCTGAGCCCCGCTTTCACCTGGAGGAGCTCATGGTAGTCCTTTAGATACTCTGCAATGGACATGGTCAAGTACTGCTTTTCTTCTTCAAGGGCTTCAATTATCATCTAAACCAAAACACAAAGAAAGCTGTATACGCTGTAACACAGGGTGAGCTCAGATAGCTAAAATCTCTTGCAACAATTAAACTTTTAGGACTCAAAAGCAAATCTAAGAGGATACGGGGTCTCCCTATTGAGAGAAAGAGAAGACAAAAATGATAATAAGTAAGGACCTGTTTGCATGGCCCAAATAAAAACATCCTTTCCCTGGTCCTCTGGGCAGGGAGTTTGGACAACTCAGGGCTCATTCCCGGAGACTGGTATGAACAGTCCAGATGATGTCCAGCCAGTTCAGCACCAAACCTAGGGTACAACACCCTTAAAACAGATTTTACAAATTGTTTGTTCCAGAAAATTCGGAGCCCCCCACTGTGATGCCAGGCAGCTGTTTGTACATGTGTTGTTTGCTCTGAGGTCAGTGATACATGCAACCATGAGAATGATGCTGGGCACCTAATTCTGACCTCAAGGCAAGTGATGCACCACCACCGTGGATGAAGCATAGTGGGATGCGCATGTAAATAGCCACTCAGCATTGCAATAGTAACAGGATATTTGAGGCCAGGATATTTAGGGCTGCTCTCAAAGTACTCTGGCCCATGCAGAAACCACCTAGGTTCAACATTTTGGTTCATTTCAGATATCCCTCCCCCCAAGTAAGATCACCCCCAATCTAAAGCAAGGATTCATGTGATAACATATGGGCAGGGAACCCAGGCAGGCTTTGCTTCATCGCCTCCACCATCTCAGTTATTTCTAGGTATATGACTGTCAGAGGTGGTGCATCCAAGGGTGAGCCCACTTGCCAAAGTTAGGTACACAACATCTAAAGTCCAATTGCTTTGGGACATGAGGCTGAAAATCCCACAACCACCTCTTCCCATCCTTGCAAGTAAAAATACAAAAACAATGGCGTGTAGTGGTAATAATGTGCCGCTTTTCATCAGACGCAAAACCTGCTGACTGAAGCAGCTGCCTCATTCTTCGTAATGGTAAGGCAGGCAATTGAACAGGGAGACCAGAGTGGGCATGTCCTACTGACGTTCTTACAGGTTTTTAGGCTAAGGGATAGCAACTAGCTCCGGTTGGCCTGGTGACTTTCCTGGCTAAATGGAGATTTAAACATGGTTTCTTTATTTCTTCTCTGATATTCTGATCACTACACTATACGAAATCAAAGTGTAATCAGTTCTGAATAGTACTAACTCGCTGTCAGCTGACATAAATCTCTCTCTTTATCCTACTACCTAAGATCCTTTAATGGGACATGTTGGCTAAAACAGACACCTTGCGCATGCAAATCATGCTCCCTGCAACTGACCTTTAAACCTGTATTGGGCATATTCATAGAGGAAAAGACTATCATTGACGTGGAGTCGAAGGCTTTCATGGCCAGCATCCATAGTTTTTTGTGGAGCTTTCAGGCTATGTGGCCATGTTCTAGAAGAGTTCCTTTCTGATGTTTTGCCAGCATCTGTGGCTGGCATCTTCAGAGAATGAAGAGAATCTTCTCTGAAGTTGCCAGCCACAGATGCTGGTGAAACATCAGAAAGGAACTCTTCTAGAACATGGCCACATAGCCTGAAAGCTCCACAAAAAACTATCAATGACTTTCAGAAATGTTTTAGATGTCTATTCTTGAATGACAGGGGATGGATTAGATCGCCTCTGTGGTTCCTTCCAGCTCTAATATTCCATGAAGCTATATATTATCTCTAGTACCAAGGCGTCTCTCATAACTAATGGCAGGGGAATGGGAGCAGGAGAGTACTACAGTCCTACTTTTGGCTTTCCAAGAAGCATCTGGTTAACCACTGTATGGATGGAATCCGAGAATAGATGGGCCCTTGCTGTGATCCAAGACGGTTCCTTTTATGTTCTTATTACCAATAGCCCCTCACCAATATGGCCATTTTGGACAAGAGAGAAACAGGCACATCAGACAGGAAGGGAGGATCAAGGTGACTCAGAGGAAGAAGTGACTGGTCTGGGCTGCAAGGGAAATAGAAAGGAAGGTGCACCCTAGTTGGAAGAATACCCTCATTTCCTTCCCCTTCATGATCCAGACCAGATGCTTCTTCATTTTCTGAGTCACTCTATCCAGCATCTGAGCCAGAAAATGATTGTAGCTGCAAACCCCTGGGACTTGTCAGCTGCTGGGACTTGACTACTACTGGAGCAAGGGAGTGGGCATGAAGCTGTGAAGGCTAAGCTTCGTTCAGGATCCCAGCCATTTATGTTGTTCTTCTCTGCTGCTGACTGCAGGTTTTTTAGACTCCAGAGATCTCCACTGGGTTTTCGTAATTGATTCTTTAGTCACTTCCCAGTAAAACGCAAGCCGAGCTTAGTGAAGGAGAAACGCTTGCCTCCTACTGCTCATCTTGATGGGAAGGAATGCAGTAACTCAGTACGACAGATGTGTTAAAATGCTAATTTTACAAGATATCGTACCTATTCCCTTTGGAACACTACTGAAAAAAAGGTCTGGGAACCAGATCGAGGTTCACAGGGAGGCGGGGGAAGCGAATGTCAAGTTGACTCCAGGAGGGAAAACACAGCAACATTCAAGTTACAACAGTTCATTTCTTACATCCAAGAACTGCAGGGCACTTTTCTTATAGTTCCCTCTGTGGGTAAAACAAACAAACAAACAAACAGCTTCATTTATATACCGCTTCATACCCTTAAGGAGTGTCTAAGCGGTTTACAATTGTAAGCTATTTGCCCCCCAACAATCTGGGTACTCATTTTAGCGACCTCGGAAGGATGCAAGCCTGAGTTGAGCTTCAGCCCTTTGCTGGTCTTGAACTCGCCACCTTATGGTTTTGAGTGAGTGGCTGCAGTACAGGCATTTAACCACTGCGCCACCAGGGCTGATAAATCTGAATTCATTGAATCCATTGAATTCATGAGAATCTGGACTAAGCAATGGATGAGCTGAATATAGTTTGAAAGTGAGACCACTGCTCACGGTGTGCACTCTCATCCTATTTTCACCTATATTGCAAGTGTGGTTGCCCGATTAGATGACCAAGATGCTAGGAGAACCTGTGAGACATGGTTAAAATAGCTATACAAGATTGAGGGGACACATGACAGCCACCTTCAAATACATAAAGGGCTGTCTGTTACCAAGAAAACATGCTTGGAGAGAGGCTGTTCCAGAAGTCTCCATTGCCCAGGCTGGGAACCCTACTTTAATAGGACACTCTACTGACGCCTTATAAGAAAAGCACTGGATCTACAATAAATTCCACTCCATTTCTATTTGCAGCAGACCCAGCAGTGGTTTAACTCATTCCTCTTCTGCCTCAATTTTGAGGACAATCTTTCTCCAGAAAGTGGACCCTGTAGCTGATGCTACATGCATTTTTAAAAACTCTGCAGCTCACAGTTTTGTAAAAGATGCATCTAACCTCACAGCACAGCTTGATTCTAAATCTTTAGGACAAGAGACTGCTAGAACGGAAAGGTCATATAACCCTATCCTCTACTAATGAAGGATATCTGCTTCCCGATTTTGCTTTAAATTAAAAACATCATCTCCCAGTGCAAAGTGTTCCAGTAATGAAGAGCTCATGCCATCAGGTACTTGAAATCCCCTGGAATGTAACTTGAACCTACTGGTTCACACCCTTCTCTTCGGGATCTATGTGATGTGACAGTCCTTCAACTATTTGAAGGTTGCTTGCTACCATATGGCACCTTCCGCAGGCAGTAATGACAGCGGCACCAACGAGAACAGCCGCTACAAAAGAGAGACAGGATGAAAATGCTGACCTAACTGACTCAGGAGTTTCTCATACGAATTTGGGGGTATAATGCAATGGCAATCCGAACGCAATCATGGGGTTTCACGTTATTGCGAATGAGTGTATCTCACGCAATTTCGGGCAAAAGGGAAGTCATTCCGAACGCAATCATGGGGTTTCATGTAATTGCATATTAGAGTATCTCACGCAATTTTGGGCAATGGGGGATCATTTCTGGGAAATGGGAAGTCATTCTGAATGCAATTGGAATTCATGTAAATTCACTAAAATAGCGAATTTATGTGAATTCAAATTGGCTTCATTCGAAATTGAAATTCCTCCCGTGTGATAAACTTATCAGAAGGCGAAGCTCCAAAACAGACTGCAGAAATAATCCAGTTTGAGACCACCTCAACTGCTCTGGCTCAATGACAGGGAATTCAGGAAACTGTAGTTTTGTAAGACATTTAGCCCTCTCTGTCAGGGAGCCCCAGTGCCACAATAAACTACAATTCCCAGGATACGGAATTGCCTAGCATTGAGCCAAGGCAGTTAAAGTAGTCTCAAACTGGATTATTGCTAGAGTGGGTTTCAGACCTAAAAGAGACTAAAACCTTGAAAAAAGTCCATTGCTCTTCTGCATGTTCCCTTTAACTCCACTAAGAAGACTGAGCACTACTCCCAAGGAACTGAAAAAAAGTCTAGGGAGTTTCAGACAATGTTGGCATCAATGGGAAATAACGTGACATTAATCCGAATAGAAAGTCGACAAAACCCACCCCTTTTTACTTTCAAGGAACTTCCAAAAGTAAAAACGAGGGTTTTTTAAAAAACTTTGTGTTCAGATTAATGTTGTGTTATTTCTCATTTGACATCAACACGTCAAAAAACAACCCACTTTTGCAGGTGTTTTGCAGACTTTTAAATCCCGTTTCGGCACGAGATTTAACCAATTTGCCTCCAATTTGCCTGTCCTAAGTAAGGCTTCCCCAGTAACAGGTGTTGGGAAAGACCCCAGCCTGAGAGCGACTGCCAGTTGGAGTAAATGATACCGGGCAAGATGCGCCAATGGTCTGTCTCAGTGCAAGGCAGCTTCTCATTTCCCTGCATGCCAAAGTCCACCCACTAAACTTTGGACACAGCTTTGTATATAGGTAACCTGAACCTAGGCATCACATGGGTTTCGAAACACAGTGAGGCTTTCAAAACAAACATGCCACTGTCATCAGGGTGGGCAACTTGCAGCCCTGGGTTACATGCTGCAGTGGCTCCATCTCAGCCTAGGACCTTATGAGACGTTGGAAATTGGAAATATAATCTAATGGCAATCCGAACGCAATCATGGGGTTTTATGTTATTGCGAATTAAAGTATCTTACGCAATTTTGGGCAAAAGGGAAGTCATTCCGAACTCAATCGTGGGTTTTACGTTATTACGAATTAAAGCATCTGATGTGATTTTGGGCAATGAAGGGTCATTTTCGGGTAATGGGAAGTCATTCTGAACGCATTCCGAATACAATTGGAATTCAAATACATTTACTAAACTAGCGAATTCACATGAATTCAAATTGGCTCCAGTTGGCTCCATTCGCAATAAAGAGAAATTCCTCCCATCTGATAAGGTCCCTAGTTTCAAAAGCCATCAAATATCATCAGTCCAGACTTTCCAGCAGCCCAGTAGTTGGGGACAATGAACATGGGGATGAGAGACACAGAAGTTGAGGCCATTTCTACACGAGTCAAATGAAGTCATCTCAGGGTGACTTGTCTACACAACACAGGGCCAAATCCCCAATTCAAGTGCAGACCGTCTTCATGACAAAAGGCCAGTTCTGCACCAAATCCACTCTTTCCCTCCCTTAAACCAGCTTACAACAACTTACCTATTGCTCTGTATTTTGCAGGAAAATACAAATCGCTGGGTGGCTATTTTCACACACATCCCAAAGTGTCGTCCTCAGCAATGCATCCAGCCACAGGACTGATGCTGGGTGGCTTCGGACTTCAGACCGAGCGACTTGTGCCAACGGTGTGGCACAATGTAATACAGTGGGATGCTTGTATAAACAACTATCCAGTGTACCTATGGATTGTGAAGGTAACAGGGAGACTCCAAGGCAGCTCCAGGGCCAGAATACTTCAGCTTTTCTGGTGTAGACCAGCCCTGAGAGAAAAGAGGTGGCCTCATTTGTTTGGGAGTCTGGCTGAAAATGGTCCCTGGGCCCATCACTCTTCATCTCTTCAGGCTTCACACTTGGCCAATAAATTATCCCAAGACAATGTGGTTCTCTATATTTGAAAAGCTTGCCCATCCTTGTACTACATCAGATTATAAAAAACGCTGGCGGCAGGAACACGAATATGGCCCTGGGGTCACAGGTGGTGCTTGGCCTCTGGACCAGCCAAAAAGAAAAACAAATTCCTTCTCCTTCAAATTGTGTTCGACTTATGGCAACCCTAAGGCGAACCTGTCATGGGATTTTCTTGGCATGTTTGTTGGAGGTTGGGTTGCCGTTCCCATCCTCTGAGGCTGAGAGAGTGTGACTTGCTCAAAGTCAGTCTGTGGGTTTACATGGCTGAGCCAAAGTCGGAACCCTGCTCTCCAGAGTCATAATCCATCACTCAAACCACTACACCCCACAGGGCTCCCAAACACTATTCAACATCTTTTAAATGCTTTTTGTTTTTCCAAACTGGAAGCAGATTTCTGCCCTCTACTTCTGAGGGGGGAGTTTGGAGGAAGTTTCTGACAGTCTGTGTAGGGCACAGAGGATCCTAGGGGTAGAAAATTGACCCTCAAACTTGCCACAATCTGTGGTTTGTTGCTGGTTACAATTATTAACAGCAATCCTCGCCACAAAATTCTTGCATTTACAGTGGGCCCTTGGTATCTGCTGGAGTTTGGTTCCAGGACCCCCCATGGATGCCAAAATCTATGGATGCTCAAGTCCCATTAGATACAATGGTGTAGTAAAATGGAAGATGCCCACCTCTAAATATGTTGTAAGTACATACGCAAGTGTGGTGTAGTGGTTTGAGTGCTGGAATAGGACACAGGGAGATTGGGGTTCAAATCCCAGCTCAGCCATGGAAACCCGTTGGGTAACCTTGGGCAAGTCACACTCTCTCAGCCTCAGAGGATGGCCATGGCAAACTGAAGAAACTTGCCAAGAAAGCCCTACGATAAGTTCACCTTCGGGTCTCCATAAGTTTGAAATTACCTGAAGGCATACAACAACAACAACAACAACAACAAGCACATAAATAAATAACCATTGATGGTTTACCTTAACCATGTTTAATTGTTACCTCTGAAAAGCAAACCCTGGCTGGTTGCTGACCACAGTGGCTTGAAGTAGTTTCCAATCCACCACGATTACCTTTACATCTGTACAAAATATCCCTTGTATAAAGAGAATCCTGCTTTGATAAACAGGCCTTGTTAACCTCTCTCATCAGAAGGATTTAACAAATTAAATCATGGTTTAACGGCATCTCCAATCCTTTGTCAATGCGCTATGTGTTATGTTTAATCGCTGAGCTACTGGCCACATCTTCCCATCCCAAAAAATGTAATAGCTGGATTCTGTAACAATGTGCATCCTCAGCAGTCTCACTCACGCCAGTGGCACTGTGAAAATCCAAGCACACCAAATCCTGTCCCTTCCCTGACATGCAGCCTTCTCCTAATCCCCAATGGCCTTTGCTTACAATGCAACCATGATCAAGATGAGCACAGACAAGAGAAGCCCACCAGCGTGTGACTAAGAGGACCGAGGGGAACAAAAGAAATGCTGCCCACAGGAAACGCAGGGACGGCTCGGCCCAGCAGATCACTGAACTGGGGCGTCATTTGCAGTGTGTTATGGCTACATCTCCTAATCTAATGGGACACAGAAAACAGTTGGCTCATTTCTCCGGCAGCGCCCCTCAGCCAAGGTGGCTCACCTGAACATCCAAGGATACCATTCGCCATGCCAAAATCTGCATTAGGATACATTTCCATAGCCTATCTGCACCACTGACCCAGGGCTGGAGCTCCCGTGCAAAAGCAGTTTAAAATTCACTTCTGGTTTTGCTTCTTAGATTTTGCTTTTGCATTTTGCACAGTGGCTCCTGCCCTTAGCAGCTTCCCAAAAGTGATGCAAGTCGAAGGCTTTCATGGCTGGCATCCATAGTTTTCATGCTATGTGGCCATGTTCTAGGAGAGTTTATTCCTGACGTTTCACCAACATCTGTGGCTGGCATCTTCAGAGAAATTTCTGAAGATGCCGGCCACAAATGCTGGTGAAACATCAGGAATAAACTCTCCTAGAACATGAGCGCATAGCCCAAAAAACCCACAAAAAACTATGATGCAAAACTGATGCTCAGACTTTGCTCACCCTAGACTTCTGGTCTAATCCAGCAGGACTCTTCTCCCAAAACCTGGGGGTCTTTGATATCACCGCTGAGGTGCATATTTGTCTATGGGATGCCCATGTGCATATTTATTTGATGGGCACCATGTGCTCAGGAATCCAGCATGTGCACATGTGAATCAGCATAGAAACATGAACCAAGGAATCCCTCGAAGGTTTATCTGCCAATAGTAGTGGCAACAAATCTCCCTAATCTGATACAGGGGAAATATAGTGGGGGCTTTGTAGACAGCTATTTCAGGTTCCTCATATTTCTGCAACAGGTTCCTTGCCCTCCCCACACATTCATTGTACCCAAGACTCTACAAATATGTCAGGCTGCCATGCAGTGAAATCTAGACTAGGCAATGCTATTCTAAGCACACAAGGGGTGGGTGGGTGCCTAGCCGCTCCTATTTCCTCCCTTTCTCCAAAGAGAACATCTTGTCCTGTGCTCAGCCTCTGATGATCTGTTTCCAGTGCTCCAGTCCTCCTGTGTTGGTTTTAGTGTGATCAGTAGGCAAAGTTTTCCATCGGAAATGGATTCCTGTGCCATTACATTCAAGCTCAGCCAAATAAAATAAAATAATTCACAATTTGGGGGGGAGTGCAATTCCCAGCATCCCCCAGCCAGCATGGCCCAGAGCCAAAGCAGCAACTGAAGTCATCTCCTTTGCTCACAGATGGAACTGGCAGAGATTTTTATATTTTCAGTCAGTCCAGAAATGTCCACCCAGCACTGCATTTGCTCCTAAAACGCCATCAAAGTGATCCCCAGGAGCATTTGGAGCTTTATTGCGGCTGAAGAGTAGATCCCAGCATCTCCTCAAAAAGGAGATCAGAATAATTAAGACAATAATTGCCGTATATACTTGACTATATGTTGGTGTTGGTTATCATCTTTAAAGCCCTAAATGGCTTGGGTACAACCTATCTTCGGGGACTGCCTCCTTTCATATAATCCTCCTCGCACACTCAGATCCTCAGGGAGGAACTTGCTACAGCCTCGTAAAACAAGGCTGGCTGTGAACTCCCAAAAGACCTTCTTAGCTGTCGCACCCAGATTATGGAATGGCCTGCCGGATGAGATCCGTCATATTACCACATTCAATAGCTTTTTAAAAGCTGTAAAGACGGATCTCTTCCGGCAGGCCTTTTCTGACTAGTCTCTCCGGCTATCTAAAGAACTTTAGAACTGCGACCACACTTTAGTCACGGTCTATAGTTTGTGCTGTTACTGTTGTTGTTTTGTGTGTGTGTGTGTGTGTGTGTGTATGTGTGTGTATGTGTGTGTTTTTAAAGTATGTTTTAATTCTTATATTGTTTAATTGTATTTTATGAGGAGGGATTTAGGGGTCTGAATGTGTATTTTTAATCTTTGTAAGCTACCCCAATTGCATTTTGTAGTAGGGTGGGATATAAATAATAATTATAATTATTATTATTATTACTACTACTATAAGTCGACTTCATATATAAATTGAGGGCAGGTTTTGGGGCCAAAATTATAGATTATTATATGACCCATGGATAAGTCGAGGGTAAAAGTTAGGCACATATAATGAAGGATGTAAAGGACGAAGTAAAGGAAAACAATTACAAAGAACTTACAAAATTCCAGCAGGCATAACTATTAGTGCATATACTAAAGGCTGGATGGATGAGAGAGTAGAAAGGGGTCAATGCTTCTAGGGCTGATTAAATTCTTGCCTTTCACCATATATATATATATGTAGTACTTACATTGACCCATGGATACGTTATCTCAGAATTTTGGGGTCAATATTTAAACCTAAATTTTTAAACTTATACATGAGTATATACAGAACGTATTTTACAAACCCTTCTTATACTGCTGAAAACAAACAAACAAATGAAAAAAGGGACTGGACCACAGAAGCCAGTAACCATGCGAACTGCAAAGGAGGAGAATGTAATACCAAGCAAAATCTTTCCATGTTATGGCATATTACTGAATCACTTGTCCATCATCCAAAGAAAATCTGCAATGCAACCATGAAGACAGCCAATGTCTGGTGTAGGAGTTTAGTGTTGGACTTGGAAATGTTGGGATTTGGTCCAAAAGGAGCCACAAAAACACAAACTTAGGGCCATTCACTCCCTGAACCACACCTACCCTACAGGTTTGTTGCAAGAAAGACAATGTGGAGAGAAAGAGCCATGTACACTATCCTGAAGTCACTGGAGGAAAGGCAGAAAACAAGTGCATCCAGCACATAAATAAAGAAATATATGTTGGGTCCTTGGTATCCATTGTGATTTTGTTCCAGGATTTCCTATGGATACCAAAATCCATGGATGCTCAAGTCCCATTAAATACAACAGCATAGTAAAATGGAGCCCCCGGTATTAAATGGCAAAAATCAAGGTTTGCTGTTTAGGAATATATCGGACCTATGAAACTGTTCCTACAGTGTCGATGCAGTTTCAGCCTCCCCTGGCTCTAAATGGGGAATAACACTAGTCTACCTTACTGGGTTGTTATACAGTTTACAGGGGAAACATACAAAACAAGACCATTCTAACAAAAGCAAAACCCATTTCATTATAGTTGCCCGTCAAAGGTAAAGGAGCTCTGCCGAGGGAGGGAAGGGTCTGGTGGCTCTATAGCTGCAGCTGGGAAACCATATATAACTACCCACTCAATTCCAGAAGGAGAGGAGCCTTTGGGGGTTCAGACCATGGACCTATCTATCCCATCATCCTTCCTTCTTTAGCGACAAGCCAAAATACATCTGGGTCTTGCAGTTAAAAACACCAAGGGGACCATATTTACCAGCCATTGAAGGTGATGAGTATTCCTCTCTATCCATGGGTAATTTTTGGCACAGTATATGCAGGGCCAGCCTGCATATGGGAAACCGCCAACAAATACCAGGTGCTGTAAGGCTATATTTCATAGGAAGGAACTGGAAAAAAAACACTTTGAGGACCAAAGTTTGGGAACCATTGCCAGGGGGTTCAAGTCCAAAACACCTGGAGGACCAAAGTGTGGAACCACTTGTGGGGATTGAAGTCCAAAACACCTGGAGGGTCAAAGTTTGGGACTTCAACCCCGTAGCCGCAATAGTTCCCAAATTTTGGCCCTCTAGATGTTTTGGATTTGAGCTCCCAGAATTCCTGACAGCTTCTGGGAGCTGAAGTCCAAAACACCTGGAGGTTTGGGACTTCAACCTCCTGGGTGTTGGTTCCAAACTTTCATCCTCCAGATGTTTTGAACTTCAGCTCCCAGAACTCCTGACTCTTGACCAAGCTTGCTGAGACTTCTGAGATTTGGAGTCCAAAACACCTGGAAGACCAAAGTTTGGAAACCAATGCATCAAAGCTCAGCAGTTCCCAGACTTTGGTCCTCCAGGTGTTTTGTAATTCAGCTCCCAGAATTCCTGACTGGGCTTCTGAGAGTTGAAGTCCAAAACACCTGGAGGACCAAAGTTTGGGAGTCACTGGGGGTGGGTAGATTGGAAGTCTAGGTGTTTGGGACATCAATCCCCTTTGGCTCTCCAGGTGTCTTGGGCTTCAGCTCCCACAAGCCCCAGCCAACCTGGCCAAGAGTCAAGAATTCTGGGAGCTTTTGTCCAAAACATCTGAAGGAAAAAAGTTTGGGACTTCAACTCTTTGGGCAGTGGTTCCCAAATGGTGGTCCTCCAAGTCTTTTGGACTTCAGCTCCCAGAAGCCCCAGCCATTTTGGCCAAGAGTCAACAATTTTGGGAGCTTTAGTCCAAAACATCCGAGGGACCAAAGTTTGGGACTTCAACCCCCTGGACAGTGGTCCCCAAACTTTGGTCCTCCAGGTGTTTTCTAGCTGAAGTCCAAATCACTTGGAGGACCAAAGTTTGAGACCAATTGGGCTTGAAGTCTAGGCATTTGAGACATCAACTCCCTGGGGCAGTAGTTCCCAAATAGTGGTCCTTCAGGTTTTCGGACTTCAGCTCCCAGAAGCCCCAGCCAGCTTGGCCAAGAGTCAAGAATTCTGGGAGATGAAGTCCAAACGGAAGGACCAAAGTGTGGGACTTCAACCTCCTGGGCAGTGGTGCCCAAACTTTGGTTCTTCAGGTGTTTTCTGGGACCTGAAGTCCAAAACATCTGAAGGACCAAGGTGTGGGACTTCAACCTCCTGGGTTCTCAAGCTTTGGTCCTCCAGGTGTTTTCCAGAAGTTGAAGCCCAAAGCACCTGGAAGAACCAAAAATTTGGGGCCCACTGCCTTCTGGGGGTGGGGGCATGGGCTGAAGTCCAAAGCACCTGGAGGACCAAACTTTGGAACTTCATCCTTTTGGGCAGTGGTTCCCAAATGGTGGCCCTCCAGGTGTCCAAGGAGTTTATCATACGACGGTATTTGGGAGTATAATCCAATGGAAATCCGAATGCAATCATGGGGTTTCGCGTAATTGCGTATGAGTGTATCTCATGCAATTTCAGGCAATGGGGGGGTCATTTTCAGGCAATGGGAAGTTATTCCGAATGCATTCCGAACGCAATCAGATTTCATGTAAATTCACTTAAACTAGCGAATTCACATAATTGTGAATTGGCTCCATTCGCAATGGAGAGAAATCCCTCCCGTGTGATAAACTCCAGTGAAGAATTCTGGGAACTGAAGTCCAAAGCAATTGGAGGACCAAACTTTGGGGGGTCAGGGGAAGGTTGGCACTGGAGGAAGGTGTTGGGTTTCTTACCTGGTACCGGAGTATCTCCTGGCCGTGGGTCTCCTGCTGGGCCAAGGAGTCCTTCTCCAGGGCTTCTCCAAGGGCCCAAAGCTCCTTCCAGGTGCGCTGGAGCTCCTCCAGGTGCCTCTTGCTCTCTCGGCTTTGGCTGCGGATCTCCTGGAGCTGAAGCCGGGGGTCTCCTCTGCTGAGCCTCTGTTCGAGCTCTTGGAGAGCGGCTGCGTAGCGCTCCAGGCTCCCTCCGCAGCTCCATTGCAGGACCAAAAAGTCTCTGGAGGGACGGGTTCTTCCGCGAAATCTGGGCGGCTGCTGATACTGCTGCAACCTGAGAGTGGCAGGCGATTCCCGCAAAGCTGGGCGGCGCTTCCTTGCCTCTTCTTGCAGCTGCCTGCGCTCGCTTCGAAGCCGCTCCAGGAGCGCTTCCAAGGCGCCACAGTCCCTCAGGAGGCTTTCTAGTTCTCCTTGCAGCTGGGACACCTGGGGCTCCAAGGACCTGAGTCTCAGCTCTTGGCACTGAGAGGCCAAGCTCTGCAATTGGTCCAGCTCTTGGAGCAGGGCATTGCGCTGGGCTTCAGCCTGGCAGCAGGAGAGGTGCAGCTCCTCCACTGCTTTGCGCAGCTCTGCCACTTCTCTCTCTGCCTCTTTGGCAGCCTTTCCTGGGGCTCCTCGACCTCTCAGCCCCCGCAGCTCTTGCACCAGGTACTGGTTCTCCTCCTCCAAAGCCCGGACCCGGGAGACATAGAGCTCCAAGCGGGAGTTGAGCTCCTGCAGCTCCTGCTGCTCATCCCACTCCATCCTCTCTCCTGTCTCCTTAGTCCTTTCTGCACTGAGCTGCTCTCAGTCTCAAACCCAGCCCTGGCTCTGTGTTTTGGAAAGAGAGGAGGGGAGGAGATGGATGATGGAAGCAAGCTTTTTTTCTGCCCACCAGAAAAAGGAGAAAGGCGCCCCCTACTGTCCGCCTTGGGCTACTAGAGGCAGCCAGATTGTTCCCAAAACAGCTGCAGCTGAAAGAGGAGAAGAAGGAGCCCAGAATCAGGGAAGAGCTGGAAGTGGATGGATTGCATTCTAGGCAGGGATACATAGATGCCATGCAGGAATACATAGAAGCCCAGAGTCCAGTTCCCTTCTGCCATGCAGGAATACATAGAAGCCCAGAGTCCAGTTCCCTTCTGCCATGCAGGAATACATAGAAGCCTAGAGTCCAGTCCCCTTCTGCCATGCAGGAATACATAGAAGCCTAAAGTCCAGTCCCCTTCTGCCATGCAGGAATACATAGAAGCCTAAAGTCCAGTCCCCTTCTGCCATGCAGGAATACATAGAAGCCTAGAGTTGGGAGAGATCCCTGCCCCCCAAAAGGACATCTAGTGCAACCCCCTTCTGCCATGCAAGAAAACACAATGTAGTTTGGAGTACAATGTAGTTAGGAATACATAGGATCCTAGAGTTGAAAGGGACCCCAAAGGGTCATCCAATCCAACCCCCTTCTGCCATGCAGGAATACATAGAATCCTAGAGTTGGAAGATACCTCCAGTGCAAACCCTTCTGCCATGCGGGAATACACAAAATCCTGGAAGAGACCCCAAAAGCCATACAGTGCAATCCTCTTCTGCCATAAAGGAATATGTAGAAGCCTAGAGTTGGAAGTGACTCCCCCCCCCCCCCAAAAAAAAGGCCATCCAGTGCAACCCCCTTTCTGCCATGCAGGAATACATAGAAACCTAGATTTGGAAGAGACCACTAAGGCTATCCAGTCCAACCCCCCCCCCTTCTGCCATGCAGGAACTCACAATCAAAGCACCCCCAACAGATGGCCTCTGCTTAAAAACCTCCATCCTATATCTAATCATCATCATCATCATCATCATCTATGGAGTTTATCACATGGGAGGAATTTCTCTCAATTGCGAATGGAGCCAATTTGAATTCACGTAAATTCACTAGTTTAGCAAATTTACATGAATTCTAATTGCATTCGGAATGCATTCAGAATGACTTCCCATTTCCCGAAAATGACCCCCCATTGTCCGAAATTGCGTGAGATACTCTAATACGCAATTACGTGAAATCCCATGATTGCGTTTGGAATGACTTCCCATTGCCCGAAATTGTGTGAGATACACTCATACGCAATAACATGAAACCCCATGATTGCGTTCGGATTGCCATTAGATTATACCCCCAAATTCCATCATATGATAAACTCCATTGTTTAAATGGCATTAATGTTCAACGATATGAAACTTTAAAAAGGGTACTGTGATATTTGACACATAATGTGTTAACTCTGTTGAGTAATAACTATCTGCAGTTTCTAAGCAGTAAATATTTGCATTGTTGACTAAAAGTTACATGAGTCGTATATAAATTAGTTACAGACTTTCCTTGTTAAGTCTTTTGAGCAACTTGGTTTGGAGACATTCTGCGTATAAGATTTTACATTTTCTTCTGGTTTGCAGGTCACACTCTCTCAGCTTCAGAGGAAGGCAATGGCAACCCCCCCCCCCCGGAAAAACCCAGATGGAATAACAGCATGCGTTGTTTAATAAATGGCATTATTGTTCCATAATAAAAAACTGTAAGAAGGGTATCGCTACATTTGTATACATAACGAGTTAACTCAGTTAGTAATAAATATATACAAACAGTAAATATTTTATTTATTTATATTTTTATTTATTTCATTTATACCTCACCTTTCTCCCTGGAGGGACCCAAGGTGACTCACAGATAAAACTTTCAAAATTATGGTAAAATTCAAACAATTATTTGCACTTCTTAGTCATATAATCATATATGGCATATATGATGTATATATGGCCATATAATCATATATGGCATGCGCTTCCAGATCAGTAATATGGCATGCGCTTTTGGGGACACAGAAATACAGGGGCAGATGTGCCCTCATGAGACGTCGGCACATTGTCCATATTGTGAAAATATTTTTATTAGAGCAACTGAAAAGGCACAAAATTCTTTGTGCATGTATTTCGGAGCCGCAGATAAAAAATTGAATTTTAAAAAAAATGCAAAGCGTTCAGGAGAAGTTGATGGAGAAGGAAATGATAGACATATATTCCATGAAAATGTATACCGTAATAAATGTGTAAAAGGTATTTTGAAAAAAGCACTGGTCATCTAAGTCATCTTTCCCACTGGAAACTATTTCTACTCTAAAGCCATCCTCCTTTCCATACAAGACTTTCCTTGATGGTTATCCCAGGTTTTCCACTAGTATTGGTCTTTTCCCCCCAGTTGCCAGCAAATTGTGTCTCTCAACCTCTAGATGGCGGGTTTTATTCACTTTGGTGCTGTTAAATCCTCTTTCTCCAAAAAACCAAAATATATTTATTACATAACTTTCTGGAATGTTAAGTGGCCCCAGAAGCAGACTGGAAAAGGGGGAGGGAAACTGCGTTGGGACTGAGCAAAACATATTTTCGGAGAGCTTTCATCTTTAGCAAAGAGAGACTTACAGTGGCATTGACTAGTAGTTAGTGGGACGTGATTTTATTTGAATGAGAGCATACTAAATGTAGAACTTGTGTGATGTCGTGATATGAATGCTGGAGTTGGACTAGAATCCCCAGAGTTGTTATCGTTGTTGTTGTTGTGTGCCTCCAACTCATTTTGGACTTATAGGGCCCAAACAGGCCAAAATAAAGCTGCTTCGGGTCCCTTTGGAGGTATGCTGTTTGAATGATGCATGCGTCCTAAGAGTCCAAAAGCCGTGCCAAAGCCATGTTCCAGTCCTAAGGACTGGAGCGCAGCTTTGGCACAGCTTCTGGCCTCTTAAGATGCATAAGATGCATACCTCCAAAGTGACCCAAAGCAGCTTTATTTTGGCCTGTCTGCTCGGGCTCATAGTGACCCTAGGATGAACCTATCATAGGGTTTTCCTGGCAATTTTCTTCAGCGGACCCCCAGGTGAATCTATCATAGGGTTTTCTTGACAAGTTTCTGCAGACCGGGTTTGCCATTGCCAGCCTCTGAGGCTGAGAGTGTGTGACTTGCCCAAGGTCACCCAGTGGATTTACATGGCCAAGCCAGGATAGCGATAGCAAGTACATTTCTATTCCTATTCGGACCCTGGTCTCTAGAGGCATAGTCCAACACTCAAACCACTATGCCGCGCTGTCTCTCGGGACTCCCCGAGACCAGAGTTCAAAACCCTGGCCCTGAAAATCCACTTGGTGGCCTTGGGCAACTTATACTCTCTCAGCCTCAGAGGAAGGCAACCCTCCTTTGAATAAATCTTGCCAAGAAAACCCCACGATTGGGTCACTTTAACGTCTCCGAAAGCTGGAAAATATATGAAGGCACACAACAGCAACAAAGGTACGAAATGATCTAAGAAATATTAATATGCAGAGAAATCTTGAAGCACCTTTGAGACTCACTGAAAGAAAGGAGTTGGCAGCATGAGCTTTCGTAGACTTCAGTCTACTGACCAAATGCATCCGAGGGAGTAGACCAACGTCTAGGAAAGCTCCTGCTGCCAACTTCTTTCTTTCAGCGAGTCTCAAAGGTGCTACAAGATCTCTCCATGTACTGATTCTATGGGTTAACACGGCTGTATCTTTGAATTCTAAGAAATTTAAGACATCTATTGTTAAGACAGCTGTTGCTGAGGAATAATAAAGGCTGCTTGCAATCTCTCATCAGCACACTTACTTGGAAATCAGTTATTCTGAACACATGGAGGGCACTTCTAAGTACACTTTGAACTTGTTAGAGTCTTTACATTTAAGGATGTTTCAGTGATAATAGGAAAAGTGATTTTCTTTCTCCCTGCAAGTACCTGCAAGTAGGGAAAATGAGTAACACCCTGCCTGCCAAAGTTGAGTACTTCCATGGCCGTTGTATAAGCTGTGTAAGAGATGCAAACTTTATGCAGAGCTTGGGGAAGTTACATTTTGGACTACTACTCCCAGAATCCCAAAACCAGCATGTAACTGATTGGCAGGAAGGGAAATTTCTTTGAAATGGTACCAGCTGAGACAAGATTTCATCATTTTAAGAACATAGCCTGTTCCTCCATAACTCTCTCCTTTCCACTTCTTCTCTCTTTCTGCCAGGCAATGCCTTTTTTCGTTTAGACTGGCTTAACTGGTTGTTGCAGGAGGATCTTTGAACGTGGGAGGTGCGCTGTATTTTCATTCTCATAGTGATATTTGTAAATTATTTTAAGCTCTTTTAAACCAGTGCCATTTCAAATAGGATAGTTGATTTCAACTTAAGGGCTGAACAGGCCACCCCCAAGGCACCCCTTTCAGCATCGAATCAAGGCCGCGGCAACTACATGCTGTGGCCCCGATCTGGACTTTTCACAGCGCAAAAAGGAGTCACAAAAAGTGGCTCTTTTTTTGCGCCATGGAAAGGGTGCCATAGCTGCTGGCACCGTGGCTTTTCAGTGCTCCTTTGGCACTGCGCCATCTGGATGCAGCACCAGAGGTGTGCTGTGACACCCCTTACCGTGCGATGGGGCATGCGGCATTATGCCGGCATGGGACCAGAGCAGGTGTCCATATGCGTCATGTGGACACCACACCACACACCCCGCTCCCTGATGCCAACCTTTATTGCCAGTCTGTCGCGGCTCTCAGTACACTTGGCCCTCCACATTTGTGGCTTTTGTGGTTTTGATTAATATGTTCTCTCTAGGAATCTCTTGGTTCTCCAGTACTATCCTGCCAGAAGTTGACTTTAGAGTTGAGCTGGAGAATCTAGACGTTCTACTTGGTCAGTTGACTTATACCTATAACTGAATTAACTGAGAGTGCATCTATATTATCTTTGCAGACAGCAGAGAGGAGGCAGATCACTCTCAGGAAGGTGTTCCTGAGGATCAGCCACCAAAAAGGTCCTCTCCTGAGTCTTCTCCAGCCCAGTCTAGTGGTGGGATGGAGGGATAGTCCTCTACTGAGGATCGTAAGACTTGGGCAGGCTCAGAATTGGGGTTTCAGAATGCCTGGACTTAAGGCTTTATAAATCAAAGCCAGCAGTTTGGATTGTTCCCAGAAATGGTGCATCAATCACTAAAGCTGTTTCAGCAAAGAAGTCCCATGCTCCCTATAACCACCCTCTGAACCCCTTACCATGACTGCCTATAACTGAACTAATATGCTCCCATATCTATGGGGCAGGATATATAGGCCTCATTCTCACTACCTTTTAAACCGGATCGTGAATTGGTTTGAACCGGTTCAAACGACCCTGGTTTCCACTTAATCCGAATCGCTGAAGCAATTCCAAGAAGGGGGCCGTGCGCTAGACCCATTTAACCTGTCTCTTTGTGATGCTGATTTTTTTTCCGCTTCTTTTTCGATAAACCGAATCTGCGCAAGTGTGAACCACATGCGGATCGGAATCGATTCAAATTTCCCCTTCAGCCGGCTGGCACCGAATCATTTTGAATCAATTCATTTGTGAATGGGAACCACACAAGTGGATTATTTTGGAGGGACAAATGCGACTGGGGCAAATGTAGTGGGAACCATGCTCCACTGTCAAATTGATCCATCGATTTGGATTGCACACCCATTTATCTGTGAGTGGGAATGGGGCCATAGCTAGAATTTGCTGAATGTCCCAAGAAGGCTGGATCCCTCTTACAGTTTAATATGTGAGCTCAAGAGGGTTGCAGCCAGTTTGCAAAACAAACAAACAAAAAAACAGCCAGCCAGAGGTGGGGTGGTGGGCGACAATTTCCACTAAAAGGCTCTTGCAAAGGGGGAATGTAAAAAGACTGCAGTCTTTTTTAAAGTCCCAGGTGTATCGAATGCTTCCAGCTATAAACAGCCTTGTTACGTAGCCTGAAAATATCTGGCTTGTTTGAACAGAACAGCTTTAAAAAATCTCGCGGGTGCTATGAGGAATGTTTCGCTGCGGTGTGTAAAATTTCACATTCCTGTACCGGGTTCATGAGAGAAAAGCTTAAGCTGACACCCCTCCCTGACTTGGCCTTTCATGTGGGCTTCGCAGGCTGTTGCAAAAAGCTTTTATAGAGCTCCTGGTCTTCTCCCCACCACTGCCCCACTGATGCTGAATTCTTCCTTCCCATCTTCACTCCTCCTTCATCTAAGCTGGCTCTGTCTATGATATTTTCTTCATATAAGTTTCAGGGGTGCTATAATAGTTCATAGATGGATAGCCAAACTAAGGGGCTATACAGACTGGCACTTTGTGCTAGCCTGTGCCCAGGATGAGGGCTGAGCATCCACATGCTCCAAGGCCTACCACCAGCCACATGTGCCATGATGATGCCCCTCCGCGCAACTCCGAAGGGGCATCATCACACCGTGCCATGGCCGATATGGAACCGAAGTAAGCCCCGGATTAATAAAACAGGTGGGAGGAGGAGGAGGAAAAAACTGGGGCATTTTCAAAGCAGCTAAGGAAACAGAACAGCAGAGGATTAACTTGGGCTGTCCCGGCCAAAACTGAGGCTATTCAGTGCCTCAATGCCTTCATCTCTACCTCCATCTCACTCACAGGTCGCTCCTCCAAATGTATCAAGACCATTCCCCCCCCCCTTTTTTTAAAGCATAATTTTAATTGTAATTCCATATATACAACAGTATTACAACTCGTATTTTGTTTCACATTTCGTAGTAATTGATATTGTTTTGTTCTACTATTATTGTTTTTAATTCTGTGTTAATTTAATTCTGTTTTAAGGGGTGGGAGGTAGGGATCGGGGTGTAAGAACTTTTAATTGTAATTGTTTTTAATTTTGTTGTACCCCACCCCGATTGCTCGTTCAGAGGGGCAGGTTATAAATAAAACTTTATTATTATTATTATTAATTATTATTATTAATTATTATTATTTGTTCTTCCTTACCCTCTTTTGGACTTTTACTCTTATCAACACATCCGGTATCAACAAGTCACCTTACTAATATTCTTCCTTCATATATATTCTTCTGTCAGAATAACTATCTGTAAGCCCCTCTGATTTTTTTTTAGGGCTGAAAAGCAGAGTATAAATACCATAAACAAACAAACAAACTTGCATGAACTATGACTTGTCACTTCAAAATACTGTTCTCTATTGGTTTTATGGACCCTGATTTAATTCTTTTTATATCTTTGACACACACAAACACATATATATGACATATATATGTTTGACGTATTGATCTTGACTGAAAAGGAGCACTTTTCTCTTTAATGTGTGGAAAGGAAGGAAAGACCCAATTGCCACAATCCCAGTGGCCAGATAGAAGAACAAGAGGGAAAAACGGAACAGTTTGGCAGTGACACAATCTGGGATCTCTGTTAAAATGGAGTGAATTTCAACAAATGGATTGAATATGTAAGCGGGAATGCTGGAATTGCTTCTTGGCACTGTTTTAATTAGAAAACCGTCTTAACTCTCATGTTCATTTCCCTTTTAACCAAGAGGTGGTGCCACCTTTCAAGAGCTTTGCAGGACCAGTTGCCAGTCTGTCCTAATACAGAGAAAGACATAGGAGTTTTCCTTATCCCATCCTTATCTCATCAATGACTGAGAAACCTTAAAGAATTAAGTCCCAGTCCATTGCTCCCTCTTATTAAAGTTTTCCCTTCTATGGGGAAATTCATTATCTTCAAAGCCAAGAAACATATTCGGGGTTAGCCGTGTTGGCCACGCCGCAAAATACAAAATTTACAAAAGAACACAATACCTTGATTCTCCAACCCAAAATGCAGAAAATATGCCATGCAAGTTTGCAAAGCTTCACTGGCTTCTTTGTCAAACCAAGATGTTAAAAATTATACAGGAGAAGAAAAGTGACCATGGCTGCATCAGTGCTGAAGAAATAATTCAGTTTGACAATACTTTTAACTGCCATGGCTCAATGCTATGGGATCCTGGGATTTCTACTGGATCGTGGCAGCGTCAGAGCAGAGGCAGCTAAATGATGCGGAGAACTAGAGTTCCCAGATTCCGTATCATTGAGCCACGGCAGTTAAAGTGGTGTCCAACTGCATTATTTCCGCAGTGCGGATGCAGCCAATGTTAAGAGTCGCAGACCTACATTCCCCAAAGCTAAGAAGTCTGGAAGATTTCAAAGCAACCTTTCCCAACCTGGCTCCCCACATCTCACAGCTGGCTATGGGAATCGTGTCATTTATATTCACGGCAATTGACTACAGACTCCCAGTAACCTAATCTAGAATCACCCGCACACGAGCCCAAATTAAATTTCATTATGCTGTTTCTATTGATTTCACTCAGGGTTGAGACATGTGGTTTATGTTCGCTGCCAGGAAAATGTATCCGTGCTGCTTATTTCATCACTCATGCGCGCATCATATCTGCTCCTGGCCCCATAATTGAAAAGTGGTCCTTCATTATGACGCAAAGCCCGGTTTATCAAGTCCAAATTGGATTTCCCATTCTCCTGGTCAAGTGCCACATGATTTATTGGAAAAGGCCAAGCTTCCTTTGATAGCCTGCTGCTTGGATATTTGGCTCCGAGTGGCATCCTTCCAAACTACAGATCATTGCCCAGGATTCCTAGAATATATATTTTCCTAAAGAAGGCCGCCTTTAAAAAATTAAAAGCAATCCCGAAAGGTTTCACTTGAACTACTATAGCGAACAGCAGAGGCCAGCGATTCCAAAATATCAGTGGGACAGTGAATTGGTGCCAGGTTTCAACTCAAACTTTAAAGAACTACTCCAGGTTTTATCCCTTAAAAACAGGTTTGGCACATTGGATAGCTTCAGGGAAAGCCAGGGCAGGTACATACATGTGAGGACAAATAATTACTGTAGTTTTCGGAGAATAGGAACATTCCTGCGCAGTGTTCTCCTCCTATTCAGACATCCCAAAGTCGGAGTTACTATGTGTTTAAAAAAAAAGAAGAGTTTTTTGGTGCAAAAAAAGAGAAAAAAATTTCCTGTGCAGGAACAGGGTTTTCTACACAGAAAACAGGTATTTATTTATTTAATACATTTAAAGGACTCATGTGTTTTTCTACGTAGAATGATTCCTCTGCAACACTTTGGGATGTTCAAATACAGGGGGAAAATTGCACTTCAGGTTTTAAAATACTCACTAGTCTATCCTTCTTCTCGACAGGGTTTCCTGACAGTTGCGACTGCCCGGTTTTTAAATCTGGCAATGAAGCATAATGAATATTCTCTCCTAATTCATATCACATTTCCAACTTTACAGAGGCTGCATCTGCACTGCAGAAATAATCCAGTTTGACACTACTTTAACTGCCGTGGCTCAATGCTATGGAATTCTAGGATTTGTAGTTTTTACGATACAGTGAGCCTTCTCTGGCAGAGAGCTCTGGTGCTACAACAAACTACAAATCCCAGGGATCCATCACATGGATGGCAAGATATGATGTTTATAGAGAAAATTTAAAGAGAATATATGTGTGGTCGCCCCTCCAAGTCCATGGACTTGAGATCCGTGGACTTGAAAATCCGCAGAAAGGTGACCACCATTAACTTCAATGGGGTGCATGCACTTGCCCCATTTGAGCCTATGGGGCTTAAATATGCGCAAGATTTGGAACTTCTGGAGTAGGGGTCTGGAACAGATCTCCCATAAGTTTCAAGGGCAAGTGTGTATGTATGTACATAAGTATATGTATATGTGTGTATGTTTGTATTTAAAACGTCTCCTGATTCCTTCCACTGAGCCTCACTCCACTCAGAGTGTTTTAAAGCAGTGATTCCCCAACTTTGATCTTCCAGATGTTTTGGACTTCATCTACCAGAAACCTTGTTGGCTGAGTTGGCTGGGCCTTCTGGGAGTTGAAATCCAAAATACCTGGAGGAGCAAAGTTTGCAATCCCATTGTTTTAAAGGGATACAGGTGAACGCCATGGTCTGCTTTATCCAAAAGGCAGATGTTTGAAGAACAGTGGTGTCACCTGGTGTGGTCCGCACTCCCCATGATGCCCAAAGGGACACTATCCCTTGATATTACAACCATTGAGCAACAAATCAGCCCATATGGACAGGCCTTAAATGACTAATCAACACTCCTTTATGGATCAAGGCAAGACTGCAACATCTTTTCCATGAACATCAGTCAAAAGGCCGAGGCTTGGTGGAAGGCAATGATGGGAAACTATGAACCCTAGAGACATTCCTTCTCCCCTTTTCCCATTCTCCCTTCCTCGCCACCCCATTCAGCAGCACACAAATTACTTGTCATTGTGGCAAAACAAATAAGGCTTCATTATAATTAACATTTTGGATGGTGGTAAACAAGTTTATTTATGCTTGAGCACTGCCGAAGAAACAAGTCTCGCAGAGAAAGAGGCAATCCTAGTAGGTGGCCCGGATTTTGTTCTGTTCTGGTTTTTTGCTTTGTTTTGTTTTTAAATCTACTGCTCTTGTCGTTGTTGTTGTGGTCTCTTCACATCGGGGGAACGGCTTTTACAAAAATTGCTCTGAACTTGGAGAGACAGTCTGCTATTCAAACTGGCCCGGATTAATGAAAGTACGGGGTGTGCTTGTTAAAAGGAAGGCCCCGGACACTAGCAGTCATGGGTGGTCACATTTTTATGGGATGATACGCATGCTTTTGCTCTTTCCAGCATTTTTGCTCGTAACCCTTCTCAGTTGCTCCTCCCAGAAAGACTCAGCAATGTAGCAGAGCTAAGAAATACAGGGTTGAAGGGCTGAGACTCTGCAGTTTATCAGATGTCGGAAATTGGAAGTATAATCCAATGGCAATCCAAACGCAATCATGGGGTTTCACGTGATTGCGTATTAAAGCATCTCACGCAATTTCGGGCAAAAGGGAAGTCATTCTGAACGCAATCATGGGTTTTACCTTATTGCAAATTAAAGCATCTCACACAATTTCGGGCAATGCGGGGTCATTTTCGGGTAATGGGAAGTCATTCTGAATGCATTCCAAATGCAATGGGAATTCACGTAAATTTGCTAAACTAGTGAATTCACGTGAATTCAAATTGGCTCTATTCAAAATTGACAGAAATTCCTCCCGTCTGATAAACTCACTGTGTGATTTGCAAGGACGAAGGCATCATCTGCCATCCTTCTCAGACCACCCTGTTCTCTCCAAGCTTAGTTGCCCTCATCCCAATATGTGGAATGGGTTTTCCAAGCAGCGCTATAATGTTATTGAGCTATAATGTTGCTTATATATGTTACCAACCATACACATGTGTGAATGGAGACATGTTAGACTCCAAAAGAGGAGTCCTTGCTTATATGCAAAGGGGCTTTAAATTTACTGGACTTTGCCTAACTGCCGCATGGCCATACCATCTTAACTAAGGAGAGTAACAACGAAATGCAGGCATCTTACTAACATCTCTAATTTTTCTCCTGCTTGGTATGTAACATGTTGCCTGATGAAGAAGCCAGTGGAGTTTCAAAAGCTTGCAACAAGTTTATTGTGCATTTCAGTTGGCCAATGGATTTTTGTTCGAGCATACATGTGTGCTAATATATATATATATATATATATATATATTCCAAATATTTCCAAATATTACTTCTCTCACTACTGTACAGTACTTTGGTGCATGGCCAACACAGCCACTCCTGCATATATTTTCTGAGTACAGAGCAGTTATGGATCCTATAACTCTAGATGACAAATCTGTGACTGACTTGGGTTTGTTGGCCATACATTGTCCAGACTCCATGCCAAGAGGACAGAGAGAGATTGGTTTCTTTGGCCCGTAGACGCAGGGCCTTAGAATCCCATATCTTGACAATGAAAAGCATCGCTCTGATATTGTTCTGCCTCTGTGATTAAAATACTGTAACGTGCTGGCCCGCCTTTTAATCAAATAAATTTAAAATAGGAATAAATTATGCCGTGATGGCAGCATAAACCCAAACCCATCCCATCTCACCCTCACCACCCTTGCATATGTTATCTGCCAGGCTCCAGTAACAATGATAAGGACATGGATACCAGACTTTTAGTCCTATATCTTTGGCATATTAAAGGCTCCAGGGAGGAAAAGTTAGGTAAACAAAAGGTATAATTCCCCTAAGTAGTGTTGTCACAGAGTCTGTGTGAATTGACTCCGGCAGCGTTCCCATACTTCGTTTCCCATCCCACTGTTTAAACTTACTCAGTTTAAATTCTGATTAAGCCAAGCAGAAGAGATCCATAACTTTGTTTTAGTCATCATAACCTGGGATAATCTTGTCTCCTTATCATCCTCCTTCCCTTCATCCCAGCAATCGGCACCTTCACACCCAATGCCTGCAAAACCAATGCGACATTGCCTTACCATTGTAAGAAATATTTGGGGGCAGATTTGTTAACAGCCCATCATGCTCCGTTTGAGCCAGAGTTGTCTAGTGGTCTGAAAATTGGACTTACTGTACATATTCATGTGTAAGTAGAGAAATCTAGGTTTACAAATTGACTCAAAAAACTCCAGTCGATTTATCCATGGGTCAATGTAAGTACTGTATTTTAATAAATACATACACAGGCACACACATATATATGGTGAAAGGCAAGAGTTTGTTCTGCCCTAGTTTAATCTACTCTTTCATCCATCCACCCTTTAGTATATACTGTACACTAATAGTTATGCCTGCTGGAATTTTGTAAGTTCTTTGGAATTGTTGTCCTTTACATTCTCCATTACACGTGCCTAAGCCTTACCCTTGACTTATCCACGGGTCATATAAAAATCCATAATTTTGGCCCCAAAACTTGCCCTCGGCTTATACATGAGGTCGACCTATAGTTTAGTATATATGGTATGAGTCTGGAGACCAGGATTTGAATCCCTGCTTGGATATGAAAACCCAGTGGCTGATCTTGGGCAAGTCACATTCTCTCAGCTTCAGGGGAAGGCAACAGCTAACCTGTTCTGAACAAATTGTGCCATGAAAACCCCATGATAGGGTCACCTTAGGGTCGCTATAAGTCAGAAGTGACTTGAAAGCACACAACAACAACAAAAAAATTAAACCAAATAGGGTGTGTGTGCAACCCAAGTGAAAGACACGCCTGGAGAGCCAGTTCACGCATCTGGAGTGGTCCAATGGCACAAAAACAACCTTGGGGTCACATGCGGCCTCAGGGCCACATCTTGCCCAACCCTGACGTTGGTGGAAGATGCAGAGCAAATGTTCCGTGGATCATCTCACCTCTGCCACCGTTCCTTTTTTTAACTGCCTTGCCCAAGGGCATGTTTCCTCACCTCACTTCATAACCTGATTTCTCCCTTTAGTCGCAAAGAGATAAAAATAGCAATGCAAGGGCAACGTTGCATACTCTCATGACCAAAAAGTTTTGTTCATTTCTGGGGAGTTGGAAAGTGCTGTTGAAGTACAGTCGTCCTACTTTGCTCTCAGAGTGGATCGCTGATCGATCCTCTGACGAAGGAGAAGGAGAAGAAGAGGAAAAAGAATCTAGACAAACTGTCAGTGACATTTCTGAAAAGAAAAATGGAGAGGGGATAGTATTCAGTTTTCTCTTCCATTTTCACAAAATATAGCAGTGGAACTCCCCGCATCATCCTATTCTTTCTGCTTGAAAGGAACTTACTATGCCATTTGTGGTTGCATCACCAAGATTGGCATCATCCGGTACGGTAATGCATGGCGTTACACATACCCCTTGACTGCCTGCCATCTCACACCATACGGAAACATTTTTGTACAGATGTTACTCATAAATTGTAATTCCAACATATCACTGAAGGTAATGGCAGCTGTTGTGACATACACAGCTAGCAAAATTAAAATTGCACCATATATTACAATTGTCGTACGTACGGCCTAAATGTATTTCTACGTACTGTAGATAGTTTCGTGTGGTTAAAGTGAACATCTGGCAAGATGTGATTATTTTTTTTTAAAAAGAATATAATTTGAAAATAATAATTTTTAAATTTAAAATTTGAAACAAGTATTTAAAATTTAAAAGGAATATTTTTAAATTGAGTATTTTTTTTATTTTAAAAGTTTAAAATAAAAAAAACCCGGCGCTTTTTCTTTCTTCTCCCGTTGTTCCACTCACACTGTCTCTTCTCCAGCATTTTTTTTAAATTTGAATTTTTTCTTATATTCCATATCCACACATACCGTGTTTCCCCAAAAATAAGACAGTGTCTTATATTATTTTTTGCTCCCAAAGATGCACTAGGTCTTATTTTCAGAGGATGTCTTATTTTCCCATGAAGAAGAATTCACAATTATTGTTGAACAAAAAAAATGAGCATTTAATATATACTGTATATATGTTTATATTCAGAAACTTTGCTGGGTCTTACTTTCAGGGGAGGCCTTATATTTAGCAATTCAGCAAAACCTCTACTAGGTCATATTTTATGGGGATGTCTTATTTTTGGGGAAACAAGGTACCATACAGCCAAATGCATTACACATACATTCATCACTGCATTTACTATTATATTAATAAAAGACGTTCTGCCTCTGCCCCAACTCTCTTCCATTCATTTCCCTTTCCACTTCCTTTCTCCCTCTTATCCTAAGTCTCTTTCCATAATCTTTCCTATCTGAGCTCCAGCATTTTTAAAGGGAAGCAGGTGAACGCCACATCCCATTTCTGCCCAGAGGCTGAGAGTATGTAACTTGCCCAAAGTCATCCACTGAGTTTTGTGGGCCAAGCATGGAATCAAACCCTGATCTCCAGGGTCATAGTCCAATACTCAAACCACTATGCCATGATGCATATCTAGAGGACTAGATTTTTTCGCCTCTGTTGGGATGATGGGAGTTGGGGTTGGTTTACTATATATACTCATGTATAAGTCTAGAAATTTAGGTCAAAAAATTGACCCAAAAAACCTGAGTCGACTTATCCATGGGTCTATGTAAGTACTGTACCTTAACTCTTATTTAAAAGAAGGAACCATGTCCTGGTGAAAAGTAAGAGAATAATCTGTCCTGGAAGCACTGACCCCCTTTACTCTCTCATCCATCCAGTCTTAAGAATAAGCACAAAGAGTTACGTCTGATGGACTTTTGGAAGTTATTTGACATTGTTTTGCTTTGCTTGATCCTTTAGATTCTTTCCTATATGCCCCTAAATTTTACCCTCGACTTATCCACAAGTCATAGCAAAATCCACAATTTTGACCCCAAAACTTGCCCTCGACTTATACATGAGGTCGATTTATAGTCAAGTATATACGGTATGTATGTGTCTCAGCAACATGCATCAGCTCTTTATTGTTCATGCTCAGTGATTTCTGGCTGCGCAGAGGTGTTCTCCAAATAAGCATCAAACTTTGGAAGATTCTCCCTTTGGACCCCTCTTGGCACGAGAAGACTTTCCCTGCCAAGGTGACAGTGACAACATTTGACCAGACCGGCACTTCTTATTTCCCCTTACACAGCACCGAGCAAAAGGAGGCTGGCCTCAGATGCCCAAGACGTGACCCAATATACACATATCCCTCGTTGTTATAGCTAGCCCCTGAATATTAGGGCCTCTCGGATGTCACTCGCAAGTGACTAAGAGTCAAATTTGATTAAGAACATCTGACCTTAACTGCCAAGCCGGTGGTGTAAACTTAGCAGGCCGTCGTCATATGTCAAGTCATGTGAGACACTTAAAAGGCTTCACACTTTTCCCGAAAGTTTCGGCAGATATTATGCAATCTTTTGGAAAGAGCATCTGCGCCGTTACACATGCATCGCTGAAGTTTATCTTAAGGTTTTCTAGCCTCAAGAAGTCCTTGGAAATGGAGAGGGCTCTCTTGAAACCATAAAAGGAAAACCTGTTATCTTTCCTTTCTAGAGCTTTGAAAAGTTAGCTTTTGGGATGATAACTCCCAGGAGTTTATCAGACGGGAGGAATTTCTCTTTATTTCGAACAGAGCCAATTGGAGCCAATTCAAATTCACGTGAATTCCAATTGCGTTCAGAATGCGTTCAGAATGACTTCCCATTACCCAAAAATGACTGCCCATTGCCCGAAATTGTGTGAGATGCTTTCATACGCAATAACATAAAACCCATGATTGCGTTTGGAATGACTTCCCTTTTGCCTGAAATTGCGTGAGATACTTTAATATGCAATAACGTGAAATCCAATAATTGCGTTCGGATTGCCATTACTACATACTTCCAATTCCCGTTGTCTGATAAACTCCCCAGACTCCCCGGCAAAGCATGGTGTTATAGAAAATGTTCATATCCCAAACGCAGTTGTTTGCCAAATGTTTCCTGCAGACATGAGATGGAGGAGTATTCCGTTTAAAATGGAGGCACACATTTATACTTCAAAATACACTTTTGTCTTCTTCTTATCTTCTCCCAAAACAATGTGTAGGCAGGTAGTTATTACTATTATCTTGAGTATCCATTCATGAGAGTATATCTATACTACATAGTTTGGTACCATTTCAATCATCATGGACCCATCCTATCAAATCCTTAGATTTGTTGTTTGGTGAGATCCTCAGACGTCTTTGCTGCTCCTGCTATAATTGGTAGTAGTAGTGGTATCAGTAGTAGTAGTAGTAATATCATCATCATTACAGGTTCCGTCTCCTATATCCAGAATGCTTGGGATCAGAAATGTTTTTAATTTCTGGATTTTTCAGATTTTGGAATGTTTGCATGTGCCTAATGAGACATCCTGGAGATGGTGCCAAGTCTAAACATGTTTTGTTTTGTATGCACCTTATACACATAGCCTGAAGATAATTTTATACTCCATATTTTTAATAATAAATAATTTTGTGCATGAAACAAAGTACACTATGGCTTCAAAGTGATATAAACAGCCATGAGGACCAGAAACCTAACAAGAAAGGTTAAACATGTGAATGTTAACTGATAGGCTGTAGCCAAATTTCATAGAGGTTATATTTGCTTCCTGGCTTGTTTAGTCAGAAACGAAACAGACTAGGCCATATTTTTCTCTGTGGTCTGAGAATTGGTCTACAATTCTGGACATCAGGCCTTGATTCCTCACTTGGCCATGCAAACCCACTGGGTGATCCTCAGCGAGTCACACACTCTCAGCCCCAGAAAACCCAATGATAGCATTGGCTTAGGGTCGCTACGGTAGAAGTCGTACATGAATCCAAGGCACACAGCAAGAAATTTTCTACATATTTTAGAATGCAGTAAAGTATTAGAAATGTCATCTTTTAGCTTTTAAAGTCTGGAGTCTTTGAAAGCACAGGGCCAACGCAGACCTAGCAAAGCACTTTTAAGTTACGCTTATTTTAACAGAAAGAATTTAAACAGCTCCTTGAGTTCTGTCCAGTTTATTGAGAATTAAAGGTTTAACTTGTACTGTGCTGTTAAATCTTTTGCCAGTGAATTTCACATCAATTACATTGGGCATAAATATAAAATGGTTTAATATGTTTTTGTTTCATTTTCTTTTACCCGTCAGGCACACACCCAACAGCATCCATACCCTGGGAATGTCAAGGTGGACCAGTTTCTGCAAACAAATTTAATGTCAAAACATTTGTTTTACATTCCTGTTACTTCCCCCCAATTTTTGTTTTTTCGTTCTTCCCTAGATGAGCTTGTTTTCTTCCAGGACTAAAATCAGGCAGCATATAAGTATATGACAAGAGATCCTATGCAAATCTTTAACATATCAAAGCTAAATTAGCACAGACATAACACTGGCCTCTAGCAAAGCCTGTTATGGCTGAAGCATGTGGAGCGTTACTAGACAGGGTTGACTTTGCTGTGTGCGCTTGTGAGTTTCAATCTCAGTCAAGAAGACCGAGAATCATAACCTGAACATAACCCTGAGAAAGATTAAAAATGGGAAGTGCAGCAAGCGCCTGGAGATAACAGTTAACTCGGCAAGAAACCTGTAGCCCACGGCCGCTGTAAACCGCAAAATGTAGTCTTATGGGCTGCCCATGACTGATGCCAGAGCATGGAGTCATTCATGGGTACATTGGTTTATGCAGCTTCTAGCCTGTCTTTCTTCCAGTACTGAGACACAAAGCAGCTCATCATATAGTTAAAAAAGGGAATGAATTAATAAATAATAGCACAATGTTGTAACTCACAGACACAATTATACAGATTATCATATTAAAACTGGGGTGGGAATCGTGTGGCTTCCCCCTCCAGATCCCGAAAGTAAAACGGCGTCATTTTTGTCGACTTTCCGTTCACTTTATTTTCGCGTTATTGCTGTTTGGAAGAAACGTCATCTGAAAAACATCCCGCGTTTGCTGCTTTTTCTACTTTTAAAATCCCATTTCTGAGCGACGTTTGTCCAGTGTGATAAGGCTGTCAGCGTGTGGAGATCCCAGAACTGAAATGACAGAAGATATGCCTGCAGAAATTCTGATACAGGACATTCTGAAAAGCATAGGAGAGCTTTCCCATTTTGAATGGAGACGGCTGTTTTTATGGCCACCTGTGACACTCTGCCTCATCTACAATTCTGTAACAAACAATGATGTTGGATAGGAGGAATCCAGGCATACCAACACAAATACATATGTTGTAAGTCCAATAATGGAGAAGAAGAAACCCTGTCTTCCAATTCTGAGCTTGCCCTTCGATCTCATGGTCTTCAACTGACCTTGAAACGGCTATTAATATCTCCTGCTGGTATTGATGTTTTCTTTAGGGACAAGTAATCACGTATTTCTCATCTTGAAGATGGCACAACAACTGCCAAGAACAAAGAGCTGCTTTCTTGTTGTGGGCAAAATAATAATTTTCTTTTTCATCTGATGAGGGGTGGAGCAGAGATGAAAGTTCTTCTTCGGTGCAGCTTTATCCCCATGATTTCCCCTTTAGTGTCATATCCACGAAGGGAGGGAGGAAAAGAGGGAGGTAGAGGAAGGGATTCTGTATGATCAGGAAAAATTCTGGATTTCTAGTATTTGGGTCCCTGAAGTTGGTTGCTGGAAGCAGGATCCTGAACTTTTCCAAGTTGTTTATCACACTGGGGCTAATTTCAGCATTAAAGAAAGATTAAAGCACATTTAAGGCATCTTGCAAATAAAGCCAAAATGGCAAGTAATTCAATGAATGATGATCACATGCAATTGAGCAAATAAAGTGATATCGGAAATGCATTGTCGCTGAAATCCTGAAAGTAAAAAGAGGCATGTTAATGCTTTTTTGTGACCGCTTTAATGGTGCATTTTGTGCGATGTTGTGTGAAACTGTTTCATGTAATTATGCAATTTTTCCCAGGATATTCATGGGATTAACTCCTGATCTCCTTTAAGTGATAAACTAGCAAGTGCAGAAGAGGGTCAATGATAGGATCCTTCCAGTGGAAACTTGTCACCATTTCTTCATCCCCAGTAAGAGGCCAGGCAGTCCTGGGGAATCTTATGGCATTGCAGATATTTTGGACTACCGTCTCCAGTCTCTGACATTGGCCATGCAGGCTGGGGCTTCTGGATGTTGAAGTTCAAAATGCCTTCTTGGCCAAAGAGTTGCCAACCCAATACTAATCTCTTCCACTACTGGCCCAAAATGGAAGACAGCTATGTGAAGAGTGGTTCTTCTTCCTCCTCAGCAGTAGCGCCATTTGCTTACTTGCTCAATGGGACAATCTATCAATTAATCAATCATCTATAGCAATCATCTATATCTTCTGCGTTTCTCCATCGGAGCAACATTGGTCCAAGAAAGACGTGCTGCTGGTCCTCTGTCCAAAGCAGATGGAGAAGGAGCTCCTGTTCCATGGAACTGAGGACAAGCCAGAGATGTAGGATGAGGACATTAAAGTGGCATACTCTCTCCAACAATCCATGTTTGGCAGAGACAGTCCTGAGTAACCCTCCATCATCCCGCTTTGTCAGCTGCTTTTAAAGTTTCTCTCTCCTCCTCCCACTTTCTCCCATTGTCCTCAGCTTACTTCAGTTCCTGCAAGCTGAGTTCAAAATACAAAATAGTTTGCAAACAATAAGGTCAGCAGAGAGGAGAGAAGGGGCTGGAAACAAACTTCTCAGCTCTTTCCGAGCTTGTATATTCTTCCTCAGTAATGATTTTTGCCATCTTGACCACATTCTGATGTCACTTGGCATCATGTGTCCTGGTTTTCATCTGTGAAGTGGTGGAGGGCATGGGATGGCCAGGTATGCGTCACCCAGGCAGAGGGCAAAAGAGGGCACGTATCGGTATAACATTTACCCAAGCTAACATATACATATATGTTCAGATGTGAGGACTCTGATCTGTTCTTCCATCTTCAACTCTGAATGGTCCCAGTTAGTCACCACTGTTCTGTGTTGCACAAGGAATTCTGAGATATCTTCTAGGAAGCTTTGGATAGTTTTTGGACGTTATCACACAGGATGAATTTCTATCAATTTCGAAAGAAATGAAAGTGGGGTCAGTTCGGAATTGAGTGAATTTGCTAGTTCAGCGAATTTACGTGATTGCATATTGACACCGCATTGCATTTGGAATGACTTCCCATTGCCCGAAATTGCGTGTAATAGTTTCTCATGCAATAACGTGACACCCCACGATTGCATTTGGAAGGACTTCCTATTGCTCGAAAATGCGTGTGATCGGCTTTCGCACAATAACGCAAAACCCCATGATTGCATTCAGATTGCCATTGGATCATACTTCCAATTCCCGTTGTGATAAACTCCTTTGTCAAGGCAAACTAGCACAATGCTATTACTGAAAATGAAATTAGTCCAGACTCCAGGCCTTTCTTCTTCTTCTTTTTTTGGGTATTCAGCTTCTATGAAGATTCTGTTAGGTTTCAAAGGCTTAACACAGGTTGCTTAAGCAAAGAAAAAAGGGTGGATACAGAAATTCAAGCAACCATGTGAAACAAAACTGAAAAAAGGGAAGACTGAAGTCCTTTAAACCTTCATAAAAAAAACAACAAAGTTAAAATACTGTTGAAGCTGGAGCTAGTGTGGTGTAATGATTTGAAAGTTGGACTATGACTCTAGAGACCAGGGTTCAAATCCCAGCTCAGCCATAAAACTCATTGGGTGACCCTGGGCAAGTCACACTCTCTCAGCCTCAGAGAATGGCAATGACAAACCCCCTCTGAAAAAAACTTGCCAAGAAAACCCAATGATAGCCTCACTTTAAGGCTGCCGTTAAGTCGGAAACAACTTGAAGGCACGCAACAGCAACAAACAAAGTATATTCACTAAAAACAAAAGCAAGAATAAAAATGCAGGGGACTCACAAACACAACTGCATTCAGAACCATGTTTGAAAACCTTCTGAACCTATAACTGTGCCTTGGCTTTTATTGGACTAACACCCAATTGCACAATTATTGGAATCACTGCTTTCATGAAAGAAAAATATTAGATGGCAAGGAGGTGAGAATTTCCTTAATATCTCCATCGAATGGTAGGAGCAGTTTAGAAATATCCTTCTTGGCCAACTCTGAATTAAATCTGTTTTATACATCAGCCGACTGAGCTTCAGGGCATCAATGATTGCATATTTATGTCAGATAAACCTGCTGAGCCTAAATATGTTTTAACACAATCTTGTCTCCTTGGATCACATGCTAAACTTTTAAGAACCGACGTTGTTTTGCTGTCAATTTTCTCTGCTTTCTCTGCAAAGAGCCGTCATCTGGAGTCCTCTTTCAAGGCTCCATTCCTGAACGGAGATGTTCCTTGGTCATTAATTGTCTATTTCCAAAGGTTGGAAATGGTCAGAGAGACTTAACTCTCTCGCCATATTCCTGGTTCAGGGGCTGAATGGCGCATGACATAATCGACAATAAATGCGAGCTCCAATTATACTTCTTCAGCCGCCACAATGAAGTTGATTGGAGCATTATTAAAAGGCCTTTTCATTAGCCAGAGTGCTGCAAAGGAAGTCAGGTCCAAGTCCTCTTTTGGATTAGTTAGGCATCATTTGTGAGAAGGCTGGCAGGGGATGACCGGATACATTGGTCTGACAACCTTCCCCTGCACTGTTGCTCCTGGGCCTGACCACCCACCATGGGTAGACCTCATCGGAATCTCATTCACACAAGGATTAGGATTTGGGAGGCTTTGTATATGACATTATTCGTGCATTCAAGGCCATATTATTCTTGGGAACATCTCCAAGGACATAACGATTGGAGGCCAGCGGCTGTGATACGACAGTCTCTCTTATTTTCAATACTGCATCATGGAACAAGCAGTCTGGCTAAACTTGAAGGTTGGCCTCAGCTTTGGTTTCTCCCCGTTAATAAGGACCCCATATAGAAAACCCTGGCTTCTCACCATTCTGCTTTTTATCATCGTATTGTTTGTTGGGAATTTTAAGTTATTGTGTTGGAGGGAAGGATAATGGGTTGATTTTGTAATTTATCTTATATTTTAACAATGTATTTTTATTGCTATTGTAAGCCGCCTTGATCCATCCGGAGAGGCGGGATATAAATGAATGAATGAATGAATAATAGCAACTCTATGCAAAAAAAGACCCTCATCGTGGAACTTCTTGAGCAATAACTTTTCTAGCATTTCCCAGAGACATCACTCCTTCATGCAGAACGGTGGAGAAAAAGTTGCCGATGACTTCAGCTCTTGGCACAGAGGGTTATTGTTTTGCTTTTGTAACCTTTAGGTCATACCCAGGGCCAGGTTCAGCGTCTAGGAGTTATCCTTTATTTCTTTCAGATTCTGGCACAAACCCTTCCCACCCATGAAGCCTCCAGTTTGGCGATCGGAGGGGGGAATGCTGTTTGTTCGAGTTTTAAAACCAACAAAAGATACAGAACAGAGAGAAACAACACAGGATAGCTGCAGTCAGTTCAATTAGTTCCTAATAGTTCCCACGCTTTTGCTTCACGCTAAAATAAATAGGAGTGTTACAACACAATTGTCCTAATGCTTAACCTCTACTTTGGACAAGAGGCCACTGTCAGGACACAATGCGAAGAAACAGGATGGTTTCCCCTTGACAAGCGGGTCAGGAGAAGGCTGCATTTTATCGCCTTACCTTTTCCATTTATATGCAGAACGTATCATACAGAAAGCAGGATTAGACCCAGAGGAAGCAAGTGTGAAAGTTGGGGGAAGAAACATCCACAACTTAAGGTACGCAGATAACACCATATTCATTGCAGGAGATTGCAAAGACTTGGAATGATGACTGATGAGCCAGGTTTTGAACCCTGGTTTCCAGTCATAGCTCAAACCACTACACCATTTTTATTTTTATTTCTTTTATTTATTTCTTAGGATTGTATCCTTCCAAGGTCTTCTAGGAGGGCGAATGCCACCGTCTAGCCTTCCATAGTTGCCCATCCCTGGTCTAAACCTGAAAGGAGTTATTGACATTGCTGAATCCTACCTGTAACATAGGTTCAGCAGTTTGGATGCCTCCTTTAACATTCAGTGTAAAAGATCGAGTCAATCACCCTCTCCAGTGACATGGAAGCCACCAAACTACCACTGGTAGCTATGGCACAGCACTCAGATGACAAGAAGGCAGCGCACGTCCGCACATGAATTGCATCAACACTGAGGTCGACTTGTTTGTTGGTCTTTTACCTTGCCCTTCCTCGCAAGAGCTCAAGGCAAACAACACTCGATGTAAAATCTCACAGTTGAAGCGACAAGTTATAAATATCTTTAAGTCACCAATTATAAGTGTCTGAAACAGGAGTTGCTGATAAAGTACAAAAATACAGCAAAAGCGATACAAACCATCAGCAGCCAAAGGCAGATCAACATTTCCTAACACCAAAAGCTTGCAGGAACAGATATGTTTCGACATATGTTGAGGTTAGATGTTTTTATTTTCAGTCTTTAGAAAGAGGAAAAGGCCAAGAGGGTGGGTCTCAACTTTAAAAAAGGTGGAGAGTTTACTACCGTGTTCTCATCCTTGAGCTTTGGTTCTTCCACTTTTCCTACTTTTTTTGCCCAGCGATCAAAAAGAGGAGATTAAAATTAAAGAACTGAGCAAGCTATCCAACATTTATTCAGAAATGACTTCCCAAAGAAAGATATCCTCTGTAATTCTTCTCTGAGACAGTATGAGAGCTGAGAATCCCCTCACCTCCATCTCATACCTGTCCTCCTAGAAGCCTCACAAGTAAAGCCCACAAGATATTTTTCCAGTGATGTAGACTTGAGTCAATAGATTCAAGTTGCTTTATTGACTTGACTAGGATTCAGCTTGGGAATCAGTGATGCCCTGACTTCACCAAACGCAATCATGGGGTTTCACGTAATTGCGTATTAAAGTATCTCACGCAATTTCGGGCAATGGGGGGGGTCATTTTCAGGAAATGGGAAGTCACTCTGAACACATTCCGAACGCAATTAGAATTCACGTAAATTTGCTAAACTAGCGAATTCATGTAAATTTGCTAAACTAGCAAATTCACGTGAATTCGAATTTGCTCCAATTGGCTCCATTCGAAATAAAGAGAAATTCCTCCCATCTGATAAACTCCTAGGAGTGATAGTCACTGGGCTTTAAGGAGAAGCTTTTGTCCGGCTATATTCTTTTTGTAATTCCTATCTAGGCTTCCACTGCTATGGCAACTACAATATTTGTACTTCTGTTCTTTCTGTAGTGTATAAGATGCTCCCACACATCGTCTCCTCTGCAGTTACAGCATGTTCTCTTTTCATTGCGTGGAGAAGATGTGACTCTTTAAATGCTTGGCTCTCAATTGCACTGGCCCCAGTCAAGTCCTACTTTGTCCTGGTGTGAACAGGGAAGCATAAGCTCTGAGTGGTTCTGCAAAGTTGTTACGGCTTCAAAATATAACCCCAGAAGTGGGTTGTGGGTCTGATGAGAGCCAACATATTGCAGTAGTTGGACTGGAATTCCTGGGAGTCTGAATCCTTGCCCAGCCATGGAAACCCATTGGATGACCTTGGGCAAGTCACACTCTCTCAGCCTCAGAGGATGGCAATGCCACCCCCCCCTTGAAGAAACGTGCCAAGAAAACCCCATGATAGGTTCGCCTTAGGGTCGCCATAAGTCGGAAATGACAACAAGAACAACAACAATCTTTTTTGCTGGGTGATCTTGGGCAAGTCACATTGGAGTTTATCAGACAGGAGGAATTTCTCTTTATTTCGAATGGAGCCAATTGGAGCCAATTCGAATTCATGTGAATTCGTTAGTTTAGCGAATTTACGTGAATTCCTATTGCATTCAGAATGCGTTCAGAATGATTTCCCATGACCCAAAAATGACCCCCCATTGCCCGAAATTGCATGAGATGCTTTAATACGAAATAACATAAAACCCATGATTGCGTTCGGAATGACTTCCCTTTAGCCCGAAATTGCGTGAGATACTTTAATTTGCAATAACGTGAAACCCCATGATTGCATTCCGATTGCCATTAGATTATACTTCCAATTTCCATCGTCTGATAAACTCCCTCATCTCAGCCTCAGAGGAAGTTTGACACCACTTTAACTGTTATGGCACCATCTTACAGAGTCCTGGGATTTGTAGTTTCCTGTGGCACCAGCATGCTTTGGCAGAGAAGGCTAAAGACCTGGTAAAAACGATGAATCCCAGGATTGCATAGAATGGCACTGTGGCACTTCAAGTGATGCCAAACTGCATTATTTCTACAGTGCAGGTGCACCCTTTCATTGAGAAAAGGTTTTATTATGCCGAATCCTGGAACAAGCAAAAATAATAATTCCACATTTAATAAAAGCAGACAAGGAAGGGTCACAAAATGGATTCTTTCCTTAATAATAATAATAATATAATATTTTATTTCTATCCTGTTTCTCTGCCAGGATCGAGGCAGCTTACCAATAAGGTAAAAATGCAACATTATAACAATATAAAATAAAACCATTATCCCTCACACCAATAAAACAATTAAAATTCCCCTATAACAATAAAATACCATTCAGATTATTAAAAGCTGTGGTTTATTTTATTTGTTTTTTTACACCCAATTAGTATTTTGACATGCCGTTTCACTATCGGATTCTGTAGTGCCGGCTTCAGACTCGATAGCTTTATCAGTCAATAGTCTTTATTTATCAAGGCGGCAGAAATGGAGCCGTGTGTATCAAACTATCATTAATGTAGATTGTGTCAACACGATGCACAAGGCATGGAGGAAGGGAAATCTGTTTTGTGACTCGTTGGCATCGCCCAGCGACATTCATGCAAAATAAACAGGGCCTATTTATAGCCCAGCTCCGGCTGCCTGTAGTCTTTTGTGCTTCTGCAGTCCTCCTCCTCCTCCTCTGTTTGCTCTGGATGAATGGGGTTTTATTTTTGCAACAAACAACCCAACAGCCCTGTTCCAAAAAAGGCAATGGAAATCCATCCTGGGTTTTCAACAGGACCTCACTTCTGCTTCTGACACTTCTGTATCAGAAGCAAAATATGTAATGCTGTGAAAGTTTATCACCTGGGAGGAATTTCTCTCGATTTCGAATGGAGCCAATTTGAATTCACGTAAATTTGCTAGTTTAGCGAATTTATGTGAAATCTAATTGCGTTCAGAATGCATTCTGAATGACTTCCAATTTCCCAAAAATGACCTCCCATTGCCCGAAATTGCGTGAGATACTCTAATACGCAATTACGTGAAACCCCATGATTGCGTTCGGAATGACTTCCCTTTTGCCCGAAATTGCGTGAGATACACTCATTCACAATAATGTGAAACCCCATGATTGCCTTCGGATTGCCATTGGATTATACTCCCAAATTCCGTCGTATGATAAACTGTTTTCTCGCTGGACAAAACCAGGATCCACTTCACTTCCATCATCATCATCATCATCATCATCATCATCATCATCATCAATTTATCTCTTGCCACCCATGTACATGGCATTTTGCAAACAGTTGCAGAATAAAACCGGTACCTTGCAAACAGCTGCATAATAAAACATTTATATGCTGTTATGTGCCATCAAGTCATTCCCAGCTACTACTACTACTACTTATCATTATTATTATTGTTGTTGTTGTTGTTGTTATTATTATGTTTATTTAAATCCTGCCTTTCTCCCAGTACAGGGACTCAAGGCGGCTTACAAATCTAAAACAGTCCAAATTAAAAAACGATAAAACATGCAAAATGCAAGTTTGAAAAACAATTAAACAATTCAAAACATTACAATACTAAAATACTCTTTAAAGCCTACAGCAACCCTTAGGGAAAACTATCATGAGGTTTTCTTGGCAAGATTTTTCAGAAAGGGTTTGTTATTACCTTCCCCTGAGGCTGAGAGAGTGTGACTTGTGCAAGGTCACATACTGGGTTTCATGGCCAGGTGGGGGAATCGAACCCTGGTCATTTATATAGTGTTCAATAATATAAAACACTGAAATGCAATATTAAAATAAAATTTTGTAACCCAGACACAATGCAAAATAAAACAGAACAGGCAGGACTGATAATTGAATTAATTTCCACATTTTTACTAAAAGTAGGTTATAACCAAAGGTAGGCATAGAAAGTTAGTATCTGTGCATTATCCACTGCAGGTGATAACGCTTGCTATAAAGTCATATGGTGGAAAATGTTAGAAATTATTGAAAAATGATGAGTGAATAGCTTGGCTGCATTTGAGTCCAGATGTTTGACTTATAACAAATATGTACTATTGTTCCTTTATATGTGAGTTCTTAATAAAGGATATGGAGGAATGAGGAGCAATATGATGGGCAGAGAATCTTCATATTGTTCTAATTTACGTAGTCTCCAATCGTTTCCACAATGTACATTCTCAGTTCGTCACCCGGTCCTCCTCTCTTCCTGTTTATTCCCCCAGTTTTTCTTTTCAATTTAAGTAAAGCCTCAAATCACATATTTGCCATTCCAATCCCCTCCGTCTCTACATCTCACTGTTACCAACTCTTAGAAACAAACATGGATCAAAATAAGACTTTTGCAAGTGCGAAATGGTTCCGATTGCTGAAAGGAAGGTTTAAATTTTGAGAAAGAATAAGCTCCAAATAACTTGCTGATTTCCAAAGCGACATGTTTAGCATCAGAGAGAAGTTAGGAGGTGGAAACGCACAGAACTACAAATAATCATTTCTGTTGATTTTATATTATGGTATAATCGGGTGCCTCAAATACAAGGATATATTGTTAGATAACTGAACTCAGAATCATCCGTGCCACAGTATTGATAATTTCGATGTATGGTTGTGAAAGCTGGACAGCGAAGAAAGCTGGCAGGAAGAAATCAACACATTTGAAATGTATTGCTACAGGAGAGTTTTATGGATACCATGGATTTAACAAGACGAATGAATGGGTCCTACAGGCCTGAAATCTCCCTAGAAGCCAAGATGCCTAAACTGTGGCTATCATAATTTGGACATATCCCGAGATTATGCGATTTACTGGAAAAGACAATCATGCTTGTTAAAGCAGTAGGACAAGAGGAAGATTGTGCTGATGTTGTCGTTGCCTTCAAGTTGTTTATGACTTATGGCTACCCTAAGGCGACCCAACCGTGGGGTTTCCTTGCAAGATTTGTTCAAAGGATGTTTACTGTCGCTTTCCCCGAGGTTGAGAGCATGTGACTTGCCCAAGGTTTCATGGCCGAGCAGGGAATCGAACCCTGGTCTCCACAGTTATCATCCAATATTCAAACCACTACGTGTCACTGGTTCCATCAGGTGGATTAATTCAGGTCAAAGAAGCCAGGTTCATGAGTTTGCAAGAAGTGCGCTGGGTTCATATCTGGCTTTTGTATTAGGTGCAAAGAAGGAGCCAGATCCATGCCTCCTCAGCACTGGAACCCGCTTCCAGGAGGAACAACGTTCATTATGCAACAATGGCATGGTTTCAGAGCAGCTATTTCAGTCAGAGATGTTGTATCGCACCATCATCTTGTAAGCATATGAAATCACATTACCCATTAAGATCTTGATTGTTTCAGTTTTACCATACGTTCTTAAGAGCATTATGTTTTACAAGGAGCAATCCCGCCATCCACACGATAAAGCTCTTGTCCGGCTGCAAAAGCATGAAATAGACACGAAAGCAGTCTGGGTGAAAACAAAATATATATACTCGTCTCTCCACATTTGCACCTTTGACTTTTGTGGATTTGATTATTCACGGATTTTATTGATATGTTCTCTTTAGGAATATCTGAGCGCAACTCTATGGTCAACTTTAACCAAAAATTGCACTGAAGGACCTAGAGATTTCTAGAGAGAACACTCCACTAGTTATTTGTAGCTCTTCAATTCTGTGGTCAATGTCTGGCAGATGTTGACCACAGTTGCACTGGAGGACCTACAGATTCCTAGAGAGGTGTTGTCTCAGGTAAAAACATAGTGTTTTTGTTATTTGCGGTTTCCCCACATTCACAGGAGTCCTGTGCCCCTAACTCCAGTGAATGTGGGCAGATGAGTGTATATTTTTATGCATATAGAATTTTTTAAAAAAACCTACGTTCATCCTTCCATTTAATACAATTTCACCTTTTCATCCACATCTCCAAAAAGCAGCTCCTTTGAGGTTTTGCTAATGTGTGAGTCAATTTATATTTAATAGGTTAATTAATCAATTCATTTGTTGCAAGGCAGGCGATTAATCAAATAAACATTGTTTAAACTGCTCACATCGTGAGCGGCAAAACGCTCTCCTTTTTAAAAACAAGCACTCCAGATGTGGCCGGTCTTCTAAATGAATGCTTTACACAATTTTCTAACAAAATCCCAAACTCTCGTTCCCACCTTCTTGTCTTAATTTAAGGTTCCTGAGCCATTTACAATGGCCAGCCTTCTTCTTCCCTTCCCTTCCATACTGGGACCAAATATTCCATCTGGCTGGCGTTGGCCCTATGTGAGTAATCCCGTTTCTCAAAGCTGCAGTCATAAAGAACACACACAAACTTGCACACACCAAGCGACGCAAGGAAAACCTGATGTCACCTTGATGACTATAGGGTCTGGAGTGCTATTGCAAGGCTGCCCTTCACAAGATGCCAATGTTTGCCCACTTCCCGCAGCGAATGGAAATGGGCTAAGACGGTAAACACCATTTAAAACAGTATCACAGCCGCCCGCCCCTCCACCGTGCATTCAAACGTATGCATTATATACATGCTTTTTAACCTCTCCGAAAATGTGGATCGCTTGGTTTGCGTTGGGAACTTGGAGTAACTCCCGGCTGAGCTGTTTTTCAGCCCGTCTCCGTGGAATAGTTCTCCCAGTCTTTATGCAAACTTATAAAAATGGGAAAGATTATGCAACCTGAAGAGAAACGAGAGTATGAAAATATAGCGGAGTAAAGTGTTACACAGGTGGCTTGTAATACCTCACAGGAAGAACAGGATATATATATATATATATATATATATATATTATTACTGTGACTAATAAAGATTATTTTTAAAAAACACAATGATTGGATACAGTATATATATATATATATATATATAATTGTAGTTTTTAAATAATCTTTATTAGTCATTATTAGTATAATAATATAATAATCCATTATTAGTATAATAATAATCCTTATTTTATATCCCGTCTCTTCCAGCAGATTGTGGTGGTTTACAGCAAGACGAATGCATCAATAAAATACACAATACACAGAGAATCGACATTATATAATGCCCTATCTCCTTATCTTAAAGCAAAGACAATATTATAAAATGTAAATTAAAATGAGTTAAGAATTAGTTAAGAATTAATGCAGCTTGACACCATTTCGTTATGGCTCCATCCTATGGAATTCTGGGATCTGTTGTTTGTTGGGCCACCGGAGCATTTGGAGAGGGAAGGCCAAGTCTCTCACAAAACTACAAATCCCTGAATTCCATAGGTCTGAGCCATGGAAGTTAAAGCTGCATCAAACTCCATTGATTCTTCCTTCCAGATGCTGCCTTACATGGTGTAAAGGTGCATCTACACCATGGAAATAATAATACAGTTTGATATTTCAGTGCCATTGCTCTATCCTAGAGAATCCTGGGATTTGTAGTTTTACAAGGTCTTTAGCTTTCTCTGCCGGCACATCACGAAACTACAAGTCTCAGGATTCTGTAGCTTGGAGCCATGGCAGTTAAAAGTGGTGTCAAACTGCATTATTCCTACTGTGCCGATGCACCCTTTATTACTTCCACCCTTTTTAATTTACTTTAAATTTTACTTTACTTTAAATTTTAAATCTTTTACCTTTAATAGTCATACAGAAAAGGGAATACAATCAGGGGTTGGTTTTTGATGGAGGCAACATCTGATGAAATTTCCCATCTCTTATTTTATCTGGCAGTCCTAACTCTTTCCGAAGCAATAATAACAACAACAACAACAACAATGATAATAGTTTTATTTATATGCCACCTTTCCCGTAGGATCAAGACAGCTGACAACATTAGATAAAACACAACATACAGTTAAAATACATCCTATCAGTCACCTCTTCCCCTCAACCTTACCACACTTAAAATAATATTAAACATTTAAAATATTATCAAACATTTAAAATAGATTTAATAATCAAGCCATTCGTGCCTCTTTGGTGCTGTGTCATTGCATTTCTAATGTTTAAATCCTCTTGACTTCAGTGGTGAAGAAGCTCACACTTATCCATTATATTAACCATTATCATCCATAGATGAGCATTTGGACACTAAGGATCAGTTTCTGAGTCCCCCTTCCATTGCACAACTGTGTACTGTTGAAAATTTTCAGTACGTTTATGCAACATTGTACCCTGAATACAACGAAATAAGGGACGGGTTTGCAACAACAGTTGTGCAGAAGAGGGAATTTCAGCAGGTGTTGCTTGTCGCCCGGTTGCATGGTAAGCAACACTTGTTAAGTTCCTTTTACTATACAACCATTAAAGATACAGGAGCTCTACCCCTTATTTTACTTGACAACCCTACCTGGAATATAGCCCTGTTCTTCATCCATATAAAAGTCCAGGTGAGTCCCAACTTCAGTAGAACCATTAAATCAATTCAGTCCCATTGATTCAATGGGTCTTCTCTGGTTGGAAGTAAATACTAGGACAGAAGGCATTGCAATTGTCATACAATGCATGATCCACTGTTGAAAATAAACCTCAGCAGCTGAAGAGTTTATATGTATTATATGATGGTTTAAACATCCAAGCACTTCCAATCACCTACATAAACACGCCTGTATCTCCCCTTATTTAATTCTCTACCTTTTTGCCAAAATTGGGGTTCAAGACTGTTCGCAATTTAGCTTAAAAAGTCAGATTTTTTTTAAAAAAAACTTCTAAATATTAAAACATAATTAACCAATTTTTAAAAATAATATTAAAATATAATTAACCATTTTTAAAAAAATATTAAAACACAATTAACCAAATTATAATATCAGAGAAAAATTGAATTTATGAGTAACCCCAAAGCACAGCGATTAAGAAAGTATGCACATTCTCTTTACTATCCAGTGTTATTTTAATTTGTTGTCTAATTTTATTGTCTGAATGTTAAGATGTATTAATATGTATTATGTTTAATTATTTTTGTAGAATGTATGCCATAGGCAGGTTTATTTTATCTGTTTTAACTCTATGTACAGTGCTGTGTAAATTTCCAGTGCTTTATAAGTAAAGCTTAATAAATCTCTCTGGCTTTTCTTCGCTAAGGAAGATTCAGGAAGGATTCATGATCCCACGCTTTCTACAAGCGCGTTGATGACTAAAAAGGCCGATCCGAGATACACAAGTCCGGTTACAGAAAGCACAGCAGAAAGTCTCCTTGGGTGATGTTTCCAAGTTGTGGTTCTTTCTGCGTTGCCGTTTCTCCTCGAGACTCGTTCGGCGCGAGTTCTCGAAAGAGGCTGCAGCATTGTGGATAGTGCATCTCCATGCCTCCCGATGTGAGGCCAGGGCAGACCATTGTTGGTGATCAATTTGGCCAAGCTTGAGATGTTGTTTCAGAGAGTCCTTATATCTCTTCTTTGGGTCGCCCTTCTTTCGCTGACCCGTAGCGAGTTCACCGTAGAGTACTATTTTTGGGAGGCAGTGGTCCTCCATCCAGAAATGTGCCCTGCCCATCGCAGCTGCGTTTTCAAGCTTAATAAACAATAAATCAATAAATGTTACTTGTACATATTTTGTACAATAAAATCCTCACATCTTTAACCTTAAAATGCATAGCTAATACAATTTTGAAACTATACAAAATATTTTCACAACAATTTAAAACAAATAATAAATATTTCAAAACTCCAACGTTACAAATGATTAACAACAGTACAATTAAATAATCTGTACATAAACACACCTGTATCTATACTTATTTAATTCCCTGCCTTTCTGCCAAAATTGAGGTTCAAGGCTGTTCACAATTTAGTCTTAAAAGTCACAGATTGTACGATGGCTTTTGGAGTCTCTTCCAACTCTAGGATTCTATGTATTCCTGTATGGCAGACTGAGGTTGGACTGGATGGATTTTGGAGCCTCCTCCACTCCAACTCTAGGACTCTATGGAGTTTATCACATGATGGAGATCGGGAGTTTATCCCGTGAATATCTCAGGGGAAAAAAATAACGTAATTAGACATAACGTTTTCACACGACGAAGCACAAAATCTGTCATTAAAGTGGTCACAAAGAAGCATTAACGCGCATCTTTTTACTTTTGGGACTTCAGCGACAATGCATTCCTGATAACACTTTATTTGCCTGATTGCGTGTGATAATCATTTGCTCAATTACTCGCCATTTCCGCTTTGTTTGCGGAATGCCTTAAATGCACTTTAAAATCTCTCTTTAATGTCGAAATTGGCCCCAGTGTGATAAACTCCTATGATTTCCCCCTTTTTGCAAAAAGGGAGATGCTGATTTTCTTCCCTCTCCCACTCCCCCTCACTTCACACTTAAATTAAATTAAATTAAAAACAAAGGCTCCATTCCTTGGAGATTTGCTGCAGGCTCCATCTCTTAGTGTGCACCTGCCCAGGCTTTGCAAAAGCATCCTCTGTGCAATGCTTGCTGTGTGCTACTGTGGCTACTTCCATTCCTCTTTTGTGTTGTTGTTGGGGGGCTTTTTTACCCCCCAAAGAAGGAGATCTGTCTGCATTGTCTCCTTTCTTTGCAATCCCCAGCAATAACAAAAAAGCAGTGGTGAGAAACCTGTGCAATTTTTGTTTCCTTGTTGTTGTTGTTTTGCAAACAACAACAACCACCCTGCTTGGTCTTTTTGCACAAAGCCAAGGCAGAGGAGAGAACGGGGAAACTACCCCAAAATCAAAACAGTGGGAGTCATTGGCTTCTACTGGGATTTGGGTCCAGGATACCAAAATTCAAAGATGCTCAAGATGCATGAAATACAATGGCATAGTAAAATAGTAAAATGGCAAAATCAAGCTTTGCTTTTTGGAATATATTGTGGAGCCCTGGCTGGTGGAATATGTGGATAAGGAGATACCCCTTTTTAAAGGGGAATGTCTATGTTCTTGTGAGAGCCAGAATGGCGTAGTGCTTTGAATGCGGAGTTGAGACCAGAGTTCGAATCCTGACTTGGCCACGTAGAAACCTGCTCACTGGGTGACTTTGGGCAATGATGGGGAAGATGATTTTCATTTTTATGCCACCTTTTTCCCAGAAAGTGACACAAGGCAGCTTGCAAGATAAAAACATTTTTAAAAACTTTACAATAAGAACTTAAGAAACAATTACAACCCTCTAGTTAAAACAGTATTACGTTACCATAAACACACACAAAAGTTAAACGATAACTAAGGACGCACACCACGTATAAAAACAACAAGCCTTGCCAAGAAAACCCCATGACTCTGGTGCCACTGTGCAAAGAGGCAGGATGTCGAAGGTAGGCTGGGACTGGAGTGGGAAAATACTTGGGTGCCACCATGTAATGAGGCAGGAGAGCTAAGGGCCAAAACACACTGCAGAAATAATCCAGTTTGAGACAACTTAAACTGCCCCGGCTCAGTGGTAGAGAATCCTTGGAATTGTAGTTTATTGTGGGTGCCACTGCATAAGAAGGCTAGAAATCTAGGCTTAGCTTAGAGGGAGAAAGCCTTGGGTGCCACTGCATAAAGAATCTAAGCAAGGCTAGGAAGAGGAAAGCCTTGGGAGCCAGTGTAGAAGGAAGCAAGGAATCTAAGCTAGGCTTGGAGAAGGAAAAGCCTTGAGTGCCACTGTATAAGGAGACAGGAAACCTAAGCCAGGCTTGGAAAGGGAAAAGCCTAGGGTGCCATTCCATAAGGCTAGAAACCTAAGCTAGCCTTAGGGAGAAAGCCTAGGGTGCCATTTTATGAGGCTAGAAATCTAAACTAGGCTTGGAGGAGGTGCCAATGCTTAAGGAGGCTAGAACCGTTCTCCCCTCATCTGCGCAGGAGGCCCCAGCTATCCATGCTGTCCATGGAGAACGGTGTGGATGTGATGCTCCTCCGCCTCTGCCGCGCTCAGCAGGGCTCAACTAGTGCTTTGTTTTGGGATTACTGTGGACCATGCCCGGTCCCCTTGTGGGACGGAGGACTGATGATGCTTACTGTACCCCAATGGCAGAGGAAAGAGCCACCGGGATCAAGTGCCAGAGCCGCAGGCAGGGAGGCAGGCAGGCCTACCACCTGCAGCAGAAGCCGCCTCACCACCAGGACTTGAGAAGAAAGCCAAGAAGAAAGCTGCGGGTGACTTCAGTGGAGGAGACTCAGACGGCTCAATTGCCATGCGAACAAGGGCTAAAACGTGTGCTAAGACAAAGACTCTGAGCCCTCTGCGAGGAGAAAGAAGTAGTCAACTGCTTTCCAGAAGACGTATTTCAAGAACGTGAGACTATTCAAATAAAACATGTTAAGTTTAACCTCTTACTGGTGGTGGAATCTTATTTAAGCTCTTGCATAGCCAAAAACACACATTGTACTACTAGTAATAATAATAATAATGATAATAATAATAATAATAATAATAATCCAGTTTTGAGATCCATTTAACAGGCCTCAGTGCTAGGGAATCCTGTGAATAGGAAAGCCTAAGATAGGCTTAAAAGGTTCCAATGTTTTAAGGGGGCAGGAAATCTTTGCTAGGCTTTGACATGGAAAGCCTTGGGTGCCATTGCTTAAGGAGGCTAGAAATCTAAGCTAGGCTTGGAGGAGAAAGCCTTCGGTGCCAATGTTTAAGAAGGCAAGGAATGTAAGCTAGGCTTGGAAGAGGAAAGTCTTGCATGCCATTGCGTAAAGAAGCAAGAAATCTAAGGAGTTTATCAGACGGGAGAATTTCTCTTTATTTTGAACGGAGCCAATTGGAGCCAATTCGAATTCACTTGAATTCGCTAGTTTAGCAAATTTATGTGAATTCCAATTGCGTTCGGAATGCGTTCAGAATGACTTCCCATTACCCGAAAATGACCCCCCATTGCCCGAAATTGTGTGAGATGCTTTAATATGCAATAACGTAAAACCCATGATTGCGTTTGGAATGACTTCTCTTTTGCCCGAAATTGCGTGAGATGCTTTAATATGCAATAACGTGAAACCCTATGATTGCATTCGGATTGCCATTAGATTATACTGTACTTCCAATTTCCATCGTCTGATAAACTCCTAAGCCAGGCTTGGAGTGGGGGGGGAGCCTTGGGTGCCAGTGCTCTTTCTCTCTTCTTCCTTCTCTTCTGCAGAAAAGGAAATAGGAGGCTCTGTGCAAAAAAAGCCAGCCTCCGCATCAAAGAGGAGAAGGAGGAGAAGAAAGTGGCAAGGAAAAAACCTGGCCAAGCCAATTAAAGTAGTACTGAAAGAGGTACTAAACAATAAATCCTGCAAAGCTAGGAACAGCACATAAATCATGCTAACAATGGTCAGTGTCCTTGGCGAGAGAAGTGTGTGTGTGTGTATTGTACACATACACACACACTTGCATATATAGTCATCTCTAATATATTTTCTCTATATTTTCAAATACTGGCTTGATATGTGCTTTAGCTGGGAAAATGTTGCTGGGTTACATAACAAAATGACAGCACTTTTCTTTTCGGACTGATCCAAACCATTTGAAGATGCTCAGTGTGGGCCTTGACGATTCCCCAACGATGTGTCCGAAGTACCTAAAACCCACCTGTGAGGTGCGTCACTTATTCTTAAAGGCTGGAAACTCAGGAATCTTCTGAACAAATCTTTAGTTCAAGTCCAAGTTTGCCTGAAAAACAGAAATAGTCTTTATCACTTTAGTTGCAAGAGTAACATTGGAATACTGTGCAAACCTCGGTACAAGGATTGTGTCTATATCTATATAGATATATACAGCATATACGTGTGTATATATATATATATACACACACACACACACACACACTCTGTGTGTGTGTAAATAAATAAATACCCATATACAGACACATATATATCCTGTATCTGTGTATATAAATATATGTATATAGAAACACAGTATATCTATATACAGATATATACAGCATATATATACCTATACATAGATATAAATACACACACACATATATACACACATATATATATATACACACACAGATATATATCTTGTATGTGTGTATATATATATATATATAGCACATATATATACATATACATATATATATAATACACACACACACACATATATCCTGTATGTTTATATATATATATATCATATAGGATATCTCTATAGAAATATATACAGCATATATATACACACACACACACACACATACATACATATAAATGCACACACATATATATCCTGTGTGTGTATATATATATATATATATAGTATACACATACACACATACCTATACATATATACACACATATATATCTTGTGTGTGTGTGTATATATATATATAGCATATATATATATACATATATAATAATAATAATAATAATGATGACACACATATATATATCCTGCATGATATATATATATATATATATATAGTATATCTCTATAGGGATATATACAGCATATATATATATATATACACACACACATATATATCTTGTATTTGTGTGTGTGTGTATATATATATATATATACAGTATATCTATATATATATATATACTTACATATATAGGGCCCACTTCGACCCGCCCTTTCGAGTCCCCTCGCGGCCCCCGTAGCCGCGTTCTCCCCTCACCTGCGCAGGACGGGGCGTGGCCTCCATCAATGGAGAATGAATGAGGGAAACCCTCTCACATAAAACCCCGTCCTCCTCCTCCTGCTGCATGACCATTGGCCCTTCCCCTTGTCACTCAACCGAAGCCAGGCTCACTATTGGGCGCTGTCTAACTGGGGGAGGGGCGAACGGTCATGAAGTAAAAAAAAAAGGACCGACCGTGATAACAACAAGAGCTTGGCCAGCGATTGGCTGGTTTTGACGCAGCAGGGCGGGGACTCGAGGCGCTATTGGTCGAGAGGGAGTGTCACTCAAGATGGGAGGCGGTATTGGTGGAGAGGGAGTGTCGCGTCACGTGCCTTCCCTTAAGGAAATTTGCATGTCGGTCCTGATTGGCTGAGACGCTTGGGGCCTGGAATAAGAGGTAAGGAGGAAATTTGCATATGGACGGTGATTGGCTGAGAGGGTTTTCTCGAGGATAGAATCCAGGGAGGAAATTTGCATGTCGGCCCTGATTGGCTGAGACGCTTGGGGCCTGGAATCCTGAGGTAGTCCTGAGGAAATTGGCGCCAGGGGATTCTGGGAGATGTAGTTCAAAGGGACAATAAATAAATAAATAAATTAAAATAAAACTTGTTAAGCTTAACTTCTTACTGGTGGTGGAATCTCATCATTTAAGCCCTTGCAAACAGTTCATGTGAAAGGGATCTAGGAGTCCAAGTAGACCACAAGTTGAACATGAGCCAACAGTGTGATGCTGCAGCTAAAAAGGCCAATGCGATTCTAGGTTGCATCAATAGAAGTATAGTTTCTAGATCAAGGGAAGTTATAGTGCCACTCTATTCTGCTTTGGTCAGGCCCCACCTGGAATACTGTGTCCAGTTCTGGGCACCACAATTCAAAAAGGATGTGGAGAAACTGGAGCGGGTCCAAAGGAGGGCGACTAAAATGGTGAAGGGTCTGGAAACCATGCCCTATGAAGAACGCCTTAGGGAACTGGGGATGTTTAGCCTGGAGAAGAAAAGGTTAAGAGGTGATATGATAGCCCTGTTTAAATACTTGAAGGGATGTCACATTGAGGAGGGAGCAAGCTTGTTTTCTGCTGCTCCAGAGAACAGAACCCGGAACAATGGATGCAAACTGCAGGAAAAGAGATTCCAGCTCAACATTAGGAGGAACTTCCTGAGAATAAGGGCTGTTCGACAGTGGAACACTCCCTCGGAGTGTAGTGGAGTCTCCTTTCTTAGACGTCTTTAAGCAGAGGCTGGATGGCCATCTGTCGGGGATGCTTTGATTGGGAGTTCCTGCATGGCAGAATAGGGTTGGACTGAATGGCCCTTGTGGTCTCTTCCAACTCTACGATTCTATGATTCGTAGACAATCCTAACTTTGGTCATCGATACTATACCTTTACACTTCAGGTCTTATCTCGTTCCTTCTCAGCTGCCCTTCCAAACTGTGTGGAGCATCTTCTCTGGACCTTATCAGACGACGGAAATTGGAAGTATAAACTAATGGCAATCTGAACGCAATCCTGGGGTTTCACGTTATTGCGTATTAAAGCATCTCACGCAATTTTGGGCAAAAGGGAAGTCATTCCGAACGCAATCATGGGTTTTACGTTATTGTGAATTAAAGCATCTCACGCAATTTCAGGCAATGGGGTGTCATTTTTGGGCAATGGGAAGTCATTCTGAACACATTCCAAATGCAACTGGAATTCACGTAAATTTGCTAAACTAGTGAATTCACGTGAATTCGAATTGGCTCCAATTGGCTCCATTCACAATAAGGAGAAATTCCTCCCGTCTGATAAGGTCCCAAGCAGTCATCTATCCCCCAATACAGTTTCACACTGCTAAATGTCATCCCATGAATTACAGCTTTTGTTGAAATTTGACATACACCATGCAGATTTGGTTTAACGATATTGGAACGAGGTCCATTTTGAATTTTAGATGTGCTGCATTATTTATGTACTTTTGTGCCACTAACCAGTTACAAAATACTCCCTAGTACTGGCAATTAGTGCAATTATTAACATTTCCATCTCCAAATTCATTTAAAACAGTTAATGGGTTGTGGGTAATTGAATGAGCAGAACTTTTGATGCAGCAAATAGCGCAGGTTCTGGTAGCAGTGCTGCCTGAATTCATAATTTTGAATTGCAAGCTTGGAAAGCAAGAAGGCTCATTATCAAGGTTTCCCCAAAGTATAAATCCAAATGCAATACTTGGTTCCAACTGTTCTGATTCAGCAGGGACAGTTCCAGTTCATTCTTTACAATCCCACCTTTTCAGCTGTTTCTAAAGGTCTCACTCTTCCACTTTCCTCCTTTTGTCCTCAGTCTAATTCAATTGCTGCAAACTGAATGCAGCCGGGAGGAATTTCTCTTTATTGCAAATGGAGCCAATTCGAAATCACGTGAATTTGATAGTTTAGCAAATTTACGTAAATTCCGATTGCGTTCGGAATGCGTTCAGAATGACTTCCCATTACCTGAAAATGACCGCCCATTGGCCAAAATTGCATGAGATGCTTTAATACGAAATAATGTAAAACTCATGATTGTGTTCGGAATGACTTCCCTTTTGCCTGAAATTCCGTGAGATACTTTAATTTGCAATAACGTGAAATCCCATGATTGCGTTCGGATTGCCATTGGATTATACTTTCGATTTCCAATGTCTGATAAGGTTCAAAGTTTGCCAGTGTTGAAGGAGGCAAGAAATCTAAGATAGGCTTAGAAGGTTCCAATGTTTAAGGGGGCAGGGAATCTTTGCTAGGCTTTGACATGGAAAGCCTTGGGTGCCATTGCTTATAAGGAGTTTAGAAATCTAAGCTAGGCTTGGAGGGGGAAAGCCTTGGGTGCCATTGCATAAAGAGGTTAGATATGTAAGCTAGGCTTTGGAGGGGGAAAGCCTTAGATGCCATTGCATATGGAGACTAAAAATCTAAGCTAGGCCCGGAGGGGGAAAGCCTTGGGTGCCATTGCATATGGAGGCTAGAAATCTAAGCTAGGCTTTGGAGGAGAAAGCCTTGGGTGTCACAGCATAAGGAAGCAGGGAATCTAAGCTAGGCTTGGAGGGGGAAAGCCTTGGGTGCCATTGCATATGGAGGCTAGATATCTAAGCTAGGCTTTGGAGGGGAAAACCTTGAGTGCCATTGCATATGGAGGCTGGAAATCTAAGCTAGGCTTGGAGGGGAAAAGCCTTGGGTGCCATTGCATATGGAGGCTAAAAATCTAAGCTAGGCTTTGGAGGGCAAAGCCTTGGGTGTCACTGCATAAGGAAGCAGGGAATCTAAGCTAGGCTTGGAGCAGCAGAAAGCCTAGGGGTGCCACCGTGTAAAGAATATAAGCAAGGCTTGGAAGAGGAAAGCCTTGGGTGCCTCCAGTGTTGGAAGAAGCAAGGCATCTAAGCCTTGGGTGCTCCTTCTCTTCTGCAGGAGAGGAAGGAGGAGGCTCTGGGCAAAAAAAAAAGCCAGCCTCCGCAGCAAAGAGGAGAAGGAGGAGGAGAAAGTGGGGAGGAAAAAAAAGGAGGAGGAGGATCTCCCCTGCAGAAGGAAGGAAGGAGAAAGGAGGAAGAAAGGAGGGGAGAGAAAAGCAGCAGCACCAGGAGCAGCTGCCACTAGTGCCAGGCTCCTAGTCCTGGCTCCCCTCCTCTTCTTTCCATCTCCTTGCCCAGCTCAGCAGAGGAGGGACCCCCATTTTTGGGGTGGGGTGCCAGGGGGGCAGCTGGGTGGCTCTGTTGCCAAGTTGCCAGGCTCTCTCTTTTTTTTGGTGACCTTCAGCAGCAGCCATTTGATTCCTCCTCTTCTTCCACCAGCCATTCCTTCAGCTGGGAGGCAGCAGCAGCTCCAAAAGCAAGCATTTCCAGCTTGGTTTGCCTTTCTTCTGCAGAGAGAGAGAGAGAGAGAAGGGAGGGAAGGAGGAAAGAAAGAAAGGAGGAGGAGAAGGAAAAAAAAGGAAGGGAAACAGAAGCCCCACATAGGCTGGATCTTGTTTTTCTTTGGCTTCCCAACAACAAGGATCTGAGCCTGGATTGTTGTTGTTGGTGCTGTTGTTGTTTTGCTTCCTCTTTGTTGCAAATGGCAACTCAGTAGCAGCAGCTCCTGTTGCTTGTCTTTTTGTGGGGCTATTGTTGTTATTTATTTTTGTGGTGTGTGTCTCATTGTGTGTCTGTGTGTCTTTTTTTGTGGTCCCCTTCCTCCCTTTTTTTCTTCCTCCCCTTTTTGGAAAGAGCCTGGGAAAAGGGGAGGGAGAGAAGAAGGAGGGAAGGGAAAAAAGAAAGAGAGAGAAAGAGGGTCCTCTGCCTCCTTCCCTTCCATTCATTTCCATTCTTCATTGGGGACCCCCCCCCAGCTTTCCAAAAACAGAATTGTTTGGGAACATTTCAGATTTCTTTGCAACAAGAAGACCCATCAGCCTGGCTTTTGGGGGAAGCCCTCACCCCAAAACTTTTGACAGCTGAGCTTCTTGAAAATATATCTATATTTATTGCTCTCCTGTCTTTTCCCCTTTTGTTTTGGGGAAGCCCTCAACCCTCTCCTCCCACTCTGAAATTGGAGCTTCATATATATATATATATATATATACTTTCCTGCCCTTTCCTTCCACTATTGAAAGCCTCTCTTTATGGGGAAACCCCTTTTGGAATTGGAAGTGATATCTATCTGTATATTGTTTTCCTATCTCTCCCCCCCCCCTCCATTCTTGAAAGCCTCTGGTTTGGGGGGAAAAGCCCTCACCTCCCACTCTTGAGATCTGAGCTTCTTTAAATATATATATATATATATATACACATACACACACACAGTATTTAAAGAAGCTCAGATATATACACATATGTATTATTTTTCTCTCCATATATATATATATATATATTTATAGAAAGCTCATATATATATATATATATATCCTTTCCAGATATATATATCTATAGAGAAGCTCATATATATTATTTTTCTTTCTATATATATATATATATTTAAAGAACTACACACACACACATATATATATATATAGCTTTCCTTTCCTGACATATTGAAAGCTCAGATATCTATTTCTTGTTTTCCTTTCCACACACACACACACACACACACATATTGTTTTCCTTTCCAGATATATTGAAAGCTCAGATATCTATCTATCTATCTATCTATCTGCTGTTTTCCTTTCCATATATATATATATATATATAGTTTTCCTTTCCTGATATATTTAAAGCTCAGATATCTATCTCTTGTTTTCCTTTCCACAATATATATATATATATATATATATCCTTTCCTGATATATTTAAAGCTCAGATATCTGTTGTTTTCCTTTCCATATATAACATATATATATATATATAGGCTTATACACACACACACATATATATACACACATATATAGTTTTCCTTTCCTAATATATTGAAAGCTCAGATATCTATCTGCTGTTTTCCTTTCCATATATATATATATATATATATAAGCTTATATATATATATTATATATTATATATATATATATATATATCCTTCCCTCCCCCCCCCCCCTTGGTTTGAAGGGCTCCTGCATTTTTTGGGCAGGAACCAGAGGAACCCACCAAGAAGAAGAGACAGAGAGAGAGTGAGAAAAGAGGCAGCCAGGCTTCCTTCTAGTCCCCTCCCTCCTTGGGTTGTTTTTATTTGGAGGCAGGCTTTGTGGCTTTGTGTGTGTGGGGTGGGGGTGTGTGTTGTGAGAGTGTGTGAGTGTGGGGTGGGCGGGAAAGAAGAGGAGGAGGAGGAGAGAGAGAAGGAAGGAGAAAAAGATGGAGGCTGAAGATGGAGAGTGCTTGCTGCTGCTGCTGCTGTTCCTCTGGCCTTGTTGTTGTGGTGTGCCATGTTTGCCTCTGCTGCTCCTGGATGGCTGCAGGCGAGGCTGAAGCTGCTGCTGCTCTTGAGGAAGGGAAAATTGTGGCTTTGTACGCAACCCCACAACCCCAGACCTCCTTTTTCCTTTGGGGAACCCCTTTGGGCATCCCCTTGAAAGAGGGGAGCCCCAGGGGAGCCTCCTGAAGCAAGCTTGGAAGGATCCAAACCAAGCCACTTTTGGAGACCTTTTCTTCTTGCCTCTCCAAAGAAGAACAACAACAAGAAGGACTTTCAAGGCTTTTCCATTGTGGTTTTTTTGGGGGGGGGGATCCGGGAAAGGATTGAGGACTCTTTGGGCCACTCTGAATTACTACTATTCTTCTTCTATTGGGGTTTTTTTTTGGGGGGGGGATTTGGTTTTTGTTCCCAACCAGAAAAAGAGGAGGAAAAAGAAAAAGAGAGAGGAATGAAGCCTGGCTCTGGAGGAGGGTCCCTGACCTTCTGCAGGGGGCTCTTCTTGGTGCTCTTCTTCTGGGGTTTCTGCCCAACAAATGGAAAAAGTGAGTACCTTTGGGACTATATGTCCACATTTATATATATAAAAATGTCCTGGGTTTAAGAGGAGGGCATTTATAGGGGCATTTATGGCTTTTTGGGGGGAGAAAATGCCTCCAAAGGTGTGCGCCTTTGGCCCAAGGTTGACATTTGTTTGCTTTTGGTGAACCTCTCCATTGCTTTTCTTTTCTTCCACTCCCTCTTGGTGGGTTTGGGTCCTCTCTTTGGCCATGGTTTGCCATGAAAAACCAATTTTTAAACCTTAGATTGAAGCCTCTGGTTGGCATCCATTGCTTTGGAATTGAAATCATTTTTTTGATGTTGGCATCCCTTGCTTTGGAGTTGAAATCCATTTTGGGAACCATGTTTTTGGGGAAGGACTTAGTGGCTAGACATTGGTTTCCAGGTGAAGCCCATTTGGAAACCTTTTCTTTTTCTCTCTGTGTGTGTTAGGGTTTGAGAAACCCTTACTTTGTGATCCATTGGTTTCGAAAGAAACCAAATTTCGAAGCCATTTTTAAGGGGGGTCCTAAGCCAAGCACTTTATTGACTTCCATTGGTTTCCAGTTGAGACCAATTTTGGGTGTAAGAAATGTGTTTGTTTATTTAAACAGATGGCCACCATTGGTTTCCAATGACAGAAACTCCTTTTTTTAAACCTTTCCTGAAGGGAAATGTGAGAAACCCTTCATTGGTGTCCATTGGTTTCCAATTAAATCTATTTGAAAACCATTTTTTAAAGGGGGGCAAGAATCACTTTTTGGGCATCCATTGGCTTCCAGTGAAAGAAATCAAATTTTAAATCTTTTTGAAAGGCAGTGAGAATCACTTTGTTGGTGCCCATTCGTTTCCAAATTGAAACATATTTTAAAACCTATCTTAAGGGTGGATGAGAATCATTTATTTGGAGTCCCAATGAAAGTCACCCGATTTTATAACCTTTTTATTTAGGATGGATGAAAAACACTTATTTGGAGTCCATTGGTTTCTAATGAAAGAAACCAATATTATAACCTATTTTAAGGAGGGGTGAGAATCACAAATTTGGAGTCCATTGGTTCCCAATGAAAGAAACCTATTTTCAACCCCCCTTTTTTTAAGGCAAAGAGAATCACTTGGTTGGTGTCCATTGGATCCCAATTGAAACCTATTTTAAAACCTATTTTAAAGGAGGGGTGAGAATCACACATTTGGAGTCCATTAGTTTCTAATGAAAGAAACCAATTTTTAAACCCCTTTTAAAGGGGGGTGAGAAATGGTGTCCATTCCACGAACACATCAGTTATAATAATAATAATGATAATAATTTGTCTGCTACTCCTTAATATGGTTTCTTTTCAGCCTTGATAGGTAACCTCCCCAAATTCCATACTGCGCAGCAAACATTTTTTAAAGCCTGGCACACACAGACACACACAGAGAGATGGATGTCCTCTGATTTTTAGTGTTTGCCATTTTTTGGAGAGGGCTGCCTTGGTTTGCAAGAAGAATTTGACCCCCAGCATCTCAAGCCCAAGATCCTACACAAATAAAATAATAATAAAAAACAGATCTCTCAATCTGATGTGAGGCTGGTGTGCCTTTTTTGAGGAGGCTTGCTTTGCCCTGCTGCTGCTGCTGCAAGAGGAGGAGGAGAAGAGATGGTTTGGAGAGGACTACATCTTGCGTAAACAATAATACAGGCTTAAGGTTGTTTGGCTGCAGAGGGGGATTATTGGAGTCTGGGAGTCTTAAGCCCAGCCTGGTGGGGGTGGTGGGGCTTCTCTCTCTCTGTAGGTCCCACCCCAAGCCTGGGTTTTGTTTTTCTTTTGTGTGGAAACGTGTGGAAGAAGTTCCTGCGTTGAGGAAACGTGCTCCTTGGTGTAATGTCTGGTGCGAGGGGCGCCTCTGGTGGTGCGCCTTGCCTTGCCAAGCCACTCTGGACAAAGATGGCCGGGCTTGGGGGTAGTCTTCTTTCCCCCACCCCCTTTTTCCACCTCATTCCCCCCTATTTTGGTTGAAGTTGGAGGAAATCAGGTGTACGATAGCACCCCAAATCCCAAAACGGTGATACCCAAATGTGCCGTAACATCCCGGTTCTTCAAAACAGGGATACACCTTTATTTGGCCAACCCAAAATGCACAATAACATCCCAAATCCATTTGATGCTCAAATGCACCATAACATCCCAGATCTACAGAACAGGGATACACCTTTATTTGGCCAAACCGAATGCACAATAACATCCCAAATCCCAACACCCATGTGATACCTAAGTGCACAATAACATCCCAGATCCATTTGATACCCACATGCACAATAACATCCCAGATCCCCAGAACGGGGATATGCTGTATCTTCATTTGGCCAACCCAAATGCACAATAACATTCCAAATCCATTTGATACCCAAATACATCCCAAATCCCAAAGGAGTGATACCCAAATGCACAATAAGATCCCGGATCCGCAGAACAGGGATACCCAAATGCATGATAACATCTGAAATCCACAAAACAGGGACATACTGTACCTTTATTTGGCCAACTCAAATGCACAATAACATTCCAAATCCCAGAACAATGATACCCAAATGCACAATAACTTCCCAGATCCACAAAACAGGGATATACCTTTATTTGGCCAACCAAAATGCACAGTAGTATCCCCAAATCCACACAACAGTGATACCTTTATTTGGCCAACCTATTTGCATGATACCATTCCAGATCCACAAAATGGTGATAACTATATGTGTCTTACCCAAATGCACAATAACATCCCAAATCCACAGAATGCAGTTGGCCAAATAATGGCATATCACTCTTTTGTGGATTTGGGATGTTATTGTACTTTGTTATATGGCCAGCACAGTCAGGGTGACCAGATGTTATAACCACAAAGGAGCACAAGTTATCGAAACATGTAGGACATTCCAGAAAAATGTAGGGCACTACAAAATAAAAGCTAGAAATGCTAATATAAACGTAAATTCATGCTTCTCAGTCGTGCCCAAAATGGAGGACGTTTTGAAATTCCTCTTGGACAGAAGGTTGAAAATGGAGGACATGTCCTGGAAAAGGAGGAGATCTGGCCACCCTGCCATATATTGCTCCCCCTGAATATATCGTTTGGGGGTGAGTCGGAAATCATTTGCGACTTACATTGCTCCAAAGGCAAATCTTTGGCGAGATTTTGTAAATCTTGGCACGGCTCCGCCTGAGGCTGAGAGAGTATGGTTTGCCCAAGGTCACCCAGTGGGGATTGCATTGGCTGGGCAGGGATTCGAACTCTGGCCTCCAGATGTCCCAACACTGAGACCACTACACCACGCGGGCGCCTGATTTCCTTGGGGAGGATTTCAGGTGTCCAATTTAAATGAGAAATTGGTTTGTGTGTGGAGGAACTCCTGGCTTGAACATGGGAGCCCATAAATTTGCACAACTTTGCAAATAAATTAAACCCTTGTTGGTAGTGTGTGGCTTCTGTTGTCTGAATAGCCAAGAGAAGAGGAGGAGCTGCTGAATCTTGATTCCATTCACCCATCCCTCTTCATTCAAGCTGTTTTCTTCAGAGGAGATGGGGGACTGTTGTTGAGTGGGCTTCCCTTCAGTTGCAACCATTTTAACTCATGTGCTTTGCTTACTTCTGTCTGCAGTACTTGGGTGTCTGTCTGTGTGCAATAGAGAAGGATAATTTTCTTTCTTTTTTAAAACCTTACTGTAACTTTGGACTCTCCAGTGTGGAAATCTGCGACTGGGGAGAAAATGCAGATCATGTTGCCTTTTGCAAGTTGGTGATCAAATGTCCTTGCGTAAAGGAAAAGGGAAAGCACCTCCTTTGTTCTAAACCAGTTCATGTCAAAGAGTATCTTTCTTAGTGTTTGAAAAATAATATGGAAAGGTGTTTTGTTTTGGGGGGTTTTTTTTGGTCTCTAGGATGGAGCCTTGGACCAAGTTATTGCAAAGGTGAGAGGGCTAGAAACAGGTTGCCCTTTTTTGTTTGGGTTTTTTGACCTTCAGGTAAAAAAAAAATATTGCCATTTTATAGATGGTTGAAATTGCCTTGTTCGATCCTCTCTTCCTCCAAGATCAATTCATGCTTTAGGAGCCTTATTTTTCTGTGCATATGTAAACCTTGGCCACAAGCTCTCTTTTTGGAAGCAGAGGGATTTGGAGAAGATTCTGTATGTTTTTAAGCCTTGGGGAAGAATGAGAAACAGGCAGGTAAAGTAGCGTGTGTGTATGTGTATATGTGTAACTTAATCCTATACACATCTACTCAGACGTAAGCCTCCTTGAGTTCCTTAAGACTTATTCCCATTAAGGTGGCAGCCTTAATGTTTACAAAGAACAGCTTCACCTTGGTGCGATTTTACATTTTTGGTAATCGAAGTTTTTGTGCCTTAGTTGTGCCCGGTCCCATAGTTGTCTTTGTAACCATCAAATTTAATTTTTCTTTTTTAAAAGTTGATTTCCTTTTTTTTAAATTAAATTTTGGAGTCCGATTAGAGCGGTTCCCTTTGGCTAGTGGACTAAAAAAGGCAACCATTTGTTTTTTTGAAATGGAGCAGGCCTGAAGCCATGTGTTCGAAATAGTAAACCGAATCATACATAGCTGATCCTTTCTCGTAGTTCAGTTTAAAAACATACACGCCCTCTTTGTCTTTTTGCTGTCGCTCCTCATGTTCCAGAAAAATGGTCTCTTAAATCAGTGTTTTTCCCCCTTCTCAGCTGCTTCTTGCCACTCCCCACGTAGTAGTGAAAGGAACATCTAGTCTTTAATTTTTATGTGATTTTTGGCTTTTAAAAAACAACACATAGAATGTGTCATAGCTTTAACAGGTTCTTCCATTTTCGGTCATAAAAAGCCATGCATTCCTAAATAGGAATACACCAGCATTTGGAACCATCCTAATGTGGAAAGGCTGTGTGGGGTGTGTGTGTTTGTTTTGATTCTTCCTTTAATATCTTGGTAAAATTGCTACAGTATATATATATATATATATATATTAGTAGGCAAAATAGTAAATAGATTGCAAAATGTGGAAAGGAAGGAAGGATCTGGTGTTAAAGAAAAGGGTCTGTTTTGCTTGGATGTTTTGGTAACATGGGTAGAAATGACATGGCCTAAACACCCTGAAGGCACCAGATTCCCATCTGATCTGGGAAACTAAGCAGAGTCAGCTGTGGTTACTATGTGGATGGGACCCCACCAATGAATCCCAGGTGCTGTAGGCTATATTTCAGAGGAAGGAACTGGTAAAACCACCTCTTGAGTATTCCTTACCTAAGAAAACCCTATGAAATTCTTCAGGTCGACAAGCAACTTGAAGGCGTGCATATACAAATGTCATGCATTTTCTTTTAAAAAGTAACACTCTCCTTTATTAATGAGTTTTTTAAATGTTTAAAAAGGTCCTACATTTGGATTCCCACCTGCCTGTTAGTTTGCTACTCTAGAGGAAGCTTAATGCCCTTTCTAATCTTTTTCCTGGTGTTGACATTGCTGACGGATTTTGAAATGAAAGCAGCCTTTTGTCCAGATTGCGTTGATCCGCGTGAACCAAGGTAGAGTGGATCTTAGGAGAGGAAGGTATCTATCCCCATTGTGGCTTGTGTTTGTCCTAAAACCGTGCTGTTTAACAGCATGTTTCAGCTCGGTTTTGGTGAGATCTCTATCTCAGGATACTTAGTAAAGAAAAAAGAACCCTTATAGCTATAATTACTTGTGTCTCTCTGTGTATAGTATCAACATCAATATCTCTTAATGTGCTTGCTGATAAAGCAAATATGGTTATGAGTGAGCAGATTGGGTAATTCCCTGCGCGATTTAGATTCCTGGCGTGCAAAACGGTTTCGGTACGGAGGGAATCAATCTGTGTGCCAGACAGGAACCTAGGTGATACAAGGACCACGTATTTCTTCCCAAACTTATCAATAAGGGATTATGTCGAGAGACTATAATGAGGAGTACACACACCGCCTCTTGTTTGGTATCCGAACAAAGGGCTGCATAATTCATCAGATGCAACAATGATTGTGGTTTTCTTTAGCATATAGTGTGTTGACATGCTTGTTATGGAACGGCACGCTGAGGGTAGTGGTAGTAAATCACGTTGCAGGAAAACAAACTATTGTGAGTTGGGAAAAGGGTTAAAATCTTCATTCCCATAGAAAGAAAGCCTGAAAAGAAGGAGGAATGTTGAATTCTGAGGTTCTGGCAGTGAGATGAATGTTTAATTGGGTCTGAGAAATGTGAAAATTGAATATTAATAAACTTTTGTCATGCTTATTTGAGAAGGCAACTCTGATTAGGTTTATTTAAGACTAAGAGTGTAGTCACACTAAACAATTTATAGCAGTTTGGTACCACTTACATGGCTGCCATGGCTGCTCCATCCTATGGAATCCTGGGATTTATAGTTTCATAAGATGCTTTGATTTCTTTGATACTTTTAACACAATATTCCAGGGGAGTGCACTACAGAATTTTAGGAATATCACCAAACTAAAAATCCCAGGATTTGAACCAGAAGCGTTGATCTTTAATTGAAAGCTTGGATTATTTTAAAACCACACTTTTACCTTGACACATGCTGTGCATTTTTGAGATTTGTTGATGGCGGTTCAGGATTTCTTTTAAAAACTGGATGCTAAGGATTGAAGCTGTAGTTTTCTAGAAGAATAGATGGGTTTGAAAATTCTTGATAGAGAAGAGATTGATGGATTTCCTTTTCTAATATTCTGGAGGCTGGAATAATGCAAACAAGGCATGATATTTTTTTTCCTGGGGTTGTGGATTGCTTTCTTTTTACCTAATCTGCCAAAGAGACCGATGGATCCTGAGAGAAGTTTGGCAGAACTACTGTAGAATTGACTCATGCCGTATTACAACAAGTGCTTTGGCTGAGCAAAGAACAGAAAGTGCCGTCTTGCTTTTTTACTTTCTCTAACTGTTCCTTTAAAGAATGGATTTCATCATCACGATCTGAGATATATTCAAAGCTGGAGTGCCCTTCCCTGTTCCATCGTATTTATACACTTCCTTAGAAGAAGGAGTAGCATTGCAGATTCCTCTAAACGCTCTTGTGGTTATGGTTTTGGGGGTAATATTTCTTGGGGGGGGGGAATTGTAGTGTGCTAAAAACATGCAGGCATTTTGTTATCTTCGCCAGCAGCAGAGAAGTAATGGGAAATGTGTCCTACATTCATTTTGAGTTTAAATTTAGAATATGTTTGTGAATTTTTCTCACTTTCTCTCTAGTAAGTGTGTTCAGAGGGAGCACATGTGAGCCAACTTAGCATTGTGGCTTGAGGGTCGGACTATGATACTGGAGACCAGGGATTAAACGTCCACTTGGGCATGAGAACCCACTGGTTGTCCTTGGGCAAGTCACACTCTCTCAGCCTCAGAAGAAACCAAAGGCAAACCCTCGGTGGCAAGAAAGGATAGGTTTACCTTTTGGGTCTCCATAAGTCAGGAACGGCTTGAAGACCCGCAAGAAGAAGTGCGTTTAGGATTGCTGCATAACTAGTACAGTGGGATCTCCACTTTTACTGGGATTACTAGCACAGGACCCCATGAAAGTAGAAAGCCCACATATAAGAAAACACTACTTTTTTAAACCTGAGAGACCACCTCTTTAGGCATCTCTAGGTCCTCCAGCACAACTGTATGGTCAACATCTACCAAAAATAGACCATAGGAACACGCTGGAGGATCTACAAAGGGCTGCAGAAGTGTTTTCTTTAGGAATTTCTAGCTTTTCCAGCACAATTCTTCGATCCAACTTCCAGCAGAATTGTGTTGCCGGACTTAGAGTTTCCTAGAGAGAACGTGTATGTAGAGAGATCTTGTAGGACCTTTGAGACTAACTTAAAGAAAGAAGTTGACAGCCTACGCTTTTGTAAACTTCACTCTACTCAGATGCTTTTAGAGAGAACGTATTAATCAAAATTGCAAATCAAATCTGCAAATGTCAAAGCTGCAAATGGGGAGTGTCGACTGTATTAAAAAAAAAAACAGCAAACACTTCTATTTGTCCAAAAGGTGTCCCACAAACAAGCATTTGGGGGTCCTACCAAAACCTCAAAGGTTTATGGGTGTTCTTTAAGTATCTAAATACATTTATCATGCAATAAAACATCCTAACAAAAGCTGAGAGAAACCTAGAGATTTCCCAGTCGATAGCATGAATATTTACTTGAAATGGTTGGCACTACCATTTGGTACTGTCTTCTTTAGGAAATGCATTCCTTACAGGGGTTTGCGGCTTCCATTCTGTGTCCTATGAGACTGTTGAATTCATGAGAACTGAATTCATATGTGGTTAACCTGTTACATGCAGTAATACATTCGGTAGTTCGTGCAAATTTAAAAATGAAAAAATAATAAGCTTACATTTTATTATCAGTTCAAATCAAATTACTGTATATACTCATGTATAAGTCTAGAAATTTAGGTTAAAAAATTTACCCGAAAAACCCTGAGTTGACTTATCCATGGGTCAATGTAAGTACTGTATTTTAATGTTCATATATATGCACATTAAAATACAGTACTTAAAATACAGTATATGCATGTGTGTGTGTGTGTGTGTGTATGTATGTGTATATATATATATATATATATATAGTGAAAGGCAAGAGTTTAATCTGACCTGGAAGCACTGACTTCCTTCTACTCTCTCATCCATCCAGCCTTTAGTTTGAGCACAGATACTTATGCGTGCTAGGATTTTGTAAGTTCTTTAGCATTGTTTTCCTTTACTTCATCCTTTACATCCTTCGTTACATGTGCCTAAGTTTTACCCTTGACTTATCCACGAGTTGTATCAAAATCCACAATTCTTGCCCCGAAAACTTGCCCTCGACTTATATATGAGATCGATGTCTAGTCGAATATATACGGTACTCCTACTTTAAATAAGTCTGAAAAAGATTTGAGTCTTTCATCTAGTTGACTCCATCATAAGTGCAGGAATTCACTGCTAAAGCACCCCTGAGCTGCGGCCAGCTAACTTCTGTTTAAAAGCCTCCAGTCAAGAAGAGTACACTACCTTCTAAGGTAGCACATTCCAGCATGGCACAGATCTTACTGTTCTTTTTCAAAAATGGAACATTGGGTGCCTTGACCACACTGAGTACAGCAATTTGTTCTCTTTAGCCAAGAAAGTCAAAGAAGAAAGTGCTAAGGAAGGCTTAACGTTGCACATTAAGAAAACAACAATAATGACCATAGACAATCTATGTGAATTCATCGTAGATGACAAGAAAATCAAAATAGTCAGTGATTCCTCATGCCTTGGATCAGACATTGATCAGAATAGAAACTGGAGTCAAGAAATCAGAAGAAGACACGGGACGAGAAGGGTTGCTATGAAAGAGCTAGGCAAGATTCCGAATTGCAAAGATGTACAATTGAACACTAAAGTTAGGATGGTCCAAGCCATCATATTCCCCATATACTTTCCAGGGCATCGGGAAATTTCCATCAAGTTGAGGTAAGCTGGAGATGCCACAAAGGACCATTCCATCGGCACATCTGGAACTTTCAGCTCTTTTTCTGTTCATCACTGTGTACATTCATCACTGTGTATGGATACAAAGCCTGGGCAATCAAGAAAGAGGATAGAAAGGAAATCAACGCATTTGAGATGTGGTGCTGGAGTAGAGTTCACCATGGATGGTCATGAAGACAAACAAATGGATCTTGGAACAGATTAAACTTCAACTTCCTCTGGAAACCAAGATGCTAAGGGGCTGTGCAGACTGGCCATTAAGGCTGGCCTGGGGGCAGAGTCAGGGCATGGTGTCCATATGATGCATGCCCCATCTCTGCCCCCGTGGTGGTGTGATGCCATGTGTCATACCACATGATGTGTGGTGCCACAGCGCTCCTCTGAGGCTGCATTTAGATGATGCAGTGCCAAAGGAGCACCATAAAGCCACGGTGCTTTCCAGGGCGCATATAGGAGCTGCTTTTTGCAGCTCCTTTTTGCACCACGGAAAGGCCAGATTGAAGCCGCGGCGTGCGATTGCCGCAGCCCCAATGTGGTGAAGATGGAGGTGGCTGCAGGCCGCTGGTCTGCACACCCCCACTGTTTTCCTTTGGCCACATAATGAGAAGGCAGGAAAGATGCTGGCTGTAGAAAGAGAGGAAGACCACACGCCGGATGGTTAGACTCAGTCATAGAGACCATGGTCCTGAACCTTCAGGACCTGTCTGAGGGCAGGGTTTGGGGATGTTTGGAGATCCACAGGGTTGCTATGAGTCCAGGTGGACTTGAACAGCAGCCACATAAATGATAGATGTAAGTATACCTCCTAGTATTAACAACAAAGAGTTTGGCGACATGTTAACAAGGATCTAAAACTTCCTGTATTGGTCAGTTCAGTCTGCTTGGCTGGGATATTAAAAAAAAAAAGGATTGGTGACAAGGAGTTGACAAGCTGGACATCAGTTGTACTAGTTAGCTTGATAGACTTAGAATATAGCATTTTAGATTATTGAAAAATTGGGTTTAATATGAGAGCAAAAAAACTTTTAGGAAAACCTTGATGCTGTAGTCCAGGGCTAATTCTTTACACTTGATTTTTAAAATTGCTTTTACTGTACTTTGCAAGCCATCTTGGAAATTAATTTTAACATGAGTGTATTATGGATTTCTTTACTTTTTTACATGTTTTCACATCCAATAAGAAAAAAAGAAAATGCTACGCTGAAGTCCAAAACATACTTAGAGGAATATCCCATCACTGCCAGTCCAAGTTTTATTTTTCAAGCACATCTTTTTAGGATTAAGGTGGTGGTGTTTTTTCCTAGGAATTAAGGGGTTAAAACTTGCAATAGTAGTTTTAAATCACGTGCATAATTTTGTGTGGGGTAGGATGGGCAGGAGGATGAATGGAGTTGAATTTTGTGATTTTGTTTCCTATGGGATGCCAGTGAACAAAATAAAAACAAGTTATGTGCAAGCGGTTAGGAAGAACGTTATCATGTGCAAACCTGTTATTGATGCCACAGCAAACAGAAAGCGATAGCCCTGTTTGCTTAGAAGTGTGAATTGAGATTGTGTCCCAAACTGACTGTGACTTTACCTCTGTTTATGTTTTGAAATTTGCTCTTGTTTGAAAGAAGGGGGCAGAATCTCCCTTTTTCCTTTTGGAAAGGAGTTCAAGGGAAGCATGGTTGCGGCAGAACACAGCAATTCTGGCATTGGTGAGAGTTGCGGAGAGCGTCTCCATGTAGTTTGATGGGATTGCTGATGCCCGTCAGTAAACACAGCTCTGACCTTCTGGACGTCTTCCTATCTTGACTGTTTGAACAATCATGCTATTAAAACAAAACACAAAGCAGCGGCAATCTTGTTTTTTAAGCTTCCTAGATGTTAAGACAACTCTTTTATGGGCAATGGTAGTCAGGGCTGCTCACTGACCTCTACTCCAGTTGCCAGAAATCCTGGAGAGCTGATTCTGAAAGTCTTTTTTTTCCAGCCCCACTGTGGAGGTTGTGTGTCATGGAGGTCTTGGCAGGATTTGAACCAAAAAAGAAAAGGACGTCTTTGGAGTTGTATCACACTAGCAAGATCCTGCAGGCAAATGGGATTGAAACGAGAGTTAAAGCAAAGAAAACCTGGAAATGCCCAAAGTTTATCACACACGTCGCAATTAACATGAAATGATGCGAAGTTAAAGTGGAGAAAAACGGCAGCTTTTTACATTTGGAACATCCCAAAAGTAAAAAGCTGTCACTTTTCTCCGCTTTAACTGCGGTTTAGCTTTGCATTATTTCGTTTCAGAAGCAATTCGGTGCGATAAACCCCCCAAATTTGTAAGTTTTGTTTAAATTTGAATGTACTTTAAATCACATTTAAATCCCATTTGCCTGCAGGATCTCACTAGTGTGATAAACTCCTTAGACCTTCTGCATGCAGAATGGTTCTCCTCTTAGTATTGATCCAGCTCCGTTGTAGTAAGGCCAATGGTTGTTGTTGTTGTTGTTGTTGTTGTGTGCCTTCAAGTCATTTCCAACTGAAGGCGACCTTATCAACCCTTTCATAGGGGTTTCTTGGCAAGGTTCTTCTGCGGGAGGGGTGGGATTGCCATTGCGATACTCTTGAGACTAAGAGAGTGTGACTTGCCCAAGGTCACCCAGTAGGTTCACATGGCCGAGGTACCTAGTCTTATCTCCTAACTGCAGTAGAGATGCAACCTGTTGGGTCCGACTCTGGACTGATCCAGAACCAAAGGTAGATACGATGCTTACCTGCCAATTGCAGTTAAACATATCTAGTTCAGTGGTTCTCAACCTGTGGGTCATGACCCCTTTGGGGATCATACGACCCTTTCACAGAAGTCACCTAAGACCATCGGAAAACGCATATTTCCAATGGTCTTAGGGACTAAGACATAGCAATTTTATGGTTGGGGGTCACCACAGCATCAAGAACTATATTAAAGGGTCACGTTATTAGGATAGTTGAGAACTACTGGTCTGGTTATTTTAAAATGTTACATGGCAGCCTTTTCATATTGTTTCCAAAGCTGTTATTTGATCTTGGGTTGATGCTAGTAGAAGCTTTTCTCGTGATTAGGTAGATAGTTCACTCTTGGAATGGCTCATTGGGATTGTGATGTAGGAGAAGGACTAACACCTTTCTTCTACACTGCAGTTCACACGTAGCTTCCTTAGCAATTAACATCATTCATAACTAGTTTGGTTTCCAATGTAGCTCAGAGTAAGGAAGATTCTTGGCATTCAGGGATGTTGTTGCATGTCCTAGTTGCAAAAGTCAAGCGGTTACCCAAGGTCTTCGGAGGTTGTTGTTGTTATATCTATTTATATCCTGCCCGTCTCCCCATAGAGACCTGAAGCAGCTTACAACATTACTAAAAAAATCCCCATACAATGGAAAGTGTAGTTAAGTTACATTAAAATGCAATTGAACACGATTGTATTAAAGTAACAGCTAACTTGAAAACAATTTGAAAGCACCCAACGAAGAGATAAAGAAAAACGATGAAGTGTCTCACCCCCATTAAATAGTACATTAAATATTTATCCTCAACTATGCCACCAAATGTGAGGTTCTCACTGCTATGGCATGGAACATGAAGACCTTCAAGATGTCTCATGCTTCCTGTGTGTGACTTTGTCTGATCCAGTGATTCCCAAACTTTGGTCCTCCAGATGTTTTGGACTTCAACTCCCAGAATTCCTGACTGTTGACCAAGATGTCTAGGGCTTCTGGGAGCTGAAGTCCAAAACACCTGCAGGACCAAAGTTTGGGAATCAATGGTCTAATCCCAAAAGTGGACCCCAGCACCCTTGAATAACTGCTGCTACCAGATACACCATATGTCTGAACTTCGGTTTTTCAGTAATCCTCATGTAGCGTTCTCAGAGGTGCAAGGGTATAATACGAAAACAATTTATTAAACAGAAGTTCAACATAAAGTTAAAGATTATTTATTTATTGATGAGCAATAACAGTTAATAGGTAAGCAGAAAGAGAACTGTTGCTGTTAGAATACACATTGCCTTGGAAAAAAGACAGTGAGACAGTGTTTTTATGCAGCATTGCTGTACTTAGTGTGTGTGCCTTCAAGTCACCTGTTGATGAATTTATTAGGGTTTTCCTAGGCAAGGAATATTCAGATGTGGTTTTGTTAGTTCCTTCCTCTGAAATAGAGCCTATACCACCTGGCATTCATTGGTAGTCTCCTATCCAAATACTATCTAGGGCTCACTCTGCTTCACTTAAAGAAGATCTGGTGCCTTTTTAGGGTATTTAGGCTTCACGTATCAGGAAGGAAAAGTCACGTTATATCTGCTAGGACCATTGGTGGATGGAAGGAATCCATTTTTTGAGCAGCAGTTCCAGTGTATAAAATGTTAAGTCACTGGTTGTCCATGATGTTGAATAGACATTTTCTTCTGTGTGTTGTGATTAGGCAGATGAGATTATCGTCTATGCCTCTTTAGGATTTTCTGGCACTTGTTTGCACCTGTTTGTTGAGTAGAATGGAAGCGGGATGCTCAGCACAACACTTCCCCAAGAACGGACATATTTTGAGGAAATGGAGGATTTCTGGGGTTATATTGGAACCCTCTCCACCACCACCAACCCTCTTGTTTTGTATCCCAAGCTGATCCTTGGAGGGCCTCATCCGTGAGCTACAGAAAACGATACATGGGACAACCTGAATAAGAATAAGAACTTTCTTGCACAGTGACAACCAAGGGCCGATAGCACTTGGCTCTGCTTTGTTTTGTTTTGTTTTGTTTTACATTGGAACAGAAGATCAGTCTTTAGGTTGAGTGGTTTCCTTCTCTAGTTGCAGAACTCTTAATATGAATAGGGAGCTTTATGTGTTTATATAAACCAGTTAACACTCATTTAATGATGGATAGAACACAAGAGTAAGCCGTAGTCACTTGGTTGTAATTTGTCTCCCCAAATTATTGTATATACAGTACTCATGTATAAGTCTAGAAGTTTTAGTCAAAAAATTAACCCCAAAAACCTGAGTTGACTTATCAATCTAAGTACTGTACTTTAACTCTTATTAAAAAAAAGGAACCATGCCCTGGTGAAAAGCAAGAGCATAATCTGTCCTGGAAGCATTGATCTATTCTCTCATCCATCCATCCAGCCTCTAGGATGAGCACAAACAGTTGTGCTTGCTGGAATTTTGTAAATTGTTGGCATTGTTTTCCTTGCTTCATCCTTTAGAAACTTTGTAAAAAAGTCCTGCCCCTAAAGTTTTACCCTCATATCAAAATCCATAATTTTGGCCCTTGACTTATACATGAGGTTGACTTATAATCGAGTATATATGGTAAATCTGCATGAATTGGTTCAGTTTAAGAGGATCAGTTCAAGTTATATTCCTGAACTCACTTGTGTATATAGATGACATCGAGTTGAGGAGCCGTCAATCTTCCTGGTGCCGATAAAACTATTCGATAAGGCTGCGATTGTGTGCCTGGGCCGAAGTCATCGAGGACATTTCACTGCCAAGTGGAGATTTGTCTAGAGGTATCCTTTCTCTAACCACTACATCAGACCATTTTATGATACAGTTCATGTGAAGTAGCCTTCACATATTTCCATCACCATTGGACAGGCTAACATGGATAGATGGTGGTTGGAGTTCAGCAAAATCTGGAAGGGCTATAGGTTCCCCAGCTCTGGTCTCCATGGTTTGCGAACTGACTGTGATGGTTGGTTCACGTGAACTGTATGGTCTGGTGTAATGGTTAGAGAAGGGATATCCCTCGACAGGTCCCTACTTGGTGGTGAAATATCTTGGATGACCTTGGCCTAGGCACACGATCGCAGCCAAATCTAACAGGATGGTTGCATGGATAAGTTGGAGTTGCAGGAGGAACCTGTGTTTGTCACTTGGATCTTCACCATAGGGGAAAAACAGATGGGTATACTGCATCTGTTACAAGTATACTGCATCTGTTAAGATGAAACCTCTGGTATGCTTCCACCTTGTAGAGACAGATGGATTGTAGCCAAGCCAATGTCATCGCTTTTGAAGTTCAGACACAGCAGTATTGTGGATGTGATATGCTAAATGCACTTGTCACCACTGTTTTAATGTGTGAAATGGTCCTGAACAGAAGAATTTGCTATTATTGGAAAACTCAAGTACTATCGTTTCATTAATGGGAAATGTGGCGGGAGTAAAGCTTTGTAGGAGACGTCTGCATTGAACATGCATTTCTTTTCATGGACTTTCTAATTAATTCTCCATAAACCGGTTGTGTCAAATTTGCACATTCATTCAGCCCTCCATATCCATATTCAAGCAGTAGTGATGTGGGATCATTGGTTGTGGGAGAAAAGGGGAAGGTGTGATTTCTTTTTCCAGTTCTTTGACTCTATGTAGGACATTATCTTTCAAGAAAATTTAAGGCAAGGATCATGATTTTCATCTTTCTGGATCCTACTGCATTCCACCCCACTCCTGCAACTGTGCAAATATGCTTTATACAAGATGCAACCGCTATCACTCTGCATTGCATCCAAAGAAACAAGTTTACAGTTGGCCCTCCTTATCCACAGGTTTTTTTATCCGCGGATTCAAGCATCCACAGCTTGAAAATATTCAAAAAAAGTATAAATTCCAAATAGCAAGCCTTGATTTTCCATTTTATATAAGGGGTGCCATTTTGTTCTGCTGTTATATTTAATGGGACTTGAGCACCCATGGATTTTGTTATCCACAGGAGATCCTGGAATGAAACCCCAGTGGGGTAACAAGGTGCCTCTGTATATCCATGGATATTCATGTAAAAATACTGGTAATAACCATTTAGTACTACAGATGCTGCCACATTGTTTTTCTTTTTTCATCCTTTTTGCTTCCTTTTTTCTGTGAGAGAGGAGCCTTTACAAGAACTTTTAGCTATCTTCTTTATGCCCTCCCTCCCAAATCTTTATACTGATAAGATGGGCCTGGCTTTTTTTTTTTTTTTTAAGCAAACCTCTTGAACTCTAAGGAACTTTCAGCAAAGTTTTTGGGGGTGACATGTGGTCAGGTTTTAGCCTCCAATTCTGCCCCCCCATTTATTTATTTGTTTTTATTAAAAAATATTTTATATCCCACCACAGTAATCCACTTCCCCAGAGCCATTTTCACCCTTATACAGTATTCCATCCAAAGTCTCAGTTCCTCTCTTGGAGGCAATCTTCCATCTTCTTTTCTCTATACTTTCTTAATGCTTTCCAAATTCCATCAAAGTCCCTTCTTTTCCATAATCCCTTTTTTTACTTTTAATCTGCAGGTCAATTTATCATTAATTGCTAGTTTCCGTATTTCTTTATACCACTCCAGTTCTTATGGCTAAGAACTAAGCAAGCCTTAGGAGAGGGATTTTATTCTTTTAAAATGAAAACTACAAAGTGGGAAACCACCAAACAATGATGTCCTCTAGAATAAAGAATGTGATATGTAAGAATGACCGAGTTAATGTTTGGAAATCTAGACCTAAAGTATTGCTTTTGAATATGGTGGATGAAAAAAGTGAGAAAAAAAGTATGGAAGAGTTGTTTTTTATATGTTAACTGCGGCCAGGTTGGTATATGCAAAGTATCGGAAAATTAAAAAAGAAATACAGATCAATCAGCGGGTTATTAAATTGATGGTTATGATGGAGATAGATATAATGTCAAAAATGTTAAATGCAGATACAAAAGAATTGTACATAGATATAATGTCAAAAATGTTAAATGCAAATACAGAAGAATTGTACATAGATGATTGGAATAAAGTATATGATTATATAAGGAAGAAATGGGAGAAAATCCCAACATTAAGTATTATGGAAAGAATGGAGAAGAGCAAGAAATAAATACCTGTACTAGTAAAAATACCATAATAAGGTTTGAGCATGTAAGGATATGAAAGGGAGAAGGACTTAAAGGTCATGAAAGTTTAAAACAAGATATGCAGGAAAGAAGGGAAAATGTATGAATCGGTGTAAGGTTTTGTTTAAGGAAGCACCAAGAGAGGTTGCAACTTGTTTTAATGCGTTTGTTATGTTGTTTGTTTAATGTTAGTTGTGAGTTGTTGGATGTCAGTGGTATATGTAAAATAGAATTTATAATAATAAAAAATGTTTAGAAATTTAAAAATTAAACCCAAATGCAAGTACGGAAGAATTGTACATAGATGACTGGAATAAAATATATGCTTATATAAGGAAGAAATGGGAGAAAATCCCAACTATCTGTTTTCTGGGTGTGCAGTACTGACTTAGTTTGGCAAGGCATGACATTTTGAGTATGGAAGAATTCTGTTCGTACGCAGAGTGAGGTTTTTTCACCCCCTTTACAAAGAAGTTGTTCTTTATAAGGTGCCACATATTTGATGAGGTCTTTTCTGTTGGGCCATTCCTCTCTCCCTTTCTCTCCTCCTGACAACAATGGGATTCCAGTAAGGAATGGAATATTTTCGCTTCGTGTGCGTAATGGTGGAAAAGTCTGCCGTGGCGTAATCTTTGTTGATTGAAGTTCCTGTTTTGGTAACTCTTGTAAAAATACACACGCTGTTCTCTGATGGATGGGGCCTAGGTATTTGTGTGTGTTTATCCTTTCTAAGGTCACAAGAGTGTATCCCGTTGGAGAGGGGAAAAATGCGTTGCATTGTAAGAGTTAAGTCAGGAATTTACTCTGCAGTTTGCTGAGATTCCTTCTGTAAGAGGGTTGGGGTTGCAAAAATGCTTAGGATTTCTGAAATTCCTGACCCTACAATTTAACTGGATGAAGAAGCTGATTTATTCATGGGTGCCTCTCCCTCTCCATGTCCTTCCCCTTCTACTTCCAAGATTTAGAGGAAAGGAGGGTTTTTTTACTACTGGTTGCTTCTCTTTTCCTTTGTATTGAAAAGCAGCCTTTCAAGAGTGAAAAGGCTGTACTTCCTCTTGCTGTGTCTTGAGGATATGAAAGGAACAGATCTTGGAAGTTTAGTTACTGGGAGTTGTTTGGGTCTTTGTCGAGGGAGTTTGAAGGGTGTTTTTTCCCCATGTCCTATCAGTCTTCCTCTGTAGAGTTGCTCCTACACTTTTACAAAAAGTGTAGGGATGAACTGCACCACTTCAGACTGGAAGCAGCTTCTCTGATGCGTTTTGCCATTCTGCCTAGAAGCTGGTAAAAGTTCTTTTTTGGAGTGCAATTGACAGGACTGTGCAGTGCGGGAGGTGCAATCCAAAAAAGTAACTTTTCCATGCGGTGTCACTCGCCAAGAATAGGAGGAACAACACAGGCGTCGACAGGCAGCATCCATGAACATGCCACCCATTCACAAGTGGCCAGAATGAACTGGAAATCTTGCTATTACAGTTAAGCATACCTCATTGAACAAAACATCTTGACGGTAAAGCTCCTTTTTGCAACATATTTCTATCCCCACTCACCCTCTGTTTTGCTGGCTAGAGAAAAATATACTTTCAACGTATAGACATGCTGCAGCATGTCTAGTAAACAATGCAGTAAAACTTGACCTGGAAAAGAATGTATACTACTCTAGCTAACCCTACCCTAATAATAATAATAATAATACAGTCCTCCCTCCGTTCTCATGGTCTTTGGACTTGCGTCCCTCGCTTATGCGCGAGAGACGAACGGAGGGATAATGAATGGAGCGCGTGGTTACAGTGCGCACCTACACCTATATTTAAGCCAGTAGGGCTTGAATATAGGCGAAACTCCATTTTCACGAGGGTGTCTGGAACGGATCCCCCACGAAAAAGAAGGGGTGACTGTAATAATGATGATGATACTTATCCACCTCTCCCCATGGATAAAGGTGGGGAACAACAACAGACCCAACAAGCATACAACAACAGTTAAACACACACAGGTTTAAAATAACCAACAAGACACGTATTACAACAACACATTTAAAATTGGTAAGGTTGGCCAATAACTTTGGAGATTGTTTTCTCAAGTTTTACTTGGATTCATCTTGGGAATGCATAAACTGGTCATTCTGCCTGGTGTTTCTAGAACTTGTCCTGTGAAGGAAAAGAAAAAAACACATTTAGCTTCTCTGCCCTCTACCCACACAATAGAGAGAACCCTTTTTAATGTTTGGTGAACTTTTGTCTATTAACTCGCCCGCCTAGTGAAAGTTTGTGGTTAATAGGACTTCAATTTCTTCTACTGAAACATTACCATAGAAGGCTAAACAGAATTGGTTTGCTTTTCTTGGGCATGAACTGAATGATGTGCTTGTATAGTTGTGTCTTGTGTATAGTTAAAAGGGGATTGCACTGTTATGGGAACAACTCAGCATCTCTGTTTTTAAATGAGTTGTGGACCACATTTGTCCCTTCTCACCTATTCTCTTGAGTCTTTTAATTTTTCAATCTTGGTCATTAGGGGGAGAATTGTAACTCAGTAGTACAATATGCTTTGCACAGGAACGGTTCAAAATTCAGCTTCTTATTTCTCCAGGGATGGCTGGGAAAGACCCCCATCTGAATCTCTGTTCCATGACAGTATAGATAGTTGATATATGTATAATATAGCGTTTGTTGTTGTTGTCGTTGTCGTGTGGCTTAAATTTTCAGCTTATGGTGACCCTAAGGCAACCTTGCCATGGGGTTTTCTTGGGTGGATTTGTTCAGAGGGGGCTTACCATTGCTTTCCATGGTTGAGTATGGATTAGAACCCTGGTCTCCCAGAGTCCTAGTTCAACATTCAAACCACTACACAAGAGTTGCTCAAGTGGGGCATTGCACTATCATGGTTCTCATACTACAGCGAGACCTTGTTATCCTCTGGGGTTTGGTTCCAGGACACCCCTCACCCATGGATAACAAAATCCATGGATGCTCAAGTCCCATTAAATATAATGGCAGAGAAAAATGGTGTTCCTTATATAAAATGGAAAATTAAGGTTTGCTATTTGGAATATTTTCAAGCTGTGGATGCTTGAACCTGTATATTAAAAAATCCATGTATAAGGAGGGCTGACTTGTACATCTAGTAGGGGTGGGTTTCTTAAAGCAGGTTTTCATTGTGTGGAAAACTGTCGGAATAAAACTCCGATGATAGCATGGTTTGGGTGGCATGGGTTTTGATTTAGGAGAGTGGCGTACTAATTCAATGCAGGGCGTGTGTGCCCCGCTGTATCCTCCAAATTGATGAAAGATAGTATGGGATGAATGATCTCTAAATTTATGTGGTCCTGTGTCTTGATAAACTTACGTGAGTTACTTCACTTGGCCACAGCCCATGAAATCCATCTTTAATTATCCAGGGAATTCATGTTTTCCTGTGTAGAAGATGGAAGTCACCCAATTCGTTACTACTGAAATGCATAAAAATAGTTAGCTTTCAGTATTTGGCCATAGATCGTTGAAGGTGGAGCGCAATTTTCATCCTTCCAACTCTGCCCTCCCATCATGGGGCATATGCCCACTTGTCTACATACAGCGGAAGTGATGTTGCATTACTTCTAGTTGCTGTCACTGTGTAATGTGTAGCTGGAGAAATGGGGCTTGGGGCATGGTTTCAGGTGTTTTAGCACGGTTTTCAAATTGCATGAGAATTTGTGCAATTTCTTTTTAAAGAAAAAGATTGCGGTTTCTGAAAGAGTTGGGGAGACTAGTGTGAGACTTCCCAGGCCGCAAATCGGACACCGAGGGCTGCGTGTGAATCTTGGGTTTCAATTCCCCACTCTTTCCTCCTTCTCAGATGCATCAGGAAGTCAACATATGGGTCATACATAACATCTTGTGCATTTTAGGGTCCCTACAGATGGCTTTCCCATGATTTTTAAAAGCATAGAGTACATATTAAATATGTTTATGCTAAGCTTTGGTGAGTCTTAAGATGGGAATGTTATTTAAGTTGGGAAAACCCTAGCAAGAATATGCTTTGATGTTTGAATTTGGGAGCAGAGGAAGTTTGTGGGTATACTTTCAGGATTTCCAATTGGACCTAGCAGAGGTTCATGGAATTTGTCTGCAAAGTTGAAAATTTAGGGTATTGGTTGTCTGACGGTTGGGTTTTGTAGGATCCTGAGTCCCTATAAATAAAGATTATTCAGGTTGTCCCTATCCTTGTGCTGTCCTTACCTTGTGGTCTCTATGACACCGCCTTGGCATGACAAAAATGCTTCCCTTTGGGGACCTCCGAGTTGACCTGGATACAGGGAATGTGTCTGGCAGAGCTAGGAAGCAATCTTTGGAGAGCTTGAGGATATCTTTCTTTTTATTATTACTAGGTTCTCTGCTGTTGCAATGGCTGATGTAAATGAACAGCAAGGAAAGCTTGTGATACTTGAGACATTAAGCGTAGTTATATAAATCCTCCGCATTACGTAGTTGTGAGAAGGAAGCTGCTTTTTTTGCGTGAAATGTTGAATGATGAGCATTGTGTCGGGGTTTTTTTTTTTGAACATTGGAAGTTGCATCACAGTACACATACACAAGCACACACACCCTTCTCTCTTCGTGTTTGCATAAAATACAGTCCAAAGAAAACAAAAAGCAGCCAAAAAGAAACTGTAGTACTCTTTGAACTGGGATTAGTTTGTCTCTCTTTAATACAGCAATTTTCAGGGTAAAATGAACAAAAATAAGAGTGGATGTATTCTGCAGTCGTTAGATATAGCAGAATAAATGTTGTAAAACAAAAGCAGAATGGGAAGAAAGGGCGAATGAAGAAGAAGAGGACAAAAATTAATAAAAAGTTTAAAATCTCTACGCGTCGAACTGCACCTCCCAGTAACCCTGACTAGCTTAGCCAGTGGGGGATGGATGTTAGGAGTTGCAGTTCAACAACATCTGGAGTAATACACAATTCCCATTCCTGCTTTAGGGTCTTTCGACCCCTTTTAATGTAGGAGGATGGCAGTTTGGGCATCTGGAATCACATACTTAGCTGTAATTGTTCCTTGGTAGCATACCTAGAGTAACTGTGTTGGCCATACAGCAAAGTAAAGTACAGTGGTCCCCCGGTTTACGAATCCCCCGGGGTACGAAAACCCCGGGGTATGAAACCGGCGGGACCGCTAACATATCCCCCGGGATCCGAAAGATCCCCCGGAATACGGAAAAAAAACCCGCGTGGTCCGTTTAAAATAGCGGTCCCCTGGGAAACGAAAGCTTCCGGGTTACGAAAGGTAATCCGGAACGGATTACCTTCGTAACCCGGGGGACCACTGTATCATCCAAAATCCACAAAACAGTGATACCATTATCGGGCCAAACAAAATGCACATTATACACGTTGCAAGCCTTCGAAGCTCCACGTTCTTCTTCATCAGGCAAAGGTGTTAAAAATGATAAAAGAGAAAGAAAGAAAAAAGACAATATGAAGGTGGATCAGAGTTGTATTTCGGAATGCAACAAATGGGAATAAAGTTACTGCATAGGGTTATAACAATTTTAAAACTAACTGTCTTTGAGGAAATTTTCCATTTTTATATGATTTTCTCAGCAATCCAAAATATTCTTTAAAAAAATTAATGAAAAGTTAATGAAAAGTAATGAAAAAGTAACATGTTACTTTTATGTTATTACCCGTGTAACAAATAGCATCAGTGAATTATTCGAACACACACACAACAACAAATAATGACAATGAACTATATATATTTTTAAGATAAGAAGTAACTTTTCAAGCTCTACTTGAGATTGGTTGTTGATTAGATGGAAGCATGTCTAATGCTTCACATGGCAATATATAGCAATATATATTCCACCATTGCTACTTTGAAAGGAGAATAGCGTTGTGCTTACAGTCTTGTTGATCTTCTTTTAAAAACAAATAATAACATTTATTAATCATGTTCTTCTCTCTCACTTTTTTTCCACCCCTACCACCCCTCTCCACATTTTGGAAAACTCCAGTCTGTGGGCCAAACCTTGATCTCCGCAACAGCATCGATCAGCTCAGGGAGCTGGAGAACTGTACTGTGGTTGAAGGGTATCTCCGAATTTTGTTGATCCCCCAAGGAGAGGACTTCAGCAACTACCGCTACCCTGAACTCACAATGATCACGGACTACTTGCTGCTGTTTCGTGTGGCCGGCCTGGAGACCCTGAGTGACCTCTTCCCCAACCTCACGGTGATCCGGGGCAGGAACCTTTTCTACAATTACGCTTTGGTCATCTTTGAGATGACCAATCTCAAAGAAATTGGGCTCCACAATTTGAGGAACATCACTCGGGGGGCCATCCGGATTGAGAAGAATTCGGATCTGTGTTACCTCTCTACGGTTGACTGGTCTCTGATCTTGGATGCTGTCTCTAACAACTACATCGTGGGGAATAAACCGCCGAAAGAGTGTGGAGACTTGTGCCCAGGAACGGCGGAGGAGAAGCCACTCTGTGAGAAGACGGCCATTAACAACGAATACAGCTACCGCTGCTGGACTTCCAACCACTGCCAGAAAAGTAAGAACCATTGGTTAAATTGTCTCTTTCTAACACAACTTGCTTTAATCCAGCAGGACCACACATTTCTTTTCTGTGTTTTGTAGTGTTGATTCAGAACTTGCACGCCAGCTTTTGCCAACACAGTGCTTACCAGATGAGACAAACTACAACTTCCATGGCCATGCTGCCTGGGGATGATGAGGGTTGTAGTCCAGAATATCTGAAAAGCACTGGGTTGAAGTAGGCTCATGAATATTTAAAAAGAAATCCACATTTATGATTGTATGGGGCAAAACAATCTTGCTCACAGTGGATTCTATACCTGTTTACCCTCCTTGTGAAACAAAATCCAGGCAATGGCAGAAGTAAGTCTTAATTTATATGCATGTTTCTTGATTTTGTATTTTGCCTTTCATTTGTGAGTATAACTATGTCATGTGCCCTTGGACCCTTAATTGGTACCAACTTGGATTTACCAACTTTCCTACTTAGATTGGAAATGCTGTGGTAGGATGCTTACAGAAATAATAGTGTGTTGTGGATGGAGATCGGCCAGGTAAAATCCTCCCTCCTTTATATTTTAAATTCTGGGTTTTCTCTGTGCAAAGAGGTTTTTTTCTTCATGCAGGGAGCATTATGCAAACAGGAATCCTTCCTGAAATGATATACCTTGAGACGAGCATTACCAGGTCTATGTATTGAATGAATAAATGAAGCATGTGGTGAGCATGTGTGAAGGAAGTAGGTATTGAACTTGGGTTGTTGAATATGGAAACACTGGAGAACTAGGGGTATCATGCATAGGAGTGTCTTTGGAAGGTAGCGGTGTCTTTCTTGAATGAATCAATGATCTTTAAGAACTTGTATAGAATGTGTGAATAAGGAGTTTTACTGGATGTTGGAAAACTGGAGATACCTTGCATAGTATCTTGTGAAAGAAATGGTGTCTTTCTTGAGTGTTATCACTGACATTTTCCCCAAACTGCTTTTGCGGTATGTGGGATGTGATATAGAACTAACCACATTGCCAGTTGTGGTGGGTGGGAGATATCTATATGCTTTTGGTAGTGACAGTGATGTAGTGGAGCCAGAGCTCTCAGGTTGAGCCCCAGAACATATTGATGATAGAGGACTCTGGTTTTATCTGCTGCCCCTGGGCTCCCCTGTTTTCCCTCTGATTTCAGTTGCAATCCCTCAAGTAAGTAATGTGGGTATGGATTTTTGCAGCAACTGTGAATTGCTATGAATTGTTTCTTTTCTAATTTAAGGAGGTTTGTGATGGCTGGGTCTTGAGTCGGTAAAAAATCATCAGCTTTGGAAAAGATCTGCTCCGGGGGGGGGGGGGTATGGAAACACCTAGAAGTTGTATTAGATCAACCTGCACTTTTGGGTCTTTGATGTGGGTTTTGTTATAGATCATGGGTGGAAAGGGAAACTATGAAGACCCCCTGACATGTATGCGGCGGGCATAACTCAACCAGACAAGCCCATCTCTTGGATTGCCAGCATTTCACTACATTGGCCTCTCCTCCTGTGGATGCTTAAGTCCCATTATATACTGTTCTTTTTACCTGAATGAACACCTTTCTAGAAATCTCCAGGTTCTCCATTGCAACCCTACGGTCAATATTTGCCAGAGGTTGATCATAGAATCTTGCTGGAGGACCTACAAATGCCTAGAGAAGTGTTTTCTCTAGGAATGTCTAGGTTCTTCAGCACAACTCTACAGTCAACTTATTGGCGGAGTTGCGCTGGAGTATCTAGAGATTCCTACAGACAACATATTAATCAAAACTTTGAATAATCAAATCCGCAAAAGTCAAAGCTGAAAATGTGAAGGGCCAACTGTATATCATCACCAACCTGTTTCATTATTATAGGTCCCCCTCTGCAAAATGAAATAAATCTTTAAGAGTCATGTTATTAAAAGGGCTAATGGTAATGAATCTGGACTGGCAGTAGGAAAACTTGGCTTGTAGTCATGGTGCACTTGAAGGGGATCCACTGCCCTTTCTCGGAAGGGAAAAACAAGGGAAGTATAAATGTTCAATTGTTTAAAAGGGGCTTCCTGTTTACTCGGCTTGGTTGTTTAAGCAGAAGAGAAACAAGGAACACAACAGGAGCGCAGCAGAAAGGGAGGGAGAACAGAAAACAAATGCTTAGTGTTTGGTTTGGTAATTAACTTGGATTTCCTTACAGTCCACTTAAGCATCTCTGCCCAGTGGAAACCCCTGGAATATTTCTCAGTGCCAAGTTCGTGTTTTTTTGCAAGGATGTGGCATGAGGTCCCAATGATGGAGAGGAGAAATACATTGTGATCATCCTTTCCCTATTGAAATATGGTGTATGGGGGGTAAGGTACTGGCTGCCCAAAAATTGTAATAGCTTCTTGTCCAGATATTGTATATCCCAAGCTATCAATTTCTCTCTGCGTCTTTCTCTCTGTATGAATTGCAACATCACACAATCTTTCATCCAATGCCAACAGAGCAATAAAAATATGCAGTGGGCCCTTGTTATCCACTGGGGTTTAGTTTCAGGATACCAAAATCTGTGGATGCTGAAGTCCCATTAAATGCAATGGCATAGTGAAATGGTGTCTCTTATATAAAATGGCAAAATCAAGGTTTGCTGCTTGGAATTTATACCTTTCAAAAATACGTTTAAGCCGTGCATGCTTGAATCCGTGGATAAAGAATCCGTGGATAAGGAGGGGAGACTGTACATTTAAAATCACAGGTCAATATATCCCGAGGCTTAAAAAGTCCAACAAATCAGTGCAGCCCTCCCACATCTTTCCTCCACAAAATGATACCTGGAGATATACAATATATGTATATATGTATACTTATAAGTTTGACGTTTGACAGGCTTGCTGGTGCACTAGAACTAATATTGAAAATAAGCAACCTATTTAGTTCGACGAATGGTTGTTCTTAGATGTGATTATTCTGTCACGAGGTGCATGTTTGTTGGGTGTCTTCTTGTTTTAAATGTATATATGTATCTCAGGTATTTTATTTCCAAAGAAACAGTAAAAATACATTTTTAAAAAATAAATAAGCAAGTTAACTTATATGTTTGAAGTTTGACAGGCATGTCTTGTTATGGCCTTCCCATACGTAACTATGGTATGTTGGACAATGGGTAGGTAGGTATTTGAACAGATCCAGCATGGATGTTCTGAAATTCATAGGATTTGTAGGCTTTTGTAATTCTACATTTAACTGGTTGGCTGTAGTGGGAGGCAGATTATGCATTGATAGCCCCCACCTGTATATGAATCTTTTGGTCTTTGTTGCAGCCGTCCAGGAAAGGATGTTGTGTGGGTGTGTTGAACGCCTCTGTTTTGGGAACACTTAGTTCTTTTTGAGCAAGCTGGTCTGTTTAATTTTGTCGCTGAGCAAAAGCTGGTTATTGCAAACAACACACACACACACACAAAAACACAAGGGGTGGAGGAATTTTATTTTGCTTTGTTCTCTTATGGAAACAGCGTCAGAAACGGACGGTATAGCTAATAGCTTCTAGCAGCTCTGCAGCGCTTCTGTAGGATGGGAAGGGGGAAAGAAAGCCCATTTTGGTTTTGTTATTAAAAAGCGATAATAATTGTATGTTCCTGCCGCCATCGCCTGTCTCTTCTTCCCCACTCCCTCCACCTCCTGCTGGCTTTGAGTACTTGTATTCACGGTAGTTCCCACAGGCATTTGCTGGGTTGATCCTGCAATATTTACTCTTCGCTTTCTTCTTGGGCTGCAGGGGAGATGCCAACTGTGTTCCGCTTACATCTCCTTTTGGCAGTAGAAATGGAGAATTATGTTGCAATTCCGGATTTCCGGAAAAGTGAAGCGTTTGGATTGTTGCCAGCAGCTGCTGGGACGACGGAGTAGTTGTTCCTTTGCTTCCCCCCCCCCCTTTTTTTCTTTCCACTCTTTGCAAAAATAGTAGGGAAAGTTGTCACCGGAGAATATTCTCCTGTTGAGCTAGTTATCATGCTGTTAGTGGTAATTTTAAAAGGTGAATGGGATCTTCTTTAGGAAGGGAAAAAAGGAACTTGTGTAGTGCTGGAGAGCTGTTCACCTTGTACAAATGGCCAGTACAAAAACCCAAGAAAACATTCAGAGATCTTTGCACTTCGCTAGTTCATAAGATGGTGTAGTGGTTTGAGTGTTGGAGTATGACTCCACAGACTAGGATTCAAATCCGCGCTTGGCCAGGGAAACCCACTGGGTGGCCCTGGGCAAGTCACAATCTCTTAGCCTCAGAAGATGGCAATGGCAAACCCGCTCTGAAGAAACTTGCCAAAAAAACCCAATGTTAGATTTGTCTTAGAGTCACCATAAGTCAGAGACGACTTGAAGGCACACAACAACAGCAAAGTTCATAAAGGCTTCTTGGTGACTTGGAAGGACCAGTGGATTCTTCTGTATGGAATCAGCACCCAAGTTTGATCTGCCACTTATCCTACAATTTATTTCGAGGATTTATATCCTACCTTTCTCCCACAATGGGATTCAAGGCGGGTTCAAGGATTCACCTACGTCAGTGGTTACCCATTCAAGTACTAGCCAGGCCTGATCTTGCTAAGCTTCCAAGATCAGACAGGATCTGGTGCCTTAGGATCTGGCTATTTAGGCCCCATGATACTCTATCTATCAAATAAAACTGCATTCATCCCTTCAGATTTTGTGGGAGATCTGTTCTGGACCCCACGAATTGGGAAAATCACCAATATTGGAGCCCCATTGATTACAATAGGGGCGAGCTTGTGGGTGTGACGCTGCACGTATGCCTCAAGCACAAACGCCATTATGTCCCTCCCAGCTTGCTGTCCACGAAAAACCGGGGGATGCGAATGACAAGACCACGAATCAGGAGGGACGACTGTGGTTGTTGAGCAAGGATGTGTACTAAGATCACCATCATATATTCCAAATGGGAAGCTAAGTGACTTGCCCAAGAATATGCAGTTATTCTGTGGTACAGAAAGTATTGGGGGCCCCTAACAAGAATGCAAAATTCCTATCCAGTGTTTCACATGTGCGTTGTTTTTATCTCCAAAAAAGTAAATTTCGAGGCAAAGCTCTTTACAGTGGCATCATGGTTTCTATGAATTTTCCTCTTCAGATGGAAGCACATTTCCTGCTGCTTTGTGAGTGAATGGCTCCGGCAAACAAATCAGGTGAAGAAATTAGATGACCCCCCCTCCCCAGCATTTGCTGGTGCATAGCTGAATTGAGAGGGCCTTGTTTTGAAGTCAGCGATGTACGTCAGCAGAAAGTCTTGCGCTGTCAGCTTTGCAGGATGGCTGAGCGAGCCACAACCCCTCTCCCCCCACAACCCCCGTGGCAAAGTCTCTTGTTTTCCTCCTTCAGCCGTCAGACCATGTTCTTTGTCCTTTAGAAAATATTGAATCTATGTAAAGTATGCAGGCATGACTGGAAAAGGGAGGGGAGCCATTGCTTGCCTACTGGCCCCTTGTGCCTTCCGTTCTCAGGAATGCTGGAGAAAGCCCTTAGGGAGGGTATATAACAGGGCTGCGGAAAGTCCAGCCCTTGGGGGTCTTATTTTGCTGCCCCTGAAGCCCCTCAACCTGACCCCTGGAACCTAAAACATTTATAAACATAAGGAACCAAATTGTTTGTGCACAGTTTTTCATTCCCAAACAAATGGCGCAAAGTTGCAGCAAAAGCGTGGTACCTTTTGCCTAAATGATGCCCCAACATCCCCAAGTGCTCTTAAAATAGTATGTAGAGAGATCTTGTGGCACCTTTGAGACTAACATGAGCTTTTGTAGATTAAAGTCTCCTTTGTCAGATGCATCTGAGAAAGTAGACTTTAGTCTACGAAAGCTCATGCCAACTTCTTTCTTTCAGTTAGTCTCAAAGGTGCTACAAGATCTCTCTACATCTCTTATTTCTGCTAAATAACACGGCTATATCTTTGAGTTCTACTCTTAAAACAGCAATCAAAAACCTTCTGAAAAATTGGCCGAAGGTTGGGTGAAAAGTAAACCTGGTTGCACCTGACCTACCAGTATGGTCCACCGTGTGTTGGGTTGGCATAAAAATGTCCCCCAACCCTTGCACTGTTTCCAACCCTAGTGTAAGAGAGGCAACTTTTAATGGATGTTAAAAGTTGGTATGCAAAAATTTGGCATAAGATGTTGGTATATAAAATAAGAATTGGCTCTACACTGTCTGAAGGACCCCATCTTCCTGTATGAGTTTGCCCACATTTTAAGGTCTTCAGAGGAAACTTTCTCTGGGTCCCACCACCATCAAAGGCATGTCTGGTGAAGACAAGGAAGAAAACCTTCACAGTGGCATCTCTCATGTTGTGGCATTCCTTACCACATGAGGTTTGGTTGGTTGGACCCCTCTCTCCTTTCCTTTTGATGGTAGGGTAAGACCTTTAAATTCATGTACGAGGGGGTATCCAAAAGTTTTATTGATCACATTTTTTAAAAATTGACAGTATGTTTGTTTTGATTTGTAGTTGTTAACTTATTTCTATGTAGTCACTATCTAAATTTATACATTTCCCCCAACGTATCTTGACCCTCCAAATACCTGATACTGCAGAAGTCTGCTGATTGCACCTGATGAGGATTTTACACTTTAGTCACTTCTGCCAGAGCCAGTCATAAAAATAAAGGATGCAATGAGCTGATTTTCTCAGCAAGGTGCACTTAGGGACCAATGATAACACTGACAAAATTTCATCAATATGCCATAATAACTTCTGGGTGATAATTATTACTTTACGATACCCCCTCGTAAGGCGCAGTCTGCAGACTTCTACAATATCAGGTATTTGGAGGCTTTGCCCTTGCCTTCCTCCGAGGCCATGAGAGCGTAACTTGCCCAAAACCACCCAGTGGGTTTCCATGGTCCAGCAGGGATTTTAACCTTGGTCTCCCAGTGTCCCGATCCTACATTCAAACCACTACATAGCAACCAGCTCTCAGCAGGTTATATGTTATACACTAAAGAGAAATCCTGTAGTAGGTTGCACCTCATGAGGACAATGGCAAAACATAAGCTACTGAGTATACTCAACTATAAGTCAACTTCATGTGTAGGTCAAGGGCAGGTTTGGGAGCCAAAATTACGGATTTTGATATGGCCCTTGGATAAGTCGAGGGTAAAACTTAGGGGCAAGTAATGAAGGGTGTAAAGGATGAAGCAAAGGAAGACTTATAAAATTCCAGCAGGCATAACTATTAGTGCTCATACTAAAGGCTGGATGGATGAGAGAGTAGGAGGAGGTTAGTGCTTACAGGGCAGATTAAACTCTTGCCTTTCACCAGGGGATGGTTATATATATGTGTGTCTATGTATATGTTTGTGTGTATGAGTCAAAGTAGGGTACTTACATTGACCCATGGATAAGTCGATGGATGGGTCCGTTTTTAACCTAAATTTCTAGACTTATATATTATACAGTATTTCTTCACTTACATAACTCTTCCTAATGATGCTTCCCATGCTTCTTTTTGGCAAGTATAAAAGGTTTGTTTTTTTAAAAAAGATCTGCATTAAAGCTACATTCCTGTAAACTAAGAATGCATAGAGTATCGAGAGATACTCACAAAGCAGTAATTTTGATTGAATCAGCTACTCAGCCCATAACCGGGGACAACGTGTATTGTTGCCCAACCTGGCAGTTGGCTTTCCTGGCAAAAGGCGCCTTAGTTTTGTCGAGCCAGTTGCAAAAGCTTCCTCCTCCTCCTTTTTCTTTCTTTTTGGTAGCAGAATGCCTCTTTGAACAAGTGTGGGAAAGAGGTTTCGACATTTGAACGTGAAAGAGCCTGTGTTCCTCCTTCCTGGACACTTTGTTAGCATTTGTCATTGATTAAATTGTCTTGGATGAATGCTACTTGGCCTTTTGATCGTGCTGGGGATTGTTTGGAAATGCTTCGCGTGCATTATCAATAATCCTTTCCACGGTGCTATAAAGTGAGTTTAAGAGGGCTCCTACGTGTCCTCTGTCTCCTTGCCTTCGCTTGTCTGATGAAGGCTAGTCAAATATAATTTGGCGAGCGCCGATACCAAAGATAGTGGTTGCTACCAAGCTGGAGAAATGAATGGACTCCTCTCTCATTAAAAGATTAAAATAGAGAGAGGCAGGGTAAAAATTTGGGACAAGTTCACCAAGCAGGGAGAGGAAACCTTCCACAAAATGGAAAAATTGACAATTTTTTTTTTTTTTTTGGTGGGGGGAAGGACTGTTCATTTCCAGAATGAGATTTAATTTAGAGCTTCCGATTTCTAAAATATTGCTACCAATCATTCACGTTGCTTGCAGATCTCAGCCTTCCAGAATGATAAATGCTGAAGAAGAAAGGGATGCTTCATTTTGGCTGGGTTGCTCCACGCTTTTAGGATTGGAAGGTGGATCCAAAAGCACACCGAATGGGGCAGGCTATAGATCCTCTCTTCAAGGGAGGTTGAAGTGGGTTTGGGAGATGGCCAAGTACAGTGTTTGAGTGATGTGGTGTCAAGGCCTTTTCATACAAAACCTCTTGCTTCTGTGTGGTGAGCGTGAGGTCTGCAAAACCACAGCTGCTTTTTCTTTCTGTGTATTTATTTTGTTCAATGCTGATGTGTTTGATTTTTCTTCTCCCCCCCCCATTTATTTATTTATTTTCTGTTTGTAAACCTACAAAACCCAAAACATATTCCTATGTCTTAGCTAGAGCCAGCATGGCGTAGTGGTCTGAGAGCCGGATTATGACTCGACAACCAACGTTCAATTCCCTGCTTGGCCATGAAACGTGACCTCAGGCAAGTCACAAGCTCTCAGCCTCAGGGGACTGCAAATGCAAACCTCCTCTGAGCAAACCTTGCCAAGAAAACCCCATGATCGGTTTGCCTTAGGGTTGCTAAAAGTCAGAAGCGACTTGAGGTCATGCAGCAGCAGCACTTGCTTAGCTGACTGTTTAAATTGCTAACACTGGCTAAATTAATCAATGTAAGACATTATATTTCTAAATCTAATATAATGTGTTATATTGTACATTTTAGGGTCAGTGAGTCATTTATAATACATTTTATGCTTTCAAAATATTGTGGCAAAAAGGTAAGTACGGTCAGCCCTCCTTATCCACGGATTTTTTAATCCATGGTTTCAGGTACCCATGGCTTGAAAATATTCCAAAAAACTATAAATTCCAAATAGCAAAGCTTGATTTCCCAATTTATATAAGGGACACCATTTTGCTGTGCCATTATATTTAGTGGGACTTGAACATCCATGCATTTTTTTATCCATGGGGGGTGTCCTGGAACCAAACCCCAGTGAATATGAAGGGACCACTGTATTGCCCCCACAGTTTGTTTTAACACAAAAACAATTCTGTGTTAAATTCTGCCCCCCCCAAAAAACTTATAGGAATATTACACCCTGGTCCAGTTTATAGTATTTCCAAGTCAGGGCCTGGAGACAAATTTTGTGATGAAAATTCAATGGAATTGGGCTTGTTAGATCAGGAAAAAAAGACAGTTAAGATATCCATCTTAAATTTTTGAAGGGCTTTCATATAAAAGATGGAGTGGATTAGTTTTCTCTTGGTCCAGATGGTACAACCAGAACCAGAAGGTTCAAATTATAAGAAAAGGGATTATAACTAAATGTTATAGTAATTTCCTTGCACCACAGTATGTTGTCTCCAGAATAAAACAGATGGCCTGAGAAGGTGGACTCAGATAATTTTAAGTGGAGGCTGAATAGCTACCTCTCAGGGATGCTTGAAGAACAGATTTTCCTGCATCAGTAGTGGGATGGGTTCGATGGCCTTAGAACGGTGATTCCCAAATAGTCCTCCAGGTGTTTTGGACTTCATTGCCCAGAAGCCTCAGCCAGCTTGGCCAACAGTCAGGAATTCTGGGAGCTGAAGTCCAAAACATCTGGAGGACCAAAGTTTGGGAACCACTGCCTTAAAGGTACCCTCTGGCTATGATCATATGCCAACTGACCATGTTGCGGCTGAGTTAACTTCAAGCACATCTTCATAAATTGCTTTTTAGTTTTTGGTCCTCACCTGTTGTGGCTGTATTCTGTTAATGGGACTGGAGGCTTTGGTCATGGTTCTAGTAGGCTGGTCAACATGTGCAAAGGCTTCTTTCAAGGCATATCAAATATTGATTCCCCGATTTTAAAAACAAAGTTTCGCTCACTGCAAAACTAGCATTTCAATGGTGCACCATGCAAGAAATGTAAATATGTGGTTCCGACCCATCTGCTCCATGCATACCCTGAAACCTGTAAATTGTATGAGGGGGTGTCCTGAAGTTTTAATTACCACTTTTAAAAATTGATAGCAAGTTTGTTTTGATTTGTAGTTGTTAACTTATTTCTATGTAGTCACCATCCAGATTTGCACATTTTCCCCAGCGTTTCTTGACCCTCCGGATACCTGATATTGTAGAAGTTTGCAGACTGCGTCTTATAAAGGAGTATCGTGAAATAATAATTATCACTTGGAAGTTATTATGGCATATTGATGAAATTTTGTCAGTGTCACAATTGGTCCCTAAGTGCATGATATAGAGAAAATCAGTTTATTGCATTTTGTAACAGGCTGCACCAGAAGTGACTAAAGTGTAAAATCCTCGTAAGGCGCAATCTGCAGACTTATACAATACAGTAATGGTATTCGGAGGGTTGAGAAACGCTGGGAAAAATGTGTCAATCTGGATGGTGACTACGTAGAGATAAATTAAGAACTACAAATCAAGACAAACCTTCCGTCATTTTTTTTAAAGGTGATAATTAAAACTTTAGGATACCCCCTTGTACAATCTCCCAAGAATTGTTACAGCGCAAGTTTCTGTGGATCATACAATTTAGTACTTTTAAATTCCTGAAATATTTTGGGTGTTTTTAATCAGGGGGAAGGGAGATGTAAAAAGTTGGGGAGATGGAATCCCAGAAACCAAATGGAGTTCCATTGGTATTTGTGCCGAAAGTTGGAATTGCAACCCAATTGGTGTTTTGTGATATATATTTTTTTTCATTGGACAATGGCTATTCTGGTGATTTAATCCTCCATGCGACTGTTGACATAATTTTTAGGCGCTGAGCTGTAGCGATTAGTGTCTTGGCACATGTTGGGAAAAAGCAGCTGAGGTATATAATAGGGAGGGGTGTGTCTGTTTAGGGCCTCTGTTTGCTTGTCCCCATGTAGGATTGCAAAGTTTGTGGTAGGCTTGGCAATAAAATTTGGGAATGTGAGAAGTGGCTTGGGGCAGGGTGGGGGGTAGATAGAGGGGGAATAATGTCAGACAAATGTCAAGTGTTGACGCCAGATGCAGAGTGTGCCTTACAAATGACAAAAATCTCAGTTTAGGATTAACACTTTAAAAACCAACAGCAACAGAAGAGTCTTTGGGAATGCTGTATATACTCCACTATAAGTCGATGTCCTGTATAAGTTGCGGGCAGGTTTTGGGGCCAAAATTATGGATTTTGCTATGACCCGTGGATAAATCGAGGGTAAAATGTAGGGGCATAAGTCAAAGAACTTACAAAATTTAGCAGACATAACTCTGTGCTTACTCTTAAGGCTGGATGGATGAGAAAGTAAAGGGGGTCATTGCTTCCAGGACAGATTATACTCCTACTTTTTACCAGGGAATGGTTCCTTCTTTTAAATAAGAGTTACGATACAGTACTTACATTGACCTGTTGATAAGTCGACTCAGGTTTTTTGGGTCAATTTTTTGACCTAAATTTCTAGACTTTTACATGAGTCTATACAGTAGATAAGGAGACCTTTCAAAATTTTTGCTTTGGTTGATAAAGCCAGTAGAAATGGCAAAATGAGGTAAAATAACACATCTTATGAAATATAAAAAAACTAGAGGAATTTGCACAAAGTTGGGAACAGGTTATGGAAAATGTCAGTAAACATTAGAGTATAATAGGAATTGGTGGATTTATGGCTAAATTAATTAAGAAATAAAAGAAATATAGTTTTTTTCCGTTTTGGCAGCTATGTGGCAACAATTCAGTGATATGAGATGGGATTTGCTCAACTTGAGGGAGTTTTGAGATGTTTGGTAAAGCACTAAGTATTATTAGCATGGAAATTTATTAGCATGTTGAATGCTTTATATTTTTTTTAAATAATAATAATTATTTCATTTTATTTTTTGGCTTTGGGAGGAACCCATGTCTTTTGCTGCTTTGTTTCCAGTTTTCGTTTGACGGTGATGTTCTAAACCTAGGCCTCTGTTTTTCTCTGTTATGCACAACACACTTGATGTAAAAGGTTTGTCTGTTTTCAAAATACACATTGAGTGTGAAACCACCCACTGGTTGCTCTTCAGCTCGTAGTGAGGTTTCCTCCTTGATCTATCTGTATACACCTGTGGGAATGGTCTTGCCATTGATAGATTTTCCAATAACAATCCATTAATGGAGATGGCTGGAGTTTCCATTTTGTCCAGAAGATGATTTGTCTGCACACTCTGAATCAGTAGTAAAATGAGTCTTTTCCCTGTGGCTTCCCAGTGTCTTGGGGTGGCTTTCTATGCCTGCATTGTCAACAGAACTGTGCATATTATTAATGTAATCATTTGCCTGTTTTTGGTGTTGGAAAATGCAGCATTACGGGAGTGAGGATAACCTGGCATTATTCAAGTGATGCTTTCCAAATTTACAGATGTTACTAGTCCAGAGTGGTAGAATGCAGCCGCCAAATGAATCTGAGGAAGTAGACTGAAGTCTACGAAAGCTCAAGCTGCCAATTTCTTTCTTTCATTTAGTTTCAAAGGTGCTGCAAGATCTCTTTACATACTTTACATAAGTAAAGTGAACAGGCAAGTTTAAAGTATACTATCCTCTAGAATTACTCCATTGTAACATCTAATTTCTGTTCCCCTCCATTCATATAGGAAGCATCTTCTCAGACATGTAGATCCATTTCCTTTTTCTTCTACACTTGTGAACAGGTGACATAGCTAATGGCCTGTTTCTATTGAATCTTTGGTTTAAATAGCTTTGCTCTGGGAAGAACATAAAAATCCTGCTGGATCAAAAGGCCATCATAGTCCAATTTTCTGTTCACAGAGTGGCCAATGAGTTGCCTCTGTAAAGTCCACTAGAAGGACAGAAGCACAGCTGGGAACATGTTCAAGGTATACTGCCTCTGTGTTATGAGAGGAGCTATCAACCATCCACAGTCTGAAAGTAATTTTAAAATATATAACTTCTCAAAAGCAAACCTTGATTTTGCCATTTTATATAAGGGACACCATTTTACTACACCTTTGTATATAACGGGGCTGGAGCATCCATGGATTTTGGTATCCGTGGGGAGTCCTGGGACCAAACCACATCAGATACCAAGGTCCCACTGTATATAGTCTCTAGTAGCCCTCTGTGAATCCAGTCTTCTTTTAGAGTTATCTGAACTGGCAGCCATCACTTTATCTTGTGTCAGTGAATTTTGTGTGTGTCACCTGTTGACTTATGATAGCCCTATGAATTTGATAGCATTTCCTTTGGCAAGGAAGACCCAGAGGTGGTTTTGCCAGTTTTTTTTCCTTTGAAATATATCCTACAGCACCTGGTGTTTGTTGGTCGTCTCCCATCCAAGTACTAAGCAGAACTGTGCCTTTCTTAGCTTCCAAGATCAGAAGGGATCTGATGCCTTTAGGGTGCAGTATTTAGGCGGTGAAGTAGTCACTTCCATAGTTTAGCTTTTTAAAAATCTGACCTGGATAGCTTACCAGGTGCACGATCCTAAGTTTGAGTATTACGAGAGTGGGAGAACAGATTTTCTCTTATCGTGTGTAGTTTTAAACAGACTACACATGTGGCCCCTTTACTCTTCCGATGCTTGCAGCGCTCTTTGGAAATAACAAAGCGGCAAAATGCATTCGTGAAATTGAAAGTGCTGTAGATGTTATCTCTGCTTCCCTTTCCTTCTTGCTTAAAAGTTGTTTGAGATGTTTCCTCTCTTCCTTGGGTCTCAAGGCTGCTGCACACATACAAATGTAGGAAATTACAACTGGCGTGCTCAATGGGTGTAGTCATTTATTTGTTTGGCAATGCACAAACTCATAAGCTAGTTTTCTGCCTAAAAAGGACCCGCAAAGTATGTATTTGGTTTGATTGTGGCAAAGTCATAGCTGTTAGCGCAACAAATTTGAAGCAGTCAGAAATAATGTTAAAAACTGAGCAGCGTGGACAAAATAAGACCGGGCTGGTAACCACTTTAACTGTTATAGATTTATCTTAGGGAATCCTGGCTACACTTCTCTCCTAAAGAGCTCAAGTCTGCTCCTCTGAATTGAAGGATAACATGAAGCCATGGCAGTTAAAGTGGTATCCAACTGCTTTAAGTGTGCAGTATAGATGTATTCAGGGAGGATGAAAGAAAGTGAAAGAAATTAGACTGTAAAAACAGAAATGGACTCCAAAGACTACTCTCCCTAAGACAGCCCAACCAGGGACAGGTGCAGAAGACATACAAGAAGTTGTTTTTTCTTATTAATGGAGATTACTGTCCTCCACACCCAGAAATCCTGTTCTAGCTCTTGTATACCTACAAGCTTCCTTTATTTTAGCAGTATGATTGAATGAGCGTGTGTGTGTTTGTGTGTTTTGCTGGGGACATTTTGTTGATGCTATTGTTAAAACAGTTGGCAGCGAGAAATGTTTACTGCTCTGCTGGAAAGCACCCAGAGATCTGTGCGTTGTAGAGCCAAATCTGCCTTCTGCCCACCCCTTTAAAAAGACACCATGTTTGTGGATGATTTCAAGCTGTAGAAAAGGGCAATTGAAAATTGTTGAAGGAGCAACTCTCCTGCAAGGAGAGGTTATGATATTTTGGGACTGTTTAGCTTAGAACATAAAGGTAAGAGGTGACACGACAAAGGTGTATAGGTTTATGCATAATTTGGAGAGAAAGTGATAGGAAGAAACTTTTCTTCCTGTCCCACATTACTAGGGCCCAGGACAGACGGATGAGAGATTGAGATGGAACAAATAGTTAAACTATGGAATTTGGTGCTGCGAGAGGTACTGGTATCAGCCAACTTGCACAGATTTAAAATGGATCTGTGGTTACTAGTCTGAGTAATATGTACTCCCCACAGTTCAATGGAACCCTTCATATCAGCAGTCTGGATTTGTCCACTTGTGCATTGCCGTGCCCCATATATAGGGCACAACCATCCATTTTTATTGCCGTCTGTGGGGAACTGAATCCCTGTGGATGAGAAGAGTCCACTGTACTATAGACTTGTGCCAGACGTCTACTAAGGACATTAGCACACATAACGTTTCCCTTATGATGTCCATGGATGTCTTTTTTAGCACACTTGCTTGGATTGGTATTCCCTTCCCCTCAAAGATCCTTCCCTAAAACGTATTGAAAAGCTCCTGAAGCCAGAGCCATTCATGATTTTCAGTATACAGCAAAGATTGCAGAAGCATATGGCTACATCCCCATAAAGCACTGAGATCTGTTGCCTCTCCAGGGAAGGGGCCTCAGAACTGCTATGCTCATTTTATGTCAGGCTTTGTGGAGGTAGCCAGACACCTCTGGCTGCTTACAGATTCATAGAGTTGGAAGAGACCTCAAGGGCCATCCAGTCCAACCCCCTTGCCATGCAGGAAGACACAATCAAATCACCCTTGATAAATGGCCATCCACCTTGTGCTTAAAAACCTCCAAAGAAGAAGACTCCACCACCCTCCAAGACAGTGTCTTCCAACTGTTGAACAGCTCTTACCACCAGGAAGTTCTTCTTCCTAATGGTTAGGTGCAATCTCTTTTCCTGTAGCTTGCACCCATTGCTCCATTGTCTCCTATTCTCTGGAGCAGCAGAAAACAAGCTTGCTCCATCCCAATCTGACATCCCTTCAAATACTTATACAGAGTGAACATATCACCTCTTAACTATCCCTCCAGGCTAAACATACCCAGATCCCTAAGTCATTCCTCATAGGACATGGTAGACCCTTCACCATTTTGGTTGTCCTCCTCTGGACACACTCCAGCTTCTCAACATCCTTTTTGAATTGTGGTGCCCGCAACTGGACACAGTGTTATTCCAGGTAAGGCCTCACCAAAACAGACTAGAATGGCACTATTATGTCCCTCAATCTAAGACACGATACTTCTAGGATGCAGCCTAGAATCACATTGGCATTTTTAGCTCCCGCATCACAATGTTGACTCATGCTTGCAAGGATGCCTGGAGGAGCAGCTTTTGGGGCTTTTCAGGAAATTATGGGGACGGTATATGGTAGTGTAGATCCACATGTAGATATTTATACCACACTGAAGGAATGTTGGATTGAGGCCAGTATAAGTGAAAGCACCTCAGGTGGTTTGGTGGACCTCCCCACCAAAGCACTTTTCCTTGGTATGTCATTCATGACATGGCCAAGGAGAACATTCAAATACACCTGCAGCCCAACATGGCACAATTCAGAACTTTATACCGCAGTTGTGTAAACTGGCCTTGTGCTTAAATGCCCTAGCCTCTACTATCTTTCCTCTCTTTCCTTTTGATAGGAAGGCTTTGACCTTCTCGTAAAAATGCATTTAAGTCCAGTCCTCACCCTCCCCAGGAGAGTTCATGGTGGCTTACCATGGTCTCCCTCTTAAAGTTCAACGTGTTCTTCACAGGTATGCCGTCCTTTTGCGTAAAGCTTAAGCAAACCGTTATTTAAGCAAAATGACCTTTTCAGTTTGAGCCAATCTCTGCTGCCCTTACCCAGCAAAGAATATTTAATTTACAAAAGGTTTTCAGGGGGCAGTCGGACATATTTCCCCCCCATTTTGATTAAATTCTCCTGTGGCTGTGTTAAAAGCAATTTCCCCCTTCCTTCAAATGCCTTAATCTCTCTGTTTGTGTTGGTAACTTTTTATTGTTTGCTGGTTTATGTTAAAAAGAGCTGGTCGGCCTTGCAAAATGCTGTTTAACAACAAGAGGAGTGGAAAGGATGAATTAGATTCCAGAGAAACGATTCATCCTCAAGCATCTTGGAACATGTGCGCCTGGAAAAAAAAGCATAGCATATCGACTCTGATGGCACGATCTGGGGAGCTGAAGGCGGTCTCTCCCTTCCTTCCTTCTATGAATAGAAGCCCGCAATATAGGATGGCAATAGACTGGGATGTGTGTATGTGTCTATTGGGGGTATAGGCGGTGGGTTGACGGTCTCTTTAAGTGGGTTTATAATTGGCTAGGGATTTTTGTCAGCTTTAGTCATTCTAGCGCTGGGCGGATGGTGAGCAGGGCTGTGAGATGTTGGGGGAGGAAGAGAAGCCACAAGCCCCAACCGTTAGAGGCCCTTGGATAAGGATGTGTCATCCCTAAGGAATGCATGTGAACAAAACACGCTGTGCACGCAGCCGTTGGCCCCAAACACTGATGCATTCTTAGAGCATGGCTGTGAGTCACATGGAGGCAGATGGATTGTTTCACTAAAATGGATACTACCCTCCCCTCCACTCTTTTTCTTTTTCGCCGTGGAATAAAACCATCCCGACTGGGGTGTGTTCAGCCTGGTTGAAACGGATCGGGCTATAATGGCTGCGGAATAATTTGCATTACTTTAAAGCGGATGATGAAGACATTGAAATAGCTGGAACATTTTCCATGCTGTGGCTCAGTCGTTGATCAACATGCCGACTGTGGTCAAGAAGTCAGAAGACTAAGGTCCAAAACACAGCAATAATAAAGCTGTAGAAATAGTCCAGTTTGAGACCGCGTAACTGCCCTGGCTCTGTGCTAGGGAATTTTGAGAACCATATTTTTGTGAGTAGAGGGACCTTGTAACACCTCTGAGATTAATTGAAATAAAGAAGTTGGCAGCATGAGCATCCGTAGACTTAAGTCTACTTCCTCAGATGTGTTCCTCAGAAGTCTACAAACTTGCCAACTTCTTTATTTCAGTTAGCCTCAAAGGTGCTACAAGATCTCTCTACACACCGATTCTACAGACTAACACGGCTGTATCTTTGAATTCTACCACTTGGTAGTTTTGTGAGACATTTAGCCTTCCCTGTTGGAGAGCTTTGGTGCCGCAATAAACTACAATTCTCAGGATTTGCTAGCACATTTAAAGCGGCCTCAAACTGGATTATTTCAGCAGTGTGTTTTGGACCTTACTTCCAAGGTTCCCAACCCTGAATTCCCAGATGTTGCTATAGTACAAATGCCACAAATCCTAACCGTTGGTCATGACAGCTGAGATTCCCAGGAGCTGATTTAACTGTATAGTGCAGACATACCATCTATTTGTTGGAAATCAGCAGTAGAATATGGAAGTTACATAAGGAAATGGAAACACCTTCCCCCATGAAGATTATCTGATCTGTAGTAATGTGCTGCATGCCTTATTGCCTTTCCAAGATGATTGAAAAAATATAAAGACATTTCTGGATATATGTCAGTGAGCAAAAGTTTGAGTGGGCTTCATTTCAACCAGCGCCTAAAATCAGATTGCAAAATGCTTAAATCCTAGGGATATGGGCTAGGGTAAAAGATTGCAGGGCTGAAATTAGGAATGCTGAAAGGTATCAAAGCTACTTATAAGTCTGGGAGAAAATATTGGTGGTTTCAAATACAATTATCAACACATCTAAAAATTGCACGAAAGACTGTTGCTTGTGTTTAGTTTTTGCTTGCTAAAGAGACTGAAACTGCAAAAACAATTATTTGTTGAGTTTGATGCTTGCCCTTTTCTGCTGTCCAATAATCCAGAAGACTGATTTTGATAGTAAGATGTCTGGAGACCAAATGTAAATTATTTGCATAAATTGGAGGAGCCAGATGTTCTATTGAACAGTCTGCTGTGTGCTAATAGGGGGAACTGATAACAACTTAATTGATGCGATTAAATGATTAATATGAAGATGAAAAATACCACAGGGTTATTAGTCCAGGTATCTCACTAGTGGAATCAGTACTATACCACCGTGAATAGATCTAGTGATTTAATACGTAATGGGAATGCCTTTTCAGAGAAGTTTTTAAAAGGGCCTTCTAGCCTAGAGGCTTCGATTCTTTCAATATTTAAAGTAAGATAGCTTATTAATAATGTGCCAGAATAAGTGGGCCTTGGGAAATGACAGAGGCAGAAAAAATATTAATAGAGTGAGGACAAGGAAGGATTATGGCATGATTATATCAAGTTTTATTGGAAATGAATCAAAATGAGGATGACGGATTTAAGGGACAGTGGCATAGTCAAAGAAGCAGGGGCAATACGTTTTATGGGAAGCACGCTCTTTGCCTAGAAAGAAGTGTAGTACAAAACACAGAGATGAGACTACGGCCCCAACCAGAGCAGTCCCATTGAATCAATGTGAATTTGGTAAGTCAGCATTTATGTAGGTTTTGTTGATAGCGTAGGTCTACTCCAACAGGGACGATTGGATTTAGGTCAATGTACTTGGGTTGCAAGATAGCACAGATGGCTCTTCGTATCTGTGGGGATCCATTCTGGGCCCTGCACACCGATAAGAAAAAATGTGGGATCTCAAGGCCTGTTGTCCCTTGTCCATGAATTTTTATCCATAGATTCAAGCATCCACGGCTTGAAAATATTTTTTAAAAGTATAAATTCCAAATAGCAAACCTTGATTTTCCACATTATATATATTAAACACCATTTTGCTATGCCATTGGATTTAATGGGACTTGCGCATCCATGGATTTTGTTACCCACAGGGGGTCCTGGAACCAAACTCCAATGGATACCAAGGGCCCACTATATTGTGCTTTTAAAATGTTATGCACCGCTTTGGATCCCATGTTAGGAGAAAGGAGCTATATAAATTAAACAAATAAAATAAGAGTGGTTGGTTAAAGTTTGGCAGGCTGCAGAGATACAGAAACTGGCATGGGAATTTATCATAATGGTTACCCTGAATTGTTGGCCTGTCTAGGTGTACATTGAATGAGTTGTACACTGGTAAATGAAGGCTGCTTGTTCCCACTTCGTGCGAGAGGATCACACAAACTAGAAATAGAGAGCCTTTTTTTAAAAAATGAACTATTAATTCCTGGGCAAATCAGCAGTTTTGATTTGTGCTTTGTGAATGTAGCCATTGAATGGACTTGGGTCAGGGTGATGAAGCACTGATTTCATGGTGTTCTTGATAAATACAGGATTGCACCATCAAGTGGCTGTTCATGTCCTAGGAGATGGATTTGTCCTGAACACCTTCTTCTCTCTGGGATTGTTCAAATTGTATTGAGTGTTGTAGGTCTTATGGAAAGTGAATAAGTACATATTTTTAAGAAATGTTTAGCAGCTAGCCTATTTTATTGCTGAAATTTGCCTTTTAGGAGCAAAGCAAAACATGAATTTGGCACTATCTTTGTACATACCTCGTTCCCTATCCCGCCTGTAGGTAATAGAAAGTGCTGTTTGTGGGTTTGTTCATTGTTGGTGTACTGGTTTTGCTGCTACACTGCAGTACATGTATATAGTGCTGCGCTATAAATAGATGAGTTTGAAGCATCAGTTATGTACAAGATTGATGAGGTTTGGCTGGGATAGATTGAAACAGAGCTTCTCGCTCACATCCAAAGCCACTGTGTCTTGGCTGGTCTTTCAGCATATTGATCGGTCTTGGTCTTGGATTACTCTCCTTCCAATCCTTTTTCTTTTTTTAAAAAGCATGACATGTTTTAAGTATTTTCCAGTTCCCAACTCAAGTTTTCCCACTTGTAAAATGTCTTTTTCTATTGACTCTGCTCAGCAACCCATTTCATAACTCTGCTTGGTGTTTTCATATATCCTAGTTTTAGAAGGACTTTTGGACTCGCGGAGAGGAAGCAGGATACAGCTCTTGGCTCTTGGCTTTCCAGAATGTGCAAGAATTACCTGGTTCATCCCAGAGGCAAAAGGGGAACCAGTTAGACAAGGACTGAGCACTCCTGTTCAGCAAGCCAGTTTTGAAGACGATGTCTCATAACTCCATGGCACAGATGCAAACTCTAGTAACCCTTTTGGTTTGGTTAAGACCATGATTTCTAGGCTGCCCTGGCCTTTTGGACTCCTTGCAGTTTGTCAGAGAACAGTGCTGGGTTACCAGTGAATGGGAGAATAATTTCTTTCCCTTTCTCATAGCTTAGTTTCCTCTAAAATTAGTTGCATTTTGCTTGGCTTGTAGCAGTGACATGCTACAAGAGAACAGCTATCCTATAGAAGATGTGTGAGTCACTCAGCCAGATGGCCTTGTGCTACACTGTGTGTGGAGGAACTAAATGTATAAGTCTGTTTTTGGGTTGTTTACAACTTCGGTGTCCCGAATTGATCAGCTTGGAGCTGCTGTTTCAAAGCAAAACTGTAGTCTCTTGTGCAGAAATTGTGCATGGAAATGTCATGCTGGCTTTTCTGCACTTTTGTAACCTGTACATTGCAGTCAGGCAGTATTTTGGAGACCTGCACTTGACTCAAGGGGGAACTCTAGTCCAAGGCAGTACCAGTTGTTGATAGCTGCTGTTAAATTGACTTTGACTTTGGACAGCCCTATGAATGAGAGACCTCTTAAGCCACCCTGATGTGGTCTTTCAGAGGACCATGGCTTTCCTGACTGAGTCTATCCATCGGGAATACAGTCTTCTTGTTTTCCTACTGCTTTCCATTTTAACAAACATTATTTTATTTTCCAGTGAGTCATGTGTACTAGTATATAGTGGCATTCTTGATAACTGTCTGCTCCAGTACCATTTGCATCTGTTCTTGAAAATCCCCCTTGAAATTCCTTATTAAACTTAAAAATCCATGAGTCCTATGGCACCTTAAAATACTGCATGAGAGAATATGGTATGTCTGACGTCGCCTAATGGGTTTCAGTGGCTGAGTGGTGTCCTAAAGAGTAGTTTGAGTGATGGACTAGGATTCTTGAGACCAGGGTTCAAATCGAAACCCAGCTGTGCCAACCCACTGCATGTCCTTGAACAAGTCACAATCTCTTATCCTCAAAAGAAGGTGGAAAACAGTCATCCTCAGATGCATTTTGGAAGACGCATGTTTAAGGGGACGCTGGAATGTTCAAAATATTTTTGTTTGATGTGAATTCAAAGGTGTTTATGGCTGGAATCCATAGTTTTTTGTGAGTTTTTCAGGCTATGTGGCCATGTTCTAGAAGACTTTATTCCTGACGTTTTGCCTGCATCTGTGGCTGGCATCTCTGAAGATGCCAGCCACCGCTGCTGGCGAAACGTCAGGAATAACATGACCACATAGAACATGGCCACATAGCCCGAAAAACCCACAAAAAACTATTTTTGTTTATTTTTGCAAGGCTTTCCATCTTGGGTTTGTTCCATTTTCCTCCTTCAGTGCAAGGTTGTAGATGCGTTGACTTATTTCTCAGGCGTTGACCCAGCGATCATGAACAATAAATGGCTCTTGCTTTGTTTTTTTCCTGGAAATGGGAGTGTCAGAGGTGAAGGTTCTCTAACCGGGTGAATCAAGTGGTAGCTTGAGTCCTGTCCTCTGGCAGGTTGACTCACCTATAAGGAATTGTGACTCATCCTGGGGGAGTGGCTGATTCTCAACCTTTTTGCACTCCCATCTTATTACAAAGAATGGAGTGGATGGGCTCTCCTTCCGCCCAGCTTGTAAGAACCTGCCCACCAAAGCTAAAACCTTAACCCCACGGGACTGTGGGCCACTTGAAGTTGGATAACAGCCCCATTTCCTTTTGCTACAGTGCTGAATTCAATAGCGTCTCGAGTGGATTTTGTTCCAGGGCTGTGGGATATGATTCCTCCCCCCCCCCCCAAACTTGCATACAGAAATCTTAACATGCCTTCTTTGTAAATTGATCAATGTGAGTTGTATGTTTCTCCATACATTCCTATCACCTGTGGATTGCTGTCTGCAGGTGTGTTGGTCTTCCTGCTTTTCCAAGACAACTGGTTTTATGATGAGGGGATGGTCATACCTCAAAAGTAGAGCAAGAGATCTGCACACAGAAGTTGCTAGGTTTATTCCTTGTCATTTCCAGGCTGCTCCAACCCTCCCAAATATGTACTATAATACGTTGAAGGTCTTGAAACTGAAGGTTTCTGGAATTGCAACAATGGCTGTATGCATGAGTAGTGAGCATTTCGGAAAGACTCGGAATGAGTGTGCATGGTTGCAAAAAGATAACCGCAAATTAAACGTTTTCTGCACTACTGAGTTTCTGGGAAATGTGAAGCTCCAGGACTTGTCCTATTGTGAAAGGACACAATGAGAGTGTCTTTTGGCTTTTTTACCTTTGTATTTATTAAGCCTCCCTGTAAACCGCGGATCTTTCTGCTTACCATTCGTACAATTTTCAGCCAGTGTTTTTATAGCCTAATGCTTCTCAAATTATCTGAGGTGATGGACTGGCAATTTTCTCCCCAACGTGTCAGGGGACAGTCCTGTATTTGTGCTATATTATTATTGTATTTGCTTTCTGTCCTGGAAACTTGCTGCGGATTAGCACCGGTCCACGGAGTACTGCTTGTAGTAGCATTGTTTATACGACCATCATTTTTATTTATTTATAATGCTCAAAGTAGTCTGTATAATTTCTTGAGGTTTTTTTTTTTTTTACAAGATGCATAACAGGAAATAAACAACAATTAATCTGCCTTAATGTGGAACAACATGGTAAATAATTAATGGGCCAATAATTTATTAATTAAAATTGTTAATTGCTTTTTTGCCCACCGAGGCTCTCAAAGCAATGTACAGTAAAATGTTTTTTAACATTTAAAGCAGATTAAAACTGATTTGAAATACCCAAGGCCAGATGTAATAATACAGTTTTGATCTTTAGCTCAACAAGGATGGAGCCAGCCTGATTTCCCTTGGATGGGAATTCTATCATTTACGTGCTGCTACAGAATGAAGCCCTTCTTCCTATACAGGCACACCTCAGTTAACAAATCTTGTGACTGTGAAGTTCCATTTTAGAAAGGCTTTTCATGCCACCACCCTCATTTCGTCCTCATCCTGTGTCTAGCTGGATGTTTCTTTAGTAGCATCAGCATGGAGAGGATGGGAAGGATGGCTAGACAAGCACAAGACTTTCAGTGTTTGGTTGCAGCAGAATGTCTGTAGTAAACAATGTGATAAAGCTTGAGCGTAGAGAGTGGGATTCTACTCCAGTAGATCCTACTATAGCCTTATGTGTCTGTCTACAACAGGCAAGATTAACTGCAGCTGCTTCCAGAATCCCTTACTGGGCATGCACAAACAACAAAACAGAGAGAAAAGCAAAGATCACATAAGTGTGCTTGGCCATCATGTTAATAATAATAATAATAATTATTATTATTATTATTATTATTATTTCCCACCTCTGCCCACGGATCGAGTGGGATTCCAACTTAGTTTAAAAGCAGTGTACACAATTAAAACAATCGACTGAAAGGAATCCTAAAAACAACATAAAAACGATAAGAACATGATCCAGTAATACAATATAGTCTAACCCCAAAATGTAAAAGGTTGACTTCTCAAATGGATATCGTAAGGAAAGTGGAGGCTAGTGAGAGAGAAAAAGTCATCCCTGGATTAAATTAGGAAGAAATTGTGTCTGTAGAAGGCTGAATATATTTTTGTTCACGTTTCTTACAAAGGCATACTGACCTGATTATTTTATTTTGCATGTGCATATGGCCAGCTTACAATTGAAAATTCACTGAAACATGTCTCACCTTCATCAATAATATAAATCCCAGGATTCCATAGGATGCAGCCGTGACAGTTAAGTTGGGATCATAGTACTAGTGAGAGAAGAATGTTTCCCATTTGGCTTGAGCGACAAATATTTGTCAATATCTGTAAATATTTCCCGGCAGCTGGATACTCTGCAGTGGCCTTTGCAAAAGACGACCTTCTGCGTCTGGTCTCTTTTGTTGCTGTTGAAATCCTGTTTGTGGGATATGAGAAAGTTGTTTCATCACATAGGATAATCTCAGACTCATACTTGTCAGCACCTAAAGTCACAGGGACCAACAATGCCACATTCCTTTCTGGCACCGTGGAAAAAGGCAAGGGTGCCATTGCAGGAGGTATGTTAGCTCCTTGTCTGGAATGCCATGCTATTTAGAGTTGTTGAAAGGCTGGGGATCCTAAATAGATTGGAGGGCACCTGCTTGTCACTTAATGGGAGTGGGGTTGTTACTTGGTCTATGACCTGTCTGATCTTTACTTCTCAACAGCAGTGTGTTGTCCTTCTTGTCTTAAACTGTGCAGTCGGCCCAGGTCTGCTTGTAGAAAATGCACTCGTCCCTCCACATTTGCTAGGGTTAGGGGCACAGGATCCCCCATGAATGTGGGGAAAAACCTGCAGATAACAAAAACACTATGTTTTTATCTGAGAGAACGCCTCTGTAAGAATCTCTAGGGCAACTCTGTGGTCAACATCTGCCAGGCATTGACCATAGAATTGTGCTGCACGAGCTACAAATGCCAAGTGGAGGGTTCTCTCTAAGAATCTCTTAAGTCCTTCAGTGCGACTTTCGGTTAAAGTTGATCACAGAGTTGCGCTGGAGGTCCTAGATATCCCTAGAGAGAACATATTAATGCTAAAATTTATGAATAATCAAATCCGCAAAAGTCAAAGCGGCAAATGTGGAGGGATGAGTGTACTCTGAAAAACAGAATGGTATATACTGACAATGTTTTGTGTGCACATTGTGTAATTTCAGATCATTTCTGATTTATGACAATTCCAAGGTGACTCCATGAGGTTTGCTTGGCAAGAGGTTTGCCATTGCCTTGCTTTGCAGCTGATAAGTTGAGTATGACTTGGCCAGGGTCACCCACTGGCTTTCTGTGGCCAAGGAGGGCTTTGAATCTTGGACTCTTAGAGTCCTAGTCCAGCACCCAAACCACTCCATCAGAGTGTTAAAAGGTGACATGATAGCCCTGTTTAAATATTTGAAGGGGTGTTATATTGAGGATGGAGCAAGCTTTTTTTCTGCTGCTGCAGAGAATAGGACACACAACAATGGATTCAGGCTACAGGAAAAGAGAATCCACCCCAACATTAGAAGAACTCATTGACAGTAAGCGCTGTTCAATAGTGGAAGATGCTTCCTTGAAGGATGGTAGAGTTTCTTTGGAGGTCTTTAAACAGAGGCTGGATGGCCATGTGTTGGGAGTGCTTTGATTGTGAGTTCCTGCATGGAAGGGGGGTTGGATGGGATGGTCCTTGGGATCTCTTCCAACTCCATGATTCCTATGGTCAGACATGACTTTACAACCTTGTCAACAGGGAATACTTTTACCTTTACCTTCCTGCATGCCGGGGAGGGGGGGGGGTGTCACTGGACTGGATGATCCTTGGGGTCTCTTCCAACTAAGACATTGTTTTCAAAACAGATTGCTCTGGTTATGGATGGTTTTTGCCTTTCCAGGTTTGGCTGCCATTTGTTGCAATGCCTGCTTCAGCTACTGCTGCCTGCCTGCAGTGTTTTGTGTGCAGAGATTTGCTGGGGGGTGTGCGTGCGCATCTACACTACCGTCATCTGCCACAGACACCCAAACAAAGACGCAGCAGCTATAGCCCGGCTGATGGCAGTAGGAGGTGAGGCGCTCATGAATTCACAGTGAAGCTTACTGCGATTTCAGGTCACTCTGCCTTTTCTGTCGAGCGAACGTGTGCCGCTGTGTCACATTTGCTGATGCAGAGGATTCAGCAGCACAAAGCCAGCTTCTTCCCTCTCTTGTGTGCGCACTAATCAAAACCTGCACATGTTTTACAAACCTGTTTATGCAACTTAGTTCTAATAGGAACCGTCCTTGCTCTGAAAATGAGAGTTTTGCCTGGTCCATCTGGGTAACATGAATTCTGCTGGACAGGGTTTTTAGTGTGCATTAAGCCAATTTTTGTAGCTTTTGGAAGGCTCAGGGGTGGCGTGTCAATAACAAAAACAGGTTCCTATTCACAAGAAAGCTTTTGCTTCCTTCTTTAGAAGAGGCACTCCTTCCACCCCCAGCTTTGAGCATTTTCAAGATGGGTTTGTAGTGGGTGTGTTGCCCTGTGTTCGAAACTTCAACTTGGCTTTCCTTCTCAGATAATAGAGGGTGATCCTTTTGTGATGGTGCAACCACCTACCCCACCCAATTTGCTTTCAGTGACCTGTTGCAGGTAACCCCTTTCTTGTCTGGTGTTAATGTGTAACTTCAACTCTCCCTCACCTTCTTCCCTTTTGGAATCTGGGCTTGGTGTTGTACGTGTGTGTGCGTGTGTGAACACACAATCCCAGTCCTTTGACACCAAGGACCTTAGGCATTTCAGCTACTCATAATTGTATATCACTATGCCCTGCTCCATGGGTCCTTTCTACACAATTAAAGCATTTGCCATTCCATTTGAAGTGCCATGGTTCATTCTGTAGAATGCTGGGATTTGCAGTTTAGGGAGAAGTGCTGTTTTAGAGAGATCCAACATTGCAAAGCAAGGCAATGTTGGACTATGACCCTGGAGACCAGGATTTGAGTCCCAGCTTTGACTACAAAACCCACATGAGCACATCACATAATCTTAGGCCATGGCAAACCTTCTCTGAACAAATCTTGCCAAGAAAATCATACGAGGGGGTAACCTAAAGTTTTAATTATCACCTTTAAAAATATTGATAGAAAGTTTGTTTTGATTTGTAGTTGTTAACTTATTTCTATGTGGTCACCATCCAGATTTGTACATTTCCCCCAGCTTTTCTTGACCCTCCGGATACCTGATATTGTAGAAGTTTGCAGATTGCGCCTTATGGGGGAGTATTGTAAAATAATAATTATCACTTGGAAGTTATTATGGCATATTAATGAAATTTTGTCAGTGTCTCAATTGGTCCCTAAGTGCATGATATTGAGAAAATCAGCTCATTGCATCCTTTATTTTTGTGACAGACTTATGGCTGTGCTTATGGGGAAAATGCTAGCCGTCGTTGCACCGATTCAATTATAGGGTCGTTTGGTCTTCTAAAACTGCTGCTCTTTTCATTGGGATTATATATTTGGGGCTAGTTGTTAAAGCTGTCAGGCAGAGAAGCTTGTTTGCTGGGGAATGCTGCCACAAACAGCCCTTTTTTCTGGCACTCCAATTTTCCTCTATCTTAATGAAGCACAAAGGTTAGTGTACATAGTAATAAATATCATTATTGGAGTTGTGGCTTTGTGCCCAATTTGGTTTTTTTAAAAAAAGGCACACACAGTGAACATGAAATTCTTCAAGTGGCATCATAATGATCTTTCTAAAGGACTTTTTCATTTTGAAAAAGTGCTCAACGTTATGAGCAATAATCATCTTTATTTACTAGGGAATGCCTGTGGCTTGACGGCTTGTGTACATAACAACAACACAGCTGCAAATGCCCCCGTCTTTCTTCTCATGGAGTTCAGTGGGATGTACTCCCTAGGAAATGCATATAGGATTGTGGTTTATAACTCTTGAGGAACATTGTGAGCAAAGTACATTGAGTCCATCTCAAAGAACATCCAGCCTTGCTTATAATGTTGGATAGGGAGGCAAAGCAAATCTATGTGACTAATCAGAACCCAATGGGAAGGTCTTTGTTTCTGTGACGCTTTCAAGAATGAACAATTGATGGATTTGCCCCTTTAGTTAGTAAGTGGGTTGTACATTCTTGGATTTTCCTGCCTTTACCTCTTGGAAAGTTTTCAGCCTTCTCTAGTGTTCGTTGTTTTTAGCTGCCCTCACGTGGGACCTCTATTCATGGCAACCCTATGGATGAGACATCTCCAAAACTCCCTGTCCTCAGGTCCTGCAGGCTCGTGCATGTGTCCTCCATACTTGAGTTTATCCTCCTAGCATGCGGTATTCTTCTTTTTCTGCTGTCCTCCACCTTTCCTGGCATCATTTTCTTTTCTTATGACTAATCTTTCCTCATGATGTGCCCATAATACGTTTAGTTTAGTCATCTTGGCTTCCAGAAAGAGTTCAGTCTTGAAGTTCCTTGAAGGATTTGATTTGGGAGAGGAGTAGAATGAGGTGGGACTGGACAGAATTCAGAGTATGCTGGTTTAACTTTGGAGACCCACCATAGTTTGGGGTCCATACTGATGAAAGACTGTATCTCACTGTATGACCCTGCCCAAGCTATAGGGCAGTGATTCCCAGATTTTGCTTTTCTAGGTGTTTTGGATTTCAGCTCTCAGAATTTCTGATGGTTGGCCAATGTGGTTGGGTCCTCTGAGGTTTAAAGTCTAAAACACCTGGAGGATCAAAGTTTGGGAATCACTGCTTTAGGGTCACAGGAATATTTGATGAAGGCAGCATTTCTTGGTGGCTGCTCTGAAATTGTGGTACTCCTTTCCACAGGAGGTCCAGTTGTCCTCCTCCTGTTGTCTTACTGTTGGCAGGCAAGGACTTTTTCATTTAGGAAGGCATTTGATGTGTTTAATGTTATGTGTGTGTGCGCACGTTGTGTTTCTGTTAGCTTTTAAATGTGTTTTTCAAACTTTTTCACTTTTAGCTTGTGTTTTTTCAATACCACGTCGATTTCACAGTGTTTAAACTTTTGCATTAATAGGTATTTTTAGCTGTTTGTTGTTGAGTGTCTTCAAGTTGACTTTGACTTTTGGTGACCCAGTGACTGAGAGGTCTTGCAAACTCAGATCTATGGTTTTCTTGATTGAGTCCATCCAATATGGTCTATCTCTTCTTTTCCTTCTGGTTTCTACTTTGCCAGACATTATTGTTTTGTCTGGTGAGTGATGTCTTCTCAAGATTTGGCCAAAGTGTGGCAGTCTCAGTTTAAGCATCTTGGTTTCTATGGAGAGTTCAGCCTTGATTTGCTCTAGGATTCATTTATTTGTCTTTATGGAAGTCCATGGTGAGCACAAAACCCTTCTCCAGCTCTGTATCACAAGTGCGTTGATTCTCTTCCTATCCTCTTTCTTCTCCTATCCTCAAAACCATACATAGAAATGGGAAATATGACAATATGGGCAATTCTTCCCTTGGTATGCAACAATATACAGTGGGTCCTTGGTATATTGGTTTGGTTCCAGGACTCTCGTGGATATCAAAATCCATGGATGCTCAAGTCCCATTAAATGCAGTGGGATGGTAAAATGGCGTTCCTTATATAAAATGGGAAAATCAAGATGTGCTTTTTTGGAATTTATATATATTGTAAATATTTTCAAACCATGGATGCTTGAATCGGTGGATGACGAATCCATGGATATGGAGGGCTGACTGTATTCACTGATTTTTTTTAGCTGTACCTTGTTTTAAATTGGGTGCAAATTGTCTTGAATCTTGTGCCGGATGGAAAGGTGAGAAATAAAAATAATAGCGCCGCTTCCTCCTTTTCCTATCCGTGACAGTTTTAGTTTATGCTTCATAAGGCTCGTTCAATGTTCCCTGTTATTTTCTCGTAATTGGCCTGTTTTGACAATGCTTAGTTGCTTAAACATTGCTCTGGCTGTACTACATTGAATACATCCAGTCATGCTTGGTTTTGAATCTCCTTCCGTGCAAGAAAAACAGTTAAGACAAAGGCCTGGGACGTTTGGTATGTTAGTTTGTTTAACTGGCGGAGTGTTTTGACGTTTGCTGTTGCTTTAGCCTCCCTCGCAGGATTGTTGTAACGCTGGAACACTGTTCTGAGTTCCTTGAAAAATGTGAGATGCAAACATTTCAATTTCTGTCCTTTCCTTCCTTTTCCTCCAAGGTATTAAATATTCCTGAACTGTTCCCACATGACAAATTACTCCCGTGGCGTTTGGAATGAATAGATATTTAATTTGCATCTGTACTACCCGCCCTTCTGCCCTTTGCCTACACCTTTTTCAATGCACGATGATTAGCTTCTTTTAGTTAACTTAAGAGGCTTCTAATTAAATATGGCTTTTATTATAGGGATGTTAACTCTCTCCCTCCGCATGAACGGGGGAAGATACTACTCCTAAGCGGAGATGTGTCATAAGAAAATTATTATTTTCGCTAATTTTAGAGCATGGGAATGATAGTTTTTACTCAGGTGTTGGACTCTCCCATCTTTTAAGAGCCCCACGTAAAGCTGTAAGATGTTTTGAAGGCCCAAAGAAGAACGATCAGGTGTTGCTCCCCATTAGATACTGTACAGTATTTTCATTTTGGTGTATCCTGCACATTCTGTGTTTTGTTATTGGTGCACATTATTGGATGTTTTCAGATATAATTGGCTTGTAAATATTCCTAAAAAAATAATAATAGGCTAATAACAGTGGAGTTCATATCGCAGTGTTATTGAAACAACGGGACTTGAAAATGTGACGTTGAAGGTTTTCACGGCCGGCATCCATAGTTTTTTGTGTTTTTTTGTGGTACTCCACACGCCTCCATTCTCTGAAGATGCCAGGCACAGATGCTGGTGAAATGTCAGAAATAAACTCTTCCAGAATACGGCCACATAGTCTGAAAAAACCACAAATTACTATGAAAATATTACAGTGTACTAGACGTTACCTTTCTTTTTTTCCATTGTGTAGCCATGTGTCATTTGCAACCTGCAGTTCCACCTGAATGTTTGCGTGGCTTTTTCATATAACTCTAACTTGGTGCTTTGCCTCCCTTTGACTATCAAAGGAGAAGAAAAAAATGCTTACCCTAGGTGAAAATGAGGTGGATCAAAAGCTTGTGATTTGCACATGACAATTTGTTTCGTTCAGTTCATTAAATAAAATTGGAAGCTAATGGGGGATGAGTGGTGATTCTAGGATAACTGTATGAAAAAAGCCCAAAGGAAGAAAGGAAGCAGTTTGAGCTTGGTGTTCTTTAGTGCAGAATTGGCAGCCAAATGGGTCTCTGAGAATAGAGAAATGGATAGACTTGGAGTACTTCACTCCTTGAGGAGGTCTCCAGTGTAGTGGCTGAAGCACATGGGTTAGGGGATACTTGACTCTTTCTAAAAGTCCTTTGCTCACCGAAACACACAATGGTGCATCCACACTATACGTTCATAACAATATGATACCACTCCGATTGCCATGGATCTGAACATAGCCTGGAATACTGGGATTTGTAGTTTTGTGATGTATTCAGATTTCTCTCTGGTTTCTATAGGAAGGGCCCATGGCAATATGGCACACTTCCGAAGTGTGGCTACACCAAAGTGTAAGAGGCCGGAGTAGGAGCAAAGGCGAAGGAATAGTACATTATGCTCAGGAAGCAAAGCATCATTATTCTGAATACATGGTGGATGGCTTCTATTATCTTTTGGGTTGCTAGTTGTTGTTGTTGTGTGCCTTCAAGTCCTTTCCAACTTATGGAGACCCTGTAATGCAGTTTTTCTTGGCAAGATTTGTTCACAGGGGGCTTTCCACAGCCTTCCCCTGAGGCTGAGAGAGAGTGACTTGCCTAAGGTCACCCAGTGGGTTTCATGGCTGAGCTAGCAGTCGAATCCTAGTCTTCAGTCCAACACTCAAACCACTATGTCACACTGTTTCTGATCTTTCTTTAATTCACTTTTGTCCACGCTGATGGGACTCCTGCTTTTGTTTGGTATTTTGGGGAAGGAAGCTTTGTTAGGATTCATATTGCTTAGACATATTTGCAGTCCCCTACTTCTGTCTCAGTCCTTAGTCCCAGTCCTATACTAGCTTGTTGTTATTCTTTTCCTCTTGATTTCATAGGCATAAAACAAGAAGCGTTCCAGAGCATTCCATCCTCAAGCGTCACCTTTATCTGCAATAGGCTTACTTCAGTCCTTACTTAGCCTGTTCCAGACACAGCGACCAGAACATGTTGTCGCTCCTGTTCTGTGGTCGAGTTCCTTGCAAAGTTTGTGTTGGTGTGTGTGTTTACCCTTGAAATTCAGGTTGCATCTTTGATGACTTTTCAATGGTTAGAAAAGATACCACCCCATATTTCTCCTTAACCTGGAGTGTGGTCTTTGAAGTCGGGGTGGCCTGTAAGTTGTAAGGCTGGCTGTTTAAATGATTTGCCACCTCTTGAGCCAGCCTACATGAGGCTGGGGGCTTAGAAAGGATTAAGAATGTTGTCAGAAACAAGAGATTCCAGGAATTCCTTAACCATGGCTCCTTTTAATTCCCCAATAATGTTTCCTCCTGGCGAGCTGGGGAGGTATTAGCAGGGTATTTTCGCTATTTGGGTTCAAAAATTGGCACGTCAAAACCGAACCAGAACCAAAAAGATAAAACATCAAGGCAGCAAACTCGTAGTGCGTTTTTTAACTGCATAATAATCTGACCACTTCTCCCAGGAAGATTTAGCAGGGGTAGCTTTATTGGAAAGATTTAAAAAATAAAAACCGTTAAGTTGAATGGTTTTGCAATGAGAATCCCGGCCTTTGCGCCATCAGTCATTTGGTACCATCAGATGTGATGTGCAGAGCCTGGAACAGACATGCTTTTGAACCCCAGCTTCCAAAAACTATTGCTGGCTGGGAGCTTCTGAGTGTTGTAGTCCAAAAAAGTAACTTTTCCAGGTTTTCTCTCTATGTACTTGCATTCCAAAGCAAAGGCTGTGTTACTGAGCAAAACATTCAGGCCATGCAGGGAGTTACAGGCAGTCTCTGAGATAGTCTCCACCTAAGCTTGAAAATGTGAATTCTCTGACGGATTGATCCCGAAAAGCAAAACAAATTGTTTGATTTAGGACTAGCCCCAGTTGAGTGGCCAGTTTTCCCCCTTGGAAGATTGGCTTTCTGGGTACTTGGTATAAAATAAATTAAACCCCTTGCAGATTTCTTTCCCCCTCTGCGTGTACAACTCCTTCCCCCCACGATTGGTGTTGGTTTGGAGATAATGAGGAAGGAAGAGGATTAAGGATTAAAATTAATTGCCGCCTGGTATGTGCTATAGATAGTTGTGAAATAGTGCAGTTTGTTCAGGGACAGCTTGGCTACCTGTAAATAGAAAATAATCCAGGAAAGCGTCTCTCCTGCGATGCAAATTTTGCAAGTAAAGGAGCCGTGTCCAGCCAGGTAAGTTTGATTGGAAAAATGCTCTCCAGTCCTAATACACACACAGACACACACACACTTTGCATGTTGTAAGCAAACTGAGATGGTGAAATATACTTTACCTGTAGGAGGTTTTGTCATTTCCCCTCTTTCCATCAAAATGCTATAAAGCCATTTCCTATTTAAACAAGAATGTGTGTTGTTGATTTCAAAAATACCCCCCTCTTCATTTTTTGCAGGCACAAACATCTCATTATATCGGCAATTAAACTAGTTACACTGCCACACTTGCAGTTTGTGTAGCCTGGTGTGTCTTTTTGAAGTAGATATCAACATAAAAATGATATGCCATCAAGTCCTGGAAGTAACTGTTCACAGACAACTAGCTGCTAGCTATTATTTCCTTTCCCCAGTAACGGTTGTAACTTGGTAAGGGACAGGGTCATTCTTTTATTTACCTTTTAGTTACTTTTAGAGTTTTATGGTAACTTAGCATTCACTGGGATCATACCTCCTCTGAACAAATCTTGCCATGAAAACCTTCTGATAGGGTTGCCATAAGTTGAAAATGACTTGATGGCACACAACAACAAAACTATAAACTTACAGTTTTATAGAGACACTGCAAAAGGAATAAGTGTTTGAGTTCCGGTTGCAGTGTAGCACAATTCTGTGTTAAGTCACTGGGGAAAGGAGCTAATTTCAAGTGACTAGTTGTTGAAATGATGACAGGATGTGCGGGAAGATCCTGTATTTTGTCCCAAAGGCCAGTGGCTTGTACCATTTGGATGTTTAAAACAAGTAACTGCATGTCACCTTTTCTTTTTGAGAGCTGAAGGACAAAGAGTTGCTGTGTTACAAAAATTGCAGTTGAAAAAGTGAAAGGCTCCTGATACTAGACTAATGACTTTAATTAGTTACTGTAGTTAATTACTTTTTAAAAAGAACTTTTCATGCTCTTTCCATTGACGCTCCTACTGCCCATGTTGAAAGGAAGGGTTAGAGAAGGGTTAGAGAAGGACTGTCTGCTTTGTCTGTCCACTGGATTGAGAGAAGACACATAATAGTGTCATGAGGTGGATAGTGTACAGCCAGGCTGCCTTATCCATGGAGTTATTAGTTACCGGTCAAGCATCCATGGCTTGAAAGTATTCAAAAAAAGTATAAATTCCAAATAGCAAACTTTGATCTTCCATTTTATATAAGGGACACCATTATATTTAATGGGACTTGAACATCCATGGATTTTGTTATTCACAGGGGATCCTGGAACCAAACCCCAGCAGATAACAAGATCCCTCTTGTTGCTCCACAGTCACCTCAGTCCCAGATTTGATGGCATCTTTGTTGTTGTTGTTGTTATCTGCCTCCGAGTTGACCTCGACTCCTGGCAACCCTGTGGATGAGACACCTCCAAGAACCCCAATCTTCCGTTTCTCTGCTTAGTTCCTGCAGTCCCTTGCCTGTGTCCTTTCGATTGAGTCTGTCCATCGGTTATGTAGTCTTCCTTTCCTTCTTCTGCCTGCTACCTTTCCCAGCATTATTGTCTTTTCCAGTGATCCATGCCTTCTGATTATATGGCCAAAGTACTTCGGTCTCAATTTGATCATCTTGGCTTCTAATGAGATCTCTGACTTGATCCATTCCGTGACCCATCTGTTTGTCTTTTTGGCTGTCCATGGTATCCTAAGCACTCTTCTCCAGCATCACACCTCAAATGAGTTGATTTTCTTCTGTCTGTTTCCTTTACTGTCCAACTCTCGCATCCCTGTACATGGTGATGGGAAATAAGATGGCTTGTTCGATTCCAACTTTTGTGACCAGTTGTATATCTTTATTCTTCAGTAGCTTTTCTAGTTCTTTCATAGTTGCCCTCTCCATTTCTCATCTTCTTATTTCTTGACTACAGTCACCATTCCTGCCTGTATTTGATCTTAGGTAGGGGGAGTCTTTAATTTCAATTTCCTCGTTGTTTAGATTGAAATTCTGTATCTGTTTTGTGGTCATAATTTTTGGGTTTTTTTTACATTTGGCGTTAATCCTGCCTTTACACTTTCATCTCTGACCTTCCTTATTAGCTGTTCCATGTCTATGATGCTTTCTGCCATTGTTGTGGATCTTTACCACCCTCTGTATCAAAAGTGATGGTGAAGTGATTGCAAGGACACCACAATGAGCAAGTGTTTGTGTTTCACACCATTTTTAGCTCTCTGAAAACAGCTGCCCATTTTCCAGCTTTCTCCTTGTGTGGTATGCCTGGAGTTACCACTTGCTTCTCTGTACTTGCTGAAGTCTCCAACCTGTTCACAGCTATGACAGATCCATTCACACAGAGTTTTGCCTGATGTCAAGCTATCCCCTTTGCTTTGCCTTTCCATGCTGGAATAGTTTGCGCTGTTGCAAAAAAGTGAGTGCGAAAAGGAAAGCCCATCACATCTCCTATTTGGCCAGTTGATTATCTCCAGCTTACTGGTAGATGGTTCCTTTAACTTTTGACAATGTTTTCATCATTAGATTTTTAATTATATTTTGCCCTTGATCTATGCAGTAAGTGGCATCGGTTTCTATGTTGGGAGAAACGTGGAATATAAATGTGAGCCAAGACAGGAAAAAGCCAAAAAGGGAGTTCAGACATTTTCAGGCTGACTTCAGTGACTGAGATATTCTTTATCCTTTCATCCAGATAAAAATTTGCTTTGCCGTTCTCAGTAGGTGTTATGTGTCATAGAATATTAGGAAATTGGTTTCCATGACAGGTTGAAAGGGATATTGCGGCTTTTGAAATATGCTTTAGTCATAAATTTGCAGCCTGATGTTTGGAGATGTTCTGCCTTTACAAACAAGAGCTGTCACCCTCTTTTCTAACATCCAGAGAAGACTGAACTCTTCTTGGAGGGATGTACTGTACTTTGCTGCGTTGGCAATTATTGACAGAAGATTATAATTGTATTAGCTCCCCATTAAGAAAGAAAATACCATTTTTGGCCAGGAAGACTACCTCAACTCCTTGAAATAAACTTTCAATCATTGTGCACAAGACAAAAATGTCTTTATTTAAAAACATTACTTCCCTACAAATAATTTTGTATCTAATATAATATCTGTCTAAAGCAGTGGTTTCCAAACTTTGGTCTTCCAGATGTTTTGGACTTCAGCTCCCAGAATTTCTAACTGTTGACCAAGATGACTGGGGTTTCTGGGAGCTGAAATCTGAAGCATCTGGAGAACCAAAGTTTGGGAGTCCCTGATCTAAAGAATAATAAAAAAGGTAAAGGCACCCACTTCCATCATCTCCGGCAGCCAGACTGGAGAGTACCTTGGATATGTAGATTAATGAACCTGGCTGTAATAAATAACTTATACAGAATGTCCTGTTTTGCAGGGTAATGCAGGACCTTCATATTGCCTGGGAACACCAAGAGGCTGTTCCTCGTGTCATGAAAATACAAGGGTTAAATGTAAGAAAACCCATATGGTGTTGGTGTCTTTATTTAGGCCAGCAACAAAAACGCAAAATTCTCTAAACAAGATTTTGAAACAACAGTCATCTGGGCTTCAGCCCCCTAGCACCGTCAGGTCTTAAAATGTAAACAGAAACCAATATTTGTGTGTATAAGAAACCACAGTGTATTGATAGTCCTCACCAAGTGCTGATTATGACATTTAAAGTGCTATATGGCTTGTATCCAGATTATATGAGCCAGCCCAGTTTTTATGGTTTTGAGCCAAAGGCTTTCTCTCAGTCCCATTACCGTCACAGGTGCATTTGGTGAAGATACAGGAGAGGACCTTGTTGGTGGCTGCTCCCAAGTTGAGGAATTCCCTTCCATAGGGGTTCAGGTGGCTCTTCTCTCTTTCTACTAGCAAGCAAATATCTTCTTACTTAGGCAGAACTTTGGCTTCAAATTCAGAAGGGGCTTTTAATGGAACTATGTTTTTAAATCTACCCTTGCTTGATGAAGAAACATGGTTGCTTTAGAAGCTTGCATTGGAAATGTTGTGCTCCTTTGGCAGGTGTAATAAAGACGTTACTACAACAGGATCTTTAAAACAAGAGGGACACATCTGTTACCTCTTCAGTGGCTAGAAATAGTTCCAGGATCTGAGCTTGCAAATAGTCCAAGTTGTCAGCTCATGGAAGTTGTTAGATCATACCCTAGGCAAAAAACAAAACAAAACAAAAACCATACCACACCCTGGTTCTGTACCTGCAGCTGATGTTGAAGATTAGGTTTCCTTGGCTTCACCAAGTCTGTGTTTTTAAGAGGCGGAAAGTCCCTATTTCAAACTAATAAGACCTATGGATTTGACTAGATGCTTAAAACGTGAGACAATGTACAGTGACGCAGTGGTTAAATGCCTGTACTGCAGCCATCACTCAAAACCATAAGGTTGCAAGTTCAAGACCGGCAAAAGGGCTCAAGCTCGACTCAGGCTTGCATCCTTCCGAGGTTGCTAAAATGAGAACCCAGATTGTTGGGGGCAAGTAGCTTACAGTTGTAAACTGCTTAGACACTCCTTAGGTGGTATGAAGCGGTATATAAATGAAGCTGTTTGTTTTGTTTTTGTTTGTTTTTGATCCATGTAGGCTCTTCCCCCAAAACCAGAAGCCCTTTTCACCATTCCATGATCAATGTTTATTTCTGTTGTTTCCTCTCCTATGGACAGTGTGCTTAAAGGGAAATATCTGAAAATATTTCATAAAGCACTGTACAAAAATGTTGCCGTCACTGTGCTCACCTGTGGAACTCTATTGGATTTATGTGGTTATTATTTCTTAAAAATTAAAGTACACCAATTGCCTATCTTACGAGTGTGCTTAAGTTGTTTTTGTGTGTATTTATGTGTATGTTTTGCTTAACTACCTAGAAAGGGGCAAAAGAAGGAGAACTTTCCTTGCAGGAGCCGCTGAGTTTGCTACCCTGCCCATGATGAGCCATGCCTGGTTGCATTCCACATCCCCTGTTCATCAAGTCTTCTATGTTTTATAATGACTGTTTATTTTTAAGAGACTCTTAAAGCCACCCGGAGAAGAGATGAATCATAAGGACTCCTGGTCTTTGCAAAAAGAAACCTTTTTGTGTATGAGAAAATAAGGTTTAATCCATGGAAACAGTTATCCTCCTGTGCTTCACAGTCTCTTATGCTGAAGGTTGGCAAAGGGGTAGTAGTTTGAGGCTGGCAGTAAGAGAGATTGTGTTCTTGTGGGTGTTTGCCTCTCAGTGTTGTGTGTCAGAGAATCCTCAAATCATACAGGCTTGTGTTGAGGTCCTGTTCCTTTCTGGATTTATTCATGGCTTGGAGCAAGCTAATAAACGACTGGTTCTTTGTGTGTGTGTAAAACAAACAGTGTCGTGTAGTGGTTTGAGCGCTGGACTATGACTCTGGAGACCAAGATTCAGATCCCAGCTTGGCTATGGAAAGCCCTGGGTGACTTTGGGCAAGTTAAACACTCTCAGTCTTAGAGGATGGCAATGGCAACCCCTCTCTGAAGAAGCTTGCCAAGAAAACCCCATGATAGGTTCACCTCCGGGTTGCCATAAGACGGGAAACAAGTTGAAGGCACACAACCATAACAAACAGCAAATGAAGATACAAATGGGGAGGGACTAAACGAAAAGATAAAGAGAAGTACATGGTAGAGAGGGTTGAAGGGCTCTTCCAGACAGTACTATCCACTCTGCATTTGTGTTCTCCTCCTGGAGAGGTTTCCATGGTGGTGCTGGTGATTTCTGGTGGAGGTCCTGTTGCATAATGCCCAAGAAGAAGAGCCTTCTGTGGATTGCTAGAGTCAAAGGTGGTAGATCCATGAAGGTTTTGTTGGGTACTATTGAAATACAATTGGTGGGCCCTCCCAGAACTATCTTGAGAACATCACACATATGCTATACACAAGGTCCCAAGCGTGCCAGTTAGAAGGTGCTTCTTACCAAGCTGGAAAGATGACCTCCAGCAATGATAGATTGGCAGAATAGAAGATACTGGGCATAATCGTAAGTAAGCAAATGGATCTTGTAGCAGCTTTAAGACTAATAGAATCACAGAGTTGGAACAGACCCCAAGGGCCACCCAAACCAACCCCATTCTGCCATGCTAGAATACATGCTATTGTATAGTAGTTAGTATTATTTTAGAGATGTTTTAACCCTGCTATGTTGTTGTTTTAGATTGTACGCCGCTTGGCAGATTTTTATTCTTTTGCCCTATTTTATTTGACCCCTACTATGTAAAGCGCTGTGCAAACTTTGCAGCACTCTGTAAATAAAAGTTAATAAAAATAAATAATAAAGACACAGCCAAAGCACCCGCCAACAGATGGTCATCCAACCTCTGTTTAAAAATCTCCAAAGAAGGAGACTGCCACACTCCAAGGCACTGTTGAACATTTACTATCAGAAAGTTCTTGCTAATAATTAGATGGAATTTCTTTGCTTGTAGCTTAAATCCATTGCTCCATGTCCTAGTCTCTGGAGCAGCAGAAAACAAGTTTGCTCCATCCTTAGTATAACATGCTTTCATAGCAGAGGGAAAAAAACTTTGTACATAAGGTATTGTAGACTGGGTCTACTTCATCAGATGCACAAAATGAAGATTGCATCAGAAGAAGCAAACGCATTGTACAAAAAATATATATTATGCTATAAATCTCTTTGTTAGTCTCAAAGCTGCTGCAAAATCACTTTGCAGGCCGATACAGTCTAATATGGCTATGTCTTTGAATATTACTTACTTGTGTAAGTAAGCTGGCTTGATAGGTTTTAAAAGTTTCAAAGATGCAATAGTCTGGCGGGCTTAAAGGATGTGCTGATGAGATCAACTACAAAATATGTTAATCTACAGTCTGGCAAGTTCAAAATGGCCCACTTATTTTTTCTTGTTGTTGCAAAGCAGGGGAATTGCACATCTCGCCCCTGTTTGCTTAAGCCGTACGGATTGGATCAATGGGCCAAATCTTTATTTTATTTTATTTTATTGAAAAGGAAACCCATTAGTGATATTTTACTGTTAGTTTGCTAACTTTTACTGTGTTTTGAAATTAAGTTGCGAAATAGATGTGTCTTCCACTGCTGTGTAAGAGCATGTTGAAGGCTGTTCTCTTTTTAAAAAAGATAAATACAACACCCACCGAAACCTTTTGTAGCCAGCACAGGGCTTTCTCTATTCCCTTTGAAGAGCTTTAATGCTTTTTTACTGAATGTATCAGGATTTCACACATCTGTCAAAGCAGGAGCCAGCAGTTGCATGTGTTTGGAAGCTTACCTGGATGCCTTTCATCACCTGATTCATCTGAATTTGGTGTCTTGGAAAAGCTGTGCCTGCAGGTTTTGCCTAGGTCTGTAAAGACAAGAACCGGACCATATTAAGGCTTGATTCCGAAACCTTTTCCTCTGACTCTTACAGCCCAAACCCAAAATGTTGACATCTGTGAAAGACGGTACTTTCTTCTGTGTGCCATGTTTTGAAAACAAAAAGATAGCCTTTTGTGGCTTTCTTGAAGTATCTCTGAGATGTTTTCCTACTTCAAGGATGCTTAGCTGTCTTGCAACTTAAAACACAGTGCCTTTCAGTGCCGCCCATGTGCTTGCCCATGCCATATTGTTTTAAAAAGAAATGTAATACGTTGTTTACCAAAACAGCTCAGTTTCTGCCTGGAAGAACAGGTTTTTATTACACCAGCCTCGCTTTTTCAAGCCCCTATGAGCTTGCAGAGTTCTTCGGCTTTGTGTGCTTTCCAGTTTTGTTAGATCTCTGCTTGAAGCAGCTGCAGGAACTGCTCCTGTATTTAATGGCATGATTTACCTAATCTCTGCATGCTCTCTAATTCCTGTGTAGAAAGCAATGTATATATATTGTTTAATATCCCAAATGTGAACTAGAATGCACTGTCCTTTGTAGTTCTCCACTCATCAGCCATTGTGGCAATTGCCATTGCACAATTAGTGTAACCTGTTAATTTTTTATTGGTGGAAGAGAAAATGTCTCTATGGTTCAAAATGCACTGTGGAAATAATCCGGGTGAGACTGCTTTGACAGCCCTGGCTCAATGTTAGAAAATTCTGGGAACTGTAGTTTGTGAAACATTTAGCCTTCTCTGTCAGAGAGTTCTGGTGTCACAATAAATGACAATTCTCAGGATTCCCTAGCGCAGAACCGGGGCACTTAAAGCCATCTCAACCTGGATTATCTTCAGTGCGTTTGTGACCAGGGATGCATTTTGTGTTCAAGTATGATAGGTCCTCTTCAAAAGTTGAGGCATGCATGTATTTTACTGTGTCGTATTTTCAGATGTGTTTTTTCCTGTAGAGAGCAGACTTTGGGTACTCTGCAGAAATGGAAAAATACTCTTGAGTATGTTCAGGAGCCAGTAATTCCTGGACCAGGCCTCCCTAGCCTTGGACTTTGGAGCATGGCCTTGTTTTTGAGAAGATGAAGGCAACCTCCATGAGCCTGTGCTGTGTCATAATACGTTTGCTGTTGTTGTTAATAAGTTTTCCCCCCAGTGATCCATGTCTTCTTATTATGTGTCCAATGTAAGCCAGCCTAAACTTTGCCATTCTGGCTTCCAGGGAGATTTCTGGCTTGATATGCTCTAGGACCCATTTGTTTGTCCTTTTGGCCATCCATAGGATCCTTGGCACTCTTCTGCAGCCCAACATCTCAAATGAATTTATTTTCTTCCTGTCTTCTTTTTTAACTGTCTAGCTGTCACTTCCATCCATGGCAATAGGGAATACAATGGGTTATATGATTCTAACTTTTGTCCTCAGTTCTGTATCTTTGCATTTTAGGATCTTTTCTAGTTCTTTTAAATTGCTGCCCTCCCCATTCTTAATCTTCTTCTGATGTCTTGGCTGCAGTCCTCATTCCTATCAATGTTTGATCCCAGGTATGAGAACTCTTTTAATATTTCTATTTCTTCATTGTCTAGTTTGAATGTAAGTTCTCCGTGGTTATTATTTTAGAAAGTCAGGGTGGGATTGCTCGTTTTATAGAACACTTTCCCACTTGGCACTGACTTTGCGGGGAGTGGGCTTGTCGCGGGGAGTGGGTGCAGAGAGAGGGGATACGTGGCAAGGAGATGGAGAAGTGGGACCGTCCACCATCCCAAAAAAGACTTTGCAAGGAAACTAAGCAAGGAGAGTGAGTTCTGAGTTAGGGGCCTTGATAATGGGGCCTCTCTCTGTCTCCTCCCCGCCTTCCACCCCTTTGCAGAGGCCCTGTGCTTGTTCAGGCTGCTCCAGGCACTGGAAGGCTGCATGCGTCAGTGAGGCACCTCGAAAGGGCTGCTGGTGGGGAGGAGGACGAAGGGTGGTCTGCTTTCTCCTCCCTTCATGCATTGGGAAGGAGGGAGCACTGGGGGATCATTTTCTTCCAAAATGCCCAGGGAAGCTGAAATCCACTTTCTTTGAATCCTGGGTCCAGGAGGAATCCCCTCATATCCTAACCCTGGCGCCTCAAAAGTGGTGATGGTGGGGAGGACGAAGGGTGGCCTGCTTCCTTCTTGGTTTATGCATTCCAAAGGAACTCTTTCTTCCAAAATGCCCAAGAAGCTGAAATCCACTTTCTTTGAATTCTGTGTCCCTGAGGAATTCTCTCATATCTCATCCCTGGCACCTGGAAAGGGATGGTGGTGGAAGGGATGGATGAAGCTTTGCTTTCTCCTCTGTTTATGTATTGGAAACCTTTTTCTTCCAAAACACCCAGGAAGACAAAATCCACTTTCCTTGAATTATGTGTCCTTCAGGAATTCCCTCATATCCTAAACCTGGCACCTCAAAAGGGCTGATGGTGGGGAGGATGAAGGATGCTTTGTTTTTTCCTCCATTTGTGCATTTTGAAGGAATGCTGGGGAACTTTTTCTTCCAAAACACCCAAGAAGCTGAAATCCACTTGTTTGAAGTCTGTGCCCTTCAGGATTCCCCTCATATCCCAACCCAAGGTTTTGGTTGTATTTTTTTTTAAAGAAATTTAAATCTGCCAAATCCATTTCAGCAAGGTAATCTCTTCTTTGGTACCAAGGACTCCATTAATGCTCCTTTCTCTGAAATGGAGACGATAGGTAGGCAGGCAAGACATGCTTAATACCCCTTCCTTCTGGAATTCTCTTTCCTCGCCATTTAAAAAAAGAAGCAGATTCAGGCCGCTTTTGGAGGCAAGGTATTTAGATGAAGCATGCCCCCCAAAGTGGCCGGAAACCGCAGCCACACTAAGGGGGCAAAACCTGGACTAAAATGAAGTGGAAAGAAACCACTCCTTTTAAAAAAGTTTGCACCTTTGACCTTGCCTATAAATGCCCTGACACAGGACTGGTCCCAAAGGGAGCGCTCAATCTTAACCCTATCCCTAAAGCGGCATATAAATGTACCAGTGCATTTAAAAAGGACGGAGCCGGCAGTTGGGGCGGCAATGCAAAAAAGAGAAAGAGTGACACTTCCAATGGCTATAAGTACAAGATACACAAACCAGACAGTCCAAGACAGGGCATGGGGTGAAGGGGGCATGTAAGAGGGGGCACAATTGTGCATTGCCAGTGTCCTAGTGGATATTCACATGTTTGACTGTGTGCACGATCAAACGGGGCAGCCATCCAGTGGGATGGTATCTTGGCAGCAGGCAGTCTCCGGCGGTGTGTTTGTGCGACAGTGTGCATGGATGGGGGGGGGGGGGAGAATTAGAAGAAATTTACCCAGCGGCACAACTTGACACTGCACTATGCGATTGTGGTGTGTGCATATGGGCTGCCTTGGGAGCAAGCCGGGTCTCAACACACTCTCAAAGGAAACAGTTCAGGCTGCACTTACCTAACCGTCTGCTTGACCTCTTTGTTAACTAAGGTATACTTGTATAAGCCATGGTTTCCATCCCTTGGGAATTTTCCTTTGCCCCCTTTCTCTTCTTTTAAGATTTCGCTTGCCTGTGGAGAAGCGGCTATGACTATATTGCAGTCTTAACATTTCAAGGAGATCACACTTAGGAATAAACACCCCAATGTGAAATTTTGTCAACCTCCTGGCCACCGCTACTGGTGGAAATTTCCCCAACAAACATGTTGATTTATTTGGGAAGAAGAAGATGAAGAAGAAGAAGAAAAAATCCATGTCTCCGTTAAGTCTGGTTCATTGATAAGCTGCTGAATTTAGAAGCTTGGGTTTTCCATACTGAAGTGTTCCTTGGTGTGTTTATTACACAGGCCTTGTATTTATAAAAGAAGCTGCAAGCTTGGGACAGTGTCAGGAGAAGGCGAAATCAACTAGACAGACCATGCTTTTCATGTCACTGCTAATATTCTGTTTGATCGTGTAAAGAGTTTGAAATCCATAAGTATTTGTAGTTTCATGGAGTCTAATGTGCTCCATGCTCACTTGATAAATGGTCACCCCTACCTTTCTTTAGCCTTAGTGATGTTTTTAACAAGTTTCCTTGTTAAACGTGATTTCAGAGTACAAATTTACCGAATTGCAGTCATTACTATTGTTTCCAGACAATGAAATGTGGATATATGTATTTTCTTGCAGAGTAGAAAGAATTTTAGTCTCACATTAGTTTCAGATCTCAAGATTTCTTAAGCCTGTTTTGGGACTGTGGATAAAAGAGACACTTACCATTAGAAATAACCAACCAAGTACCTTTACCTGCCTTGTATGAACTATTTAATTTTTCAGAAAACATTTACACTGTAGTGAGAACCTTTTTGGGTTGAAAAATGGGGTTTGCATTTATTTGTTGTTTTTATATGTTGTCAGATTCTATGTATAGCGACAGTATGAATGAGAGAGTGTCCAGAATGCTTATCTTCAATAGCCCTGCTCAGGTCTGTGTTTATTGTTTTGTTCCTACAAATTGTTTCCGACTTATAGTCACCCTATGCTGAACCTATCAAGGGGTTTGCGTAGCAAAATATTTTGAGGAGGGGATTCCTTTGCTGTCCTCTGAGGCTGAGAGAGTGTGACTTCCTCGAGGTCACCCAGTAGGTATCCATGGATGAGAGGGGAATTCGAGCCCTACTCTCCATTTTCCTAGTTCAGTGTTACTACACTACACTGGCTTGTACTTTTATACCCTACAGCTGCTGGCGAAACATCAGGAATAAACTCTTCTAGAAGACGGCCTCATAGCCTGAAAAACCCACAAAAACTATAGCTCTTAGAGCAACTTACAGATACTTGATTTGATTGTAAACTCCCCCTGTCCCATATGCAATAGTTTTTTTTTAAATTGAGTGTCTTTTGGGATTTTGCTCTGTATCGTTTGTGTTTGATGTAATTCATCAAGTAGTGGACAAATGGTTACCAAAACCTTATGCTTTCCCCATCATACCAGTTTCTGCTGCTCCTATGTACTGACGGTGGGATCCTTTTTGTTCTTTCTGCTTTTATTTTTTTGGCTCCAAACTTCTTATTTTTCTAGATACCTCCTAAGGAAACAAAATTTCAAGGCATTTCAGTGCCTTCAATCCAGCCCATGCCACTTTGGTATGGTTATGCATACAATGCACAATGCTTGGTGGTAAATTTGGCCAGTTGTTGTCAGAGAGCGAAGCAATATAGGAAACACTGCGTAAAACCCACCCCTGCAAGAATTCCTCTTGCATGACATCGAAGCACCTCAGGTTGCATTGCCCAGCCCTCCTGCTTTCCCGGTTCCCCTCCTCTTTGTAACCCGAAGCCTTCCTGAAATGTTGAATTTGAATAACAAACTTTTGCAGATTTTCTTTCTTTCTTTCTTTCTTTTTTTAAACAAACCTAGGTTTGTGAGGCATGTTTAGTAGGAGAGGAGGGACTGTACTGACAAATCCGGCTCGGTGGATAAATAAATTCTTCCTCTTCAGCAAATCTGTTTTTGAGAAACTAATACTCTCTCTCTTCCCAGCTTCTTCTCCTTCTTTTCTCTCTGCCTGTTGGTTTCTGCAGCTGAAATCTCCAGAGAAGCCATTTGTGAATGAGGCGGCAAGAAGAATAAGAAGAGGAAGGGAATTTCTGATACTATAACTGCCTGGCACTCGCTTTCATTCAGTGGTTTGTGAATCAGGCAATAAACCTCGGGTTCTTTTTTTATTTTTAATTGATTCCTGGTGGTGCATTTTTGCCTTTGCCTCCACAAACCTCTCCACTTCTCATCCAAACTGGCTGCATATGTTGGTTGCATAACCTCCTCTTTGTTGTCCTGAGTAATCCTCCGTCATCCCACTTTTTCAGCTGCTTTTAAAATGTCCCAGTTTCTCTCTCCTCCCCCCACTTAATTCCTGCATCCTTAGCTTGCTTTTGCAGTCGCAAACTGAATCCAAAGCTTGGCAAGATTTGTTCAGAGGAGGGTTACCATTGTGTTCTCCTGCAGCTGAGAGAGTGTGACTTCCCCAAGGTTACTGCTTTCATGGCCGAGCTGGGGAATTGAACCCTGGTCTTCCGAGTCGGAGTCCAACACTCAAACCACTACACCACTCTGGCTCTGCCAAACAGCTCTTACATGAAGCAAGGATTAAAATGCCTAGAATATTTCATTTTTAAGACCCCACGTAAACAACTCATAATGTCACTGTTGTGCCAAACATAATGCAGGTACAAGGACTCTGTGGCTGCAGATTAAAGCAATACTCTGTCCTAGAATGCAAGTCCTGGCATTTGCGAAGGATGAGGAATTGGCTAAAGGGTAAGGGCTACCGTTCCCTCTTTCCTCATCCCCTTCTTGCTGCCTACTTCGGTCGCCTGTTGTTTGTGGCACTTCAGTCCCTTCCGTTGTTCACAACTGAACTGAAACTTCCCCGACAATGGCACCCTCGCTTCCTATTCAGCCGGGCAGAATGAAGAGACGGGCCATTGTTCCCCGGCATAATTGAGCCTCTATCTATACAAAAAAAACAAAGAGATGGGCAGCCGAGTTTAAAGCTGGTTGTTTGAGCCTCCTAACAGTGGTGACTGCATCGGGCGAGAAACCTAATTACCAACAATAAACTCTTTGAAGCTGGTGCCGTATCCCCCTTTTATAGGTAAGGACCTGCATGGCAAATGCTGAGAGGAGAGCGAATGCACGCACACAGAGGCACACAAACACGGCTATCGTTGTGAAAAATAGCTCCGCTTGCCTACACAGCACGGCACCAAGAATATGGCATTGCCACGGCTAATTTTAGCAAACAGGAATGCTTCGGCTCAAGCATTCAGTATCCATCGTGTATGGAATTCCCGAATAGGGCTAAATGTGACCATCAGGTCCTTCAACCCAAGCACTAATTTTTAATATATATATATATATATATATATTTGCTTAGCCGTCTCTTATCTTTCAGGAGATTGAGCTTTATCATGGCTTTAGTTTCAAAGTAAGCCTTAACAAGTCTCTGAAGTACACTGGGCCCTTGGTATCCGCACGGATTTGGTTCCAGAAACTGCCGTGGATACTAGCATCCATGCATGTTCAAGTCCCATTAAATACAGTGGATGGTAAAATTGTGTCCCTTATATAAAATAGTAAAATCAAGGTTCTCTCTTTGGAATTTGTATGTCTTTAAAGTATTTTCAAGCCATAGATGCTTGAATCTGTGGATAAAGTACCTGTGGATACAGAGGGACAACTATGGTTGGTTTCTCAATCTGACATTGTCAAAACTTCTATAGTCCAAATATGAATAAGACTCTAGTAGAGATTGGTAAAGTGACTTTTTGTTGGCTTCCAATCCTCCCATGCTTGGCCAGTAATTTGATTTTGTGAGTTGTAGTGTTCCATAACAACTTTTCTCAGTTCTTCCCACCTTAGATCTTCCTGAAAGCCACAATTTCTGAAGACAGCCTTAAGAAAATATCAGTTTCCCTATCTACCATGTTTTCCATTACTGGGCTGTTTTTCAGAGTGTGCAATGCATGTCGACACTTCTAAATACCAAGTCCTATTCCTGTTAAGGATCATTGTTACTCTCCCTTACTTAAAATCTTTCCTCTTTTCCTACCGTAGACATTTCCACAGCATCTATGAGGAGCCTGAGTGAATCTCTCTCTCTTGTTTTCAACTTCTTAAGGCTTGATGAATTTATATTTTGAGTGTAACTAAAATATATCAGGACTCTCCCTTGCTACTTAATGACACTGTTTTGTCTTAAAACAAAAAAAAGCTTTCCTTACCAGTTGACACAGGTTGCCTTACCTTTCTGTTATCTCTTGGTCCTTAATGGGTGTTTGATCGCTTTGTTATGGTTTGTATTGAGGCAGACTCCCTGGAACCAGTTTCTTAAAGAGCCAGGGGGAAAGTTTTCAGCAAGAAGTTTACTTATTCATGGCCATGACTTATAAAGAACTTACTCGGGGACCTTTCTAATACTCTCTTTTTACTTTGTTGTTATTATTTTTTAACCCGACAAGTAGGTTTGACTGTTGGACTAGGACTCCGGGACACCAAGGTTCAAATCCCTGCTCAGCCATTGAAAACACTTGGTGACCTTGGGAAGATCTCTGTTTCTCTCGGCCTCATAGGAGGGCAGCACCAAATCCACTTTGATAAAGTGTTTCTGAGAAAATCTGGTGATTAGATTCACCTTCGTTGTTAAACTGCAGTCACATTGACTTTGACTTATGGTGACTCCAAGAATAGGTTACCTCCCAAGTCATCCGAGCATCAAAACCCTGTTCAGGTCTTGTGGACTCAGGGATGTGGCTTCTTTGATTGAGTCTATTCTTCTGCAATGTGACCTTATTCTTTTTCATCTACCGTCTACCTTACATTATTGTATTTTCTAGTAAGTCATGTCTTCTCATAACGTGACAGAAGTACAACTGTCTCAGTTTAGTCATGTTGGCTTCTAAGGAGAGTTGAGGCTACATTTGCTTTAGGGCCTTTGATTTTTCTTTTTCGCAGTCTGGGGTAGCCACAGAAATCTTCTCCAGCATCATATTTCAGATGAGTTGATTTTCATTGTTTCGTTTCTTCACTGTCCAGCTTTCCTAGCCAACATGTAGAAATGGGAAATGTGATGCCATGGACAATCCAGTTCTTGAAACTTTAGGACCTTGTCTAGTTCCTTCATAGGTGTTTATCATATGGAGGCGATCAGGAGTTTATCCTGTGAATATCCTGGAAAAATTGCGTAATTAGATTTCACGTGATGTCGCAAACAATTCACCATTAAAGTGGTCACAAAGAAGCATCTTTTTTACTTTAATGGTTTTAGCGACAATGCATTTCCGATATCACTTTGTTTGTGCAATTGCATGTAATAATCACTTGCGCAAATACTTGCTGTTTTTTCTTTATTTGCAGGATGCTTTAAATGCACTTTAATCTCGCTTTAATGCCAAAATTAGCTCCTGAGTGATAAACTCCATAGCTGCCCTTCCAAGTCTGACTTCTTGTCTGTAATCTGCATTTTGATGTATGACTGAACCAAGTTGTAAAGTTATCCTTTAACTCAGCCATTCCCAAACTCTGGTTTTCGAAGTATATTGAACCTCAGCTCCCAGAATCCCAAACTGTTGGCCTAAACAGCTGTGGCTTCTGAAAGCTGAAGTCCAAAATGCCTGGAGGACCAGAGTTTGGGAATCACCGCTTTAACTGTTTTGATGCTTCATCATCCACTGTTGCGTTCTGTAAATAATCTGTGGTCCTTAATTTTGTTTTCAACTGTAAACCTGCCTTTCCACTTTCTTCCTTGACTTTCTTCTGGCATTGCTGGCCCCAACCTTAGGGGTGCCATAAGTCAGAAATGACTTGAAGGCATAGAGCAGCAGCACAAAAAATCTCTGTTTCTTGGGGATTTGGGGGAAGTAGCAGGATTTTTATAAGGAACTTTTGCTGTGATAAGACAAAACTAAGGTACAGAGTGGGACACAGCTATGCTTCATACTGTCTCTATCCTGAACCAGTGTCTGTGGAACAGAGGAGGACAAGCAAATTGAAACTTAATCTAGACATGACAGAGGTACTCCTGATTAATTGAAAGACAGATCAGGGAACTAGGGATTCAGCCTGTGCTGGATAGGGTTATAGTCCCCCTGAAATCTCAGGCCCGCAGCTTGAGTGGACTCCTGGGTCCTGGACCCTGGTTGCCCAGATGTCAACAGTGACTAGGAGTGCATTTGCAGAGCTAACACTAGTTTGGACCCATTGTTTGAGACATCAGATGGGGCTATGGTGACACATGCCTTCATTACATCCCTTTTGGATTGTGGTGACATACTCTGCCTTTGGAAACTGTTTGGAAACTTCTCTGGGTTCAAAATGGTGGAGGCAGAATTTGTATTTGTATTTAGACCTGACAGTATGAGAGACATTGTTAGGAAGTCATATCACTTTTTTTTCTCCAAAGGTCCCTTGATCCTCGCGCTTAGAAGAGATAGGTATGAGTTTGCAAGGGCAGTGGTGGGTGCTTTGGGCTTCCAAAGGAAGAACCAAACTTTCAAAGCCTTTCTCACTGTGAATACATGATCATGTGGAGGGGCACTTTTATAACCTACAAAGATGTGGTTGCCATGTGAAATAAGGGACAGTGCTCTTTAATTGTTATGCAATTAAACCTTTACGTGTTATGCAAGCTGCTGAAATCCCCTCTTCTGCACAACTATTAAAGGTGTAAGAGCCCTGTCTTTTATTTTATCTGGCAACCCTTCCTCAAGTCTTTTTGAAAGCCTCTTGTAGATGGCGCAGCTAAAATTGTCACTTTTCCTCCCTCCTCCATCTGCCTGCTTTTTGGTTGTTTTTGCCAGATGAAGAAACTTGTGAGTTTAGAAAGTTGATGCAAGTATTTTGTGTCTATGTTTGGTTGCCCTAATAAAGTTATCACCACAGCAAGAACTTTGAAAGTGTTCTTAACTATATTTCACTAGTAGCACAGTTACTGCCATACATAGAAAAATCCCTTTATTAACAATTTGGAAAACAAAACACCCAGCAGCTGCCACAGTTGCTTGAATTTTTGTTCTTTGCAACCCGCAGACCGGGAAGGCGTTTGTAGGACATTGAAAAGGGCGAAGAAGGGGTTAACCTGGTCCTCCCTCCAGTGCAATAAGCACACTGTTTGCAGAGCAACCCAAGAGGTTCCCAAAGCAGAGATTGTACATGGTTGCTCTTCAGATGGCCCTGCCCGTCAGGGGGGCCTGGTAAAGGGAATAACTTGTGCGAGGCCTCCTGTTCTGCAGCTGTTTTAGTTTCCAAGTGGATGCACATTCTAGGAAATAATAAAACCATAAAAATGGAGAGGGGAGTTGGAGGTGGGGGAAGAACATGTTTTGGAAAGCGGCAACAGTGCTGAGACAAAGGTGGCCATGAGAGCAATAGGGAAGTAACAAATGGGTTGGTGATGTCGCCTATAAATGGGCCAATTGGTATGGCAGGGAAGGACCATGCGGAGAAGTAGGTGCAAAGTTATGGAAGTGATTGTCTGCGTGTGTCCTAAGGATAGGAAGTGGAAATCCGCTGTTAACTGTCAGACATTTTATAATCTGTTTGCTCTTTCCTCCCTGGGACGTGTGCATGTGTCCCCCCACTTTTTTCTTTTTCTTTATTGATGTTTAATAAACCAGCGATGATTTACAATACAATACTTAAAATTCACAATATACGATACAAAACATCATCACAAAACTGTTTATATACTAAAACATATACCCCCCCCCAACCCCAACAAACTTGTGGTCACAAGCAAACAACTATACACTTTCATCTAAACAAAATCACAATCAACTATGCATAAAACAGTGACTTCTTTTTCTTTTTAGAAGATCCACACTCTTGAAAATTCCACTTTTAAAAGAATGGAAATATCCAGAGTTTTGTAAGATTGTTGTAAGTTTTTTTTACTGAAAGTTGACAGTGTTTTGTGCACTTCACTCTTTTTATTTCAGGTAGTAAATGAAGAAGAAGAAGAAGCCAGTATAGTGTAGTGGTTGAACGTTGTTGGACTATGACTCTGGAGCCCAGGGTTCAAATCCTGGCTTGGTCATGAAAACCCATTGGGTGACCTTAGTCAAGTCACACTTTCAGCCTCAGAGGACGGCAATGGCAAACTCCCTCTGAAGAAACTTGCCAAGAAAACCCCATGGTAGGTTCACCATAGGTTTGCCATAAGTCGGAAATGACTTCAAGGTGGAATAGGCATATTGTGTTCCCATCCCCCAAAAATCTGCCACGTGATCCCCATTTATTTTTGCTTTCCGAGTACAAATGTATTAGACTGTGTACTTAAAAAAAAATTCAGCAACCTATCAAGGTGCCAGTCTTTCCATCATACCTGGATAACGAGAGATCTGTGACTATGCAAGGAGAGATTCATAATGTTAGGTGACACCTTCCCATACCAGTTTTAAACCATCTTCCTCCCCTTAGAGAATGTGGCAATCCGTCTTGTTTGTCATGGTTGTATTATGTTGCCATACTACCAGAGTTGGGAGGAGAAATGGTGCTGCTAAGGTAAAACAGGAATATCCGTCCCTGCCTCCATTTACTTACGTCTTCCCTCTCCCACGTTGGGAGTCAAGGTTGCTCCTAGAAGACAGACAATTAAAGTAGAAACACATATAGTAAAAACATACAAAATTTAGATTACAGCACTATTAAACGACAACATAAGTACAATTTAAAGTCTTTGTTGTTGGCGTGTCTTATTTCATTCTGTGAGAAAATGTTTTAAAAGATCTTGGATAAATAAGTATGTGCAAGCACGGGGAAAAGTCTAATTGGAACCACCATGTAAAGTAGCATAGAGAATTGAAATGTTTTAGGTAAATATTATTCTTGGATGCTAAAGAGACATCAGGGAAGAAAGCAACAGAAGAGCCACTGCCGATAAAAATCACAGTCACATTGCTTATCTAAAGCCTTTTAAGTGGAAAAATTGGAATTTGGAAATGGCGAAGGAGGCAGTTCTCATGACAGGACTACTTAGTAACTCCTCATTTTAACAGATGTGCTGCGACTGCTTTAGATTGTTTGTAAATGATGAGCTGCTGTGTCATTTACTTACTTATTTTGCTTAGTTAGATTATTTATTCCCTGCCCCTCAGTTGTCAGGGTAGCTAACAGTAAAATATATTGTAAAATAAAATATTAAAACACTGTCGGATAACTAAACACATAACAGCAAAGCTTAAAGACGGCAAATCTCTACAAAAGAAAATGTAATTATGTAGGGCCTTTAAAACGAATCAATTTATTTTGGCGCAAGCTTTTGAGAGCCACAGATTAAAACGGCTCAGGGAAAGTTTTGAAAGCCTCCGAAAACTGACATGGTTTTCCAGTGCTGCCAGAAAAACTGTGAAGTTCGATGAAAAGCAAACTTCCAAGGGTTGGAAGAGTTCTAAACTTGGGAACGTCCCTTAACCAGGTAAATGTCCACTTTAGTTTACAAGTGGGGGGGAATCAGAGAGCCTGCGACAACCGACTTGACAGTCTGTGGTGCTAGGGACCCCTGTGGCCCTCAACATAAATTTATATGGCTCTCTGGAAGCAAGTGATTGAGACCTTCACAATCTACTAGGCAAGGAAGAGTGTGTTGAAGAAGGGACTTGATTCTGGATCTTTCCTGACACATCACTGGTTTTGATCCTACCCACCCTGTATAGGTGACTCTGACAGTTCTCCCTTCAAGGAGGAATTCATCAGCTAAAAAGGCCAATGCAATTCTAGGCTGCATCAATAGGACTGTAGTGTCTTGATTGAAGTAATACAATGGCCTCTTGGTATCTACTGGGGTTTGGTTCCAGGACTTCCCATGGATACTAAAACCCATGGATTCTCAGTTCCCATTAAATACAATGGTGTAGTAAAATAGTGTCCCTTATCAAGCCGTGGGTGGTTGAATCCATGAATACCGAGGGCCAACTGAAGTACCACTCTATTCTGCTTTGGTCAGACCCCACCTTTGAATACTGTGTCCAGTTCTGGGCACAGTAGTTCAAGAAGGATGTTGAAGAGCTGGAACGTGCCCACAGGAGGGAGACCCAACATGGCGAAAGGTCTGGAAACCATGCTCTATGAGAATCTGGGTATGTTTAGCCTGGAGAAGAGAAGGTTAAGAGGTGACATGATAGCCATGTTTAAACATTTGAAGGAATGTCATACTGAGGTTGGAAAAAGCTTGTCTTCTACTGTTCCAGAGACTAGGACATGGAGCATCAAGGACATCAAGCTGCAGGGAAAGAGATTCCACGTAAACATTAGGAAGAACTTCCTGATAGTAAGATGCCTTGGAGAGTGGTGGAGTCTAGATAGCCATCTATCAGGAATGCTTGCTTTAATTGTTTCTTCCTGCATGGCAGGGGTTAGATTGGATGGCCCTTGCGGTCTCTTCCAACTTTATGATACTGTGGTCTTTGGTAATAGAAACACACAACTTCCCCGCAGCTTAAAGCACAACCAGACACATATGTGGACACAGTCAGTTCTGTTCAGAAAACCTGTGACCATGAATGATTTAAGGTAGACAGTGAAGAAACTCAAATAATGTATTTTCTATACCATGGTTCAATCATTGATCAGAATGGACACTGTACTCAAGAAATCGGAAGAAGACTTGGACTTGGAAGGGCAGTGCCAAGATATTTCACTGAATACAAATTAGTACTGTCCATGTAATTGTATTTTCCATCACTGTATATGGTTATGAGAGCTGGACAGTGAAGAAATCTGTTAGGAAGATAGAAAGAAAATCAACTCATTGACTTTTTGGCCAGAGCTTGGAAAATCTACTTTTTAGGGACCACATTTCCCAGTATTTACCAGCCAATATACAAGACACTGCATTCCTTTTGCCACTATGTTAAAACCTATATGTAAAATTCGTATCTTACCTATCTTTCAGCTGTTTAATTATGATACTGGTTAGTTGTAGACGTTGTCTTGCGTGGTTAATTTTGGCTTTGTTCTTATGCACTATCATTGCTTTGGAAGGTTGATGGAGAAGGTGAATTTTGCAAAACAAAACAGGAGCAAGAAGGCGTTGTGATTGGAGTAATATTAATGGCAAAACATTTCTGGGTTAGTAAGCCACAACAACAACAAAACAATAAGCTCTCTTCTTGGGAGAATCTTTTGCAAAAAGTAAGTCAATAGTGTGAGGACTAAAAAACAAAAATGCAAACATTTTAAAGCATTCTTTCATAAACCTTCTCTTTGCCGGTTCTAAAGAGAAGTAGGAAAAGTTACGGCTAGAGGTGGGGAGGGAAGTGTTTACTCCTGAAGTGGATTGGAGAGGAGGGGAATTTTCATTACCAGGAGACCCCAAGTTCTGAAAGGAGTCCTTTGTGTGTCCCCCCTCCTTTTTCTCTCCCCCCTTCTCCCTGCTTTGCCCATGGCAAAACATTACACAATCCGGCTATTGTTTGTTTGGGAAAAGCAGCAGCATCCTACTGCAATTATTTATGGAACAAAATATTTGATGTTTTTCTAGGGGGTGGAAGAGGTTGGGGAAAACTCTGCTTCCCTTTTATCCATTCAAAAACAAAAAGTTTATTTATTTATTTATTTAAAAACCACCCTACGGTATATTCTAGGGGAAATCGCATACCGTTCCTAAACTGGCGTTAAATGCGGCTGCTGTTTTCATATACAACAGCTTTGCAAACAAGTTCATTCAAGGGTCTAATCCTAAATGCCTGTATTAGCCAGGCTGCCAGCGCATGGGGTTAGTTCATTCATGAATTTAAATAGCCTCAAAGGGTCTGGAGGAAACCTAGACCTTTCCCATTCCTGGAGTGGCTATTTACAAGGTTGATAGCTTAAGATCTAATGGTGGTAAGTGTTTTCTGATATTTCTCACTTCTCTTATAGATGGGGATGTCAAGCATTTAGTAGTGAACCATCTCACACACTATAATTCATAGGGCTTGTGTGATTCGGACCTCAGTCTAACATCCCATGTTGTTGTGTGCCTTCAAGTTGTTTCAGACTCGTAAGGTCACCATATAATTGAGTTTTCTTGGCAAGATTTATTCAGAGAGGGTTTACTTTTGCCTTCTAAGGATGAGAGAGTGTGACTTGCCCAAGGTCACCCAGTGGGTTTTCATGGCTGAGCAAAAAACAAACAAACCCTGGTATCCAGTGTATTTTAATCTGTTGCTGTTCCCTGCCTTGATTCATAGAGATAGACCGGTAATAAATCATCGTCATCATCACCACCATCACTATCATCACCATCCAATGCATTCCTACAACCCCTTGGAGATATACTATGTGAGTGTTGTGGAAGCCCCATGCTGTGTAGCAACATTGCACTGTGCATGTCAGTGACTTGCTGCTATTGCGTGTGCACAGTGCACAACCGCAGTGCAAAATGTAGGATGCACAGCCTCAGTGTATGGAATTCTCAACCATAACACATTATGCATAATGTGCAACTTGCAACAACAAGGCACAGGTGAACTCACTGTATGTGCAGCTCTGCTTCTTCTGTTACCAGCAGAACACAGTCATTGGCGGTGGTGACCTTTTGGACCCACATGTGTGGCATAACATGGATGTGCTGTCCCTAAGAGAATTTTGCCCTGAATCTGTCAGTGGTTTTTCATTTGTCCTGTTAGTTGTATGTCTTCCAGTCATTTCTGAAAATCTATCATGGGCTTTTCTTGACCACGTTTGTTCAGAGATGGTCTGCTTTTTTCCTTCTTCTGAGGTTGAGAGAGTGGGACTTGCCCAGAATCACTCAGTGGTTTTCCATGGTTGAACAGGGATTTGAATCCTGGTGAACCAGCGTGCCGTAGTGGTTTCAGTGTTGGACTACAACTCTGGAAACCAGGGTTGGATTCCCAACTTGGCAATGAAACCCACTGGGTGACCTTGGGCAAGTCACACCCTCTCAGCCTCAGGGAAAGGCAAGGGCAAACCTCCTCTGTAAGAAAACTCCACGATAGCCTTAGGGTCACCATAAGTTGGAAACAACTTGAAGGCACACTACGCATCATACATTTGCAGATTCCTAGCCCAACACATAAATTACTATGCCATTCTGGACCACTTGTCCCAGTCAATACAGCATCCCTTAAATTTAGTTATTCTTTCAGGGTGTGAAATGGGCAAACTAAAATTTCCTATCCCTTGAGGTTACAAGTCTAACAAAGTGTAATGCTTGGAGAAATGTTGGTGAGGGGCATCGAGTGACAATGAATAGGATGGCAGGAGGACTGGGGTGAGATAACAGTACAGTACTATAGCTTTTTTGATGTCCCAGAACAATATTTTTTCTTCCCTCTGCTTCATACTGGAATAACCTTCCAAACTGTTGGGTTGTTTCACGACAGAGGGAATCAGAGGGACAGAATGAAGACAGTTCTGAGATAAGGAGGAATTGCCAACAAAAAGGATTAGTGTCCAAGCCTTACAAAGTGATTATTTGTTCCAGTTCTCTATGCGACTTAAAGTGGTAGTTTCTAGAAAATATATCCTATGTGCCCGGTAACAGGATAATGTAAATAGACTTAGAGTAGAATTGATCTCTGTCTCTCGTAGGAATGGTTCATTTACTCCAGTGCTAAATCTTTCTCGTACAACCTTGTCTGATCTTCCTCCATATATTTGTGTGTGTGTGTATGTCTGGTTCCCAGTCAAATAATCCTCTTAGGATATTTTCTGTTTGGCAAGTACATCTGGAAACCTCTCCAACATAGTTGTCATCCCTAATCCATCTGAGTGATCCTGGGCAAGAGAACGGTCATAGGTTTCCAGATTCTTGTTTTGTAGTTCCCAGCCCTGTGCGTTCCTTCAAAATGCAGTTGAAATGTTCTTGTCACCTCTGCCGGCTACTATTTTTTAAATAATATCTGAGAGCCAGAAAGGTGGCTATCTGGTTGGCCTCTTGTCTTAGTCCTATGGTTAAAACAGGAAGAAAAGAAAATGAAAAGATGAAACTTTTCAAAAGCTTCTCCAATGAGACAAGTCAGTGGCTGTTTCTTTTTTAAAGTCTACCTATTCAGTCAACACTGGTACTTAATATACTTAACATTCATGATGTTCAGAGGTACATATTATATGTAATTCATGTATCACATATACATGAATTGCATACCTCTTTTAGTAAAACCTCTGACAGCCTTTTTATACTGGCCCATCCCTCCTTATCAGCCATTCTGATGATGGGTAAAGGAGGGTAGGAGAAAGACAGACTTTCAGTGTTAGGTTGCCACAACATATTTGCAGCAAACAACACAATAAAGCTTAAGATGGGGAAAAATAAGTTTCTACTCTACCCAATGCTATTGTAGCTGTGGTTGCCTTCCTACAACAGTCAAGCATCTGCCTTCAGAAACCCTTACTGAGCATGTGTGAACAGCAAAACTTGAGATAAAAGGAAAAAGCGGATGAGCCTGCCTTACTAGTTACACCCAGCATGTTAAAAAAAGCATACATGTATAATTTGGCCACCAAAATGGAAATAATAAGGAAGCTGGAGACTGCTGAAATGACAAACGTCATTCCTGGATGCCTTTTGGGGAAAGCTTTCCTAGAAGGTTCAGAATGTTTTTGTTTACTCATGCAAAGCGTCCCTGACCTTTCTTCTACGCGTATTGTTAGTGTCGAATAAAATGGTTGCTGAAATGTGAAACCAAAATGAGTGATCAGGACAGATAATTTTGCAGTTCCAACGTGGCTGCAAAAAATGTCCTTTCCCTTGTCAACTGATCTTTTACGATAGTCAGGACATAGAAAATGGCTTGCCAGCAGCAAGATGGTGGCAGACTGGTATGAGAGGAGATAGTGTGAGATGGCAGACTGGTGAAAGACGACATAACTTGGGCCCAAAGAATTTAGGATTTACAAGGTTATCAGCAACACTTTTCAGTCACACTTGGAAACATTTAGGCAACATGCACCAGCATCCTGGATCAGTGTCATTGTCCAAAGGTACTGAACAGCAGGGAACTAATATTCTTTTCCCATTTCAGGGGTGTCTTGGTGCATTGGGAGGGATCTTGTCAAAAGTAGTCTTGCAGGAGGGCTTTCACTTCAGGATCCATAATATAGGATAGACAGAGCTGCTATTTTTGAACTCTCTCCACTCTCCTTGTTCCCAATTTTTATGGAAGAAAGTGTCCGTCCCCCCTCCAAAAAAACAAGTGGCTTAAAGGGAGGAGGGAAATCCTATAGACACGCATTGCTTGCCATGTGACTTAGAGGCACTCGTCAGAAAAGAGAAACAACATCTGGCAGTCTTAGAACAACAAGGGAAAGTCTTTAAGGGGGAAAGTTTTTAAAAAAGCTGTAAGATCATATGTTAAATCTATTTTCAGCTTCCTCAACAAAAACACAGCTATTCTTGGTTATTCATCATGATGTATGTGTTGAAAGAATGTGGACCTTTTTCTATAAGCTTAGCCTGTCTTTCTTTCTTTCTTTCTTTCTTTCTTTCTTTCTTTCTTTCTTTCTTTCTGCAAAATACATATTTGTGCGTGTGCAACTGTGAAGTGTTTTTCTGCTTTGGCATTTTTGGTTAAGGGGTTCGCTGCCCTTGAATTGTGTACGGTTCTTGTTTATTTCCCTCTAGCCTTTTTTTTTCCTGCCTTGACCTTTGTGGTTTTGTGTATTTACCTTTTTGGTTCTTTGCATTGAATTTCCAACTGCTTTTGCTTGTTTTGACTTTGCAGCTCTCCCATGCATTGGGGGCGAGGGAAGCCCTAGCATTGATGCAGCATTGCCAGACAATAAGAAAGGACTGCCTTTTGTCTTCTGAGCTGCCTGGGTTCGAACTGTGTGAGGTCTGGGAGCTCGGGGGGGGGGGGGGGGAAAGGTGGGTGGGATCTGAGACGCAAATCGGAGACAGCTTAATAATAAAGTGATGTCACAGCTGGCCAATTGGAAAAGCCAGCCTTTACTTCCCTGCCGAGACATGTTTTGCATTCTCTTGGAGGGAGAGGGGCTGAGATGTCAGGCTTTTGCCTGCCAAGCTGGTTTTGGAGAAATAGGGGATTCTGACTCTGATGGTGCTTTGGAGATCCTGATGCTCTGGACAAGTATGGCATCCAGATCTCTGTTAGGACCAGTGGCCTTTTCTTGGTGGCATTCCAAACGTCGGAAGAAAAAGTAGAGCCAAGTGTTAACTCTGGGCTGAAATTTATTTCGACATGAGAATTGGCACTTTTTCTGCATGGCACACATATTTTTGTCGTCGTTTATGTGCCTCCAAGTCGTTTCTGACTTGCGACTGCCCTATCTTGGGGTTTTCTTGGCAAGTTTCTTCAGAGGGGGTTTGCCATCGCCATTCTCTGAGGCTGAGAGAGTATGGCTTGCCCAAGGTTGCCCATTGGGTTTTCAGGGCCGAGCTGGGAGTCGAACCCTGTCCCCCGGTGTCGTGCCCAGTGCTCAAACCAGTATGCTATATCCTGGCTACTTGACTATAAATCGAGCACAGATTTTGGAGTCAGAATTAGGAAATTTGATATGGCCCATGGATAAGTCAAGGGTAAAACTTACATTGCTCCCCATCACTCAAACTATTGTGCCACACATATACAGGACTGTTAGAACATAGGTTCTTTGCCCCATGGTTTAATCACAAATCAAACAAAATGTTGCATAGCTTGTTTTAATACATGTGCAAGTTTTATATTGTATTTAGGCCAAGCATGTGTTATGTGCAAGTGTGGTGTTATACATGTGTTATGTGGTAATTTAAACCTCTAACTCCCCATAGCATGTTATTACTATTTGCAGTAGAGCATTTCCAAGTGTACCTGGATGCTTAATGTTTGTGTTCATACCTTATTTTGCTTCTCTTTGTAGTTGTAAGTCTCCCTAAGGCCAGTCCAGTATTCAAGGTGGGAAATGAGAAAATGAATACACACACACACACAACTGCCTTGACTGTGTGGTTTGGCTCTATGAAACCTCTCTCACTCTTTCTCCATTTTGGTATGTGGGCATATGTACCTTCAGCAGTGGGCTTTTCTCATGATACTCGCAATGGTATACGTGTGCTACATTTGGATTTTCATTCCTAAAATTTCAGTTTGCACTTGTTGAACTCCTGAGGTTAGTCTTTAAAATGATTGGTGAGAGAAGAAGACAGGAGAGAAGCCACATTGATTGACCCAAACACTGTCTGTTTCAAGGCTCAGTTGGAAAGTTCAGCTGTACCAGTGCTGGATCAGTTGGCACCAGCACAGTGCTCTGGTCCATTTATTAGACTATTAAGGTTGTTTTGCTGGCTAAAGTTTAACGTTTTATTCTCCTTGCTTGACCCCATGAGATTGTTGTCCCTGTTACTCTTTCCTGTTCTGGAACATCCTGTGACTTATACATCTCTTTAACATGTACCAATGGCATTGATCTTCAAGAAACATAGCAATGCTGGAATTTACCCTTTCTTTCCTTGTTCAGATTTTATTCTATATGGTGCTGGAGGAGATAGTGCTTAGACTTGCAGCCCTCTCTTCGGCATGGGTCTCTTATTAGTTTTGTTACATTTGTTAGCAGAATTTCTATCATCCTGCCAGCATGGGGTTTTGAAGGAATTTAACTACTGTGCAACAGTAGGCAAGTCACATGCTCTCAGCCTCAGGGGAAGGCAATGGCAAGGCTCCTCTGAACAAATTGTGTCAGGAAAACCCCACAATAGGTTTGCCTTAAGGTCACCATACATTGGAAACAACTGGGAAGGTACACAACACACATACAGGTTGCAGAGATTGCTGGTGAAATTGCTGGTGAAGAGGTGGAGGAGGTGTGTGGCATTTTTGTTTCCTTTGTATGGATAGAGGCAAACTATCCTAGCAAAACATGACTGAGATTGGTGGGTGGCTCTATTTGTGATCTGTGCATTAATCTCTGGTCAAGTGTGGTGCTTTTCTTTCCTCTGTATAAGTGAATAGTTCCCCTACATGGGGTAAAATAATGTTCTGCTGGTTCTGATGATGTTCTGCTGGTGAGTGGGGGATATATCATTGAGATTGAGACAAAATGCCCCTTCTTTTGTTGTCTGACAATTATGAATTTTTGCCAAGACTCCGTATTCTTTGTTGTTAACTGTAGTCAAGTTGACTTCAACTTTTGGTGGCTGTGTGAATGAGATGCCACCAAGTCATCCTGTTACCAACAGCCCTACTCAAGTCTTGCATATTATTATTATTATTATTATTACTGTTTATTTATATAGCTCCATAAATCTACCTGGTGCTTTACAGACATCATACAGTCAACACATAAGCTGCCAATGGCATACTCAAGGCTGTGGCTTCTTTGCTCGAGTCTATCCACCTATAATGCAGTCTCCCTCTTTTTCTACTATCTTGCCAATCATCCTTTTCTTTTTATAAGTTGTGTCTTCCGATGATGTTCCATTCCTTTGGCAAATAACAAATGCATTGTTGATTTATTCACTTATGATTTGTGAAACACCTTGGGAGTATCTTACTTGATCAAGACCATAGTATTGCAGAACTGCAGAAGCTGCCATAAACATGCCATATCACAACCATTGTTGAACACTGCTTATTAGTGAACTCATCGCTCTCTAAGCAGTTTACAATGTGTAAGCTAATTGTCTCCAACAAGCTGGGTACTCAAGGCTGAGTGGACCTTGGAGCCTTACCTGGGATTGAACTCACAACCTTGTGGCTACAGTACTGCACCACCAGGGCTCCCTATATCTTAGACATAGTTTTTATGTCCAAGACATAGACATGAAAACCTTTGACATAGTTTCCGTGCTGAGATTCATTATGCTCACTGGGTGACATTGAAGGACGACCTTCAAATGCAGACGGTTGCTCAGGAGGCTGTCTGCTTCCTTTCTTTTCTTTTAAATTCCCCTGACTTTTAAAACTTGGAACTTTTCAAATTTTGGAACTTTTAAAACTTGGAACGTGGACCATTCATAACAGGTTGTCAGAGCTCCAAGGGGAGGAATTGGGGAACCAAACAATGGAAATTATTTTACAAAAGCAATAGAAACAAGACAGTCGAAATTTAGTCTATGGAAACATATGCTGCAATGTCTTTTGCACAATCTCAAAAGGTGCTACAAGATCCCTGTGCAATAGAAATTAGAGTGTCCCTAATGGGTCTCCTACAGTGTTGCATATTTCTTCTGACTGTCTTCCTTAAAATTGGGCCCTACTCCTCCACCAAATCAGCTTTACTTGGGATATTTCTGAAGACCATTTTGCTCTGTTAGGAAAAATGTCACACAATATGAGGAGCATTGCTGGCAAGGACCAATCTGTGTTCCTTTAGTGTGCCCCTCTGCAGAGAAGATAGAGCGCCTCAAGGTAGAAAAACATTTTCCAAAAAGGGCACAATTTCAAAGGTTGAGGTTCTGCAGAAGGGACCTGGTGCCAGAAACATAACCTGTTTTTCATAAACATGGTGACTGGTTGCAGCCAAAACAAACAACGAGGGTCCTTGAATGAACCCAAGTGAAGAATGGGTTGCTGTAGCGGATGGATTGACTTGTATAATGTTATAGTTAAATCTGCTCTTGAGGAGGAGAAAAACAGCAACCTGGAATATAGGCATCTCGTGAAAGCTGTGTAGATGATGATGATGGGGATGATGATGACATCTGAATGACCATCTGTGTGCTTTGATTGTGTATTGCTGTGTGACAGGGGTTTAGAATGAATGACACTTGTTTTCTCTTCCAAATCTATGATTCCCTTGTTGTTGTTGTTGATGATGATGTTACATTTATGTGATTTAGGGGTTAAAAGATGTCCTGAAAAAGGCGGTGAATCTGAAAGAAGGAAGTTTCTAGCTCAGTTGGTCTCCTTTCTTGACACCAGGAATTGCGGAGCCCTCCTGGTGTTGTTGAACTTCAGTTCCCATCAGCCCCAGCCTGCTTTACCGGGCGTGAAATATGCTGGTTAGTTACAGTTCAACAGCTTACAGAGGGCTGTACAGTTCATGCACCCACTTTACGTGAGTAGACTATGTCATTCAGTGAAAGAAGCAAACTAAATTAACCTGCCAACCTGAATCCATGTGACAGATGGGTCTGAAAATAGCAGAGGTCAAAGTGGGACCAAGGCGTAGGGTAAACATGTTGAACCTGGTGTGTTGTGATACACGCTTTGCCAGGACGATGAAGCAAAGAAAGCTGGGAAGGTGCAACTAAGAAAAGAAAAACCCTGCGTCGTGAAAATTTTTGCGTCCGAGTTAAATGTGCATTTTTGAGCCTGAGAAGGCCTATCCACAAAGCAAATCTGAAGGTGTTAGTCTTGGATCCACAGATCCGAGGAAAGTGATTTTAAGCATGTGTGAAGAAACAAACATCACGGTTGCGATTATTTATGAGCTGTTGCAGATACTGGGCTCCTGCACCAGGATTTTGTCTCATAAATACCTCATCAAGGAAATAGAAATGGTTGGCTTCTTTGGAATTCACCATGGCTCGGATGCCTACAGATGTGTCTTGTTTATCTAACTTTACCATGAGCGTCTCTTCGGCAGCCAGAAGGAAGAGTCTCTCTTCCGTCCCTCAGCTTTGCAAAGCCACACCAGCTTTGCTTGAGTTTTCATTTGACTTAAAGAAAAGAAAGCAAGGTAGTGCAAGCATAAATCTTTTTTAAAAAAGGAAATGCAGTTAGGGCAAGGAGTTGGTAACAAGACACCAACAGTAGTGTTAGTGTTAAGCGTTCCCTTTCGAGGTTGCAAGAGATAGTAGCATTTTGCTTTTACAAACTGATAATTTTTTTCAGTGGGAGAGTTTGGTGCATGTAAAGAAGTGATTCCTTTGTTTTTGAAATTAATGCTGGGCATTTTGTGCATAAAAGTTTGGGCATCTATCCTAGTGTATGTATATGTGTGTGTAGCTTTGCAGCCGTAGATGAGACTTAAATAGGAAGAATTCCAGTGTAGTAGCTAAAATGACTTGGTTAGGAAATGCCAAGCGTGCCATAATGCATACCTTTGCAGTGAGCTCTTCCTTCAATGGGGGTTGGGGGGCACAAGGGTTTTCCATTTGAAAAACACCCAGCAACTACATTTGAATCTCTTCCACAGAGTTTGAAGACTAAATGGGAGGTGGAAGGACTGAGCTTTCTGAAATCCTTTTGTTTTCCTTTCAAAATGCAAGGTTTTTTTTAAAAAAAGAAGAGAGAATTGTTTTATGTTGGGTGGAAGGGAAGGAAAGAGACAATCATTGTTTCAGTGGGTGCCAAATCTTTAGGCAACAATTGCACTATTGTTTGGCTCTGGTTCCCAATTGCTAGAAAGTAACTAGACAGCAAAACAGACGTACCAGATTTCACCAAAAACAGTATTTTTGTAAACATGCAAAATGTATCCTGTATTTCCAGTTTATACAAGGAATGCCTCATGTGAAAAGCAGGATTAGGGTCAGAGGAAGGAGGTATAAAAATCAGGGAAAGAAACATCCAACAGTTGTAAGATAGGCAGAGGACACCACATTCCTAGCAGATAATAGCAAAGACTTTCAAAACCGCTGATGAAAGTCAAGAAAGGAAAAGGCAAAAGCTGAATATTAAGAAAACTGATATAATGACCTCAGGTGATTTAGACAACTTTAAACCGTGCGATGAAGAATCCTTAACCCTGGAGACTGTAGTCAAGAAATCTGTGATATAACACAACACCATTTCCTACCCTTGCTATAACCTATAGCTAATTCATGAGAGGATGGGCCAAATCTTGACTCTTATCATACCACATTAGGCCCTTGGGCTGGAGGCTCACTTGAAACAGAGCAAGCCTAACATTGAAGAAATTCATATGCGCGTCATACTAAGCAGCACATTTTCTTTGACACAGATGGATCTGTTTATTTTTTGGTTAAACAGTAATTAAAAAAAACACATACACCAGTTCATGACTGTTAAGTGGATTGCAGGTAATTCTCCCTTTATCTGTTTTAAATAAGAAAACATTTCTCAAGTGTGAACAAGCAAGCAGTTGTCTCAGAGTAGTTCATCTACAAACAGATGTGTTTCTTTGTTGACCTACCTTTTGTCCGTTGGAGTGACTAGCAAGAATAATACAGGTTGAGTCTCCCTTATCTGAAATGCAACACTCAAACCACTATGCCGTGCTGGTTTTAGATGCCTTTGCACAATTGTGCCGGGGAGTGTGGGGTCACCTATGCTGGCCTGTTCTCTGGGTACCAATGTATTTGTTTTGGGATTTGCACCCTGTGTAAGGGCTGTACTCCATATTAGTCTTCTGTCTATGAGAAGGAGTCCTGCAGAAATGAAAATCTCAAGGCATCTTGGCACTGCCACAGAACTTATGGTTGCTGGAAGAAGATCATGACGGGTGCAAATGTAGGTATTTAGGGGATGCACTTCCTAAATATAGTCCAGGTTATGTGTCAGATGTTTTTTTTAAAAGATATGCTGAGTTATTCTTTGGATCTGTTTAAAGATGCTAAGCAAAAACAGTCTCCTGTTGAAGGTCGGTGATTGCCGCAAACTTGGAAAGAGAAGGAGTTTTTGCATTACACTGGATATTTTTCTTGTTTGTAGCAGAGTTAACAAAACCACTCTGAGTTGTCATAGATTCTTCTTTTGGATGTATAATGGCAATGAAAGGGCTCTCAAGTGTATTGTGGTTTAGTGCTCAGAGCAATACGATAAAAGCCATGTAGCCATTGTGCAGTGGCCAATTGGTTATCCTTCCAAGATTAGTAAGTGGGGAGTGTCAAGTGTAATTTCGTATGCATTTTCCAGATCATGGAGAGAGGAGCGTGCTTGGTTTTGCATGAGTTTGCATTGAATTTGCATATTACCCTAGTTTGCAAGAAAACAGAAGGGCTCACTGGGGAAAAGAATTGTTTGGGATTTCAATAATAATTTTTCTCTGCCCGGTGTTTTGGAATAGGCAAGTACATGTCTGCTGTGAGGCAAAGAAACATCTTTAACCCGCTAATTCAGAATAGAAACCTCACTGGGTTTGTGTGCACATGGGTGGGAAAAGATATTTACTGTTGCTAGGAGATGAGAAGATGGTATCACTACAGGTTGGAATTCCAAAATATTCAAAAATCCAAAATTGCCCATATGGATAGCTGAGATAGTGTGATGGTTCAGTGTACATAAACTTTGTTTCACACCAAAATTATTTTTAAAAATAGGTATAAAATTACCTTCATGCTATGTGTATGTTTGCGAAACAAATGAATTTCATATTTAGACTTGGGTTCCAAGATATCTCATTTTGTAGATGCAAATATTCCAAAATCCAGAAAAATCTGAAGTTCAAAAATGCTTCTGATCCCAAGCATTTAGGATAAGGGAGACACAACCTGCATAGACGATTTGGGAAGGAAAGATCTTGGAGATGGCAGAACTCTGAAACCCTAGAGAGAACCGTATTTGATAAGATGGAGAAGTAGTTAGATGGCTATAAAGCAATTTCATCCGTTCATGATTTTAGTGATTTGGTACTTTAGTACCTTCTTTTACCTAAGATGCTCTTGCCTGCCTACAGATGAGGAGAATCATCACCAGAGCTTGGAAAACTTGACTTTTTGAGGAATGGGTGGGGAGCTACATTTTGTGAATCCCATGCAAGTTTGGGGACAGGGCTTATTTTAGGGTCCAAGGCTGGATCCTGTTGGTACAGAGTCAATGGATGCAGGAGGAGAAAAGATGGTTGGTGGAATGGCAGAGAAGGAAGTGAGACACTGAAGAAATAGAGTATCTAGGAACAGCAGATTTACGGTAGTCTACCTTCCACTCTGGGAGGAAAAACGCAGCTGCTAACTTAGGGCACCAAAAAGTAAATTTTCCCAAGATGTGGTGGCCTTAACTGTATCTTTTGATACTGTGTGTTATTATTAGTGATCCCACAACTTTGTGAAAGTTTCTTTCACAACTTTCTTTGAGGAAGCCTACCAGATCACTAGTACTATGTGTATTTGTTTAACTTGGCCAAGATCTTACTTCCTGGGACACCTTTTAACTCATGCAACTTCATTTTCAGAGACTTGACTTGAAGCCCATTGAGATGATGCTGTTTTACCACGAGTCTCTGTTTAGTTTGACAGATTGATTACATTACATTTTAAAAAACCCTTTATTTTTGCTGAGCAGCGCACAAGAATGTTTTCCCCCAAAGAATATTTGGGTATATGGATACATCAAAATGATAAAACCATAACTGGTAAGTTGCTAATCGTCCCTGTTGTCTGCACTGCTTCACTGGATCTGGGGGCAGGGATTTCGGAGATACCAGAGGTTGATCCTTCTGCACCACCAGGCTCTGCTGCTAAGCCACTATTTTCGTGCTTGTTTGCCATTGCCTTTGTATTCTATACAATGCCTTGTTTTTATACTGGACACATATTACATTCAGATTTAAATTGTACATTGATTTGGGCTTGTGTTGTGTTGCTCCTACAAGTCATTTCTGACTTATGGTGACTTTGTTACAGGGTTTTTGCGGTTAGATTGGAGGGGGATTGGGATGCCTTCCTCTAAGGCAGAGAGCGTATGACTTTGTACAAGGTCATCCAGTGGGTTTCTGTGGCTGACTCAGGATTTGAACCTTTGGTTCGAACCCAGAGTCCATGCCCGCGTATAAATGTGTATTCAAAAGAGTTGTTGCTCAGTCGTCTGTTGATGGTAATGAGGATGAGAATCTTCCCAAGAAAACCCTGTAATAAGGTCACCATAAGTTGTAAATATCTTCAATGCATGCAACAACAACAAAGTTGCATTGAAGCTACAGGTATTGCTAGTGTCACAAATAGACATGGGGTGGTTTATCTATCTTTAAGAATATTTTAAGAATATTGTATTTAAAAAATTCCATTGAGGGGGGCATTCAAGATAAAACTGTAAAGTACAGAATTGTTGTTGCTGTGTGCCTTCAAGTCCTTTCCATCTTATGGCGACCCTCAGGAGAACCTGTCATAGGGTTTTCTTGGCAAGATTTCTTCAGAGGTTTGCCATGGTCCTGAGGCTGAGAGCCTGTGACTTGCCTCTGGTCACCTAGTGGGTGTCATGGCCAAGCAGAGAATTGAACCCTTGTCTCCAGAGTCGTAGTCCAACTCTCAAATCCCTATGCCATTCTGAGTCACAAAATACAGAATACAGTTTCCAAAATGGTATTTAAAATCTTTTAATGCAGATCATAAACACTTCAATTTCTTCTTCGTGGTCTCTGTGCCTCACACAATAGGGTTTACCACCACAGAAAAGACCCTTTCTCTTGCATCTGCCAGTCTTTATCTTTATTATGTATCTGTGGGCATATGAACCAGTCTTTTGGGGTCAATCTTAAGGTTCATGCAAGTGGCAACTTGTCTTTATAAGACCCATTTCCAAACCATTTAGGGCAACGTTTCCCAAACTTTGGTCTTCCAGATGTTTTTGACTTCACCTCGCACAATTCCTGATCATTGGCCAAACTGGCTAGAGCTTTGGGACTTGAAGTCCAAAACATTTGGAGGACCAAAGTTAGGGAAACACTGATTTTAGGGCTTTCAATGTGCTGCTTTCTTTAACACCAAGCAGCACACAGGTGGTACAACGTCGAACCCTGCAAACAACGTGACATCTGATTTCTGCACCAGCACAAGCTTCCAAACCTCCTTTAAAGGCATCCCCACTAAGGAATTTAAGTACTCTGAGCCTTTATCTGTGGCTTGCTAAACAAATCTTTTTTTTAAAAAAAATTCATCCATTAAGATGTGGAATGACACTTCAAAGTGTGGAGAATCAGCTAGATAAAAAGCATTAAAATCCACCATCCTATCTGAATAAGACAACTAGTTTTAACCTTTCTTATAGCTACCGTGGAATGTCTCTAGCATTTGAACACTCACCTTTATGTTTTCAACAAATGGGGTCTCTTGGGGATACAGAAAGTGATGTCTTTGTTTATGGGGAGGGGAAGAGAGGATCTGTAAGCTTATATGTCTTCAGAATGCAATCAGAATGGTTTGCCACTGCTGCTATTGGAAAGGGTTAGAATATTTTCTTTTCTTTTTTATCTCCCAAGTCCCCTCGAAGACTGGTGTGAGACAGGTGTCTCTTGTGTGATACTGCTGTTGTTTCATCAAGTTGCATTGTGGCTGCACAACCTATATTATGCTGTCAGTGATACACCTTTTGTTTACCTGCTCATCCGATCTTGTGTGCATGCATGCACATTTGTGTGCATTTTGTCCTATATGTCAGGAATAGTGTAGACGTCTGTTGTTGTAGTAGTTGTTACAGTGGGCCTTTGGTAGCTGGGGTTTGCTTCCAGGGCCCCCTGTAGATGCCAAAATCCATGGATGCTCAAGTCCTGTTATATACAGTGGCATAATAAAATGGTGTCTCTGATATAAAATGGCAAAACCAAGGTTTGCTTTTTGGAATTTATATATTTTTGAAATATTTACAAGCCGTGGACAGTTGAATCCATGGATATGGAGGTCCGAATGAATATGTATTTATATCCATCCTTTCCCCCAGTATGAGATTCAAGGCAATTTACAATTGTTTAAAACAAAGTTAAAAATGTACAGGATGCAAAAGTTTAAAAGCAATTTAATTATCATCAAATTAGAATCAATTAAAACATAGACCACTAAGAACAAGAGCAAATAAAACTCCAGCACATTATAAAAGGCTGGCCTCTTCTAACAGCAATCATGATCATCATGATCATTATCATAATAATTGCCGCAGCCAGTTAGATTATGGGAGCCGTAGCCCCAAATATCTAAAGGGCCAAAGATTCCTCATCCCTGTTACAGGCGGGTAGATACCTGATTTTCAAATTAGCAAAAGTGCTAGGCGCACACAAGAGAAACGGAAGAGCATTTTTTCTGCGATGTTCACATTCTTTAATAATAATAATAATAATAATAATAATAATGATGATGCTATATATATATATATATATATATACACACACACTTTGAAGGGTGTATACCTGGTCCACCATCCTTCATCCTCGATGAAGTTACAGCCATGGAGGAGTGAGCACCTGAGGATCCTTGAAAGAAAACCCTGGAAAGCCTTAGACTAGGGAGAATTTTCATTGTTTCATGTGGGAGCAAGTTATTCAGGGCAGAATAAAAGGAGCGTATGTTTGGGATTAGGAATTTTCTTTGGATTCAGGTACAACGAAACCTGAAGGTCAGATGGAGTACGTGAGCCTATGTCTCTTCTTCCAGGCTATTACTCTGAACAAGATGTTCAATTGGACACACAGCTGGTGATGGTGGGCAGTAGATAACCCTGGGCAATTTTGGTGGCTGGCAAAGCATGCGGATATCACTGCTTCCCTGCTTCCGCAGCACTTGCTTTTGCTTCAGCTGCTTTATTTCTTTTTTTCCAGGGTCGGATGTGGGAGCACCCATTTGCTTATTAACACAGGCACCGCTTTCCTAGTATAGACTATGCAGAGTTAAATCGTTGTGGCATGGAATTACTGTGTTTAAAGCAGATCTGTATGTTTGTCCTATGCTGCTAAGAAAATTTCTTGGACTTGCTTTCAGTAATCCACCCCCCATGATGCCTCCCCAAAAGGATGGAAGAAATGCATAAATTAGCTAAAGTTCTTGAAAATGATTTTATTGCAGAGGCCAATTCTGATTCAGTAAATTTGATGACGGTAAAATTGTCTTATTTTATGAATAACAAGATGAAATAAGTGTGTTTGTGTTTGCGTGCGGGCATGCATGTGTGTTGCCCTCCCTAATCGTTCTGCGCCTAAAGTGATTATGTGGTTTCTCTCTCTCTCTCTCTCTCTCTTTGGAGGAGAAAAGTAATGTGTGAAATGGATTGAAGGAGAAGTGCTAATTCAAGTACAGTATCTTGTTGAACAGAAATTGTACTGGCAACCCAAGCCTCCTGTATGATTGGGGCACACACAAAATAGGACAGGTAATAGTGCAACAAATAATAACGGTAATAATGCACAACAACCACTATCATCTTGCAAATAAAGGGCACTTGTACTTGAACAGAAATTGTACTGACACCCCTTCCCTTATGACTGGTGCACAGACAAAATAGAATAGGTAACGGTGCAAATAATAATCAATATGATAATGGTAATAATGTGTGCCCACCACTACCATCTTGCAAATTAACCAAGTCTATACAGTCCTCAGTGTAATACGCAGAACGAAAGGTGCAGGTGGTGGTATTTGGTGCAAAATTCAGCTTTCGAAGGAACGAATGTTCACATGACGGCAGAGATAAAGGGAACCCGTCTCCATCTCAGCATCACGAAAAATGAGTTTCCTCCCCCCACCCCCGAAGTGGCACGTGGTACCCAACTCCCTTTTGTGGCCAAAGGATAAAGAGAGCAGGAAGACGAGGGGATATGAAATGAAATGATGGTTTTACACTTGCATCCGAATGAAGCGAAAATGAACTTTTGGAAAGCCTCTGAAATGAAATTGCACTGCCGAGAAGACAGAGGCTTTAATAAGGGTTGCATTGTCTGTCTGTCTGTCTGAAAGGACTGGCATCCTCATTCCTGTATCTTTTGCTCCTCCTGGAAATGGCTCTTTCTTCTCCTTCGCCTTCTCCTCCTTTGTCTTGTGGCGCAGCACTCAGAGGCAGACTTGGGAGGGGGAGGTATGTGTGACGCCTTTAATGCTTACCTCTGCTTCCAGCCAGCAAGGATGGAGAGAGGTTGTTTACTACTTTCTACTCGAAATAACATGCCAATCTTGTGGAACCGCCCTGCCCGCCATCCAATTGGTTCTGTCGGAAATTCCACCTTGACAGGCCCCCCGAACAAAGCTTGGCTGGCTTCTGGGAGACTCCTTGCTGCAAATGGTCCAAGCAAACATTTGTGCATGTATACACAAGCACACACATCTCTCTCACACACACATACACATGCTTGCAAGGCTGCTATGAGGAGGCTCTTGCTCCTCCTAGCTGGGATGGGAGGCAGAGATTGCTTCCTGTAAACAGAGGAATGTCAGCTGGCGAGGCAGGACGAGAATTAGTCCACCGAGAGAGAGAAATGTGCCATCTTGGCATATCCCAATTTGGGTGGTTATTATTATTTTTTAATTAAATCGATAGACGTTCCCACTCGCCAACGTGTACCAGAATTGGAAAGAGATCTTGGGAGCGACACATTTTTAGAAGCTGTTTCACAGCATTACTAATTTTTCACGTGAAAATCCATCAGTGATAACCTTTATTGGCCAACCAAAATACATGATTTTATACTTGTTGCAAGCTTTCAAAAGCTTGCAACAAGTATATTGTGCATTTCGGTTGGCCAATAAAGGTGTCAGTGATGGATTTTTGTTTGTATTTGTTAAATGGCCAACACAGCTACCCCTGAATGTGTTCTAATTTTTTCAAGTGTAGCTCTCAACATGTTTTTTCAGTTCTGGTACAAGTTGGCGAGAGGGAACATATATCGATTTAATTAAAAAAACAGCAACCCAAAATTGGAAAGCCAGGATGGCATATTTTGAAAAGAGATCTTGAGAGCTACACATTTTAGAAATTGTTTCACAGCATTACTCATTTTAAAGTGTAGCTCTCAATATCAATATGTCTTTTGAATTCTGGTGCATGTTGGTGAGAAGGAACGCCTAGTGATTTAATTTTTATAAACACCAAAATTGGAAAGCCAGGATGGCATATTTTGAAAAGAGATCTTGAAAGCCACACATTTTTAGAAATTGTTTCACAGCATTACTAATTTTTTTGGAAAGCCAGGACGGCATATTTTTGAAAAGAAATAGTGAGGGCTAGATATTTTAGAAATTGTTTTAGAGTATTACTAATTTTAAAGTGTAGCTCTCAATAGCTCTTTTCAATTTTGATATATATTTTTGTGTTTGTGTTCGTGTGTGTATTTCTAAATGCAGCGTTCTCATTGATAAATGCTAACAATAAAGGCTTTTGTGATTTATTTTGGAAGCGGTGAGGACTGACGGAGGAGCTTTTGTTTCTTTTTTAAGAAATATGTTTTATCATTCTTATTATTATTTCAATCCACAGACATCTACCACAAAAATATAAACATCGTCGACAGTAACAACGTTATCTACAAAAATAATAAAATGACTTCCTATCATCTAATGTTTGGTTATATTGCTCATTCCGTTATATACAAACACTTTTACCGAAGATGAATTAAATCTTTGTTTCTCTATCCTATTCCATTGTCATTTTTTTCTTAAATTATTTCTGTCATTAACACGGTAACAGTTCTTTCTAAAATGAATTAATTCATCTCAATATTTGCATCTTTATACCCTTGAATTATTAAGTGAACTTATGTTTGGTCCCATTTTAGATTTAAATCTGAAATGGGAAGGCTTTTGTTTCTGGCTGTTTGTTCTCTGTGGCATCTTCTTCTCTCTTCTTACCTCCGTTTTGTGCTAACAAGTGGAGTTACTGAAAACAGCCGAGGAGTTTACTTGGGTTATTTTTAATAAGGCATTGAAACCAGCATGGCTGCTGAAAATGCACATGGAACCATTTTGGGCTGCAGGGGAAAAACAAAGCATCATGCAACTTGCAGTCTCCTTCGCAGCACCTCCACCCTCATCTCAATCCAGTTTTAGGTTTCACTGCTGTTCTTCTAATAAAATTTTGAATCTGCAATTACAGTAAGAAAGTAGGATTGCATTGTGCTCAATGTTTTGGTCTCTCTCTGTGTGTGTTTTAAGCCTTCACTATGACCTGTGTTAGGTTTCTTATTTCCAGGCTGTATTCACGATGACAGAGGAGTAGTGGACATGAATTATTTGTGACACGGTTGCCTGGAACATGTGGGATGGAGTCTTCATGTAAAATGAAATTGCTTCAGTTTGATGTGGTTGGATTTTGGATGTGGAGCTTTCTTTCTTTCTTTCTTTCTTTCTTTCTCTGTCTCTCCTTCTTGGAATTGTAGTGCAAGGTCGCGCTTGACCCTTTTAGCCTAGTATTAAATGTTGTAGTCAAAATAAGAAAGCTGACAATAACTACCATGGGTAGTTGGGTTTTTATTTATAATACAAATCAACAGATTCATATAGTTTCCTTATTGGGGAGGGGGTTCAAATTAGTGAAAATTTTAACCAAAAACAGCATGCGGGTTGGCTTTCTGGATCCCCTGAATGTATCGTTGCACTTTAAGCAGCGAGATTCCGGTTTCACATAGGCAGAGATATATTAGTTTCATCAGGATAAAAATGACAATAATCATCAAACCCAAATCTGCAGTAAGGGTTTCTGCTATTTAGATTTCAGCCCTATCCCAAAACTCTCTGTTGTCCATAAGCAAGGATGCTATGTCTTAGCTTTGGTCCCTAAAATCATATCACCATTCGTCCTCACCAGTTTGTCGTGCACATTATACAGCATTTATTATTTTGTTGAAGTTTTAAAATTATTTTCTGGTGGCTGGCGATATCTCCCTTCTACATTGTAACACATTCAGTCAAATGCCTAGCATTTTCTGTGATCTTCTCAGGCAGACTATGAGAAAAGTCATCCTGTTTTCAGATTGGTATCAGATTGGTGGGCAGTTTTACCAAATCAAGCTGCATGATATAATGGCTGTATATTACTAGTTCACTTAATGTCTCTGAAAGCTTTTTTTCCTTGTTAGAAATGAATTGTGTTGGTTTGGTCCAGAGCCAGGCATCTGAAAGAAGCATTAAGTCAGAGGACTGATGCTGGTTTAATAAGAAGAATGATTGGTGCTCAGGTTGACCCAATAAGCATAAAATCATGTTTTTGCTTGAATTGTTCCTTAAAAAGCTTACATGCTTAAGATGCGGTCGGAGCGTGAAGATTTTGAGTGTGTCTGTACTGTACAATTACAGGCGTTTGATACCAGTTTAACTGACATGGCTTCTTCCCAGTTGCTGAACTTCTGGTAAATAAATAAATAAATAGGAAGTGGTACCCAACAGAAAATTCTGCACATCTAACCAAACTAGAGATCCCAGGACTCCATGGGATGCAGATGTGGTGGCTACAATTGTATCAGACTGGTAAGTACAGCGGGCCCTTGCTGTCCGCTGGGGTTCGGTTCCAGGACCCGAGTGGATATAAAGTGGGGCCTCCCTATCTGTAGACTTTCCATCTGCAGATTTAAGCATCTGTGGATGATAAACGCTGTTGTCTCCAATGGCAGCACATGTTGTGCCGCCATTCAGGACAACAGTACTTAAGGTCCCACATTTTTTCATATCTATGGATACGAAGGTCTGACTGTATTCCAAAAAACCCCCCCAAAGTCCAAAATCCAAAGCACTTCCTAAACATTTTGGGTAAGAGAGAGACTCAACCTATACTCACTTCCAATCCAAAGATATAGCCGTGTTAAGTCTGTAGAATCAGAGATGTAGAGAGATCTTGTAGCACCTTTGAGACTAACTGAAAGAAAGAAGTTGGCAGCATGAGCTTTTGTAGACTAAAGTCTCCTTCCTCAGATGCATATGGTCCCATGCTCATGCCAGCTTCTTTCTTTAGTTAGTCTCAAAGGTGCTACAAGATCACCACATCTCGGACATGGTGGAACTTTGTAAGAAGCATCCTCTGTCTTTTTCGCCCTGAGCTGTTGATGAATGGGCTAGTGATAGCCTTAGGCTAGCAAAAGTCCTATCTCCGGCTGCATTATGGCCGTGATGATATTGGACTGACGTATGTCTTATAGGCCAGTCAAGGGTTACTGTAAAGCTCCGTGATCCCTTTAAGTAACCTATCTTGAATCCTCAGTGCTAATCAGTAAACAGTTTTAATTACAGCCTTGGCATAGGTTGAGTACCTTGCCTTGTGCAAAAATTTGCAAGCCGCTTTTAAAATCAGATGCGAGGCCACCTTCCGTCCTGCCTGGCGTTTTAAAAATTGTGGTTTGCTGTGTATCTGCATTTTGTTTCTGGTTTCTTCCCACCCCGCCCTTCTCCACCCATCGAAGGTTTGGCGTTGACCAAATTTTGCAGTATGGATGTGCGTGGCAAAAGCACGCTAATGGAACTTTTTGTTCTGTCTAGACTTTTTAAGAAGGATGTTGACAATAAACGAGGCAGGAAAATCCGGTGGATTTTTTTTTATATAAAAAAAGAAGCAGTCTAATAACCACATGCATCCATAGCAGGAGGGAGAGAAATAACTGCAGTATTTCTGTGTGTTCCAGGCAGTTCAAGGTTGTTTATGGGCTTTGCTGCTGTGTTCTGTTCCTTGTCATTGAGCATTTTTATGAATATGAAACAAATGTTGGCTGGAAACTAACCTTTTTGGAATCCGACTCCAGTTTGTGCTGAATGGATTATGGAAGGCATAAAAAAATCTGCAAGGATTTCCTTTCGATACAACATTTGCTTTTTGAGTGGCTGGGAGTCTTGGGGGATTTAAAAATAAAATAAAAGCAACATCAACATAACTTCGAGCCTGCGCACCCATTTCCACACTCTCCAAAAGGATTTCCCTGGCCTAAGATTTGAAGAAAGGAGACGGATCTGTAGATTAATTATTAAAAATAGATAATCTTTATGTAGCGTCATGTAGGAATAGTGTAAATTGTGCCATTATTCTTACTCTTAGTGTTACTGGTGGTGGTAGTAGTTTCATATACTGTTGTTTCCAAGGATTCAAACTATTTCCCAGTGAAGTCTTTACAACAGCCTTGTAAAGCCTGCCTTGTTGTGTATGTTTAGCCTGGAGAAGAGATGGTTAAGGGGTGACATGATAACCGTGCTTAAATATTGGAAAGGATGCTATATTCAAGATGGAGCAAGCTTGTTTTCTGCTGCTCCAGAGACCAGAACATAGAGCAATGGATTCAAACTACAGGAAAAGAGATTCCATCTAAATGTTAGGAAGAATTTCGTGATCGTAAGAGCTGTTCAACATGCAACACATTCCCTTGGAGACTGTTGAAGTCTCCTTCTTTGGAGGTTTTTAAACAGGATGGGTGGCCATATGTTGGAGAGGCTTTGATGGTGTGTTCCTGGGGTTGGACTGGATGACCCTCGGGGTCTCTTCCCATGCTATGATTCTATGAAATCCCCTTTCAACTCAAATCACATTTTATTTCTGACAAGCCCATGGTCATTGCAGTAATAACAAATACAATACAATGCATTCCTGCAGATATAATCAAACACAAAAGCTCGCTAATACTACAACAATCCTATTCCTAAAATATTTATACTATAGCGGTAATACCAAAACAAATACAGTGAGCCCTTGGTATCCAGTGGGATTTGGTTCCACAACCCCTGTGGATTTTCAAATCCCATTAAATACAATGGGGAATAAATGGTGACTCTTATATAAAATGGCAAAATCAGAGTTGCTTTTTGGAATTTATACACAGTGGTCCCTCCACATTCACTGAGGTTAGGGAATGTGGAAAAACTGCAAATGAAAAAAACCCAGAAATCTTTTTACCCCAGAGAACACCTCTCTGGGAATTTTGAGGTTCAATTCTATGGTCAACATCTACCAGAAGGACCATAGAATCATGTTGGGAGGACCTACAAATACCTAGAGAAGTGTTTTCTCTATGGACTTCTAGATTGTCGAGCACGACTCTATGGTCAACTTCTAGCAGAATTGTGCTGGAAGATTTAGCAATTCCTAGAGAGAACATATTAATCAAAACCGCAAATAATCAAATCCGCAAAAGTCAAAGCCGCAAATGTGGAGGGCCAACTGTATATATTTTTGAATATTTTCAAGCCGTGGCTGCTTGAATCGATGGATAAAGTATCCATGGATATGGAGGGCCGACTGTGTAAACAGTATTGCTAAAAGACTATCTGGTGGAAAAAAGATGTTAAATTTGTTTTAAAACGTGGGTGTGTTTGCGTTTAAATGGTTCAGTTTGGCACCTTGTTCTGTTCCAGCATCTTATGGAAAACTCCTTATTTTGGTACCAGTTTCACTTCTTTTAAAATGAATCTGAGAAAGTGGACTGAAGTCTACGAAAGCTCATGCTGCCAACTTCTTTATTTCTGTTAGTCTCAAAAGGTACTACAAGATATATATGGCAATAGACCTTTATATGCACCTGTGTTGTGTGCGAGCATCGAGTAAGGAGGGCACGGCGTATTTTCCAGATTTCAAAAGCTAGCCTTTGTGCACAGATGCTTGGGGATGCTTTGATACAAAAAACCCTGTAACCTCTTAATAGAGCCAAGACCTTTTGTGTCCACGTGTATGCCCTTGCTCTCCTTCCCTTTGCTTTTGAAATAAATCCTCAGATCTGGCGTGTGACACCCAACAAGAATGCACATTTGTAGGAGAGAAAATAGGAAAAGCTTGCAAAGAGAGCCCTTCACGGGGGTTTGTGCATTGCAGTGGGTCTGCCCCACGGTTGCCTCCTTATGGGTGTGTTGAGACAGTGCCCTCGCCCCTAGATTTCCTAGCCGTCTCCTTATAAAGAGGTCACTGCTGTTTATCTTGGCAAAGCCGGAAAGCCTTGTGTAGTAGGGAGGAGGAGGGAAGGAAGGCGGCGATGGTGACGGCGTAGTATCATGTGACTCTGCTCCAGACTCATAAACAACCCTATCATGTGGTCTGTCCAGACCTTCAAAGCTTCAGTGTGTGAAAAGGATAGGGAAGAACCTGCATTTAGTTGGACTTCTCTCTTTTTCAGCCACCAAAGTGAAGATTCTGTTCTGATTCCTGGGTTGCATCGCCAACAACAAAGCAATGCATTTCTCCTTCCTTTTCTGTAGGAAGCTGCAAATTCTTGCATGCTTTTTAAGCACCGGTTAGAAATCATTCCCAAAGCAGTGACTGGGCAAGTCACACTCTCTCGGTCCCATGGGATGGCAAGGGCAACCCCCCCTATAAAGAACCTTGCCAAGTAAACCCCACGATAGACCCCATGATAGAGCAATAGGGAAATAACAAACGGATTGGTGATGGTGCCTAAATGGGACAATTGATGGAGCAGGAAAGGACCATGTGGAGGAGAATAATAATAATAATAATAAAGTTTTATTTATAACCCACTCCTCTGTATCCAATTGGAGCAGGTTACATCAATTAAAAAATACAAGATAAAATATACACGACCCATACCAAACCACCCACCCCTTAAAATTGAATTAAACTAAGAAGGCGCTGCAAAGTTGTGGAAGTAATTCTCTCTGTGTATGCTAAGGATAGTAAGTGGAAATCCACTGTGAATTGTCAAAACACTTTATAATCTGTTTCCTCTTTCCTCAATGGGATGTGTGTGTATGTCTGTTCCCACCTCCCACCCCTTTTTTAGAAGATCCACACTCTTGAAAAAATCCACTTTTTAAAGAACGGAAATACCCTGAATTTTAAAAGATTTTTGTAGGTTGACAGAAGGTTGACAGGGTTTGTGCACTTCACTCTGTTTATTTCAGGTAGTAAATAAATGAAAAAGAAGCCAGTGTTGTGTAGTGGTAGAGTGTTGAACTATGATTCTGGAGAGCAGGGTTCAAATCCTGGCTTGGCCATGTGAACCCATTGCGTGACATGCTCTGAGCATCAGATGATGGCAGTGGCAAACCTCCTCTGAAGAAAGCCCCACGATAGTCTCACCTTTTGTTGTTGTTGTTGTGGACCTTCAAGTTGTTTCTGACTTATAGCAACCCTAAGGGGAACCTATCATGGTGATATCCATAAGAATATGAGTTCATTGCCCAGGTGCGAGTAAGCCAATTTCCCATTATACCTTATCAATGGGGTTTTTTTGGGAGGCAAGATTTGTTCAGAGGAGGTTTGCTGTTGCCTTCCCCCCAACTAAGGCTGAGAGTGTGTGACTTAACCCAAGGTCATCCAATGAGCTTCATGATCGAGTGGGGAATTGCACCCTGTTCTCCAGAGTTGTAGACCAACACTCAAACCACGATGCCATGTTGACTCTTGATGTTTCCCTTACATCTTGTTTATGCCTCTCCTGATGTACATACTAGTAGAGATACACACATTATGCACATCACTGTGCAGTTTCATAAGCAGTTAATATACCATTTTGTTTAGATTCTGTCTCATTTCAGTTTCTGCCGGTACATTTTTAATTTGGATCCAAGTCCCCCGGGGCTACACACACATACACACACACACACCATTCAGAGTGATGGCAAAGCAACAGGGCAAACAGAATTACACAACAGTAGTCATGTATCCAAATTTAACTGTTGGCACAGTGAAATCCACATTCATTGTACTAGTTGGCTGGAGTTACTTCATGTAGCATGTCTAAAAACAGCTTTTGAAACCTCACTGGATCATTGGGACAATAGCTGCAATCGGGCCACAATAAAAAAAATGGGAAAATGTGCAGGGAGGTTGGGGTTCCTTCTGCCACATCCCTTGGAAGCACAAGTTTTGAGCTTGAGAATATTTGTGAATGGATGCAGGGCACAGGCCAAAGTTCCTCCTTGTTCTCATCTTCGATTCAGCCTTGGCCTCTCCTCTCTTCTATGACGATCTTTATGCCTGAGATTGTGGTCGTTACAGATCTATGTACAGTAGGTTTGGTTCCAGGACCTCGTATGGATACCAAAATCTGTGGGTTCTTGACACTCTCTATATAAACAAGCAAAATCAAGATTTGCTTTTTGGAATTTATATATTTTAAAAATATTTTCAAGGCATGAATCCATGGGTTAAAAAAAATGTGGATATGGAGAGCTGACTGCCTGGTGGAGATGAGGGTTCAATCCTGCACTTGTTTGTAAGGTCCCACTGGATTATGATGGGTTTGTTGTACAGTCGGCCCTTCTTATCCATGGATTTTCTATCCATGGATTCAAGCATCCACAGCTTGAAAATGTTCTAAAAAGTATAAATTCCAAATAGCAAACCTTGATTTTCCATTTTATATAAGGGACACCAATTTGCTATGCCATTGTATTTAAGGGGACTTGAGCATCCATTGATTTTGTTATCCACAGCGATCTTGAAACCAAACCCCAGCAGATAACAAGGGCTCACTGGAACAGAATACCTCCTCATCGAGAGATAGAATGCCTTTAAGACTCAGTGTCTGGATGCAAAAAGCAATAAGGACTTGGTGCTCCCATGCCATTGGTTAATGGGTTACCCTCTAGAACATTTTGTTCACCTTTCATTATTTTTAAACAATTACAGTTTGAAAAGCATTCTGCCTGAAGTGTACACACTGTCTTCTCTTGTTTTTAATAAGTACCGATTTCACAGTCTGCCTGGTATAAAGTTCATTGAACCAATGTCTGGAAGACAGTGAGATGCAATGTTGCTTCGGAAAGGATGTTCCACTGGATCAAGAGATCAACTTCCTCCTCTGGATCACATATAAAACGTTAAAATTATTGGAAAAGAGGTTTAAAATTTCATGCACTGGTTTTCTGTGTGTATGGGGGGGGGGGGGGAGAGTGGAGAGAGAAGAGGATGAATGTTGTGGTTTGGCTTTGGAGACTTTTTGTAGATGAAAGGTATGCTAATTCATCTCTTGCATTCCTGTACATTCAAGTAACTTTGTTTTCGTTCTGTATCTCGGCCTATATTAGAAACATTCATCATCAGATCATATCCTAGTGGATGTTTTGTTTTTGTTTTAATGCAAGAAGAGGAAACAGTGCACATTCTTAGATCCTCTTGCATTCGCTTTCTTTCCTTCGGAAAAGCTACCCACCATCCCTGTTGGCTGTACAAGGGGTGCTGCTGTTTATTATCCATCCAGCGTTCGCACACGTACTTGGTTGCACTTGGGAACAATTGTCTGAATCCAGGAATGAGATGGGGAGGGTGTTTTCAGCTCTGTCTTTATCATGGGAGCTGAATTTACAAGCAAAATAGGACTGGTACGACTCTAGTCCTAACTATTCCCATGATGACTTCACCCTATGGCCCTTTTGTTTGTTTGTTTCAGGGATTTCTGGTTGTTTGCAAAACGTGTTCTGAGGTTGGCATCACTTGTCCGTACTTGCTCTGAACCATACGGTTGGGCATGCATGTCTGTATTTTCTTCTTCTTTTCAAAGACCACAGATGAATTCTTTTGAAGTCTAGTTCCTTGGCACAGTGTTTGTGTGAGCGTACTCATATATGTGCATGTTAGGGAAGGGGTGAACATTTGAAAATACTTTAAAGAATTGTCAGAAAAGATGATTGTTGGGTGTCAAGAAACCCTGATGATGAAAATTTTGAGATGATGGGAATATTTTGTCTTGGGCTTGGTGGACAAATAATAGCTGGATGTGGTCATAAGCTAGACTCCTTTTTTCTGATGGGTTAGCCGGGAATCTTTATTTACTGTATATACTCAGGTATAAATCTAGACATTTTAGTCAAAAATTTACCCAAAAAATGTGGGTCGACTTATCCATGGGTCAGTGTAAGTACTGTACTTTAACTCGGAGCCGTCTCCTTTCTCTGAATAGAGGGGTAAAAGGCAAGAGCTTAGTCCATTGTAAGCCACTAAATTTTACCTTTGACTTATCCTTGGATCATTACAAAATCCATAATCTTGGCCCCAAAACCTGCCCTTGATTTATACATGAGGTTGAGTATATACGGTAACTATTTCTTCCCATGAAGTAATAATGTAGTTGCTCATTCATCTGTTGAAGTGATGCAGTTGCAGGAACATGGATCACCCCATCAACAGTCTGTATCAATTAAACCTCAGTGCTTCTGAATATATACTGGCTGTGTTTGCCTCACTGCTTGATGATGATCACATTAGCCAGCTTTCAAGTCAGAGGGGATGACCTCAAGATGAATATGAAACCATGGCCCATGCCACACATCACAAGGCAAATGTCTTTACTACCGAAGAGTCTTGTTGTACAAATGCAAAGGCACAGCAAACGCATCAAATATAGATGACAGACATGCATGTGCACTTTCCTCCAGCCAAAACCAGGTCTTAGAAGCCAATTCTGCAGCATTCAGATACTTGTATGCTGGTGGTAGGCAACCTAGTACTGTACTCTCAAGGTATTTTGGATTACAACTTCCATTTTTTCTGACAGCTGCCTTGGTAAGTTGGTGTGCAGGCAGAGTTGTTGTAATAACATTTATTCCATCAAGTGAAGAACAGCCTGAGGTACCTGGCATTTGAGAGCTTAAGTGAAAGAGAACGGAAAAGCACATAGGAAACCCAAAAAACAACAAAGAGACACGCACCACATGCTCTGAGGTGGTCAACTGTTTATTCAATATTAATTATTCATCACTGGATAAACAGTTGACCACCCCAGAGTATGTGGTTTCAATTGAGAGCTTAAGCAGCACACGATTCCATATAACCCTCATTTCATTGCTGAGCATTGCAGGATATGACCTTGACTTCAGAATATTTGGGACGGGGAAAATGCAACCTGTACAACACTTGGTTCCAAGCTCATTTGTGTGGCTCCCATCAAGGCTGAATCTTCCTAAATAATTGACCCCAAACGTCCCTTCAGCTGGACACTTCCTCTTAAAAATGGCTTATCCTGGGCCTAAAATATTCCAAGGTGAGTCCAAACCGTAGAGATACTGTCCAATGTACCCCTGGAAGATGTTGGCAGGCATGTTTGGGGGGAATTGTAAGAATTTTTGGAGGGTGAAGGATATCATCTCCAAGGTACCATGTACAACTACGTGACTCACTAACCCAGTTGTTCAGTGCAACCTTCAATAGTAAGAAGGTTGCAGAGATTCCTATACTGTGATACCAACCCCCTGATAATGTTGACATGGGGGGGGGGAATCTATTAATTGGACCGTGTTTATAATCTATTAAAATGGAGTGTTAATCACAATTACACTCTTCTTTATCTATGGTTACTAATTTAATATAAGCTTGACCATATGTAACAAGTGAAGTTGTCAAGAGAGGAAGAAACGAGGGAGGAAAAATACAGAGAGCAGCGAAAGAATTATGCATTGGATGTTTGGAAGTGGGACTCTATAAAAAGAAGGTAATTTACGCATAAATGGATTCTGATACTGGGTTTGAGAGCCACCATGGCGTAGTGGTATGAGTGTTAGACTACAACGCTGGAGACCAGGGTTCGATTCCTGCCTGGCCATGAAACCCACTGGGTTTGGGCAAGTCACGTTCTCTCAGCCTCTGGGGAAGTCATTGGCAAGCCTCCTCTATACAAATCTTGCCATGAAAACCGCATGATAGGGTCGCCATAAGTTGGAAATGACGTGTAGGCATACAACACACACACATACAAGGTTTGAAATAGACTGCCCAAAGCCACTTTGTGTACCTGAGCTTAAACATTACTGCCTCAAAACTCTGGCTTCCACTTGTACAACAACAAGCCCCCAGTTTGTTCCTCCTCTGGACACAAACCTGCCTTGTTAGGAAATCCTCAAAGTTTGGGAGCTCACAATAACTTGCATAGCTCTGCACACAGCAACAAAATGTGGGGATGGAGCCCACGGCGCAAACGGTCAGATGAGGGATAAATATAGAATAAGCTCTGAATTCCACTTTCGTTAGTTATGGAAAGACAGCAGCCGTTTAATAAACTTGTATGGAAAGTTCATATAGTGTAACACATCTGTTATTAAGGTTTTTTTATTATTATTAAGTGCATGTCCTTGGAGGGCATCACCATGAGAAACAGGGATTAATGTTGTTATATTCACGGCTATAGAGTCAGCGTGCCAAACCTTTGACTTCTGTATTTTTCTGCTGTTTCCGACTCCTTCATATGGTGAACCTACATAGTTAGTAATAAAAGAATCACTGTATGGTAGCACAAGGAATTTAACCACCACCACTGTGTGAAACGTCAGTCTACTTAGATTAATAGAAAATAAAATATATTTATTTGATTAAGACTTCTGAACCAGAAAACTTTCCTGCTTCTGACTCTGACTCCAGAACTCCGAATCCAACTCCACAGTTCTTGTGGTATTTGTTATGTGTTCATCATCTCTCTGTCTGTCTCTCTCTCACACACACACACACACTTAAAAGTTTGTGAACATCTTTAAATTAAGGAAAAATAAAAACATGAAACTTGTCACAATGTGGTAAGAAGTATTCCCGAATCAGCAGTCAGGCACCAACTTCATCCAGAGCAACATCATGTGAAGACCTTTGTGGGCAAATCCTTGAGATATCTAGATCTCTTCTTGAAACACGATACTACATAAACTGGAACAGGGGAATCATAGAGTTGGCAGAGACCCCAAGGGCCATCCAACCCAACCCCATCCCTCCATGAAGGAAAATACAATCAAAGCACCTCCCCGACAGATGGCCATCCGGACTCTGTGTAAAGACTTCCAAAGGAGATTCCATCACACTCCAAGATAGCATCTTCTGCTGTTGAACAGCTGTTACTGTCAGGAAGTTCTTTCAGATGTTTAGGTGGAATCTCTTTAGCTTGTATCCATTATTCCCTGTCCTAGTTTCTGGATCTTGAATCCATTGTTCCATGTCCTGTTCTCTGGAGCAGCAGAAAACAAGCTTGCTCCATCCTAAATATGCCTCTTAACCTTCTCTTCTCCAGGCTAAGCATCCCCAGTTCCCTAAGTCACTCCTCATAGGGCATGGTTTCCACACCCTTCACCATTTTGGTCGCCCTCCTCTGGACACACTCTGGGATTGTGGTCTGGGATTCTGGGAGCTGAGGTCCAAAACACCTGGAAGGCCATAGTTTGAGAATCACTGAGCTAGTCTCTTTAGGTCTACGCATCTTCCACCACTTCATCTAGTGGCGCAATGGTTAAATGCTGGTACTGCAGCCACAAGATTGTTTGTTAGGGCTCCAGATTGACTCAGCCTTCCATCCTTTCGTAGGTTGTTAAAATAAGTACCCAACTTGTTGGTGTCAGTTGGTTTACAGATTGTAAAAGTCTTAGAGAGTGTTGAATTCCCCATGAAGAGGTATAGAAATGTACTGTAAATGCTGTTGCTATTGCAGTTTTGACTATGGCTGTGCAAACTTCGATATGGTCATTCTGCTCCGCACCCCTGCTTTTTGCAATATCTTGCACGATCAAGAGAACTAAACTCCCCCAAAATTTACCTATTATCATGTGCATATTTGAATGAATTATATAAATTTATGAAGGTCTCAGTAGGTTTAAACATTCCCTCCCCTTGCATAATAATGTTTTCAGTTTCAGCTGCTTCACCTCAACTATCTTTAACGTCTTTGGTTTCCTTTGCTATGTCTCATAAGACAGGATCACAGTAAATCGAGGGGAAAACCCTATTTGTGGTAGGAGTAAGTTGTAGGGTCCCAGAAAAGAGCAATTTTCCATGCGATTGCTCCCTAAACATTTCCCATGAAGGGTTCTAGGAGGGTGGGGAAATGTTGCCTAAAGGCTGGAGGAGAGTTTCAGGAATCTGCTGTGAAGCAGTTTTGGCCGTAATCCTTGGCGCGCTGTAATGTTGGAGCTGACAAAAGGCGGTTGGCTCTCCACATAGTAGTGAGTTGCCACGTGGGATTATTTGAATTGGAGGTTGACCATGACAGCAAGTAGACAGAGACCTCCCCAAACAAATAAACAATAGAGGAAATTTGCAAATGGTCTTCACAAACATTTTTGTTTAAAAGAGTAAAACGCAAAGGCTGCCACTGCAGAACATTCCCAAAGGAGTTGTTTATTGCCATAGTGTGAATGAAGGAGAACTGGCATACAGTATAACCCTGTTACACTGTCCAGGAGAAACGACACATGCACAAACATGCACAATAATACTTTCTGGAATTACCTCTTTCATCCTCTCCCTGAAATGCCAGCCCACTGTTCTCAGGTGCTTTGGTTACCCCAACAAACTAAAACATTGGCTGCTCTTTCTTAATGCAGCCTCTGAGTGCTTTCCAGTTTACTCCATTTCTCCCCAAACAAGAGTTAACTTGATCTGGTTTGTGGCAAGGAAGTTTATGTTGAACGTAGTAAGCCAGAGGAAAAGCATATTCCTTCAACCTTCAGCCTGGTGCTCTAGGTTTAATGGACGTGAATAGGACAGGTTTCTGGATTTTGTGTTTGATATTTTTAAAGATGGTTTGTGTATGTGTGTGTCTGTGTTTTAAATGTCAGACTCAGACAAGGAATTGGTCAATATCAGAAGTGTTGTTGTTGTTATTGTTGTTGTTGTTAGTAGTAGTAGTAGAGATTGAGTCTCCCTCATCTTGAATTCTGAAATCCAAAATATTTCAAATTTATCCACATAGATAGTTGTGATAGTGACACCTTTGCTTTCTGATGGTTCAGTTACACAAACTTGGTTATTATTATTAAACATATTCTGTATAAAATTACCTTCAGGCCATGCGTATATGGTGTATGTAGCACGTAAAATAAATTTCATATTTAGACGTGGGTCCCATCTTCAAGATATCTCATTATGTAGAAGCACATATTCCAAAATCCAAGCCACTTACAGTCCCAAACATTTTGGGTTAGGCTGACTCAACCGGTAGAAATAGTAGTTGTATAGTTGTCCCTCTCTTTTCGCGAACTTGGAATACTCAGTCTTTCTTTTTGCGGGAGGGACAAGCAGCCATTAATAAAATGGCGGTGCGCTCCTGTGTGTGGCCTCACATGCACGCCACAGGCTCACGCCCCATTATTTTCTATGGGACTCAAATATGTGCAAGTTGTCATTTTCGCAAGGGTGCCTGGAACGGATCCTCCACGAATTGGAAGGGGCTTCTGTAGTACAGTAGTAGCATATTTATTTATATCTTACCTTTTCCAAATTCGAGATTCAAGGTGGATTGCAACAGTTAAAACAAACATAGAAACATAAACCATTAAAAGAAAAACAGCAAATTAAAAATTTCTTGCTGCAAATGAGCCCGACCTTCCAGTTGATCCCAATGTACTTCCTCCTTGTCTCTGTTTTAACAAATCCTCCTCTAGCAAGCATTTCATAGAATGAACGTTCATTAGCAGACCTCTTATAGCTTAATTCAATTAATGATTATATCTATTGTACTCTATAATTTAATTGTGGATGGGAGGCTTTGGGATACAACAATGATAAGCTGTTATTATATTTTACTGATGCTTTTATTGTTAGTCACTTCAATCTGTTTGGAGAAGCAGGATGATGATGATGATGATGATGATAATAATAATAATAATAATAATAATAATAACCACATCACTACCACCATTGACTGACACTGTTCAGATGTTCTTGCTGCTGAAAAATATTAAGAGGGGCTAGAAATGGGGAGAAAGCTACAGTGGTTTGAGCATTGAACTACAACACTGAAGACCAAGGTTTGGTTTCTCACTTGGCTGCAGAAACCCACTGGATGACCTTGCGTGAGTCACATACTCTCACACCCAGAAAACCCTGTGACAGGTTCACCTTTGGTTCACCGTACGTCGGACATGACTTTAAAGCAAACAACAACAACTACAGAAAGGAGTAGGGAGAATTTCTGGAAGATCCTCAGAGCAGCTTGGAAATACCCATTGGATAAGAGTGGCTCTGGTAGAAAGTGAACAGGGGAATGAACATGCAGCAGTTGGCAAAATGAATTTGGGTCAAATTCAATTCTCACTCTGCAGACAACGTGACTTTGGTTTGCCGCTGTGCCCCCTTTGAGTTTGCCAGAAATCTTTCTCCGGTGCTTTGCAAGTGTGGACAGTTGTACACAAACTGTGGAGCTCAAAGCAACGGGAGCTAATTGCTTGTGATTCTTAGCACCAGGATTTTTAGCAGTGAGGGTTTTTTAAAAAAAATTTAATAAGGTCCTAGCAGGTGATATTTTCTTTTCTTCCAGAGAGCTGCTAATTGTAGTTTATTTATCAGAAAGAAAAGGAAAGCATTTAGCATTTTGATGCTGGCTGTTATGACACCTTCCTTCCTGTGGATTGCTCCTTTCAGGAGCATTGATTTCCCTCCTTCTCTTCTTCTCTTCCTCCCCGGATGATGATGATGAAGATGATTAATTACTTTTGTTGGATAGTTGTGTGATGTATGAGACACTAGTTGCTTATAGACCTTGGAAGATGGTCTTGGATAACTTCTTAGGAATAAAAAGCTATTGCTTTGCTCCAAGGAGGGACACGTTACCACTTGCACTTAAATGAATATGTATAATTTTACAAGCTTGATTTACATTTCAGTTCTGGCTGGGAATCATCAGAAAAGAAGGGTGTGTGTGATAGATGTACTGGTGTTTCATCCTGCCGCCTCTTAACCCTGTACTTAAGATATGTAATGTAGGATACAGGGATTGGTTTAGGACTAAGCACACATGACTTTCAAAAAGTGGCTTCTGAGCCACCTACTTTGCACTATTGTTGTGAGATAGTAGTGGACCAAAGCTGTTGACTCTTACCCTAAAGCTACTTGCAAGAAGGTTCGGATGCCTATATGATGAGCAGGGCAGGATTTATGTCTGCTTCAGGATGATGTCCCTGTGTGTGTGTGTTTTGCACATAGGTCAGCAAATGTGTCCAGCCCAAGGTCCTTCCATGAGGATGAAAAATGAATACAGTGGTCCCCCAGTTTACGAATCCCCTAGGGAACGAAATCCCCGGGATCCGAAACTGGCGGGACCGCTAAAATTCCCCCGGGATCCGAAGGATCCCCCGGGATACGAACAAAAAAACCTGTGCGGCCCCTTTAAATCGGCCGCGTGGTCCATTGGAAATAGCGGTCCCCCGGGAAACGAATACTTCCAGGTTACGAAAGGTAATCCGGAACGGATTACCTTCGTAACCCAGGGGACCACTGTACACAGTCTCTATGTGTGTCTCCTGTGCTTAAATATGAAAATAGTGGTTAGGAGATAGTTGAAGGCTCCTGATAACAAAGGTCAGGGAGAACAGTCAGCATTATCACCAGCTTCTTTCCATCCTATATGTCTTTCCCGCTATAACACCAAGCAAGGTGTCCTCACCAATGATTTGTCTGTCCTATGAAACAATTGGAATACAAGTTGATTCCCGCTTATTGCATGTATTTATCTGTTGCTTTGTGCCTTCAGGTCAACTTTGACTTGTGGGACATTTTTGGGAAGAGGAGGCTTGCTATTGCCTTCTTCTTAGGCTGGGAGTGTGACTTTCCCAAAGCTTCGCAATGTGTTTCCATGGGTGGATTTGAATCCTGGCCTGGGGGATCCTGGAGTCCTAGTCCAACACTGAAACCACCACTATACCACTCTTTAGCTCCATTCATGGTCCCCTTCTCTCCAAGGAGGTAAAGGTTTCCTCATGGCTAGCCAGCAATTTGAACCTTGTCTAGTCAAACAGTATAACCCAAGTGATGACCCCTGGACCAGTGCTGGTCCCTGAGCCATTGGCAAGTTTCCAGAAAGAAAGGCACAATTGTACTCAGTTGGCCTACATTTAGTGGTGGACCCTGGCACATTGGAAAACAATTATTGCTGGTGCCTATATCAGAGAGCCTGAGAATCACTGGGCTGGAAGATGCTAGTTTGGGGCTGACTAATAGAACCATTGCATCCCAATGGCTTTTTCCTATTGACAGAGCATGAATGTTTACTTGATATCACTATGGTGTCCCGGTATGTTTGCCTAGTGTTTGGGTACTTCGCAGATGGCTGCTTTCACTTAGAGAACAGCCTTACAGCAATGAAGGCTCATTGACAGATTACTTTGAATAGATGGTGGAAAACTATTTTGCTGTTGCTGTTTGCCTCCCCTGTAAGTGGCAGGGATATTTTTGTTCCTCCGTAGTGTAGCGGTCTAGTTAGGTGCTCCCCCCCCCTCTCTTTAACCATGGGGGTTGTGAATTCAGATATGCCTAACGGTGGCTTGGAATATGGTATCCTGTATAATATTAGGATTTTCCGATTCTGTGTCTCAGGGAATTTTTTTTGCTCTCTTTCAGCTACAATACCCTACTTACAGTATTGATGTGATGATGTTGCCATATCTGTTCACCAAGTTATGTGAATTGCTAAGCCTCCCTACAGTAAGCATTCAGAAAAAAAGCTGAGTCTCCCTCAACCTGAAATCCAAAATGCTCCAAAAGCCACATGGGTGGTTAAGATAGTGACACCTCTGTTTTCTGATGGTTCAGTGTATACAAATTTGGTTTCATTCACAGAATTATTGAACACATTTTGTATAAAATTACCTTCACGTATAAGGTGTATGAGACACAAATACATTTTATGTTTAGACTTGGGTCCCCTCTGCAAGATATCTCATTATTTAGATGCAAATATTCCAAAATCGGAAACACTTCTGGTCCCAAGCATTTTAGATAAGGGAAACTCAACCTGTTCACTGAATGAATATTTCATGCTTGAAAGAGTAGTTTCTGTATGTGTGCAAAAGGCCGTGAAAGCCTTGTAAAAATTAGCCTCTCCCAGGAATTACAAAAATTACTATTCCCAAAATCTCTTTCACAGTTCAGCCAAGTTTATGTGCCCAGCACAGATGTATTTTTCTGGATTTCCTTTTCGGACCAAAAGTTTTTGGTCAAAACACTTGTGTGGATAGACATTAATGCTTTCCTTTGTTTCGTGGTTGAGGAGGAGGAGGGGTTGGATTGGAAGAGGAGAGGAAGACTTGAATATCATTTTGCAAGAAAGAGGAGGATCTTTTTAAGGGGAAAAAGAAGGAAAGATCCCACGCTTGGCAACTTGGTGCCTGCCCATGTGGAGCTGGCATGATGCCATCCTTGGCGGAAGCTGCGGCCTTTGCTTGCCAGAAGTCTTACCCTGCTGGCTCCATTTTTCATGCTCTCCGACTGACTGTTTATTCACCTGATTGTTCCTTTTCAGCCTTTGCTGAAGTCATGGCGTTTTGGAAGCGATAAGAGCAAGGGAATTTGTCCAAAACTGTAAGGCAATCCAGCAAAGTGAGACTCGGGCCTCAGAAAAGGAGTTGAGAAGCTTCTCTCTTGATTAGGGCATCTCAGCAGGGTTTGGAGTCATGGAGTCGGAAGCACTTCTTGGGTGGAGGCAGAGCCGGTAGCAACATACCGACTCCGACTCGCAAATAAAAGTGTACAATATTGAATGCCTACTTTGTGTGTTGCATATTTATTTCCTAGGAATTCAGGAAAGTTTTCTTCTTCAAAAATTCTAATCAAATAAATAACATTTCACTTTCTGTCAGTCTTAAAGAGCCGGATGATTCATGTGTTGGTGAATCATCAGGCCTTATGCTACCAGTAAATTTGTTATTACTAATTAATAGACATTTGCCATTTAGGAAGCAGCCAGAGTTGGACAGTGGAAAAATAGAGGAGTTGGAATCAAAGGTTAGGCATACCAACTCCACATCCCTGCTTTTCAGGCTCTCTGAGATGGAGGAATGGCAATTTCTTCACATTATTTGCTGAAGCAAAGGAAGGCAAAAATGCATACTCTTTCTCCAGTCTGGTATTACTTACGACTTTGGAGACCATGGTTCGATTTCTGCCTTTGCCATGGAACCAACTGGATGGCCTTGGACAAGTCACACATACTCACCCTCAGGGGAAGGCAATGGCAAACCTCCTCTTAACAACTCTTTTCAAGAAAACCCCATGATAGGTTTGCCATAGGGTTGCCATAAGTCAGAAACGACTTGGAGACAGAAAACAAACTCAAAACGGTGGTCCCTGAACCATTGGCTGCCAGTCTCTCGCATGGTTTTAGGAAAGCAAAAAAATAATTGTAGCCGATGGGCACAAATTTATTCTCAGTATACCAAGGACTGGCAATAAATTTGTGACTGTTGCCCACACTTGTTTCGTGTGTTCCTGGAAACTGGTAGCTGATGGCTCATTGACCAGCACTGGGGGCAACTTTTTGCGTAGCACTGAAGTAAAGAAAAGTGTTTTTTTCTCTTTTATTGCTTCAGCAAATAATGTGGTATCATCTTACAGCTTTGTTATTTACTAGGATGACACAAAGCGCACTGTGTAGTTTGAGACCACTTTGGCTAACATGGCTCCGTCGTAAGGAATTCTGGAATTTGTAGTCCAATGAAGTACTTAGAAATCTTTGCTAGAGTCCTCTAGTGTAGATCTCCAAACCTATACAGCCTTGGTATCTGCTGGGGCTTGCTTCCTGGACCATCCATGGATACCAAAATCCATGGATGCTCAATCGTGTCCCTTCTATAAAAATAGCAAAATCAAGGCTTGCTTTTTGGAACTGATAGTTTTTTGGAATATTTTCAAGCCTTGGATAGTCGAAACCATGGATATGGAGGGCAAGCTGTGCTTCCCACATTCTTAGCCACGTACAGTTCAGGGGAATTTGCTAGACAATGCTAAATACTTAATTAGTTAAAGTGGTATTATTATTATTATTATTATTATTATTATTAAATATTTTGAGTTAAAATATATCACAGTATGTCAGAATTTTATATAAATAGTATATAATGCCTGAGTTCCCTGTTAAGTCCATCTCTTCCTTGTGATGAGTAGATCCGTGCAAAGTGTTTCACACAGCAGTTCTTTGAGGATGCAAAACTAGACTTCTGTGGTTCAGCTGATCCACAATTGTTTGTGTTGTGGTTATTAAACAGCTCTGTAAATGAGTCCAAAATGCAGTGGCCATACTTTTATCTGGTGATTCTCAGTTGGAGCATTACGTTTCACTGTTGTCTTACTTGTTTTTCTGTCTACAGAATGCTGAGCCTTGGTTTAATATTCTTACTTAATGTAATTGGAAGTTGCTGTGTTGTTGTTTTTACTTGTGCCTCATATTTTATATTGTTAGAGCCATAGTGAATGTTCTGGAGTGAAAGAGCAGGATGTAAATAAATAAATATTGATAAAGCATAACATAAGCACAGAGGGATGTGCGCCGCAACACTGTGTTTCTGTTTTTCCTGCCGCTTACAACGCAGTCTCTTATTTGTTTTCCCCTCTTGTCTCTTTTCCAGTGTGTCCCAGCTCTTGTGGCAAATACGCTTGCACAGACGACAACGAGTGCTGCCACCCAGAATGCTTGGGAAGCTGCACAGCACCAAACAACAACACCGCATGTGTGGCGTGTCGCAACTACTACCACGATGGCGCTTGTGTCCCCACTTGCCCTCCCAACACCTACAAGTTTGAGGGCTGGCGTTGCATTACAAAGGAGAACTGCTCCAGAATACTGCTTTCCGCCGACGTACCTGAATACGAGAGTTTTGTGATTCATGAGGATGAGTGTGTGCAAGACTGCCCTCCTGGATTTATACGCAATGATACCCAAAGGTAATTGATATTCTGGATGCATTCTTTTGAATGGAGAATGGCTTTAAATTCTGAATGTAACCATTTGAAGATGCTCCAAAATGCTGGGGGTTTCTTCTATTTGGTTTGCAAAAGGTATCGTACATATTGTCTTCTTGTATGGATCGTACAATTGTTTTCCATCCTTATTCAAGTCTACACCTGCTTAGCTACAAATTGGATTTAAACTCATGGAAAATCCTAATCGGTGGAGGTAGTAAGGAGGATAATTAAATGCACTCATTATTAAAATCCTTGTATACAGAAAATTAAAGTGTACACGGAAAAGCCAGGCTTGAATTCTTCTGCCTAATATGTACATGCAGAAAATATTATAATATTAAGGAACATTTAATCATAAAATCCTCCCAGGGTACAGACCAGATTTGAACGATCTGGAAATATTTTTTCCATGTAGCACTTTGTGCTCACCTGCTGGTTTCTATAGATTATTTACTGAATATGGTGGTCACTGAGTAACAGGGTGAGTGAACTTTTTTGGCCTTACTGCGCTTTTGTGTTTCCTGAAGTCTTCCATTTAAAACTTTGGCCAAAGGACTTTAGTGACAGATGCTGGAGGGTTGGCCATATTGTAGTGAAAATGTGAGAGATTCAGTTATTTGTGCCAGCAGCTGGACCATAAATGGAACTAGAAACTTACTTTTTTGGGTTATAATCCCAGGGTCTCCCAAACAGTAATGTTTCCCAGTTCTGTCAGAACTCACTCATTTGGATGCAGGATCATAGGATCATAGTCTGAAGAGACCCCAAGGGCCATCTAGTCCAACCTCCTGCCATGCAAGGACTCACAACCAAAGCACCCCTGCCAGATGGCCATCCATCCTTTGTTTAAAAATCTCCAAAGAAGGAGACTCTACCGTGCTTCAAACCAGCGCATTCCACTGTCGAACAGCTCATACTGTCAGGAAACTCTTCCTAATGTTGGGTTGGAATCTCTTTTCCTATAGTTTGGATCCATTGCTCCGTGTCTTAGTCTCTGGAGCAGCAGCAAACAAGCTTGCTCCATCCTTAAAACAGTGTAATAGGGTAAAGAGAATTATAGCATTCTCATCCGTGAATGTATTTTTTTTAAAAAAAATAATCATATAGAGTTTTGATTTTATTTAGTTTTAAGCACAGGACTGCTTGCTTTTCTTTGGGCATTGGGTTGACTTTCTGAGGACACCTGGTTTTCTTTGTTTTTGTGCAAGTTGTCCAAATAAACCTTCCCTTTCCCCTAGGATTTTCTAGTTTGCATACAGGTGCGCAGCAATGATCTCTGCCCCTAGGTAGTAACCCAGTGTTTACTGGGAAATGTTTTTCCTTGCTGCTATCTGACCACTTGTGTTTTCAGATGATTAAAAGCACTCATAAAAACTATAGTGTGCTTATCTTATCTGAGTCTCTGCCTTAATCAGGAAAAATGGGTAGGTAGTGTTGACAAGGCATGTGAAAAATTACTTGGTCTCGGTATTGTAGCATTCCCCTGAATGCCTCCTGGGCTTGCTTCCTATGTTGTCAGATTTTGAGTTGACAATTTTTGCAAATTTATGCAGATTTATTTATGCATTTTTTCCTAATGTCCAGATTTATTTATGGCAATGTCACCTAATTTCCGCTCCCCCCCCCCCCCCCCCCCCGGTTTGCCAGAGCTTGTTTGTGAGCATGTTTTTGTTTTAAGTTCTCAGAATTTGGACCATTTGTATTTTTAAAATGGGCTCATTTTTTGTCCTCGTTTTTTTTCTCCTCCAAAACATTGTAAGCCTCGCAAACTTAATTTCTTGTGGTGAGATCTTACATCAGGAATCAAGAGGCACAAATAGTCTACTTTCGTGGAATCCAACACCATTCCTTTCTAGTCCTGATGGGGAATCATTCGGTCACTTAAAAAGTTATTGTAATTAGTAATCAGTCATTGTACAAATATATTACAAACATCACCTTGGTCTTTGCACAAAAGCATATGGCCAAAGCCAAGAATCTAGTAGTTGTAAAAGTTACATATTTGTTAAAAGTCACTTAATAAAAAGGTGATCTCCCATCCAAATACAAACCAAGTCCAGCCTTGATCACCTTCTAAAATCAGATGAGCTCATACTCACATTGGCATGTAATTATGGTAGTTACGTGTTGTATTTAATGTCTATTTTACATGTCTGTTTAGTTTAGCCTCTAGGCAAACTTCTGTTTTGAAGCATAACATCAGAGAAAGCGTTTTTTCCCCTCACCTTTTGGTCTCTTTTTTGTCTTGGTAGCATGTTCTGCAGCCCTTGTGAAGGCCCTTGCCCCAAAGTGTGTGCGGAGGAGAAGACGGTGACCATTGATTCCGTCACGTCGGCACAGTCCTTAAAAGGGTGCACAGAAATCAAAGGGAACCTGCTTATCAATATCCGTCGTGGCAGTAAGTACATAAAGGAGGGTTTGAATGAGTTGCTGGTTCTGTTGGGTCACCTTATGGACCTCAACAAAAAATCCTTGCTTGCCTTTCTGTGTCCGTTCAGTATTAGTCTGATATCTTGGGAGATGCCTACTCCACTTTGGGTACCTTGCAAATCTATGAGCCTGTTTGAGCAAATATGGTCCATTTTGCAAATGATGGTGTTTTTGGATACCCGCTTGCTTATCCATGTATTGTCTAGGAGCAAACAAAATGCATTCTGCCTTTCTTCCTGTAGGTACATTGCAGATGAGTTACGACCCCTTTGACACGACCTCCCATTTTTTTCCATATCACATCACTTCTTGCCTCTTGTCAGGAACTTTTGACTTTCCTCCAGATTAAGAAGACAAGATACTCCTACTTGGTTATTTTATTTCCTATTTATTCCATTCCTTTTTGGCCTATTTTAACCATTGTCCAGGACTGATTGTTTTCCATGTTTCCTGCGTAGATTGTTCTGGGAGCTTCAAACCTACTAACTTGTTTAAGGGAGCCCTCTTTCTGCCTGTAGTCACATTTTAAATCCTAAATCACTTGTGTCTTGGTTACATCAATGCTTACAGGGTGGTGGTGGTGGTTTGCCTTTTGGGGCTAGTTTATGATGGTTTATGGCCACCGAGTGATAGAGCATATGACACCTATTCTGTCTCAGCTTCACAGGTGCCTGCCTTCAAAATCCTTTTCTTTGAACAACAATCTGAACCTGTGGAAACGGACATGGGGCCTGTGTCTGGTTGCAAAGGCCCTGCTTAAAGGTCCATCAAAGTCATTTAGACTGGTCATTGCAAAAGACCGGGATATTTTTTTTCAACAGTGGTCTGACCTTTTGCTTAATTCCTTCCCATGGGATATGTATTTGGTTCCCTCTTTAACTGCCTTTGAAACAGAGCTTCATAAACTTTTTTTCCCATCCTGCTTTTAATTATTGTTGTTGGAGTTTATGTGCTTTACATTTTCATTTGTTTTTATGATAACGGTTTCAAAATGCATTGATTCTGATACAGTAAAACTGTATGCTACTTCGTGGGGCCTGTTTGCCTCGGAAGAACAGGCTGACTGTTTAAATCAGAGGCAGAGAAATTTGGGGACATCACTTGTTTGCCACTCTTGTCTCTGTTGCTCCTTCTTTCTCCAAAAACAAGTATTTTGCAGTTGAAATGGAACAACATTTGTACAGGGTGCTGGGAGAGCAGATGCATGCAAAGACATTTAGTCTCCATGGTTTTTGTATTTAAATTTTGGATGGAGTTTGTCTGTCTAGAGTAGAATGTGCAGGATATTTATCGAGAGCTGTTCTCTTGGTTACTGTGGAAAATGCCTTTTGTTCCACTTTAACAATTAGAGCTTCTTCTCAGATAAGAATTCTCCGTATAACCTTGGAGGTGGATCCTGAGATAAGGATTTCCAATGCAAATCTTGGAGGAGACGAGAAGAGGCCCATGTTGCTCTTCTGGGGTGTTTTTTTTTTGGTAAGGCTGTGTTTTGCAGTTGGCACTTGTGTCTGCACAGACCTTGGGTGGCATGTCTGTGGATTAAAGTATTTGCCCATTGGCAAAGGTTTTTCCTGCAGCGAACATGATGCCCTCTTTAAATACTGGCGCCATACCTCCCAGCCTTGTGCTCCTCATTGCTGTGTCGGCCCTGTCTAGTACGTGTCTTAACAGAAAATGAGTGTTCGGTTAAAGATTTGTCAGCCTGTGTGATTCATCCCCTGGGAAGAATCCAAGTGACGCTAATCTTTAAAAAGTGTTACTCTTTTCTCTTCCTCCTCGTCCTTCATGAAATGTATGCTTCACCTCTTTCTAAACAAAAGTTGGGAGGAAGAGGACCCAGAATGGAATACTTGACATTTCTTGGCCTCGAATGTAAGGGCTGATCTGGCGAAGCATGTTTGACCTATCTCTACTTGTGTTTGTGCCTCTTTTCCCCCCTTCTGAATAGTGTTTCACACCTTTGCTAAGTCGAGTTTTACCCGGTGCTGTTAGTCATCTTTTAAGTTAGCTCATCATCTGTCATAAACTGAAGCCGGTGGAACAAAATGTCCAAGATAAGGTACTTGGTTAAAAAGCTGGAATGTGTTGCAGGAGGGGTGCTGGTTGAAGAAAGAGCCATTCCTCTTGCCCTGACTCATTTGACAACCCTAGAAATAACATAATTTATTTTTTCTTCATGTTGGGCTCTAGCAAAGCTTGTGGGAAACTTGCATCTTTTCCCTTGGTGAACTAACTGGGAGGGATTTTATTAAGCGCTATGGAGACTCTGTACACTACTCAATCCTGTGCTGTAAACATTCCCGCACAGATACTCACAGTTAATCCAGTTTGAATGTAACACCACAGGGGTGCCCTGTGTCTGAGTGAGACTTACACTTAAATGGTTGTGGCAAGACAGAGTGGAATAGTGGTTTGAGTGTTGGACCAAGACTCCAGGAGACTAGGGTTCAAATCCCCGCTTGGCTATGGAAACCCACCTTGGGCAATTCACACTTTCTCAGCCTCAGAGGTAGACAAGGGCAAAACCATCTCTGAACAAACCTTGCCAAGAAAATCCCATGATAGGCTCACCTTAGGGTCCCCATAAGTTGGAAACGATTTGAAAGGCACACAGCAACAACTCCATCATGGGATTTGTAGTTTTACAAGGTCTTTAGCTGTCGCTTCACAAAACTCCCAAATCCCGGGATTCGGTAGGATGGAGCCATGTCCTGGTGTCAAACTGCATTGTTTGCCAAGAAAACCCCATGATAGTGTCACTTTAGGGTTGCCATAGGCTGGAAAGATCTTAGAAGTCACACAACAACAACAATTACAATAACAACAACATGATTGTGATTTAGTTAGTGCCTTATCAAAGGGATTGGGACAGTGGAAGTTTAACGGCAGGCTTTATGGCTCAATCATCAACCCAGATTTTTGAATTTCCATGCTTCACTTTCCCTACATCCATTTCCCCCCCTTCTAGTCTGATTAAGAGTTGTGGAAAACTTGATAGCTTGCCCAGCTATTGTAACATTATAGTGTCCCTAATAAAGGTATTCCTTACCTGTTGATTCCTTTTTGTTCTTTTGGACCATTGAAGTGAAATTTTGTAGTTCTGGTCTTATTGCCTGAATAAGTTCTCTTTCCTACAAGATAATTAGAAAGCCTTCATGTTCAGGACTAGCACATCGCCATGTTCTATTTCGGAGGTGTCAGAAGCACCCAATTGGACAAAATGGTTACTGGCTCTGAGACAATAATAGAATCATAGAGTTGGAAGAGACCACAAGAGCCATCCAGTGCAACCCCCTGCTATGCAGGAACTCCTATGATCCATCCATTTTGTTGAAATTTGCTTGTGGTGACTCAGAATGATCTGCATCACCTACGGTCATTGAGACATTTTCTGTTCATGTAAAGTGTGCATCTGTCGTGGAGCATAATAGGAGTTGTGGTTTCCTCTGTGCTTAGATTTACAACTGCATTCAAGACTCTTGCCAAAACATTGGCTGTTGAAAGCTCAGAATTCAAGGCTGGCATTTGCAGTGAGCGTTCATGTACAGAGAAGCCGTCGGACTAGCTGAAAAGTGAAGAGTGTAAATTGTCGCCGTATCTAGTTTTGAATTCCGTCTGCTTCGTTTTCATAGATAAATCATGCAGGCTAGATTACGGAGCAAGGGGGCTGCGTTTAATTAGGGAAGGCTTGTTAGTTAGTTGTTTGCTAAACATAACCTTTAAGCGAGCATTTCCCTGTGATTCTTCTTTTAGATAACATTGCCTCAGAACTGGAGAACTTCATGGGCCTGATAGAAACTGTGACTGGTTATGTGAAGATCCGGCACTCACATGCCTTGGTGTCTCTGTCTTTCTTGAAGAATCTGCGATACATTAATGGAGAAGATCAGCTGGAAGGGTAAGGATTTCGTCACCTTGTTTTCTTGATATGACAGCCTTTAGTGTAAAGGTAGTATCATGGTTGTTGGTTTTGCACAGAGTTCAAATATGACATGATGTTCAAAACTGGACATAGAGCCAGACCTCCATATCCACATTTTTTTTTTATCCATGGATTCAACCATACACAGTCTGAAAATATTTTTAAAAATATAAATTCCAAAAAGCAAACCTTGATTTTGCCATTTTATATAAGAGGCACCATTTTACTATGTCATTTTATTTAATGGGACTTGAACATCCACATATTTTGGTATCCATGAGGGCTCGTGAGACCAAAACCCAGCGAATACCAAGGATGCATTGTATTTTAAATGATAGTTGGTTGGCAGTCTTTTGCCAGCATGCGTCAAAACCTGTTGTCATGACCAGTCTAGTTCTGGTGCTTGCACTAGGAACCTAGGAAGCTACCTTGGAAGAAGTGCATCTAGACCACTGCTGCCAACCCTGATTCACAAGGGCTGTCTGGGGTCTTGAGTAGATGGAACCAGACATATCTGAAGTTGTTTTGTGGAGCATGTGATTCATCAATGGAACCTTCCCAAGATCTCTGCCCAGCCCTGTTCTCCGCTATTAAATATCTTATTTAGCTATGGTTTTTGAAATCTTCCTGTGCACTTCTGGAGATATTTGCAATCATGAGGTCTAGAAACTTGGTAGGTGTTGTTTTTAAGGTTACTCAAGATGCTGAATTGTGTAGCTGCTACAGCATCTTGCCTTTTGTGAACTACAAAATTTATCCTGTTTCACATGTGCATGAGGTGTTGGAAGGGTAAAAAGGCAAAATATTTTTGGAGCTCAGTGTGATCAGGATGCTCCTATATGCACAGGGGCCACATGTTAAATTCCTTGCACATGCTCCTATATGCACAGGGCCACATGTGGTGCCTCCAGATCAGAGGATAACTTCGTCTTTGCACAATATGCATGAAAAGATATTGCTTGGTGGTGAGAGGAGGATGAGGAAGAACCACACAGGTTGTAGCTGCCTTTCTGGCAGTGGAATTCGTCTGGGAAATCGCTGTTTTCCCTCCTCCTCTGTCTTTTCCACCACCCAGTGTAACAATTCATTTCAGATATACGCTGTGACAGCAGTTAATAAACAAGAATTTGGGGAAGCTGTTTGAACAAGGTGTTAGCAAGGTCATGGGAAAAAGGCACTACTTGTGTGTGTCTGATTTATCTGGACTGAAAGGATTATGTTACCGCATGAGGGTTTCTTCCCAAACCTCCCCTTTTTCTCAGGCCTCTCACTTTGGTCAGCTTTACATTCTTAAAATTCCACTCTGTGATGGAACAAGCTGGAAGAAGAAGAGCCCTCGCTCCTTTCCACCCTTGAAAAGCCCAACTGTCTTTTTCAATGGGTTTGTTGCTCTGGATTGTTCATGTTGGGGGCATCACCAATATGATGTTGGTTTCTTACCATCACCACCACCACTATCAATGGAAAATTGTGGAGCTGGCCTACCTGCCTTGAATAGGGCAGTACCGGTCTCCAGTTGCATTGCTTACAATTTGAGATGACAGTGATGTGGGTGCGGAGTAGGGATGGAACTGCGGTTTCTGCCACATCAGTGGGGAGATGATGATGATGATGATTATGATGATGATGATGATGATGATGATTAACCTTTATTTATATAGCGCTCTAAATTTACACAGCACTGTACATACAATAATTTAATTAGACGGTTCCCTGCCTTCATGCTTACAATCTAAAGAGATCAACCAAAACATAGTTGCACCCTGGGTGCATTTGTCACAAGTGCTGAATGCCACTTTTTTCTAACAGTAGGGATAGGGCACATTTGGCTCACCAAATATTTGGGACTACAATTTCCATCAGCCCTAAAAATTGGTCATGATGGCTGGGACTTCGGGAAGTCGAATCCCAAATCATCTGGAGAACCAAAGATTCCCCAACTCTACCTTGTAGATTTGACTTCTACATGTTGAGTCTCCCTTAGAGGGAATTCCAAAAGCCAAAACCTTTTTTCATGAGGGGCTGAGATAGTGACACCTTTGCTTTCTGATGGTTAAGTGTACAAACTTTCTTTCATGCACAAAATTATTTTTAAAATATTTTAAAATATTGTATAAAATTACCTTTCGGTTATGTGTATAAAGTGTATATGAGGCATAAATGAATTTTGTGTCCCATCTCCAAGATATCCATTATGTATGTATATATATGCAAATACAGGTATTCCAGAATCCATAAATCTGAAATCTAAAACACTTCTGGTCTCAAGCATTTTGGATAAGGGAGACTCAACCTGTAATATGAAGGGTATATAGATTTTGAATGTCAGATATTAAAAAATATGAAGTCATTTCAGGGTGAGAATTGTGTGCCATTTATTGGCATGAACTGATTTGATTTTTAAAATTCATTTTTAGGAATTACTCATTTTATGTTCTGGACAACCAAAACCTGCAGCAACTATGGGACTGGAGCCATCATAACCTAACCATCAAAGAGGGGAAGATGTACTTCGCTTTTAATCCCAGGCTCTGTGTTTCCGAGATTTACCGCATGGAGGAGGTTACTGGAACCAAAGATCGACAAAGCAAAGGCGATATAAATCCAAGGAACAATGGAGACAGAGCCTCTTGTACGTAAGGAGTTGAGGGAAGGCATGAAATTAGGGCAGTATAACCTTGAGATAAAAGATGCATATCTTCTTAGAATAAATCATGTACTGTAATAAAAAAGCAGAATAATGAAGAATAATAAATGCATTCAGATGTGGGCTTTTCTTGGTGCATACATCAGTTCAGGCTTCTATGCAGCAACTGTATAAGGTAGACAAATATTCTTTATAAAGCAGATAGAAGAGCTCAGGCTGAGAGAAATAGCTTATCCAATGAATCAGTAGCTTATGATGATTTTGGACACCGACATCCTATTCCAGAGCTCCAAGGGTGCTTTGATGTGACTACAGTACCCATAGGAAGCATCAGATTCCCCCGTAGCAGTTGATGAATCTTGGCAGCTAAAAGATGGCATGTACGAAGCATTTTTTAAAATGGTTCCCCTCCCCCAAATTGTTGTTTACTGAACTGGGGTGCCTTTCAGCCCAAACACAGATGTCACTGGGCCTTGTGTAAAGAAAGGCCTGTGTTTCCATTGAGTAGGTTTGGGGATTGCATTTTCTGGAGGAGTTATAGATGCCTGGCCATGCTGCCAAACTGCCAAGTCCCTTGCCAGGCTTCATTTGTTTCTTTAAAGCCTCCAAAAAAAGAAGGAAAGGGGTTTTTCCTTCTTACTTGCCTTTCCTGTAAAACAGACTTCTCAAGTAAACTAAAGGGGCTTTGAAACACCGGCATTGTGTGGGGCATCTCTTACAAAGAGCGTTGGAAATTTGCAACCTCTTTATAAAAAAACAAAACAGGAAAGCAAGCAAGGAAACAGCTCTCACTTCTCACATTTTACATGCTGTATTTTCAACCCCAAGAACTGAGCCCAAGCTTCCCCTTGCAAACAACAACGGCAGCCCCGTGTGTTTGTTCTGAATAGAATGGCTTTAGAAGATTGGTGAATGAGGGTCCCGTTGATCCTTGGCAGACTTCTTGAAGTTGATACAACCAGATTGTGTCTACTTGATATGGATTAAATATATCCTTTTTGTAGGAAGCAGGTTGGATAGGCATGTGGCTGGTAAGTTATTTTAGAGCTGGTTTGCACATGCCTGCTTTTACGCGGCTTGGGTGTAGGGAGAAAGCACACTATACTGTCATGGAAAGTGGTGTTGCTTTGTCCCACCTTAAACACCAGCCTCACCTTCTTGAATTGAGCTGAAGCCACCTACATCAGGAGAAAGCAAAGCCCATGGTCCTCAGAAATAACCTGGTTCTGCCAAGAAACAGAATGATCCAGCTGACTTGAGAGTGTGAGCTGAATGTAAATATGTGCTGTCATTGTGCCTACACACTTATATTGCTTTCATACCATTTTAACTATCAGGGTTCCATCTCATCCTGGCTTTGTCTCTTGGTGAGTTAGTTCAAATCCTTTGCTAAAGACTTCTTGTACCTATCTAGAAAATATCATAAGCATCTCACCAAACTACAGATGCCAGTATACTGTAGGATGTAGCCACAGTAGTTAAACTAGCATGGTCCGTTTTACATTGGCAAAAAGAGGTGTGTTGAAGGCTGCTTGAAAACCCAGCCTTTAGATGAGAAAAAGGGAAAGTGTGCCATGAAAACACTATTTTGGAGTTTTAAGGGAGAAGAAGTGCTTTAAAAAGGAGCTGGCCCATTTTACATTGGCAAAAAGAGGTGTGTTGAAGGCTGCTTGAAAACCCAGCCTTTAGATGAGAAAAAGGGAAAGTGTGCCATGAAAACACTATTTTGGAGTTTTAAGGGAGAAGAAGTGCCTTTAAAAAGTAGTTTGATTTCCCCACTACTTTTTTAAAAAGGGTGCAGCATTGCTGGCCCATTTTACACGGGCAAAAAAAGGCGCTTTTAGGGCTAAAAAGCCCGCATTTAGGGTTAGGGAGGGCGTAGCCTTTACACCTTCCCTAAGCCTAAAACACATGGACGCCGCCATTTAAAGATGGCGGCGTCTACACGGTGGCGCCGTACAAGCGTCATCACGTGCACAGCGTTTTGACGCGCTGCGCACGTTTTGACGCTCTGGTGGCGCGGGAGGGCGCCAATCGCGCCCTTCCCGCGCCGCAAAAAAAGAGCTCGATCCCGGAGCTCTTTTTTGCGGCGGGTCGTTGCGGCGGGATGAGGCCTCTGGGGCTGCCCGTGTGGCAGCCTAGGCCTCATCTCGCCGCTAGAAGGGGCGAGTTTGGACCGCCCCTTTTAGCCAATGTAAAAAGCACCCCTATTGCATCTAAAGGCTAAGGTGTAGTTGAACGGTTAAATGGGGCTCTGTATCTTTAAAGCGCCCATTTAAAGGCAGCGATACAAGTGCGGAGGGAGGGAAGGTGCCAAGACAAGAAGAGACCTTCAGAGCCCGGCCAGAGTGCGCCTGCACCTTCTTTCACCTCCTCCCTTTGGTTGAGAGAGTGTGACTTCTAGGGAGACAGCAGGGCACTGGAGGCGATCAGCCAGACCAGGGCAAGCTGGCAAGAGGAGGAGGAGAAGGGGAGGGACCTGGAGCACCTCCGCTGCCCTGCCTCCCTGCAAGTCACACTCTCTCAGCCGAAGGGGGGAGGAGAAGGCAGGCCCAGGCACACTCTGGCCAGGCTCCAGGGCTCTCTCCTGGCTGCCTTCCTCCTCCCTTTGGCTGAGAGAGTGTGACTTGCAGGGAAGCAGGGCAGCAGAGGTGCTCCAGGTCCCTCTCCACCTCCTCCTGTTTCCAGCTTTCCCTGGCCCAGCATCAGGAGGACCTGGAGCACCACCGCTGCCCTTCCTCCCTGTAAGTCACACTCTCTCAGCCAAAGGGAGGAGGAAGGCAGCGGGGAGGGAGGGAGGGAGGGAGGGAAGGAGCCAGGAAGAGACCCCCAGAGCCTGGCCAAAGCACGCCTGGCCCTCCTGCTTCCTCTTCAAAAAGAAGGCTGGAAAAGTAGGACGTGTCCTGGCAAAGGAGGATGTGCCTGGTCAACTTGGAAAAGGGGGGTCTCTTGTCAAGAATGGAGGACATATGGGAATCCCTCCTGGACAGAGGGCTGAAACCTCAAGACAACTCAATATAATGCTCTGACAGAACACAGACTACAACTCCCATGAGCCTTTGCTACCATTTCCCAAGATGCCTTAATTTGCAACAGAAAGCCGACCAGTATGTTCACATGTGATGAATTCTTTCGTATTGACTCTGCATTTTCTTTTTGTGTAGATGCTCTCTTGTTTTGTGTGTGATGAGCTTGTGCGTAATCATGTGCATTTCCGAACTGACCTCACTTTCTCCCTCTTTCGGAATGGTCCTGTACTCCCCCATGTGATAAGCTCCGACTGTATGGTGTACCTGCGCAATTGCGCAATTCGCAGCCAGCAAGGGAAAAAAATGTTTAAAGCGCGGCTAAAAGCCACGTTCCTTGCCGCCCATGTAGCTGCTCCGCCTGTGTTTGTAGCATTTTGACAGCTTCCCATATAGTTGCTGAGCCACAGAAAAAACCTCAGTCTAGCTGCCCTGTACTTTTTAAATGCACACCTGGGGCTTGCTGTCTAGCTGCTAAGCATTAAGGAAAGTGCAACTTCAAGTCACACTTTCTTGCCAATGTAAAAAGCCCCCATGAATGCTATGTATGATTATATAGTGCAGGACTGCACAACATACAGCCAGCAGGCCACTTGTGACCCACCAAAGGATTTCCAGTGGCCCGTGCAGAGATGGAATTACTTCTGGTGTGATGGTTTGCTAATGGCCAGCCAACTTCTCTCATAAGGTTCCCCAAGCCTCCTCCGCAGTCTAGCTTTCTCCCAAGTAAAGGGCCAGCCAACAGAGGAGGAGGAAGAGCATTCAGTCTTCAAGGCTCCTCCACTGCTTGGGTTTCTCCCAAGAAGAGGGCTGGGCAGAGAGGAGGAGGATGGAATTTATAGTAATAATAATAATAATTCATAATAATTAGTAATTAATTAAAATGTATCTGTGGCCTGAAGAAGTTTAATCTGTTTTAATTTGGGCCCCTACCTAAGGCCAAGCGGTATAGGTCTGGTGTAGCAGAAATGTGCCACAGCTGGACACAGTTTAGAAAACACAACAATGGGGCTAAACAGACAGGCAAAAAGAGTTGCTTTCAGGCTGGCTTGAAGGCGTGGCGTTTAGATGGCAGATGCCTTGAAGTCAGCAGAAAAGTGCTCTTATGCAGAGAAAAGCCGTTTCAAAAAGGCAGCTTCAAGACACTTTTTGCTGCCCATCTGTTTCGCCCCAATATAATTATAATTAAACTAGAATTGAATGAAACTCACCCTTGTGTTTATGTTTCTGAGGAACCTCATGTAACATATTGTTCTGTTGGGCAGGTGAAAGCCATATTCTGAAATTTATTTCCAACACTACAATGAAGAATCGGATCATGCTCACATGGGAACAATATCGCCCAAAGGACTATAGAGATCTGATTAGCTTCACTGTTTATTATAAAGAAGCGTGAGTATTTGCATTCAGATGTGTGTCCATTGATATTATAGGCAAAGCTTGTGAGAGGGCAATAAGCTGTGAAAAGGAGCTATTGGCTGAGCAGAGAGCAGACAAATTAATTTTATATCCAGACTTTCTCCCAAAGATTGGAATTCAAGGCTGAGATACCTTTCCACTTTAGCTACCTTTGTTCCAACATTCATTGGTTAAATTTCGACTGATGCTTCAGGCTTGCACATTCTCCTACTTCCTCTTCTGTAGTACAAGTGTGAGGAGGAAACACTTGCCTTAACAGAAAATGTGTACCAGAGGTAGAAATAGTATGGAAAGAATAGGGATAAGTTCCTGCGTCACGAAAAGGAGAACAGTTGGATGTGTTTCAACAAACTTTTAATTCAAAACTAGCAATATTCCTGTGTGAAATGAAACAACCAGGTAAGCAAAGACATTTGAACCTTGATGTGAAGGCTTCCTCAAAAATAGATCCAGGGATTTTTCCTCTTCTTTTTACACCCCCTACTTTCTAACAGTTTCCACAAATTGATGTTTTCTAACATGCTTGAGAGTAGGTGGCGAGGCAGTCTAATCTGCTTTCCCTTTTTTCTCTGTTTTGCTGTTCGCACATGCTCAGTCTGGGATTCTGGCAGTAGATGGTGCTTACCTTGCTTGTTATAAGTAGACCCACGCAGCTGCAGTATGCGTGGGTAGGCCAGAATCTCATTCTTTTCCAGCTCAAGCTATATTGTGTTGTTTGCTACAGACACACAGCTGCAACCTGGCATTGAAAGTTTGCATTTTGCCAGCTCTCCTTTACTGTCCTGCCAATGCTTCTGCTGCTAAAAATGTCTAGCTAGACACAGGGCAAGGAAGAGGGAGCTGAAGGTGTTAAAAGACTTTGTGAAAAGGAGTGTCTTTGTCAGAAGCATTTGTTAACTGTTAGTCTGGAAAATCAGTATCTTGTACTGCCAGCCCTCTGTATCCATGGATTTTTTATCCAAGGATTCAAGCATCCATGGCTTTTTAAAAATATATAAATTTCAAATAGCAAACCTTGATTTTGCCATTTTATGTAAGGGGCACCACTTTGCTATGCCATTGTATTTAATGGGACTTGAGCATCCACAGATTTTGTTATCCACAGAAGGTCCTGGAACCAAACCCCAGTGGATACCAAGGGCCCACTGTATCACCTTTGAAACTAATTGCAAGAAAGATACAGGTAGACTGAGCTTTCCTCGACTGGAGTCTACTTAGAGGCTCATCTACATCTTTCTGCTCCTTTATGTCAGACTTATTTTTGGCCATACTTTCCCTGGAGACAGTCTCTGTTGCCAGTGGAAGATGGCAGAGTTACTAGAAAGCTTCTTACGGAAGCAAAAAAGGATCACATCAGCTATAACTCCAGCAAGGAGTGTGGCGGGATGGGACATGATGTGAGTTGACAGGCCAAGAGGCTCGGTTGCTAAAGGAACTGGGAAAAAGTCAACAGGCAACTCAGAGAGTAATATGGATGATGGCATCAGTGGGTAGAAAGAATGGAGGAGATCATCTCATGGGCCTTTGGATAGGAAATAAGAGAACCAAAAAGTGGCTGGGTATAGAGTTCTCAGAATCAAGGTCTGGAGACATGGAAAGGACTCCCATAAACAGGAAATATGACCATTGTGGTTTGTGATTTGGCAGAATCCTCAGGTGTGTATGTGTGCTTGTATATACAGACACACATAGATACCATACAAAACTCAATACAAAATGCGTAGGCTACGCACACAGAACAAGCAACGGTTGGAAATTGCCAGGTGCTGCTTTTGTATCTTACCTGCTATGAATTTAGGGGCAGACTGGGATATGCTGTGTAGCAATTAATGTAAGTGAATGGTTATCACACAGGTGGTAGGTATGATAACAAAATAGAGGAGACAGGCATGGACCGAAACATACAAGGTCATTTGGCTGCGAAGAAGCCAGAGGAAAGAACAAAGGGGCATATGCGATAGGAGAGAACCAGAGTTGTTTTGAGTATGTAACAAATGAAAAACCAGCTTACCAAGATTTTTGAAATTATGTGTGTTTAATTAAGCAATGTCAATGCTTTCTATTTAGTTCTGACATTGAATGTCTCTAGAGTGGGCCTATGGTTACTGAATAAAGGTTTGCTGAGTTTTAACTACTGAAGCCTGGATTTCTGAACTTGGTTAGCTCCTGGATTTGACAGAAATGTACTAAACAGTATAGGTAATTTGCAGTTGCTTAAAGCTATGCAGAAAACGGACAGTAATGTGTGATTATACAGTGTTTAGCCACAAAGAAAGATAAATGAACACACTAAATAATATCCAGAGGCTTAAGTACACAAAAGCTTGACCGAAATTCTGGTAATAACTACTTTTCACAGACTTTTCTCGGTTTCATAACTTTGTGAATTGAGTCATCTTGGCTCCAGACGGAAACCTAGGAGGCACTTGTAACCACACTATATCTTATTATTTTGTTTCCTGAAACTTACCTGCAGTTAATTTGAAATTGCTTGGAATCTAGCAGCTCTGATCTCATACAGGTTTTTTTGCTTGAATATAACCCCAAGGGAGCCATGCAGATCTCCAAAAATAGGTTGGGGTGAGAGGAAACTACATTCTCAGAGCTTGGCAAATTACTTTTAGTAATTATTTATCTTTATAGTGCCACGTCTTTTAAAAGTGGGTGGGTATTTTTCTGTTTAATTTTTTTTTTTAAGTAGGACTTCATGGACTAATTTCTTTGAGTTACTTTAAAAAATATATCAGGATTTTGTTTATTCAGTAACACAGGACACTCCATAAGCTAGGACTTTGACCCATGTTATATTCCTCCTGCACTATTTGAAGTGAAAATCACACCTCCATGAATATAATATTAGCTTAAGAAGTTGTAGTTAGGTTGCAAAGGGAGTAAAGTTATCCCTAAAGCCAAGAGGAGTAGTTGACCATATGAATAGTGGAGGGCGTTTTTGAAATGTTGTATGATACTGGCTGGGAACCAGAAAAGGGATGTGATTAAAATGGGCATTAGAGCCTTCGTGAGGCTGGATGTTAACTGGTTTTATATTGTGTGATGTGTGAGGAAACCATTTCTCCATTCAATCCAGTGTCAGTGGACTGGAGTTTGTGGACTATCCCAATTCTATTGTTACTCTCTCCACCCTCCCTTTAAAGTTGTTTTCATTGATGGACTGCTGTTTTGGGGTCCAAGATGGAATGTCCAGGAAAAGTGAAGTGTTCTGCAACTGGTTTTTGCATGTTCCCATTCCCAATGTCCAGTTTATGCCCATTTATCCTTTGGTATAGACCAGTGATTCCCAAACTTTGGTCCTCCAGTTTGATCTGGACTTCAGCTCCCCAGATTCCTGGTTTTTGGCCAAGGACTAAAGTTTGGGAATCACTGATATAGGGACTGCCCTGTTTGCCCAATATAGAGTACTGAAGGGCATTGTTGACCCATTCTATGAAAGGTTATGCTGAAACCATCTTTCTCCCTTTTAGTTTCAAATGTGCTGCAAGTTCACTTTGCTTAACGAAAAGTAGTTATTCCTTTGTAGTTGACGGGAAAGAAATAAATTAGAAGTAATTCATTATTTACAACTCATATTTTTTCAGCCTTCGCAAATTTTGCATGCTAATTGTCCAGTTAGTTGAGTGCAGTCTGTTGATAGATGACTTCTTGCCAAAAACAGAATAGGGAGGACTTTTTTTTATTGCTGTACCTCTGCTTTGATCAGGACTAGCCGAATAACGAACTGCCTGTACTTTTCTTTTTAAAAATGCAATAATCTTCATTTTAATAGGAAGGCAAAATGAGCATGGACTGCCATCCCTTTTTAGAGATCCCTTGTCATCATAGCAACTGCCTGGGTTTCATCCCCTGATTTTTCCCCCTCTCTTTCTTTTTAATAGAACTTGAAAAGCAAAAACTTTTTTCAAGCACTGGGACTTTCTGCCTTTATCCTTCTGTAAAAATGAAAGTTTTATTATTATGAGTTTCATTGGGCAGAAGCCTGCAGGAGAGTTCCCCCCTGTTAAAATTTTAAGAGCAATTTTGGTAGAAGGAAAAGTTACAGCCTCTTCATTTGCCCATTACAGACCCTTTAAGAATGTGACCGAATATGACGGACAGGATGCCTGCGGTTCTAACAGCTGGAACATGGTGGATGTGGATCTGCCTCCCAACAAAGAAGACAATCCAGGGATTTTGCTGCAGCCGTTGAAACCCTGGACTCAGTATGCCATTTATGTCAAAGCCGTCACGCTTACCATGATGGAGAACAACCATGCCCATGGAGCAAAGAGTGAGATAATCTACATCCGAACAAAAGCTTCAGGTAACATATATGTCTGTTAGTATGTGTACATGTATCACTGTGGTGCTTGGTCAGTATAAATGGTTTTGTTGCCTTATTTAGGTAACATTGATTTGGCAAAGGGGGCTGGGAAGACACATCTGTGTTGTCTTCATATTAATTTAAACTTGCAATAAATCTTAAATCCTTAAGTAGGGTAGAATCATAGAATACATTGCTAATGCAAGAATCTGTTTAGGCTACAGAAACAAATGTCAAGATGCTAGTCAGATTTCTTCATAGCAAGTCCCAGTTGGGATTCAGTAAATGGGTAGAGAAGCAAAGGTCTTAGTAATCTGTAGCCATGTGTTGGTTTCCTATGAAATAACTGGTGTTGCTGGTTACTTGCAGTGTCTTATCCAAGCTTTGTATAATTGAGACATTTAGGATTTTAAATATGAAATGTAGCACAGTTCTGTTTTGAGGGCACAAACAGAGCCTTCAGAAATTTCAACTCTTTAACATGGGAGATCTACCTATAATCCCTTTGCTCCCAAGGCGAGCAATACTACTGCAATGGAGACATTGTTCATGTGAAGGCTGTCCTTATGAGCAAGAATCCTGGAAAAATAGAGACCTTGCTTGCATGGAGAAACTTTGAATCTTCAGACAGGTTGCTTTCCACGGAAAGCAACAGCAGAGGAGGCTAGGCACTCTGTGCTCCTGTGTAGAAGAAAGTGTAATGAGCGACCCCAGAACTTGTCTTCTCTCCAGTTCATAAATTCATGCCGATTGTTGGGTGTCCTTTTCTTGAATACTTGAATTACCCCCAGTGGAATGATCTGTGTTGTGATTTGACGGGTGATCGCTAGTTCAGGAATTCAGTTCGCTGCTTGGTGCTGCCGTCGGTGTGACATAAAAACCTGGTTCTCAAGTTTCTGTGGTGGTTCTCATGTTCTTGATGGGATGGAAGAGGATTTGATAACAATTGACAGCCCCGATCAGAACAATAAATAGTGTGCTAGCAAGCTGGTTGTGGAAGACATGAATCTGACAGTGGGGTAGGGTGCAGATTCTGTTTGCACCATCCTTGGGGGTGAGATTGGTGCAGAGGCAGACAAACAAGGACACATCACAGCTGCACTATGCATGCAATTTTCCCGTGGTAAGGCATTCCAGTGGCCATGCAGTTGTTCCTTACTCCCAATGTTTTACACTTCTGTACTTTGAACTATGTTGTTTGTTTGTTTTTGCCATACCAGGAACCTCTGTCAGACTGCTGATGGGTTTAACAGTGTACGATTTACTCCACATTGCCCTGCCAGAACTTAATTGCATCCAATATAGGCAATTGTGTAGAGAGGTGGTAATTGTCTGATTAATCAAACACAGAATAAATACCCAACAGCATTTAATCATCTTAACAAAATCTCTCTAATTGAGAGTGGGAATGGTATCTGATTTGGTGACAGGGTTATGGATGTTCTTCCGAATGGATTGATCCTGGTGTGCTGCACACGAGGCTGTGTGACATTTACAAGCATATAGTTTTGGAGGCAAAAGCACAACTTGCATCCCCACTTCTGTTTCAGATAGCACATGTGATAATTTAGGGTTTTAAATGGATTTTTACTCATCACTAGTAGCCACTATACTGCCGGTTTGCAGAATCAAGGGCCAGAATATGGTAGCATTTTGTATATTAACCATGGAATGTACATAATGTGAATCAAAGTTACCTTGGCTTGACTTATTTAATGACTCCTTTGACATTAATGACTCTTCTGTCATTAATGCAATGGGTTTACTGTGGAATAACTACTTAACTTTCCCAGTGTTGTGTTGCTTTAAAGCAAGGAAGCTTTGATTTTCCAGCTCTTGGATCTCAACTCCCATCGTCTTTGGCCATTGACCATATTTGATGGAGTTGATAAAGCCATCACAGGTGGTTACATCATCTGTTCTTTAGATAATGCTGTATTTTAAGATTAGCGTATGACACAAAGTTCTTCTCAGGGAAGCGTGTAGCTTTCATTTTTGTAAATAACACAGTGATTTTGTGGCTGGGCTTCAGTAGATAGTAACGTTTGAGGAGACAAACTTATAAAGTCCTCTCTTTATTTACTTGTCCTCCCTTCCCAGTGCCATCCATTCCTCTGGACGCCATATCGGTTTCCAACTCTTCATCTCAGCTGATTGTGAAGTGGAACCCTCCCACCTACCCGAATGGCAACCTGTCATACTACATTGTACGTTGGCAACAGCAGCCCCAGGACAGTTATCTTTATAGGCACAACTACTGCTCCAAAGGTGAGTTGGAACACAAGTTTGCATGCATCAGCCAGCTGCGTATGAGTCCTCAAGGTTTGGTGTGCCCACACTCAATACAATGGTAAAGAAAACTGTACCGCTTCATCTTGCAGTGCATGGATATGGCATTGATGTGTACTCTCAAAATACCATATCACCTTAAAGAAAGATATTTGAATGCAATGGGATTGACAAAACTCAGTCCTGGGGTTGCGTGTCTGTCGTCCCTCAGACGTCGGAGATCTTCTGCTAGTCAGTGCATACTGTTCTCAGCTAGATAGAGCAACCACAGTTTCCAGTGCTCCAAAATGTTTAATTTTTTCCAAAGCTATAAAGCAGATGAGTACATCTCTCCAGATGTTGGTGGACTTCAGCTTGCAGCGTTCCTCTCTGTTGGCTGTGACAACTAGTGTTGATGGGAGCTGTAGTCCAGCAACATCTGGAAACTCGCACTTTGAGGACCACTGTTGAAAAAGAAAAAGTATTCCTGCCTTTACTCCCTTACCTAAGCTATTCTTCATGTGGCTTTTGCTACTTTATGATCTTGAGGAGCAGCAAAACTTTGCACTGCCTGAATTCAGAGCCTTTTTAGCACGGTTGTCATAGTGGTAATTTCTGTGCTGCTTTACCAGCAACTCTCTCCTTATTTCTCCCCAAGATAAAGTCCCAATTCGAAGATATGCCGATGGCACCATTGACAATGAGGAAGCAACTGAGCCCACCAAACCAGAAGGTTCTGGAGGAGAGAAAGGATCTTGTTGTGCCTGTCCAAAGACTGAGGCAGAGAAGCAAGCTGAGAAGGAGGAGGCCGAGTACCGGAAAGTCTTTGAGAATTTCCTCCATAATGCCATATTCTTGCCCAGGTGAGAGGGTCCATTTCTGGCAGCTCTTTTGCAGGCAGTGAGGTGGATTCAACGCTGTGATGATCACCTCCTAGGTTTAAAAACCCAGCTTTTCAAAATTTACCATATCTGTATAGTATCCCTCACCACGATCCATTTTGTGGTATTTACCTGTTCATGTATTATTTGTTCCAGTTCTGTTCCACTTTTCCTCCAGTGAGCTTAAGGCTGCATACATGGCTCTCTCACCTAGTGAATTTAATTGCTTGGTGGAGACTAATACCTGTGTCTCCAAAGCCCCAATGCAAAACGTGAGCTCCTACATCATGCTAGCATCACACTGTGGTGACAGGAATACCATATAAGAACTGTATGACACCCATTTTAGAGGAATTGCACAGGATGCAAAACCTACTTCCAGCTGAATTTAAGGTGTTGCTGGTGACATTTGAAGCCATATGTGGCCTGGAAGTTTGAAAGTTGTAGTAATGTCTTTCCCTGCCTGACCATTCATTATATCTTCCTACCTGACCATTCAGTTCTGTTGGAGAGATCTGTCCGTCTCTCTTTTAGCATGTCTTCCTCCTATCAGGAGAATCAAAGCAGCTTACAAATATTTAAAACAAAGTCCATCTAAATTTAAACTTATCTTACAAAAGTTAAAAAGGAAGCAAACAAACAATTCCATTTAATAGTTTTTTTTTTGTGGATTTTGAGAGAAGACGCCAGCCACAGATGCTGGCGAAACGTCAGGAATAAACTCTACTAGAGCATGGCCACATAGTCTAAAAAGCCCACAAAAAACTATGGATGCCAGCCATGAAAGCCTTGGACTTCACAATTCCATTTAAATGCATCTGAGGAAGTAGAGTGAAGTCTATGAAAGCTCATGCTGCCAACATCTTTCTTTCAGTGAGTCTCAAAGGTGCTACACGAACTCTCTAGAGACTGATTCTACAGACTAACACAGCTGTATCTTGGAATTCGATTTAAAAAACATATTCCTGACATTTTTGCAGCTGTGTTAAACAAAGTTAAAACAATTTAAAACATAATTGTCAAGAAGATAAAAGCACAGTGCATTGCGGAGTCGAAGGCTTTCATGGCCGGCATCCATAGTTGTTTGTGGAGCTTTCGGGCTATGTGGCCATTTTCTAGAAGAGTTCCTTTCTGACGTTTCGCCAGCATCTGTGGCTGGCATCTTCAGAAAGCATCTGTGGCCTGAAGATGCCAGCCACAGATGCTGGCGAAACGTTAGAAAGGAACTCTTCCAGAACATGGCCACATAGCCTGAAAGCTCCACAAAAAACTACAGCACACTGCATTCAGAATGCCCCCCTGCCACCAAAAGCCTGCCTAAATAATAATAATAATAATAATAAAATTTATTTCTATACCGCCCTTCCCATGATCAGGGCGGTGTACAACAAATATAGACAATAAAAACATCATAAAACAGCATCAATTAAAATCATCCATATACAATAAAAACAATATCCCGCAGGGCTATAACAACAATACAATACAGTACCAACAATATAATACAATAGCAGCTTATATAATGAACGGCCAGTTCAGAAGTATGCCTGCCGAAATAAGTGAGACTTCAGGTCCTTCTTGAATTGGGAGAGAGAGGGGGACAGGCGGAGCTCGGTGGGCAATGAGTTCCAGAGGCTAGGGGCAGAGATGGAAAACGTCCTCTTCATTGTATTCACTAATCTAGCCTCTGGAACTCTCAGTAGTTGCTGCCCGGTAGACCTAAGTGTGCGGGGCGGATTATGTGGGGAGAGACGGTCCTTCAGGTATCCTGGGCCCAAGCCATATAGGGCTTTATAGGTAATAACCAGCACTTTGTACTGAGCCCGGAAGCGAATCGGCAGCCAATGAAGGTCTTTCAGTATAGGTGTTATATGGGAGGCCCTGGGAGCACCAGTGACCACCCGTGCCGCCATATTTTGCACTAATTGTAGCTTCCGAGTGTGATACAAAGGCTGCCCCATGTAGAGCGCGTTGCAGAAATCCAACCGAGAGGTTACCAGGGCATGTACTACAGTTTCAAGGTCCCTCCGGTCCAAGTAGGGACGCAGCTGGCGTATCAGCCGAAGCTGATGACAGGTGCTCCTGACTGTCGCATCCACCTGAGAAGTCAAGTGGAGCGACGAGTCAAGGAGCACCCCCAAGCTGCGTACGGTGTCCTTAACGGGAAGCGTAACCCCGTCCAGGACAGGTGGAGCCACCTCCATACCCGGACCGGGGGAACCTATCACGAGTACTTCCGTTTTCTCTGGATTCAGGCTGAGTCTGTTTTCCCTCATCCAGTCCATTACCGATTCCAGACAGGCCACGAGGGGAGCGACGCCATCCCTGGTCACTGCATCAGTCGGAGACATAGAGAAGACTATTTGGGTGTCATCAGCGTACTGATAACCCCGCGCCCCATGCCTCCGGATGATCTCTCCCAGCGGTTTCATGTAAATGTTAAAAAGCATGGGGGACAGAATGGCTCCTTGAGGGACCCCAGAAGTGAGGGCCCTCTTATCGGAGCACACGTCCCCCAGCTGCACCATCTGGAACCTCCCAGAGAGGTAGGACCGAAACCACTGGAGCGCAGTGCCTCCGATCCCCACCTCTACCAGGCGCTCCAGAAGGATACCATGGTCTATGGTATCGAAAGCCGCTGAGATGTCCAAAAGCACCAACAGGGACACGCTACCCCTGTCGATGCCCAGACGGAGATCATCGACCAGGGCGACCATGGCAGTCTCAACCCCGTAGCCCGCCTGAAAACCGGTTTGAAATGGATCTAGAAAATCCGTTTCATCCAAGATCGATTGAAGTTGGAATGCAACCGCCCTCTCGATCACCTTTCCCAAAAATGGCAGTAGCGAAACTGGCCGATAATTATTATGAATCAGGGGGTCGAGGGAGGGCTTTTTTAATATAGGTTTTATCATGGCCAATTTAAGGATGGTAGGGAACTGCCCTTCCCTCAAAGATGAATTAATGATCCGGCGCAACAATGATGTTACAGCCGGCCCCCCCTGTGCCACTAGCCACGAGGGGCAGGGATCGAGAGAGCAGGTTGTCTTCCTAACACTTCTAAGGATCTTGTCCACATCCTCGGTACTGACAGACTCAAACTGATCCAGTACAACCGAGTCCACGGAAGCTCTGGATGCCTCTATTCTGGTTTCTGTTCCAACCCTGGCGTCGAGACCTTCGTTTATCCGAGAGATTTTATCCGCGAAGAAGTTGTTAAATTGGTCACAGCAGGCCTTAGAAGGTTCCAGGATCTGGTTCGGGGCAGGGGGGAGCTGAGTTAGCTCCCTCACTACCCTGAAAAACTCTGCTGGACGCGACTCCGCGGACGCGACACGAGCAGCATAGAACGAATTCTTAGCTGCCTGTATCGCCTCTCCATAGTCCTCTAAGAGGAGGTCTAGGAGAGCCTTGTCGGATAGACGCTGGTGTTTCCGCCAGACGTGCTCTAGCCGTCGCAGGACCCGCTTCCTGGCCCGGAGATCTTCTGTATACCAGGGCTTCTTTTTGGAAGCAGGCCTGAGAGGGCGCTTGGGAGCGATGCTGTGTATAGCCCTGGAGAGATCTGTATCCCAGATGTTAACTAGGGCATCAACAGTGTCGCCGTCACTTCCAACCATATACCCCTCTAGGGCTTCTTGGAACCTGTCAGGTTCCATCAGCCTTCGAGGGTGGACCATTCTAATAGGTCCGCCACCCCCGGGGGGGATTTGGGTTGATGCCTTGATGCTTGCCTCGACCAGGAAATGATCCGTCCATGACAGGACAGAGATGTTGGTAATCTCCGCCCACGGATTTTCCATGTCCGTACAGAAGACCATATCAAGTGTATTTCCCGCAGAATGCGTTGGACCCATAACTAGCTGAGACAGGCCCATGGCTGTCATGGTATCCATGAATTCCCGAGCTGCACCGGATGGAAACTTGTTGGCCGCGTAGGGGATGTTGAAGTCACCCAGGACTAGAAGCCTGGGAGACTCCAGCACCAGCTCCGAGACCAACTGTGTCAGCTCGTTAAGGGAATCTGTTAGCGCACGGGGTGGCCGGTAGACCAACAGAATCCCTAGACTGTCTCTTGCCTTCAGGGTCAGGTAAATACACTCGATATAGGTAGTCTGACGGAGATGGTTCCTGGTTAGAGACAAGGTGTTTTTATGCACCAAGGCAACACCCCCCCCCGCCCACCTAACCTGTTCTGGTCCTTCACCGAGTACCCGGAAGGGAGGACCTGAGCCCACACAGCATCCCCTTCAGGCCCAAGCCAGGTCTCGGTTATGCATGCCAGATCACAGTTGTTATCCTCTATCAGGTCTTGAAGAATGTGGGTCTTATTCTTGATGGACCTGGCATTGCACAGGAGCAGAGACAGGGTTTGTGGTACGGCTGGAGTGACCCTCAGGTCCCTTTGGTTAGGAGTAGGACTGGAAGGGGAGATAGATACTAAACATTGATCTCGCCTTCCCCTGTAACGCTGGTCCTTACTCCTACCGCCATATCTCCCCTTGCCCCACACTACTTGTATAGGAGCTCCGCTCATATCAGGGAGAGAACTCTCTGCCTCCCCAACCCACCCTCTTCTCAGATCCAACACCACTTGCCCTGAGACTCCGTGAGGTGGGCAGATGTGGAGATGCCTCTCTCACTGGCATTCCCATTTCTAGCCAAGTTCTCTCACAGCCAAAATTGCTAAGGTTAACTGGCGTTGAAAATAGGGGCCACTCTCACTGGCACCCCTCTCCCTCGCCAGTCCTCCATAAGCTATTAATGGACCATATTGTTCGGTAGTCAGGGAGTATCAGTGATCCGGTGTTAAGATAGGCACTGCTCTCACCAGTGCCCTTCCCTCTCACCGAACCCTCGGTATTGGAACCTGAGTTCACATTTACACAGGAGTTGGAGGCGAGAATGCGCTTACTGCCGCCGCTGCTGCTGAGGTGGTGGGTGGGTGCCTTTTGAGGGCCCCAGGAGCGTCCAGGAGCGTCCCTGCTGCTGCAGCTGCTGGCACTGGCGAGGAGGTGGAGTTGGGGGCGTGGCCAAGAGCCCCGTGCACTCGCTGCCGACACAAAAGATCTTGTGTGAAGTCAAAGGCTTTCATGGCCGGCATCCATAGTATTTTGTGGGTTTTTCAGGCCATGTGGCCATGTTCTAGAAAAGTTGCCAGCAGCTGCGGCTGGCATCTTTCTCTGAAGATGCCAGCCACAGTTGCTGGCAAAACGTCAGGAATAAACTCTTCTAGAACATGGCCACATAGTCCGAAAAACCCACAAAAAACTATTAAAAGGTGTCAGCAGAACAAGAGCAGAGAGGAGGCTAACTGAAATTTCTGCAGAGAGGAGTTTCATAACCTGGGAGCAGGAGAAGGCTTGCTCCCGCATCCTCACTAGATATGCCTGTGATGGTGGTTGGGACTGAAAGAAAGACCTCCCTGAGAAACATGGGAGAGAGTCTCCTCTGCTGTGATGATCCAGGTGAAGGCATATCATCCCCTTGGAGGCATGATGCTGGCCTCATTTTCCACACCGAGCAAAAACATGTCTCTTTACCAAAGCCTTCAAGGTCCATGGAACTTGGCTTGAGTTTGTATAAACTGTTTTACATCACTTCATATGTCTTAGACGGTTTAAATTGTTTTAAATTGCTTTTCTGTCTGGCCTAGGATCTTAGGATAATAGGTTGGAAAATAAACACCTTTTCCAAAATGACTTAAAATGGGTATGTTAAAAAACACGCGCGTATTATTAACAAGCAGCAGATTAAATGTAAAACAAACAAGCCTTAAAATGCCTATGCAAAACCAAAACGTCTTATAACCTGGCGTGCCTGAAAGAGTGTGCTCATTTCCTGTGGGCTTCTTTTTGAAGGCTTTAACTGTAAGCATTGGAACTGGACATTGGACTTGGACTTTGGAAGAGAATATTTTGCTCTTCAAATTATGAGAAAATTTTTTTACAAGGGAATCCAGTAGCACCTTTGAGACTAAATGAGAAAAAGACATTTCTAGTATAAATGCTGGACTAAAGCCCTTTAAAAGTCTTTTTCTCAGTCTCAAAGGTGCTACAGGAGTCCCTTACATATTTATATGCCAAAACAGACAAACTCTGCTGTGTTTTGAAATTAGCAAAATATGGTAGAGATGAAGACTGTGCCAAACGTTTGCTTCTTAGTGTGCTAAGGATCTTCTGCTGGTCCTCTTTCCTTTGCTAGGCATATTTGCTAGGACCTTTTGGGCCACTTTGGTCTTTGGAGAGTTGGGGGGTGATTGAAACCATGCTTCATCTCCAAATCTTTCAGTTGAGCATTCCCTTAGATTTCTGCATGGTGTTTTTTCCCAAAATAGTTTTAACAGATGCCTAAGTAACAAACAATGTGCTGGACTTTGGAAATATGGAATCCTTGTTTTGTAATCTGGTGAAGCATTAGGACATTTTGGCTGAGAATTCTTAACTGCCTCTCCCTGAAGTCTAATCCCGGGATTCCTTATGATGGAACCATGACAATTAAAGTGGAATCATAGCCCTATAATTCTGCAGTAGGATGGAAAACCTGTTAGTTCTGCTTACCAAACCCCAGGCCTTGAAATCAACATTATGGATCTCCTGTGTAGGACCATTTGTAAAGTGAATTCTTCTGTTGATACGAAGCTCTCCATTTTTCCTATCCACTCTGGTAGGATTGACAAGTATCCCTTTTTATAGGATACTTCCCAAAGTTTGGCCCTCTCAATGTTTTGTATTTCAGCTCCCAGAATTCCTGACTGTTGGCCAAACTGCCTAGAGTTTCTGGGAGTTGAGGTACATGTAAAATATCAGGAGGATCAAAGTTTGGGAACTACTTTTATAAGGGTAGAGTTCAAAGATATAGCCCTGTTAGTCTGTAGAATCAGTAACTATTCCCAATACCTTTGTTCACAAAAGACATTGTTAAAACTGGACTTATCACTTCATTTCCATACATGTAGGATTTTGAATTTGAAGTGACACCTTCACATATCGATGGCATATATATGTCCATCCCCAGCTTCCACTCCACCAAATGCATCTGAGGAAGTAGACTTTCGTCTACGAAAGCACGTGTTGGCAACTGCTTTCTTTCCGTTATTCTCTAAGGTGCTACAAGATCTCATAACAGGGCTGTCCCCTCTTTCAGGATTGGAATTTTTTTCCTTTTATATAGATGATGATGATGATGTTGATCAAAGTTTATTTATACCGTGCCATAAGTTTTACACGGTGCTTTATATAATCCTCCAAACAAGATAAAACCTGTCCATGGCATGCCATCTAAAATCACAAAGCATGAATTTTTAAAAACAAACAATAGGCTGAACACGATGCCAAAAAGTCCTGTATTTTTTGGAGCTCTTCATAAAGACATAAATGTGTGTATCATGTGATTTATGAAGGTGGACACCATGTAAATTTTGCAGAGAAACATGTGGTTAAGTTAACTGAAATCAATACTGTCGTTTGGCATGTAGGTAGAACACAAACCTGTTAATAGCTACTTCCTGATTGTCGACCCCTACCTATCATGCATTTTGACTGTCCCTTATTGCTATTTTGAAAACTTGGCAAGACTACTCTCTGCCCTCTTTCCTACTCCTGGTTTGCTCAAAATAGCTCAGCCAGTGGCAGAAACTCTTGCAATGGCCTTCCCTCTTGCTGTCATCAGAGTAATCCACCCAATCCCTGTGAGAAGCTGTCTGTTGACTTCTGAACCGTGTTTTTGGATTGCAAGTATAGATTTCTTGTTCAGTCGATCTTTAATTTCAAGGCTGTATATGTAGGAGTCCCTATCGACGTATACAGGGAGGAGGGAGTAAGTGGGCAGAGTAAGCACCTTGATCTGAGAGGGAAGCCGTAGCAGGTTATTAGCAATCTTGACGTCCCGTAGATTGCCATTTATAAAGGGGGAAAAAACATAAGTGGGAATGATTTGCTAATGCGAGTCTTGACTGCCTCTGCTTATTTCCTCTTTTTTGCTCAGCTTGCGTTCGTAATTGGTGCATTTTTCTTTTCAGTGCTGTAAGACGCATGGCAGTTGAGACTCACAGCCTGGAACTAGCTGAGCAGTTTAAAGTGACTATTAAGAACTCCTAGGTGTCAGGGGAAAGTGAGATGATGACCTGGGTGCGATTTCTCTGTGGGACTCATCTCAGCAACTTGTTGTTTCCGCACGGCTGTCTGCCTTTTCTCCTCCCCACGCGCCCCTTTCCATTTTCTTCATTGCTTCCCCCCCAAGGGAGAGAACAATTCAAGTGTCAACACAACTCTCATTAGAAGTGTTCCCAGCCTTCTCCAGGAGTCTGCCTTCCTTTGTAACATTGTGAAAGCAGCAGAGACAGCAGAGAGAGGCTTTCCTTGAGTGTGTGCCCATGTGTGTTTTTAAGCACATCTCATGACCAGTGAACAGCCAGCCCACCATTGAAGATAGTTTGTCCTAAGCCTAGCACATACTTAGCCGAGCAACTTAGCAAGGTTCCAAGCAAAGGGGTTTCCCTCTTCCCTGAACGGTTTGTCCTGTTGTTGAACCTTCCTTCACTTTTGAACAAATTCACCTTCCCCATAAGCACAACTGCCTTTTTGTTTGACCCAGCCGTCTCCTTTCTCTTTCTCTTCTCTTTGCAATGTCTTTATTGGGGTTGCATATCTCACCGGTGTGTAATTTGACTCGGTAGTAACACCACCCTGTAACAAGTGGTTATTTTGACATGGGGTTACATGCAAGGGTTGTACCATCTGTCAGTCTTCAGCATGTTAATATCTCTTTGTTACTGTTTTCTCTCAAAATACTGAGGCTGTTGGCTGCATGCTTGTATTTCTAGGGCGCCGAACTGCTTTTCTTGCTGTTATAAGCTACGGCAATCTCACTTTTATGGACTTCTATTGTTTTTCCTATCCAGGCCGGACCGGAAACGGAGGGACTTGTACCGAATTGCAAACACTACTTTTGCCAATAAGAACAGGACTGCAGCAGCCCCAGAACATGCTACCAATGTGTCAGATTCTGAGGAAGGCGAGATGGAGTTCCCTTTTTATGAAAGCAAAGTGGAAGGCAGGGAACGGACCCTCATCTCCAATCTCCTGCCTTTCACACTCTACCGTATCGACATCCACAGCTGTAACCATGAAGCCGCACACCTGGGCTGTAGTGCTTCTAACTTTGTTTTTGCAAGAACTATGCCTGCAGGTACGAACTAAATAACCTTTTTCCTGCTTGTAGGGGGCATTTTTAAAATTATGTGCGTCATTTTATCTCTGCATTCAAAGAAACAAAACAGATAACATGTAATAAAGCATTATAATCCTATCTTGACACCAAGTTCAGAAACAATCACAACATACCGTATATACTCGACTATGTAAGTCGAGGGCAGGTTTTGGGGCCAGAATTAGGGATTTTGATATGACTTGTGGATAAGTAGAGGGTAAAACCCAGGGGCAAGTAATGAAGCATGTAAAGGATGAAGCAAAGGAAAACAATTCCTAAGAGTTTACAAAATTACAACAGACATAAGTATTTGTACTCATACTAAAGGCTGGATGGATGACAGAGCAGAAGCAGGTTAGTTCTTTCAGGGCAGATTAAACTCTTGCCTTTTACCAGGGGATGGGTGGATGGAGATATAGATATAGATATAGATGAGTTAAAGTACAGTACTTACATTGACCCATGGATAAGTCGACTCAGGTTTTTTGGGTCAATTTTTTACCCTAAATTTCTAGACTTATACATGAGTATATACAGTAAACAAATTATACATACTACTATGCCACACTGGCTCTCATGCTGGATTTTTAGTTTAGTTGGCCCAATAAAGGTGCCATTTTGGGGATTTAGGATTTTCTTGTATTTTGCTGCATGACCAACACAGCCACCCCTGAATATGATCCCATGAATGTGATTCCAAGGCCATAACATTAAATTCAACAAGGAGTTAAAAGTTATTTCTCCATTTGCTATGTCTGCTTTCAGACATGCTTTATGAAAGACGTACCTGTGTAGAGGCCTGTTGGGCATTGAAATGATGCCCAGCCTTCAACATTTCATCTGCCACCATAGATGGAATGCAGTTGCAGGTGCTGACACTTCTTTTGGAAGGTCAATGCTGTCTTCACTTCTGGCATGACATTCCTCTGCCCTGGGTATATCAGTTACTAGTCTCCCTTAAGTGTGAGTCACAGAGACCATGGAGAAATACAGATTGTTTACCTTTAGCTGTAGTTCTTGTGAGTGGTCATCTGTGAACTTACACAACCCAGTCTCCTCCCCCTCATACTTCCTGCTTCTCTGTACCTTAGGCTCCATTCCCACTTACAAATAAATCGGTGTGCGATCCAAATCGATGGATCGATTCAACAGTGGAGCGTGGTTCCCACTACATTTGCTCCAATCGCATTTTTTCCCTCTAAAACAATCCACTTGTGGTTCACATTCATGCATGAATCGATTCAGAATGGGCCCTCTCCAGCCAACCGAAGGGCAAATTTATATTGATTCCAATCCTCATCTGGTTCACACTTGCGCAGAATCGATTTATCCAAAAAGACACGGGGGGAAAAATAACAGCGTCAAAAAGGTGCAGGTTAAATGGGTCCGGTGCATGGCCCCCACTTGCTGAATCACTTCAGCGATTTGATTTAAGTGGGAACCAGGGTCATTTGAACCGGTTCAAACCAAATTGTGATCCGGTTTAAAAGGTAGTGGGAATGAGGCTTTACTTTGTTCTTCTGTGAAGAACTTGGAATTGAAGGAAGGAGAGGGAATATAGAGTATACGAGAATAGGGAAAGGGACTGTTATCAAGCCGTAGAAGAGTCTGAAGATGTGTGTGTAGGAGCAGAATGACCCCTATATGTGAGTTCACAGATGATATCTTGATGAACTGCAGTTATAGGTAAGCAACATGTTCTTCCTGAACTTAGCTCTTGGGCAGGTCATCATTCTTGACCAGGTGCTGCTCTGCAAAGGCACTCACATTGCTGCCAAAACTCATTATGGTGTCTAAGATGCAAAGCTCATTGTTCCTACATATCAGAAGGAGAGCAGAATCATTGACAAACACAACCTTCACTTGACTCTCAGGGCCTCCCAAAACTTGTGGATCCCAGTCTGACTATTTTTGTTTGAGATCTTTATTATACAACATAAAGACAGTGTGTTGATTGTTTTAACCTCTTGTATGAATGTGTGTGTGACTTTCCATCTGGCTGTGGTTGTAGGATGGTAAGCTTAACAAATTCACAGCAGACCTTGGAAACATTACTGTTTTTGGACTGCAGCTCCCAGGATCTTCCAGCCACTCTGGAATCCATACTCCAAAAACATAACTTTTCTAAACTGTGGTTGACAGTGCTGCCTTCATTACACCATTTCTTGTATATCTTTCCACAGAGGGAGCTGATAACATTCCGGGACCAGTAACATGGGAAGGAAAAGAAGAAAACACAATATACCTGAAGTGGCCAGAACCTGTTAACCCGAATGGTTTGATTCTGATGTATGAAATCAAATATGGACAAAATGGAGAGGTGAGGAAGGGTGCAGGCCTTCTAACATTAAGGTAGATGTCCACTAGCATTCCGTCTTGAATAACTGCATAAGCAGTTAGGAAAGAGTTGTATTTCAAAATTGGCCAAAGTTTTTATTTTTGAAAACCAAAATGTCAGTCAATAAGAGCAAAAGTATCTGTGGCTAGAGAAGATTCATTAGAAACTAGAGTCATTGTTTTTCATGCTCTACATACAAAAGGTAGATTGGGATGGGAAATCTCTGGAGGTCTTCACCACAGATCACATGAGCCCTTTCCCCACAAACATAGAAGACACACAACTGGAAGTAGGTATCCACAATTCCACTTTGAATTTTGTAAAATCACTTTCAGGAGGCCAGAGCAAGGTTCCAGGGAAGAGGGGAAGATTCAGTTTGTTTTAAGGCGAAACCAATGTTCCCAATTCTTCCAGGAGTGAAGATACTTGTTGATATTTTTCTTCAAGGTGGAGGTGCTGGGCCTGGGAAGAGTGTGTGGGACAAGCAGAATTCGCATGAATAAAATTTAATCTTTTTTCCTACCTCCATCCTCTGCTGCAACTTTTGTAGGAGAAGCCAGACTGTGTTTCCAGACAAGAATACAAGAAACTTGGGGGAGCCAAACTGACGCATCTGAACCCTGGAAATTACACAGTCAGAGTCCAAGCTACCTCTCTGTCTGGGAATGGATCCTGGACGGAGCCAATCTCATTCTATGTCCAACCCAAACGTAAGGATTTTCTGGATTGCTGGCTATGGGGAGAGATGGGTTCACAGGCTTTTATACAGCTTTGTAACATTGGGTTTTTAGCAATAGAACTACTGTAGACAGGATATTTCTGATGATTGTAGGTAGGGGGAAGCAGCATGGGGAAAGGTGCTATCAGTATGCTGATGACACCCAAATATACCTCTCCATGCTTTCAGAAACAGTCTCAGCTTAGGATAGTGTCTCCCCTCTGAATGACTGCTTGGAAGAAGTAGTGGGTTGGATGAAGTAAAACAAATTGAAACTGAATCCAGACAAGACAGAGGTGCTTACTAGCAAGGATCTTAATCTGGGGCTGGAAGTGTGTCAACCAGTTCTGGATGGCTTTACACTGCCCCTGAAAGTCTGTGTTTGCAGTTTGGGAGTGCTCCAGGATCCATCCCTGCAAATGTCAGCTCAGATAGATACAATGGTCAGGCTTACAGGTTGATACTCCAATTGCTCCCGTTCCTAGAATCAGAGGATCTAAAGATGGTAGTGCATGCCTGGTAACCTCAAGGCTGGACTTGTGCAATGTGCTCTACATTGGGCTACCTTTGTACCAAGTCTGGAAGCTCCACCTGGTTCAGAACATGGCAGCCAGACTCATTCCAGATACGTCTAGGAGTGACCACATCACACCAATCTTAACATTATTCCACTGGCTGCCAATTAGTTTCCGGGCAAAGTACAAAGTGTTGGTTATTACCTTTAAAGCCCTACATGGTTTGGGTCCTGTTTTTCTACAAGATGGCCTTCTCCTGCACAATCCGCCCTGTATATATGTACTCTATGAGTGTATTTTAATGATTTTATAATGTTGTATTTTAACTGTGGGCTTTAATTGTGTTTTGTATTTTAATATGTTGTACCCCAAATTGAGCCTAGATGAGAAGAGGGAAATAATAGTAGTAGTAGTTGTTGTTGTTGTTATTGCTACCAGCACCTTATTATCCTTTTGAGCTTTGTAAAAAGCATTGACTAAATCACTGTCAGGGAATTTAAAGGGTGCTAAGTGGGTGTTTTGAAAAGCAGTGTAGCAGTATTATGTTGAGCAAAACTCTTCACAACAATCCACATACTATGGCTGCTTGAATAATTAATTTATGTATGTTTACTTTGGTTGCTGCAGCCGCGAACTATGGGAATTTCTTGCATTTAATTATTGCTCTCCCCATTGCGGTCCTACTGATTGTTGGAGGACTTCTCATCATGCTGTATGTCTGTAACAAAAAGAGGTGAGTCGGAGTATCTGGAAGATCGCTTAGGGGGTCGGGCTGGTGGGCAAGATGAAGTGGAGTAGAATTCAGCAACCATTCCAAGATACCAGGGTTTGGTGGGATATGCGGCCGTAGAGCCCATTTTCTACCGCCATGACTTACTGTGGGCTTTACCACTTCTGAAAATCCAAAGGGAGAGATGGAATCAATTTTAGAAGGGACCAGAAGCCCAATAATGTTTTGCTACACCTCTTTGGAGGGAGGAGAATGCAGCAGGGGACACCTTGACAAACAAAACCCACAATTCCAGAAGTCTTCCAGGAATGGAAATTGACAAGTGGCACCTGGAAGAAAATATTTCCAAAAATATTTTTTATGTAGGAAACATTGCTGGGGGTCTACAGTCAATGAGTAACAAAGCCTATGAGCAACAAAGGTAGCTTTGGGCCTCTTGTGACTCATGGATTACATGATTTCTACTTCTGCTGTATACTAATAGCAGATCAATTCCCCTAGGATGTATCATACACCCCATACACAGAACACATTTTTCAGAAATTTGTGGTAGGGGAAAGGGTGGAACACAAACAAACAAACAAACAGCTTCCTTTATATACCACTTCATACTGCCTAAGGAGTGTCTAAGCAGTTTACAACTGTAACCTACTTGCCCCCAACAATCTGGGTACTCATTTTAGCCACCTCGGAAGGATGCAAGCCTGAGTCGAGCTTGAGTCCTTTCGCTGGTCTTGAACTCACAACCTTATGGTTTTGAGTGAGTGGCTGCAGTACAGGCATTGAACCATTGAGCCACCAGGGCTCCTACAAAATGAAGATGGAATGTGTTTGGTGGGAACAGAATGCTATCTGACTTTTGGGGTGAGGAAAGGAAATGCGAGAAGTCGGAGGAATGAAATGGAATATTCCCGAGGAGGGCATGGCCATTTGGATGGTACTCTGAATAGGAGCACTGTTGCACATCTTGCTCATTCTTACAGATATTTATGTGACTGTCATGGTTGGATAATGGATGGCTTTGGGAAATTGATATAATTACCAAAAAATGTAAACATGTCAGCTGAAGAAACCTATGTGAAATTAGTGCTCTTCGCCCCCATTTGGTTATTGCTTCCTGATGTTTCATTTTGATGGTCTCACTATTTCCTCTGCATGTCTTTTGTATTTATTTACTTTCGGGTCACTGGGAGGGTAAACGTTTTTCTGTTTATGTGAATGTATGCGTTCTCCATTTTGCTGCTCCCTTCAGCTGACCTGGCTACACTTTTTAGGGTGTATATGTGTGTTTGTGCGTGTGATTCATTAAGTGAATACAGTTTAAAGGATCTGTCTGTATGATGGATAACGTGTGGGAAGTAACACGGTTGATACCTAACACCTCTGTGCAGACCTTCCAATGTTTCTGTTGGTGTGTATGTTTTATGAAGGCAAGTCAAAGTGCTCAAAGTGAGAGGATCAAAATGGTCAGATGTGAAGAACTCATAGAGTTGGAAGGGGCCCTATGGGTTATGAGGGTCAACCCCTTCTCAGTGCAGGATCTCCAGCTAAAGCATCCCCAGCAGGTAGCTGTCCAGCCTCTTTCTGAAAGCATCCAAAGAAAGAGACCCTCACCACATTTCTAGACAATTGATTCCATTGCCAAACTACTCATACTGTCAAGACGTGCCTTCTAATGTTCAAAATCCTCTTTCTTACTGTAACAGGAACAGTGACAGGCTTGGAAATGGAGTACTTTATGCTTCCGTGAATCCTGAATATTTCAGTGCTTCAGATGGTAAGTCAGTCTTTTGGCCTGTGATACCCTTAAAGAGTGCCTCATCTTGGATTAGGGTGAATGGAGCAAAGGGAACTGCTAGGGTTGAGAAATTGTAATTCCCCATTTGTGGGACTACAGACACACTCACGTTTTTAAAAAAACCCCGAAACTTTTAACGAACGCTCAAAATTGTAGCTCAAGCAGAGCTTGGGGTGCGATCATTACAAACCATTAAAACGTAACTTTAAAATTTCGAGAACTCTGTACTGTACTGCAAAGGAACGGGAAGTTACTTGTCTCTCTTGGATTTATACTGAAGTGTGTCCATGTGTGAAATGATTTGCAGTGTATGTGCCAGATGAATGGGAAGTGCCCCGGGAGAAGATTACCATGTGCCGAGAATTGGGGCAAGGCTCTTTTGGAATGGTGTACGAAGGGATAGCGAAAGGTGTGGTTAAGGATGAACCCGAAACCAGGGTTGCCATCAAGACGGTCAATGAATCAGCCAGCATGCGAGAGCGGATAGAGTTTTTGAATGAAGCTTCGGTGATGAAGGAATTCAACTGCCACCATGTTGTAAGTTGCTCAGCCTCACAAAGTTCCAGATGGCAAGTGTGCCTAAAGTCGTCCCTCTTTCCTCTTCTCTTTTCCCATTTTCATTTCCAGAATCGGTGCACTTAGAATGTTGGAAAATGCCATCTTGTACAGGAAAACCACCTTCACATTGCCTTGGTTTGTTACTGGAATATATGAAATTCTTAGTGAGATAGAAATGGGGGTTAGCTTTTCAAACATGGCATCATTGGTTCTTCTAGAATCTAGATAATAATAATAATAAAATTTTATTTAGATACCGTCCTTCCAACGATCAGGGCGGTGCACAGCATATAAACAGTAAATACATATACAATGCAAACAATAAATAAACCTGAATGATGTCTTCCATTGTGGTTCATGAGATGTGTCATGGACATATATCTGATTTTATAATTGCTTGCAGGCAATGTTGGGCTGATCATAAAGTCCCACCCATGACATACCCAAACACACAGCACTCACCTACTTCATTAATCAGAATATATGTGTATTTACTTGGAGGTCAGTCCCACTGAATTTGGTAGGTCTTATTCCCACCCAACAGTACCTAGACTGAGTTTTATCGCTGCTGCTCCCATGCCTTGTTTTTTGTGGGGACAGAGAGCAACTCTTGCACCTTGTTTCATCCATGCACCCCTGGTTTTTGTACATTTTGTATGACAAGTGTGCTTGCTTTTCCAGGTGAGGCTCCTTGGAGTTGTGTCTCAAGGCCAGCCTACTCTGGTCATTATGGAACTCATGACTCGCGGAGATCTGAAGAGCTATTTGCGCTCTCTTCGACCAGACACAGAGGTGAGTCTGTTGTATCTTCTTGTTGCTGAGAAGGGTAAGTTTTCAGAATGTCGTTAAATTTTTGTCAGCTAAGGTACCCACCTTTTGTGCTAGGAGGCATATTTAAAAAATATTTTTAAAATATTTAAACAATATAATATCACGATTACAGCAATTTTCCCCCTTGTTCCAAATACACCCACCTTGTTTCCGTCCCTCCCCCAATTTATATTTGGCACAATAAAACTACTGTTTTGTCAGACCTCTAGCAACTGCTATTTCTGTTGTCTCCCATTACATATTATTGTAATAATATTTATCTATAATCCAAAATTTCACTTGATTGTTAGGTGGTTTAAATTCAGCATCACTTTGACACATAAAACTAACATATGGGTTCCATGTAATATCAAATAAATATTCTTTTATTTTTCCTTTTCTACTATTAACTCATGGGTTAACTTCTCCAGTAGGCCAGTAGTCCATATCTTTTTAACTATTTCTAGCCTTGCTGCACATAACTTAAATAATATGAGGTCTTTATTTCCCAAATCTTTATCCTCATTTCTAAATAAATCTTTAGTGCCCATCTAGAATACCCCCCTCAACTGTTTGACTTATCCAACTTAGAACTTAATTCCAAAATCTCCATATCTTTGGACACCTTGGCTACATGTGGTTCCATTCCTCTATTTCCCCACACCTTCTCCAATGAAGTTGGGATATTCCTTTATTAATCTTGTGTAATTTAAAGGGATAAAAATACCATCTCTGTATAATTTTCAATGTGTTTTCTCTCATTTGTTCCGATATTGATTTATAAGCTGGGATAAGGCCTTATCCTTATGTGAATTTGCTTGGGTAATGCTGTTTTCCAACGCTACACACAAACACATTTTATTTTAAAGGGTATGAAATACCCTTTGTTAGGGGTACGGAAAGTATAGTTAGACCTCCCACTGCAGCTCTCTAAGCCTGTAATCCTTTTTACAAAATCCCATGCCCCCGAAGAAGGGACTACAAGCCCACTTCTCTTTTGAGAAATGGGAGATATTTTTTGCAGTTAAACAGTGTGACTGGAGGAGGGGGGTACTGCAAGCCATTCAGAAAGTCATTTGGCATTCTGGGAGCTTCCAAGAGACACAGTTCAATCTTTTGAGGGGTCCACGAAAAGGGGAGTTGAGCGGGTCACAGGCTGCAGGAACAGCTTTTCAGGGAACATGTGGCCCTAGGGTGAAATTTTGCTTGCTTCTGGTTTGATGTAATGTGTAGGAAGCAGAGGGTGGACTTTGCCAGCAGTGGTGAGCAGCTCCTGTCTCTCTATTCTGTCTCTTCTGGACAATGGGCAACCGGTGAACTGACTTGCCCACCAGTGTAGTTGAGATTAATCCAAATTGGAAGTTTTTTGCTTTCTTTCAAGAAAATAGGAAAGTAGTCATTTTCTTGAGTCACAATGTAGTCATTTCCCCACCCTTCTTTGTTCAGAATAACCCAGCGCATACTCTCCCGGCCTTAAAGAAGATGATCCAGATGGCCGGCGAGATTGCAGATGGCATGGCCTATCTCAATGCCAACAAGTTTGTCCACAGAGATCTTGCTGCAAGGAACTGCATGGTGGCTGAGGACTTTACTGTGAAAATTGGAGGTATGTCCCTCTCCACCTACTTTGTTATTATTGTTGTTCTTCTTCATGTGAAGAGGAAGCAGGAATTTAGCCCTAAATAGGGCATCTGACAGAAATGGACTAGCAGTTGGCTTTCCTGTTGATGGCTGCCATTTCTATTAGAATTCTGCCTTTTACATGTTCGATGACCGATGCCATAGAAGTTCTGTGAATCACAGTTCTATGAGTCATGGTTTTAATTTTCTTTAACAGCCAAACACAAAGTTTTAAATAATTTATTATGGGTGTACAGCAGAGGATTGAAGGGTTTTTTAAAATCTGGATATTTGGGAGGGTGGGACCATGAAAAAAAAATCCCACTTGTTGTTTTGCGCAGAAAAATGTTGATTCCCTTTCTTTCATCTTTGTTCCTCCCTGCGACTGAAGATATGAAGTGGCCTCACTGTACCTTCTGATGCAGGCAAAGAGAGAAGGCAGGCTTGGAGTTGCCTTACAAATTGAACAAATGGCAGATGCTTTTGACATGAATTGCTTTATGGCTGGTTGCTGGGTTTCCCTTGGAGTTCTCACTGGGATGTGATCTTCTTGTGTATTTTTATTTAACTGTGGTTTGTTGAACATCCATTTCCTTTGTGTACCATGTAGATTTTGGCATGACGAGAGATATCTATGAGACCGATTACTATCGGAAAGGTGGGAAGGGTCTGCTGCCTGTCCGCTGGATGTCCCCAGAATCACTGAAGGATGGTGTCTTCACTACTCACTCAGACGTTTGGTAATAATGAAAATGTCTTTAGCAGTATTTGAACACTCTCCCCTGGCCTCCATGTAGCTTGATTATGACTCGAAAGAAAACACCATGTCAAAGTTTGACAGCTCTTGTTTTTCCTGTTTCCCATTCTCTTTGCTTGCTCTGTGTAATATACGCTCAGTGGGTTAACTTCCTCCTCTTTGGAACTTCTGTCGAACCAAATCCCAAACAGCGAGTTTAAACAAATCTATCTGGCCAGCTCATTTCTATACTACTTAATGGCTTTTTAAAAAGTCTTTTTCGAAAAATCAGCTACGAAAGAACAGGAGAAAGAAGCAGAGATGTGATGAGGGACAGAATGAGACAAAGATACTAAACTAAATCCAAAAGTACCTTTGGATTAAATTCTTTGGCATAACAGACTTAACTCTGTAAAATTAAAAACTGTTCCATTTTGTTTCTTTGCTGTTTTCCTATTGCTTCAGAGAAGTAGCGTTGCCAGTCTTTCTCTTTACAGAGACAAGTGTATTATGGAAAATGCTTTTCTTCTAACTTCACAGTCCTGGGGGAGGAGAGTCTATTGATGCCATGTCTTCTTTGGAGCTGGGCAACATAGCTTTTATTTCAAATCCCAGTGACACAGTAAAAATAAACAAAGCATAGTAATGTTGTGGAGCTATATATATGATTTGAATCTAGATACTGGCCATAAGGAGATACTAGATAGTACTGGGGAATTTCATTTAGGAGTGGTCACAACATTTGAATAGATGTGGAGTTTTCATTTGTCTAATAATAGTCATTGCATTCCACTGTTTTATTTACACAGAGCATGAAGTATCACTTAGAATGAAAAATCCTTCTTAATTTGTCATAAACAGAATGAGGCAGGAACTGTTTCTCCTTTGCTGGTGTTTTTTTAATATATATAAATCAATATTGGGCTTTTTTTTTTTTAACAGGGTTTGATATATAATTTTCTCCTTTGGCAGTATACAAAAATCGGTCTTTTGCTAAGCATCCTAAGTAACTTAAAAACAAAGTCCATCACTTACCCAAGAACAACTGCTCCATTTGCTTCTCCAAATCAAGAGAAGTGATTGCAGATCAGGAAAAAAAATGTATGCCTCTTAATGTGTGAATGGCTTCCAGAGAGTTGTGTTTGATATAGGAGCACTTATGGAGAAACTACAGCTTACATTGTTTTCTGGTCCACAGACTTCCAGACGTAACCTTCCACAGAAGTAATGTCAGCATGTTGTGTATTATCTATGAACAAACATGGCTTCCTTTATGCCCCATCATCAACAGTGTATCCCAGGAAATATCAAGCAGGAATGCTTTAAACCTTTTCACTTCCATACATACCTCAAAACAGGTTTTTTTTCCAGAGGAACATCCAGTATCTGCCTTGAAAGCTGCCCCATTTCCCTTCAGTTGTGCCTGATCATCCTTCCTCTGGATTTTCTACTCCCTTGTTATTTTGTCCCTCCTCAGCAAAGTGGGAGATTGTCCTACCGTTGAGGACCCAGTTAACAATAAAGACTTCAAGACCATGGCAGAATCCTTTATTACAAACTGCATTATGTAACTTTACCTATACAGGTTGACTGTCATTTATCTGCAGTTCCAAAATCCAAAATATTCTAAAAACCAAAACCTTTGTCATGGGTGACTGAGATAGTGACGCCTTTGCTGCTTTCTGATGGCTCAGTGGAGACAAACATTGCACAAAATTATTTTTAAAATACTGTATAAAATTACATTCAGGATCTTGTGTATATAAAACATAAATTGATTTTGGGTCTAGACTTGGCATCTCTCAAGATATCTCATTATATACATATATCCACATGCAGGTATTCCAAAATCCTACAAAATCCAAAACACCTCTGTGTTTTCAAGTAAAGGAGACTTGACCCGTACTTATCGATGTAGCAGAGGCACCAAGAAACCCTCTTAGTGAATTGCAGAGATGAGTAACAGGACACCAGCAAAAGTGTTCTGATGTGCATTGGGCTCTACAGTTGCACATTGCCACTCCCTTGCTGCTGACGCACATTGGTCCCAATGCTTATCGGTTTGTTTGTTGGCTCCCCTACATAGTAACATAATAGCAGCCTCTCACTGGGTATGGACATTATAGAACTACCCAATTCTGAATCTCACAGACGCAAGTCCACTTACGATAACACTTTTCCAGCATGATCCCAGTTCATGTCAGAAGTAGCCACCCATTGCGCGACACAGCCATTCAGTTATGCCATCTTAACTTATGCTGGATAAGAAAGGGATCTACAAAACAGCCCCATAATGGCCAAAGCTAGTTCAGGATGGCCTTTGGTTTGCTTGCTTTGGTTTAAATGTCTCCTAATGTGTCTGCTTTCCTTGTAGGTCTTTTGGTGTTGTCTTGTGGGAGATAGCTACCTTAGCAGAGCAGCCGTATCAAGGCATGTCTAATGAGCAGGTTCTCCGCTTTGTGATGGAGGGCGGCCTTCTGGAGAAGCCAGACAACTGCCCTGATATGCTGTACGTATTCCTGGACATTTCTAATATCATCTTTCTCTACCTTGATCTTCTCACCTGGCACTAAGGTGGTTGTGTATGTGGGTGTGCCTGCTGCAGGCATGTTTTTCATGCTCTCCTGTAGCAACTGCCGGAAGACCGGAGACATGGAGGTGCACCCTTGCAAAATGGAGCAAGGCTTTTATTTCCCGAGGCTTCAGTTTGCTGTGAAGGTTACACAGGCCATTTGCTATTAATGAGGGGAATGAAACAGCCTGGAAGGGCTTTCTTCAATTTAAAAGAAAAAGGGAAACTAACCTCAATATTTTCACTAGGTATGATGTCCTCATGATAGCTGATGTTCTTAAAAGTTGCATTTGGAAATAAAGCAGTAGCTTTAATGGGCCGGCACTATCCTAACACCGGTAAAGATTTTGTTAACAGCATTCTTCTGTGCCAGCTGAAATTTGTGAGAGGGCAGTTCCACACAGATTTTTTCAAGGGCAGTCACACACATATTGTATTACAGTAGTCCAGTCAAGATATGACTAATGCATTTATTTGGCACTACAAGTTTATCAAATAAGATAATGGCTAACAGCTATCTGGAGTAGCTAAATGCACAACTAAAACTAAATTTGACAATAAAGTTCATATAACAAATTGAGAGACATCTTCTCGGGAACCTCTGGAAAGTAGGATGCCACAACCTTGAGAGTTCAAGGTCCAAGTTTTTGGATAGCTTGCAAAGAGAGGAACTGTCACATCACTTTCCCAGAAGATTTTGGTGTACAAGGGAAGAGATTAGGGTTTTACTTGATCAGATATCATCTCACTGGTCCCAAGCCACAGAAAGTGAGGGTTAGCTTTTGAGGGATAGTGTGCAAGTAGAGACTGATGCAATAGAAATGAGGGAAAGGCATCTTTGTAAAAACTGGAGTTACAATATGCCATCTGGAAAGTGACTTCAGATCATCTTGAGGAAGGGATTCTTAGACAAAATTGTAATTTTTTTAAAATGAGGTAACCCTGTGGTTCACTTTAGGGAAGCCATAAGTCAGATAAGACTTGAAGGGGGACAACTGCAACAAAAAGTATTAAGACTATTTTTGAAGTGAGGGGATTAGAATCTAGTTGCCTGCTTATGATTTATTCTGGTTTGAACTTTTGTAAATTATAATCCACTTCCTCAGATTCACTAATGAAGTACAATATTCAAGCCTCAGGTCTGCGTGAACTGTTACATAATGGTGTGGGTTGGCATCACAGTGAAACAGGATATAGAAAGAGACAACTAAGGATTGCAACCCAGGATAAAAGTAGACTGTAAATCATGACAGGTGTCGGAAGACTCCTTGTTTTTCATTCTCTTTCCTTGCCTTCCATCCTTGCTTAACAAACAGGATGGTCCAGTGTGAAACCTCTGTGGATGGTGCTGGTTTCCCCCACGCAACGCTAAGCCGTATTGTGCATGTTCCATTCCATGCCACTCATAATCCCTTTAAGACAAATGGTTACTTCACTAATTATTTATGTAAGGCATGGGTGAGCAACTGTGGCCCTCCAGGTATTCTTGAGACAGCAAAGCTCAAAATCCCTCGCAACAGGTTGTGCTGGCTAGGGAGCATGGTCATTGCAGGCCAGGAAAAGAAAAAGAAGAAATGGGCAACTGGAAGGCCACAGTTGTCTGTCCTTGGTGTAAATTTTTGCTTCGACAGTTGCTGCAAATCTCCTTTCTGCTTGTGCTGGGTGCTGGGCGCTGGGCTTTGCCTTAACTAGTTTAAGGCTTAGTTTACTTCTCTGCAAAGTCACTTTCTGGAAGGAAATACTATGTCTTGCTGGGTTTTTCCCCCCTCTCCTTTTTTTTTTTATTGGAGGCCCATACAAGGGATGCAATAGCTTAAGGGGCCTCAGCTGCTTGGGATTCTCAGGAAAAGGGCTCCTTTGGCCAGCCAGCGAGAGAAGCTGGTGTCGGGTGACAATGGAGTGTTTTGCTGCTTTTGCTGCCTGGGGTTGGGCAAGGAGGAAGAGAGCGACTGTTGGAGGTTGCCATGGGACTGGATTCCCCACCTTGCATTCTTTCCCTTTTAGGATGGGAATCTCCAGCAAGCTGAGATGGCTTTGAAATTATGCTCAACATTGTGGGAATAACTCAACAGGGCGGGCATTGGGGTGGGGAGTGGGGGAGATCTCTTAGGCAAACATACTTTCCACCTTTTTAATTTTCTCAGGCGAAAACAGAAGGTTGAAAAGAAAAAAATAAGCGGGGAAAGCCTTTCCACTGAGAATTGCAAGTTCAGGGGACTTTTCTCTAGCATTTCTGCAGACATTTGTACTTGTTGTTTGTCTGTCTCTTACGTGTGCAGCTTTTAGAATGCAATTGAACACAGCGTGCCTAAATGGACACAATTTCTTTCAAGTCATTATTTATTTCATAGGCTAACATTCTCCTCCTGGCCAAGCTTTATACTAAATTACCGTTTTGTAACAGAATAACTCGCCTTTTGAAAGCAACTGATTAAAACAGTTTGTTTTCATTTCCGTCACCGATCTCACCTCCCCAAAATACAGATGCTGAGGTTTGATGCCCAGGTGCAGACATTGGCACGGTTGCTAGTGAAGACACCTTTGGAGTAATTGGAGGAATTTTGCACCTTGGTAGAACATTTGAGCGGTTATGTCTCTGTGTGTCTTATGGCAACCTTAAGGTGAACCTACGACAGTGTTTTCGTGGCAAGATTTATTCCAAGGAGATTGGCCGTTGCCTTCCTCCAGGGCCGAGCAAGTGAAACACCAAGGTCACCCGATGGGTTTCCACAGCTGAGCAAGGATTTGAATCCTGGTTTCCCAGTGTCTTAATCCAGCGTTCAGTCCGTTACACTGGCTGTTATACTGCCCCATATCTGTTCATTCTGTTATTGATAAACTGCATTTAAGGTTATAACTTCCAAAGCAGTGTGCAAAATCTCATTTAAAATAATCATGAAATAGAAATCTCTGTGAGTTAATTTTCAAAATTTAATTTTCAACTTAATTTTCAAAAACTGTATTCCCCCCCCCCCCCAGTGTTAAACATTTTCTCTTAACAATTCCAAGGGTGGGATCTCTCATATTTTGGACCATGTGGAATCTTGCCACAGCAAATCATCATCATCATCATCATCATCATCATCATCATCATCATCTTTATTGTTATACCCTACCTTTTTGCTGCAGCAGTCAAGGTGGCTTACATGACTAAAATATATTGGAATAATACATACTCTTAATAAATACCCCCCCCCCCTTTTAAAACAGGATTAAATACAATACAGTTTAAATGTCACAACCACCTTAGTGCTGTGGACTTGGATGTCTCTCTGAGTTAAACACGAATGGAAAAGCATCCATCCTTTACCAATAGAAATGTGGGATCCCTGCCAGGTCCAAAAGATTTTTGGCTACAACATCAACCAAGACATTGATTTCCCCCTCTCCCTTATGGAAGTCAGGGCGATCCCTTTACTGGCTTGCTTGCTTTGCTCCCTTAAGATGGCCACTAAGGGCACGGCACTCCCCTACACCAGTTAACAGATTCTTCCTCCATTTTGGGAAGCGCTTTCTGTCTCCTTGACAGTGTAAACAGGGCCTCCGAACTCCCTGGATAAAGAAAACCTCCTTTTATGGGAACTGGCAGAATGGCTCAAAGGAAGCGTCACGGGCACTTACTGGCAATGGACGTCACGTGTGCCATTCTGCTGGTCCTGGTATCTCCTCAGCAATGTCCCCCAGGCCACAGGGCAAAGGGCCAGCCGATATCCCGTGTTCTTGGCCCCAGCTGGTGCTTTTATTCCGAGACGGAGCCGTCAGCTGGAAAGGAACAGCGATGAAGTAACAGAAATGGATCTTGGATATTTATGTCACAGTCTTTCTCCAAAGCTGGGAGGAGGGGGGCAGAGTAACAGTGCCTCTTACTCGTGGCCGACCATTTTAAGTGCTAAACACTTGGGCTTATTTAAAAGATTGCGGGAAATGTTGTTTGGATGCACTTTTGATGCTAGAATTTACATTGCCCTCTAATGTATGATAAAATTACAGTGCTGTTCCCCTCACAGGCACAGAGTTGCTGCCTGCATTTCTGGCTCTAAATGTCCAAGTGGCTGCTTTTGTGCTTTTTGCAGCTCAAGTATAAATAAGTAGTTTTCTTATAAACAAACAAACATAACCTGAAACCTTGCAAGAACATTTTAGTTAAGCATAGGCCATACCCAAGTTACACTCTCTCAGCCTCAGAAGGTGGCAATGGCAAATCCTCCCTGAAGAAACTTGCCAAGAAAACCCCATGATAGGTTACGCCTTGGGGGTCACCATTAAGTCAAAAATGACTTGAAGGCACATAGCAACAAGATAGGTCATAGTCTGTGTTGAAATACTTGGTTGGGTTAAAATGAGTAAACAGATCTAAATAAGATCAATCTGTTTGGAGCATCCCACATGCTTGCAGTTCCTCTTTCCATCCCTGGCTTGTACATTAAGCTAGTTTTGAGTTCACTGTAGGTTATGTTGTTCACCCAGCCTAGTCCTTAATTTCAAGGATAGAAAGAAAGCAGCCTAGTTATTATTTCTCCATTCAGTTTTCTGTGGTGTCCACAGTTGTCCTATCTGGATTTTGTTAGCATGATCTGCTGTGGCGTGAGATTTTGTGGTTGCTTTGCATAAAGGATTTGGCTTGATGGTTTTAAGGGAATATTTCAGTAACAGGATTTTTTCTTGCTGCCAGTGAGATCTATGACTAATATATCAAGAAATTGGGGCATAGATTATGGCATCTTTGTCTCCTGGCATTATTACTAGCCAAAAGATTTGGAGGGCCCAAGATTTCCACAAAGCCACATACAGTGGGCCCTTGGCATCCACTGGGTACCAAAATCTATCCCCTTGGGTACCAAAATCCATGGATGCTCAGGTCCCATTAAATACAATGGCATGGTGAGATGGTGCCCCTTATATAAAATAGCAAAATCAAGGGCTGCTTTTTGGCATTTACATCTTTGGGGACTATTTTCAAGCTGTAGACGGTTGTTGATTCCATGGATATGTGCTGGCCAAGTGCCGTAATAAATATTTGCATGGATAAACAATCTGTGGATATGGAGGGCCACCTGTATTTCTAACGCTGAAGCACCAGAATTATTATAAACGCCATTAACCCATGTCTCGTCTTCCTTCCCAGTTTTGAGCTGATGCGGATGTGCTGGCAGTACAATCCCAAGATGCGACCCTCTTTCTTGGAAATCATTGGCAGCATTAAAGATGAGCTCGACCCGGCCTTCAAAGAGGTCTCCTTCTTCTATAGCGACGAGAACAAGCCGCCGGACACGGAGGAGCTTGACCTGGAGGCGGAGAACATGGAGAGCATTCCTTTAGACCCTTCCTCAACCCTCCAGCCTTCTGACAAACACTCAGGACATAAAGCCGAGAACGGCCCTGGCGTGGTGGTCTTGCGGGCCAGTTTTGAGGAGAGACAGCCGTACGCGCATATGAACGGGGGACGCAAGAACGAGCGAGCCTTGCCTTTGCCCCAGTCTTCGGCCTGCTGACCTTTAGAACCAGGTTTTTTTTTCTGCAAACACATACATGCATCGGGGTGGGGTTGGGGGGAAGAGAGCAAGCAAGCAAGGATTAAAAACAATAACAGTTTATTCAAAAGCCTACTGTACCTCAGTGGATCTTCAGAGCTGTCATAGCTGCACACGGGAGAATCCTCTCTTCGGTTAGAAGTCGAAATAACTTTATTTTCCTTCTCCTCCCTGTCTTTTTTCAATATGCAAGCAGAAGATTGTTTCTTTCAAGCAAAAGAACTCCTGTTACGTGGGGCGCACAGCCAGCCTTCTAAAACTTTTAACGTTAATACTTAATAGCAACAGAAAACTTGAGAAATCTGATGTGTGTCTCCCCCTTTTTCTCTCCTTTCTCTCTGCTTCATAATGGGAAACATATCTGTGTGAAGTTCAACTGTATGGCACTTTTTTTTTGGTTAAAACAAAAACATCACATCAAAACTGCAGGCCAAGCAGCTCTCTCTGTTCCCCCTTTGCAAGCACCTGCCTAACACTGTAGGTTTGTTACAAAAAAGAAACAAGATTCAAAGAAAAGAAAGGAAAAAGACAGCCTGGATTTTTAATATTATTCCTTAGCCTTTTTTAGGATCACATAAAAGATGGAAGGGCCATTATTTGTCCAAGGTTGTAACTGTTTTCAACGCTGCCAAATTTTGCCAAAAAATGAAAGAGGAACTTTCCTTTAGGATGTTTTTTTTAAAAAAAAAATAGACCGGGAAGGAGCAAAATAATCATACGCTCCGTTTAAATGAAATACAGACTAAATACACTCCAATCATACACTGGCATTTAAAAAAAAACAAAACATCAAATTGTCTATATTTTTTTTTGACTGGACAAAACCTTGATTGTTTATTTTTTATTAAAACACAAGTTGAGAACATAAAGAGGGTAGAGGCGGAATAAATGGCCCGCCTTTACATTCTGGACAAAACTGGCACCAGTGAGCCAAATCCGAGAGTGGAAAATGTGTATCTTGTGCAGAATTTCAACAGCACTCCAAAAGGAAAGAAAGAAAAGAAAGACAAAAAACGGAAGGGATTTCCATGATGAGGCGTCCCTGCTGTCCTTGGCAGGCTTGCAGGAAAAAAACAGACAAACAAAAACTTTTAGACACAAAAATTGAAGAAGAAATAGCCAATTTCATGGATTCGAGCATCCAACACTTTGTTGACCTTTTTTTCCTCTATGTTATTATAAGACTTCAAAGGGTCTTGCAGTTCTATGTTAGACCATGGATCATTTGCATACACATTGTCTTTTTGTGTCACTTTTATAACTTTTTTACAGTTCAGATAACTCATCTATATGTCTGTACAGATAAAAAAAAAGCTGCTATTTTTTTGTTCTTTATCTTTGTGGATTTAATCTATAAGAAATACTTCAGGTCTACCCCTTTTTTTCTCCTTGCCTTCCCAACCACCCCCCGGTCCCCGGTCCCAAGCAGTTTCTTATGCTTTGTACTATAATGTGTAAGTTCTTTTCCTTCGCCGACCACCACTTTCCCGAGATGTGATACCTGAAACAATGATTTGCCATCAACTGTTTAATGCCTTTGATAAACACGTTTCTGCTTTTCTTTTTCTCTTGGTTCTCTCCCACGACCCTTTTCTGCTTTTATTCCCTTTTTACGAAAACAACGTTATTTAGGTTGTTGGGTTAAAGCGTTCTTTATAGAGCCGGAGGGGAGAGTTCACGTTGCCGGTAGTGCGCCTGATGCGTACCATCTTCTTCGCCAACTGTACCCTCTTTTTCCTCTCTTTTTGTCCATATGGCACCCGCGTCTGTTACAGTGCAAGGTATGATGGAAACTCAGGTCAGGGGGGAAAAGTTAACTGTTTAGTACATTCTTACTCAGTGTTCATGTTCATATTGGTGTACACTAGCCTCGCCCTATTTTTCCTTTTGCCTTCTTTTGGGTTGTATCTTGCAAACAACCACACACATACCTATTTTTAACTGTTGGGTGCAACAGCCGTTGAGCTGGAAATACCAGGCTTTTGGGGAGGGGTCACATTCCTCCCAAAATAATAACGATAATGTTGATGATACCGATGATGATGATTTGAACATTGTAACCCTTCCATCCTACGAACAATATATGTTTAATTCTCGGTCAGTGGGTAACTCTACAAGGTCCCGAGCCCTTCCTTGGGTTTTATCAGGCTCCGGTTGTTCCAGTAACCAAATCGAAAAAAGAAGTTGGTTGATTTTTGTCAAAATGGTGAGTGGTTTAAAAAAAAAATGGAGGCAAGCTACAGAAAGTCTTTTGGGCCGCCAAGTGCACAAGTCAGCTGTTCCGTTGTAGCATTTCTGAAAGTTTGTGAAGCGGTTTGAATCAGACCCCCCCTCCCGCCCCCCAAAAACAAAATCCCCAAAATAGGAACGTATTACCCAAGTTGCATGCGTTTTGTTGAGAAAGACGGAGCCCTCTGTTTCCAAAGTAAAGGTGCCTTAACGCTTGTTAATTCACCTGTAGTTACTGCATGGAAATTCTGTATTAGCACTGATCCAACCAAAGTCTGGCAGCAAGAGGAAGGGTTGTTCTGGGATGGAAATAATGAATTTATTCTCTCTCTCTTTTTTTTTTTTAAATGTGGGAGGGGACGGGGGTTGTTTGAATAAGAACAAAGAATTGAAATATAACTGCTAGATGTGACTGGAGATAAAAAAAAAATGTTTGTAGTGCTTTTTTTCCCTCTTGCTTATGTAGCTTCAGTCCCACCGTCTTCTTTTCACCTCTCATAGTTAGTTGTTTTTCCCTTTTTAAAAAAGAAAAAGAAAAAGAAAAAAAAGTATTCTATGTAGGATTTCTTTTTATTTATTTTTGTGCTACCAGTTTAAATCACTGTAGAGAATACCCCATAATAAATTTTAAATAACTGAAATAAGGGTTTTGGAGTTCTGAAAAGGGGGACAGTTTTTTTTTAAATTTTATTTTATTTTTCAAACATTTATCTACCTCACTCTTTTATTTTTGTGTGTGTATATATATATTAAAAAAATATACATCTCACATTTCTCAGCAGCCGACAATATACTGTTGAATACTGGTAACCTCATTCATTGTTCAAACCACATCATCCTCCCGGTTTTGGAGAGGGGAGGTCACCGCTGAATCAAAAAGGTCACTTGAAAAAGTTAGTAGTTGCTGCTTTACAACACACAACGTACAGGTATACTTTTCCTCTCTTGGTGGTGTGTTGAGGGTTGAAAGCAATCGTCAGTGGTCATTTGAATGGAAATCAAAAGCTGCTCTGAGTCTTGTTGTAACAAATGGGCACAAGAACCCAATGGAGATATACCCGTGACTTCAAGAAAAATGGTGTAATGAAAGCAAGGCAGACACTCAGGTCATCTGGGGTGTGAACTCACTGCTCTCTCGGCTTTAAACAAAGATGGATGAGTGTTAACACATTCGTCATGCACTAGTCATAGACTAAAACTGGGGTGGTCACTCTGCTAAATAAGGAAAAGTAGCCAAAGCAGATGAGACTATTCTTCAGATACCCCAAACCGGCTACAAAAGAGATGTCCGAGCAAAGTGGTACCCACAGCTAATAAAGCAATGATGCTACGTTTGATTCTTTGGCCAGATTGCACGGTGAAATGTGATCTTCTCCAACCACAAGCCCACTCAAATTTACATTGTCGGCTTGGTGGAGCTGCTTCAGTTTAGGTATGATCGCTGGTAGCCTGTTTGATTCTGTGCCAGCAGTCTGGAAATGTTTTATTTGTACCTCTGAAGCGGGATTTGTAGGCGTGACTCCTGATCAGACAAAACTGTCACTGATTTTTTTCACATTAAATTGATAAACTGCCTGATTCTGGCAGTCGCCGATTTACACATTGAATTGATGAATTGCCTGATTCTGGCAGCTGTTCCAGCAGGTATTGCTTGTGGCATCTGAATAATTGTTACTTGGCTAGTTTGAGATTTCAAAACAGATTGCTGTGGTTACACACATCAGATGTTGCCTTGAAGGGGAAATCGGGATTGTCTAGTTCTTATCTTTGAGTTTTGGGTCTGCATGGGGAGGGGATGCCCGATCCATTGGGTGCCCCTTTGCATAGCGTCCTTAATTCTGACTTTTCTGCTTAGTGGTCTTTTTGTCATAGCGGTGGTGGCCTCTCCTCTCTTGCACATATTAATCTCCATAGCTATGGGGATCCTCAGATCTTTTCAGCTGGCTTAAGAGGGTTTTCTTTGAAACTGTCCAGTTATTATTTTTTTAATTATTTGTAGATGGTTTAAACATATTAGTAGAGAACACTAACATTGTAGTGCCCATCTGAACACACATTTCAGAAGCATTCAAGTGGAAGGCGGTCATGTTGGGGTCATTTGGATAAGTTCGCCCATCTGAAACAAACCACCTTGACTCTGCCATTTTATTCTGTACTCATGATACCTTTTTTTAAAAAAATCTATTTTGGCTTCCAAGTTCTTTATTTTTGTTTTGTTTTGAGAGAGTGTGTGTATGCACACCAGATCTACCCTGCTTTCCCCATACAGTCCTCTACTGATAGTATATAACGTCTGTGTTTTATGCATGTCAAAAAATTGGGTGCAAGGGGCATAGAGAATTTACATCTCATTCAGGTTCTCGATAGGTGGTCAAATACGTTTGGTGTCTTTGTTCGCCAGGTATACCTAGCCAACAACATAGAAATCTGTTGGCTTCATTAATGGGCAGGAAGTTGGAATTCTTGTTAAGGACCTAAGAATAGTCCTGGATCAGACCAAAGGTCCATCTGGCCTTCCTTTGTGTATTTTTGTGATGGCTGACCAGATGCTTCCAGACCCGTGAAGGTAGTAGCCTCTCTCTTTTTGTCCTCAACAAATGATATATCAAGTAGTACATTATACCTTAAACTAGAGATTCCATTTAAGTATCTTGGCCACAGACTTTGATAAAATCCTCTTCTTCCAAGTCTTTGTCACCAGCACCACCACCAAAACCCCTTTTTCTTAACTACATAGGGCAATGTGAGTGCATTCCGTATTTTCTTGTCCTGATCTACTCTCAGTCTATTCCATTGGGTGATCTGGGACTCTAGCATTAAGAAAGGATGTTTTCTACCTGTGTTTGGCATACAGTGCAAATCTGTATGTTTTTCTCACCACAGCCATCCCTCTCTTGCAACTTTAGCTTTACCTTGTAGCAAAGTTGCTCCAGGCCCTCGTTCTGTGTCTTTTCCATTCCACAAGATTTCTGTCTGTACCATAGACCTACTGAAAAAAGACAAGACAATAATTGGAAGTTTTATCTTCAGCTCCTTTCTTCGTTGCCCCTGTGCGTAACTACAAACGCTGCCCTCACCCTCCTGATTTTCTCAAACTATTCAGATCCTATCCATGGGATTGTTATCTGCCAACACATTTTAGAGAAGTAGTGTCCTTTGGCACTCTTTCTGTTAAGCTTGGGTGTTCACCAGCCTTGAATAACTTGGCATCACCCACAAACCTGGCTACCTTATGGATCCTTAACTCCAGATTACTGAGGAACTAACTCAGCAATGGGAAAGGACTTGGCTATTTATTTTTGCCCTTTAAAATATATATTTTCCTCTACTTTCTGTAAGAAATCTCTCTTCAAGTAGACATGATCTCTCATTTCGTAGGAGTCTGACAGACTTTGGAAAAGAGGGGCCTTTGGGGGATTTGGTGGAAAAGCTTTTTGGAAGTCCGTGTGTATAATACCTAATGGATTATCCCTAATGACACGTTGGCAGAGATTTCTAAAATGTTGGTGAGGCAGGACAGCCCTTTGCAGAAGCCTTTACACCGCTTCTGTTTAATAATCCTATGCACTCATTTTACTGGGACAGATGTTGGACTAATGCCCGGCAGTTACACATCACCCTCTCTTCCCCCTTTAAAAATGCTGCTAGGGAAGTTACCTTCTAATCCTCTATAAGGAGGGCAAGACAGAAAAGAAAAAAAATATCGATTAGGCAGCTTTAAAATTTGTCTAGCCTATTTTGGTTTTTACTATGAGTGGGCTACGTGGGCCCCTCTTTTGTGACACTCAGTTTTTCACGAGGACTTGCATTTTTTTTTTTAAATTAAAGTAAGCCATTTCCCGATCCCTGCATGTATGCTGCCTGAACAGGCGTTAAATTCTAACATATCGATTAGCTCTATAAATTGATGTTCCATTGCTTTTGCCGTTTCTCGGATGCCTTCCCTTCTCCATAGAATGGTTTGGGCAAAGGTATCTCTCGCTGTGATCTTTCAGTGGTGGTTCAGAAGGTGGCTTGGTTTCAGAAGAAGGGCATTTGTATCAGTTTGTAAATGTTGGAGGCTGATTGAGTAACCAGGATTGTTTTGACAATGGCTAGACACGAATGCTAAGTATGAGACAAAGCTGGTTTCCATCTAAGCTTTTTTTCCCCCTCTGCTCCTTGAGAATGGTTCTAAGTAAAGTTATGACTCCCAAAGTATGTTAGCACTGATGCTCTTGTTGATTTTACAAAAACAAAACCCCCAAGTTATCCCAGGACTGGTCACAAGATGGAACTGCTGTTTAGATCTCTGGGAACTGCTACGGGTTGTTTAGTACAATCCACGGCTATACGAATCACACTCCTGTTGTTGGTATAATGTACTTTATGTATAATGGTATACTGTACTCTGTGTACAAAATCTTTCCATTCCAGTAGTCAGTAACTTTCTTGTTACTCCTTGAGTTTTGTTTGTCAATGATGTACTTCATCACTGGTTAATAAGAAGTGGAGCAATTGCAGCTTCTGTCATGTTTGTGTATGCCAGTGATGAACGCCAGATACTACAACTCCACTCTCAAATGAAGAGTTGGCACAAACTAAAATAACAAGAGAGTATGGTCATTTAGGTTGAACCTTGCTGGAAGTGCTGAAGATACAGAACGCAAAGGGTATATTCACTAAGAGGTTCGATGACCTCTCAGTTTGGAAGGCTAATTGATTCTGAGTTGAGGCGCATAGGCTTCCTCTTCATAAGATTCAAAAACTATGATGTGATCCATCCAAAATGAAAGAAGACGCTTCCATAAAAAGGGGAGACAGTAGTTCTGATCTGCTAAGACAACAGGTTTACCAAAATTCAGAGTTGTTTACAAGTATTAACAAAATCCATGCCCAGGATTTGCAACTCATTGTTTGCAGGATGGAAATCCAGTCTCCCGGCAATCCTTGGTGTGGAGTCAAGTACATCATTTCTATTCCTTGAATAAATTGATCCTACCTTGTTCACTCTGATCCAGAGCTGCTACACACAAGGGGCTTCTCCTTTTACTTCAGTGGAATGTAGCTTCATTGGAGTAAATGGGGGAAACCCTTCACAGGGTTTGTATTGTATGTATCGGATCATTTCGAAGGGATTTCTGGATTGGGCCAACTGACCATAATTAAGTGTTCCACAAGTTCCAGAAGGCTTTCATTAGACGTTGTGCATGTCGAATGCGTGTGTCCATGTGTGGCTGTCTTCTTTCAGTTCTGTATCCATTCTGTTGTCTAGCAATCCATTAACATTTTCAGTAGGGCTCTTTTAAGTCCAGTAGATTACGGGTAGTCAGTTGACAAAGATCTGGTTTACAAAAAACTAATTACATATTTCATTGCATTTTCTAAGTACACAGAATAATTTTTTTACAAGAGTGCTCGTAGTTTCTAAGCGCCTAAAGATAATTTAAGGGCATCTTTCTCTCTCTGGTGTATATGTGCATGTATGCGTGTGAGTTGTTGGGATTTTTTTTTTCCTTGATAGGAGACAACTTTTACTAGTTAGGTTTACGTTACGGCAAAAGTGGATCCTGTACCAGCTCTTAAATCATGGCTCATTTGCTGCCCCCAGAAAACCCAAAATCTGTTCTGTATCTTCAGTAACCTGGTCTTCCAGAGACCCTTAGATGGGTGGGAATCATCTTCAACCAGTCATTTTACTTTTACTGTGTAAGTGTAGGTTGGCACGAACCTCGCTGGTTAAGGAAACAGAATCAGGTTTTGCTGCTAAGCAGTATTTAGTCACAGTGCTAGGGGTGTTTTCTTGGAGATAAAGGGCACTGAGATTGGTGGATCTTATTTCTAAGGAAACGTACTTAGGATTAGAATTAGGTTTGCATTATTTAAGTATCTGCTTTAATGTCGTCTAGGTAGACTGAAGGAGTTGACTGCATAGTAGGTGAGATGGTGAAAGCCCGTTTTCAGAACAAATCGCAGAATGAAAGGCAACCATGTTTACAGATTCCTTCTCCTTGTGCTAAAAGAGAAGGTGATGTACATTGCAAACTATACATTTCTCTGTTATTTAGCAGCATTAAAGCGTCATCCAGGGTCCCTATTTATTTATAATTATTTAAACAATACCGACAATTCTATTTTTCTCCCCCTCGCAAATTAAAAGGCCCCTCTTTTACCCAGTAGCTTCTGTGTGGCTTTATTACCTTTTAGAGAATTATCTTTCTGTTTTCTAAACCAGTGAGGTTTGAGAAGAAAGGACTACCTCTGGGACAGAAGAGCGATTTACAAACCACAAACAAAAACCAAACACCCCCACCCTAAAAAGCCCATAGAAAGTGCTATGGAACCGAATGCATTTACAAACATAACAATTTCCAAGTTACCTTGTTTAAAATACAAAGTTTGTTTTTTTTAAAAAAATATGAAAAAAATAAAACAGTAATAACACGGCCAATTTATTACATAAAGACTTGCTGTGTATAAATTATTCCTAAAGAAATTCCTGTGTTTATATTAAAATGAATCAGTAGATGATGAAAAAAAAATTCAAAATGTTTTTGTATATTCTGTTGTAAGAATTTATTCCTGTTGCGATATATTCTGGATTCTTTACATTATGAAAAAAAAAAAGAACCTTTGTCTATTTTGAATGGCTGAAGCTAAGGCTGCTTTAGTTTCTCTTACTCTGCTTTTTTCTAGTAGTTACAGTACTACATGATTAAGTTAAATAAAAAGGATTCTGTATGCATTTGTGCTTAGTGTGTTTCCTTTTATTTACTATGTGGAAGATACTTCAAAGGTACAACTAGGGCCACAATATTAGAAAGTCTCATAGGATTTTCTTGGCCACTGCCATCCTGTGAGGCTGAGAGAATGTGACTTGGTGAAGTTAACTCAGTGGGCCCTGGATTGCTGTGCTTTAATTTGCTATTTTAGGATTGGCTGAAGTCTGCACGAATGTTTCGATTGCATCTGGGCCAAATTTAAATCTGCTGAAAGCCAGTGACTTCATTTATTCACATATTTTCTGATTTGCATTGCTTTAACATCTCTAAAATAATTTTCTGTAGCACATTTCCCAGAAATTCTGCTGTTACCAACTTGGTTAGAGGAGGCACATGGATAAGCGCTGCTCTTCTATTACCAAAATAAAGCGAGGTATAGTAGACGTAATCACAGAGGTACCTGCAAGGTGGAAAAGAGGTTCATTTAAGTGTTAGTTATATACCCTAACTGTATGTCTCCATCTTGGCATTACTGACTTGCAAGAATACATTACCCCCAAAGCATAAGGCGACAATGATTTAAACACTTCCCTGTACATAAATTATCCAGTTTCAGAATACTTGCCTTTGTTTCAAGAGAAGCTTCCATACTCTTTAAGAGATTCGGTGTTCCCTGCCTAACCAAGGTGGGGTTGTGACTTCACAGCCAGCAGAGATATCTTGGATCTCAGAGGAAGCACCTTTTTATATTGCTATTGGCATTCACATTTTATCTCTTGGACTCTGGAATGCTTTGTTCCCAAGTGCCACATGGCCTGAAGGAGGAGAGGCCTGCCTACATAGCTATCCCTCCACACCATCTCAGCACAGAACAACACAACAACAACATCTTGACAAAATGATAGTCTGTGACTAACATCATCATTTCCCCCTCCTCTATTATTTTTAATAAACAAAAGGAGAAGGGAATGGTGTTGGGGAAGGGGATCAGGTCCAGCAGTTCTTCTCTCCCTCTGAGGCCTGGACCAAGGCAGATGGCCTGGAGGGAGGGCTCTGCTTCAAAACATGTACTTTGTGCACTTTGGCTGGCTAAATAAAGGTATCCCTTTGGATTTTGGAGGTGATTGTACTTTGCTATATGGCTAACATGGACACGCCTGAATCAAATTTCCACTGATGAAGCCAGCTAGGACGTTCTGTGAGTCGCAGTTCAAAACCGTAACTTTCTCAAGGTCTTTAAAACTGTAACTTTCTCAAGGAAGTATCTTTTTGTGTTGCAAATGGATGCTAAATTCCCTAGACCTTTCCATACCATCTGAACGGAGAACAAAAACAGCAAAAGGCAAGCCTGTGACTAACATCTTCAATTTGATGAAGAAGCCAGTGGAGCTTCGAAAGCTTGCAACATATATTGTCTATTTTGGTTTGCCCAAGAAAGGTATCACTATTTGATGGATTTTTTATGTTACTGGATTTCTCAAAGTCTGCTTGACTCACATGTTCTTTGTTCTCAGCTCCCTGTTTCTTCAGCAGTTCCTATAAAGAGACTAAAAACATTCACATCCATTTTTGATTAATCACAGTTTAGTGTTCTGTCCAATCTTTAAACTGTGGTTAATCTTACTTATAGAGATGGAAACTAGCCCAGTAATAAACCATGGTCTGAAGTAGTCTGGTTACTAGTCAACGGAGTTGAGGTTAACGGCAGTTTTGAATTTCACAGCAATCTGTGTTTTATCTAAAAGAGACATTTTTGAATTCTTTGCATCGTGCCAGAAAGAAAGAACAGAATGTGCAAGCCAACACTATGGTTTAGTGTTACATTGGAGCTGGTCTGCTGAGTCCCAATTCTTTACATCCTAGCCAAAGATACAATTTTACTAACCTGCAAAAACATTTGTTCCTATGTTTATCTATCACACCGCACTATTGTTTGCTTTTGTATCACTCCTGATAGGTTTGAAAGATGTGTACAATTGGTGTACTCTGTTAATTTGTTTAATGCTGTTAGATTTCCAGGCAACCTCAGACAGGGTTTACATAGAACTGTAATTTACATAGGTAAAATATTGACTTTGAATATTACAGTTCAACCACATGTTAACATCTTTAGAGGCATCAAATATGTTCAGTTAATCAGAAGGTCAAAGAAAAACACTCTTTTCTAAAGCCTTTCCAACTTTGAAGAACCTTTTGTTTTGGTGTGAATGTCTTCAAAGAAAGTTTCCTGATTCAATTATATTCCCCGGAACAGACATGACTTCTCAATAGATTTAAGTACTTGCCTTCCTGCATCCCTGGAAAAAATGACATCCACTCCTTCCATCCGAAGGTTTTTCCAGACTCTCTTCATGTTAATTATAGACTCAATCCTTTCTGGACCCTCTACGAGGCAACAATTTTCTTCTGGACAAAGTCCACAAATGTCCATGTCCTTATAGCCTTTGTTCTTCCCACACTGCTCCAGAATTATGGTTCCTTTTGAGGTGGCTGCAAGCCCAAGGTGAATCATAAGCTGTAGGTTGATGCATAGGAGTAAGAGAATATACAATGAGAACCCCCTACTGAATGGATGGTGGACCTTTGGTCCTTCCAAGGTTATAAAATACAATTCCCATAGCCCCTTACCTTTGGCTCTGCTCAGGAAAACTCATTATAGTCACAGGCCAAATTGCTTGGGGGCCAAAGTGTCCCCATTCCTAATATAATACAATCCAAAATGTGAAATACAAGCTTTCCTGTAAAAAAACCCAAAAACCTGCCTGCATAAACCTATTTCCATTGTGGAGAGCACAAGGGGGACTTTGGTGTCTAGATCCTACACTGAATCTTCTGGAGATGTATATACAAAATCTTTAAAACAAGGAAAATTTTGAAGACATGTTCCTTTTGTGCAGTGTTATTTTCCACAGTGACACTGTTCACTTGTTAATCTTACCATACAAAGTGCTTTTTTTTTAAAAAACAAAACGATCCACACCAAAAATTCCTCCCATACATTAAATCATATTTTCTCCAGGTCCTGTTGCCATGGATACATAAGCATGGGAATGTGTACGTGTGCGTGGAAAAAAAGTAGAAAATGTAATGCCGATTCCTAATTAGAATAATTCCTTCCAATGAAATGCATTGATTAACCTCTCCCTCTTGCTTTTGATTTGGCTGGGTTCCCCCCATTGTAGCAGATGGGGTTTATGTGCTTAGAGGGGCAAGTGCTGGGAAGGTATGTGCCCTCACTTCATATTTTCAGATCCGTTAAGGATGTCTTGTTGTTGTTGTTGTGTGCCTTCAAGTTGTTTCTGACTCATGGCGACCCTAAGGGCTATCATCATGGGGTTATCTTGGCAAGATTTGTTCAGAGGTTTGCCACTGCCTTCTCCTGAGGCTGAGACCATGAGATTTGCCAAAGGCCACTCAATGGGTTTCATTGCTGAGCAGGGAATCTATCTACCTATCTACTTACCTGTCTATCTGCTGGTACAAAGCTAGGTACTTTGTTTTCATTTAGCATGTTCTTAGTGGATTTAAATTACTTACATTGACCCATGAATAAGTTGACCCAGGTTTTCCATGACTAAAACTTCTGGCCTTACACATGAGTATAGACAGTATATGTTATACGATTTTAACCTTTGTCAATTTTGGTTTAATTTTAACTTAAATCCTCTACTTTAAACAGTCACTCACCTGGGGATTAAGGGTTGCCCATGCTTTACAGATTCTTTCTTTAGCCTTTTGGTAGACCACTGGCAATTCTATGATACACAAATCAACATCTTTACCAAGGCCAAGTTTCAACAGTTCCTGTGGAAGGGAATAATTAGAATACATGTTAGGAAAACCTCTGGTTTCTTAACCTCATTTTCTTAAATTCAACCTGTGGGTGGGGAACTGGTGATTTTTTTCTACATTAGGTTCAAGATGGTCAACAAGGATGATGTGACTAAAGTACTGTAGGTTGCTGATCCTGCCCTAATCCTTACAGTTCATTGATTAGTTTGCAGGAGGAGATAGGCAATGCGAACACAAAAGATTTGACTGTCAACTAAATAATTTGTATAGGAGAGAGTGAGCAACTGCGTCATGTCCATACACTTCATTTTCTGACCTGATACCCTCCAGGGACCCAGACTGCCCCCAAATGGTAAAACATCATCATCAGTCCAGAAATCCACTTCTGGGTTTGAAAACTTTAAAAAAAAAGTTAAACAATATTTGGGGAAGGGACCCACAACTTATTTAGAAGGTGAATTACTTTCTTTCTTATACTACAGGAAGTGTGAACGTTGCTTACAATGGGATGTCTAGACCTTCATAACTGCAAGCCTGCATTACTTGTGAGAGAGACTTTCCTTCACCTTCACTCTATCGTTGATTCACTTTGCTGCCTCTGAGTGGCTAATCTGGATAAAATTCACTGTATTTCTCTGGAGTGAACCTGACACATTTTTACTTTTTGTGTCTTAAAGTTCTACCTTTTTTTCTGCATTAAATCCTAATGTAAATGGAGTCTGTAGCACCTTTGAGAGTGACTGAACGAAAGAAGCTAGTAGCATGAGCTTTCGTAGACTTCAGCCTACTTCCTCAGATGCATAGGGCCACCTGAGAAAATAGGCTCAGGTCTGCGAAAGCTCATGCTACCAGCTTCTTCCTTTCAGTTATGAGTTTATCATATGGGAGGAATTTCTCTCAATTGCGAATGGAGCCAATTCACAATTACGTGAATTCACTAGTTTAGCGAATTTACGTGAAATCTGATTGCGTTCAGAATGCGTTAGGAATGACTTTCCATTTCCCGAAAATTAACCCCCATTGCCTGAAATTGCGTGAGATACTCTAATATGCAATTACGTGAAATCCCATGATTGTGTTCGGAATGACGTCCCATTGCCCGAAATTGCGTGAGATACACTCATTCACAATAACATGAAACCCCATGATTGCGTTCAGATTGCCATTGCCTTATACCCCCAAATTCCGTTGTATGATAAACTCCTTAGTCTCAAAGCTGCAACAAGATCCCTTTGTATACTTATTTTCCACACTAATATGGCTATGTCTCTGAATTAAATCATAAAACGTCCAAGCTCTGAACGTACCTTGCCTAATCTGTCTGCTGTTCTAGCAGTTCAACAGGCATCTTAGAAGGTGCTCTCTAACTCTGGGCCTTGATGGAAAGAGATTAATCTGATTTTGCAAGCTGAAAGTTTTGCAGGCTCAAACTTTCACAGATGAGGTTGCTGCTTGGGAAGCAAGGTGGCATATAAAAGGGTTGGAAAGATTCTCTTGGTACTGGTGTGTGAATGGGACAAATTAGTTCTTGAAAGTTGGCTTCCTGAGTAAACTGTTACAATTTCCTTGTCAGCGGAAACATTGATTAGCTGTGCTCAATAAACTGTTTGACACAAACAAGCAAACAATTCTTGCAGGAGAAGTAAACACATTAGGATAACACAGCCAGCTGTGTTTTTCCTGTGGCACGAATGGTCTTGGAGAGGCTATTGCATCATCTAGCATAAGAATGCAGTGTTGTGTGTCCATTTTTCCAAACGTACAAACCATGCCAGCTTACAATTAGCATTTTATTTTCTGACAAACATCTTGATTTCTCAGTTTAATGAAACACTCTTCTGTGAGGCCATGGTCAGATGACCAACGATAACCTTCCTGGCTCCCTCCATGCAGAAGAGCCAAGTCCAAAAGTGGTGGGTAGGGGAGCAAAGCACTGTTTTGCCGTCTGTAGTGCAATGGTAATAGGGAAGCAAATTTACTTCCTAGTGGAAGCAAGGATAGTGAAATATCTATCTCTAAGGAAAAGAATGGATTCGGAAGAATATAAATTGCAAACAAGACAATCTCTCTTTTTTAATTTGCAAATCAGATCCATTCTTAACCGGAAACATTCTCAATGTTTGCAAAAAAAAAAAAAAAAAATCTCCCAAGCTGAAAATTCTGTGAAACAGAGGAGTTTATCACACGGGAGGAATTTCTCCCCATTTCGAATGGAGTCAATTCGAATTCACGTAAATTCGCTAGTTTAGTAAATTTAGGTGAAATCTGATTGCGTTCAGAAAGTGTTCAGAATGACTTCCCATTTCCCAAAAATGACCCCCCCATTGCCCAAAATTGCGTGAGATACTCTAATACGCAATTACGTGAAACCCCATGAATGAAGTTCAGAATGACTTCCCATTGCCTGAAATTGCATGAGATACACTCATATGCAATAACGTGAAACCCCATGATTGCGTTCGGATTGCCATTGCATTGTACCCCCAAATTCCGTCGTATGATAAACTCCATAGATCTTAACTAGGTGCAGATACCGTGAAGAAAGCAGATAGAAAGGAAATCAAATCATTTGAGATACAATGTTGGAGAAGAGTGCTCTGGATGGCCAAACAGATGGGTCCTAGAACAGATCAAGGGCTTAACTCTCTGTGGAAGCCAAATTACCACCCCGTTGATTTATTAGTGCATTTTGGCTTTGTGTTGCTTTAACTTGCAAATAAATTACATCTCTTGCAGTGGTTGCAATATTAAAGGTCTAGTGCAAAACTCCTGCATCAGGAACTTGGATTAATCTGCTGTTTCACTATTTTACTACTCCTGTACTATATTTCCTATTCTGAACACTTTGTTCGTAAGAGTATTTTTTTTTAATCTCATGCCTATTAGCCCATTTTGTAAGATGTATGGTCATGTTTTAAACAGATTCTACATCACTTTTAGTTCTGGGTAGTGTTAACAAATTCAGGTGTTACATCTCGAAGTTTATGATGGTTACTCTTGAAAATCCATGAAACACATTGATATTTTTTAGCTGTTATTTTAGTATGTAATTATGGAACTTTGAACTGCTTGTTTGATAAACAATTATTATTTTGTAACCTTCCCGCAGTCTTCCTTTGGACTTCACCAGAAAATAATTTCCTACCTTTGCAGCTTCCCAACTGGAGTTAACTAAATACTGGCGAAAGGCACCAAAGCCTGAAAAGCAAAGAAAATGTATGATTATTGCCTTTTAAAATTCTCAGGTCCTTTATCTGCATTCTTTTTAGGCAATGAACTAACTTTCGCACTGAAGTGAGGGAAGGATGGCTTGTTTTGTATTCCCCATTGTGGAGATTTACACTACGCATCTCCAATTCTCAGCCAGGTGTTTTCACTATAAGATCCATCATTCCTACTCTCTTGTTCCAATTTCCATCCTCGATGTGCTTTTATACATGCGCCATTGAACCACAGAGACTGAGCAGAGTGCAGGAGAATTGGTCCACGTTTGATCAGATATGCAACAATTTAAAAATCTGTTGCAATATACAATTAGATATACAATCTAATACTGTTTAAAAGCTAAACGCCTGTTGCAGTCCGATATGATCATCCTCGCCTGACTTGGTGCACTCCAGGTATTCTGGATGATAATTCCTACCATCTCTGACCATTGGCCAAGCTGACTGGGGCAAGGGGAGGTTGTAATGTAATAACATCTGGAGGGTGCCAAGTGCAGGGAAGTCTGAACTCCTAAAAGCCACAGTCAAAAGGGATTGTCAGTTCCAGTGACTCCTCAATTTCAGAACGCCAAGCTTCAGTGGTAAACTTAGAAAACCTTTATTCAGCAACTATAGGTTTATACTAGACAGCATGAGCAGAGCCTAATTAAACCACCTACAATTTCAAACCCATGGCAAGCTATTTTCTCATTCGTTACAAAAGCAAAACACCTTTGTTCGTCTCATTTCCCAACCCCTTCCACATTGTTTCTGTTTGCTTTCCCAAAGAAATGACCTTGGGTAGTCTCACACCAGGCATGACTCCCTTTTCCCAGTTATTTCATCGCCTAGGAATGCGATCAACAACCCCGGGTAATAAACACTGCATATCCCATCACATTACTTCTGCATACTAACACACATTAACCCCTGCTGCACTAAATCTAAGGCAGGGGTTAAGGCAAGAGGCGGCTCCTGACGGAAATAACAAAAGAAAAAGAGGTAAAGAAATTGCTTTGAGCTGGGTATCTTAGATTTGAATGCGGTGAATAACAGCGATAACTATTTATATCCCGGATTTCTCCCCAAACTGGGAGGAGTAAAATGCTTTTGTCACGCAATGATCGCTCATTCAGTTTCGCTGGGTGGATTAGGGTCTTGTTAAGTTCCTTAAATGTTTGTTAAATTGAAGGGGAGGCTGTTTTATAGTTAATTTGTAATTGTTTTGCCCGATTGAGTGCTTAGTAGCCTCTCTACCTTTCTTAAACTTCTCCCATCCTGGGTTGGTCATTGCTCTGTTTGGAGTCACCTGAACTGATACTGCCTGACTTGCAGCTATTTCAATTAACGCTCAAATATTTTTTTAAGTGTATGTTAATTGGAAACAGCAAGATCCAGGTTCTCTTTGACATCACTTCAGAATCGGTCTTGTGTCCTCAGCCGGCCCACGGTGGAAAACTATCCAGCAACTCACATGTCAAGCGTATAAGTAATAATTGCCTTTGGAGCAACCAGTGGCGTAACAGAGAGCGACGGCGTGCAGCGACATTCCTGGAGAGTTTTAACCTTTTAAAGTTCACTCTCTTTGGAAGTGGTTGCGTCTGCAACTGTGATGTGTCATTAGTTATCACCAGAAAGAAAAGGTCCAAATGCGGTTCCTGTGACTTGTGTGGTTAGGCATGCCCTCACGCTCTTTCTACACCACAATTTGAAGCGCGCACATGCACACACACACACTGGTTTTGATAAAACTGTGTTGTTTTTCCGTCTCTCGTTCTGCAATGGAGACTCTGACATTTGCTACTGGGTTGCTTTAATTTTGGACTCTGATGTGGAATTGGGAAGTAGTCTTGGTCTGTGACTCTGTTTTAGGTAATGCTTAAGTTGCTGTGCCTAGAGGCAACATGGTTTGGACAGGAAAGGATGTCAACGGATATTTTCAGAAGTGACAGGAATAGAGAACTGCAAACTTTCTTGGATAAAAGACAGCAAGCTCCCCCGCCAGCTTCTTTTTAATCCCACCAACGTGCCAACATGCCATCTGATTTGCTTAGCAGGTTGCACTACTGGGTTATTTTCCATTTGCAAATGTTGATCTGCCCAGTCGCTAGATGCTGAGAAGATCCCCACCTCCTGGAAGGAGATTATGACAAACAGCCGGCCAGTGTACTGTATCTGTATTTCATGTCTGGCTAAAAGAGGAGAGCTGTCCCCCACATTTTTTTTGGCAGGTGTGTGTGTGTTAAAAGCCTTACCTGTAACAACCACTGTGTTGGAACTGACATCCATTTAGCTTGGAACCTGAAGGCAATTTTCAGCCCCGACGCCAATAACCAGCTCTCTTCTTCATTGGTAAACATGCTTGATCCCAGCTGTTGATATTATATTCTTTTACCATCTGTTCCAGAATGTCCATCTTCCTATTGGTCAGTGGAAAAACACTTCATCAAACAGGGGCAGTTCTAGTTTCACATGATGTGAGATAATTTTAATTACACAAGTCCTAGGAGTATTGGTGGTTACAACAGCTCCTTATGCTTCCTCATCTCTCAGTGGCACACAGAGTGACTTAACCGCATAATCTTAGCTATTGATTTCAAGTCTCACTTTGAAACCTCATTAGAAATAATCCCATCTGTTCTATTTTGGTATATTTCCATTGCAAGGCAGTACCAGATTAACAAAATAAGCCTACATATAACTTCATATTACATTTTAGAATTTACAGTCTACTATTTGGCTCCACGGAAGACATTTTAGATTGTTACGAAGAGCCTATACCTAACTTGTCCTAAAGTACCCTAAACACTAGCTTGCAATGTTATTTACAAACGTATGGATAAAAACACTCAGTCGTATCGTTCTATATAAAATATTTTCCTTCACATTACATTCGGGAGATTGCGAAAGTAGAAAGGAGTGTGTTTTTTTTGTCGGCTTTCCGTTCAGGTTATTTCTCTTTTCGCCAATTCGTCTGAAAAACAACCTGCACTTGCAGGGGTTTAGCGGATTTTAAAATCCCGTTTCTGCACGGGGTTTGCCTCAGTGTGATAAACTCCCAAGTCTTGTTCCTCAGATGCATGCAGCGGACTTAGTCTACCACGAAAGCTTATGGTTAAGTCGCAAAGGTGCTACCCGATCCCTTTGCATAAAACACTCCAGTTTTTAGTCCTGTTCAGAAAATCTAGGCCATTTTAGAAGTCAGTGTGCTTCACCCATGGCAACAGACAGATCACTAGGGGCTATGGCCAGGCTTTTGTCTTCAGAGAGGAGAGAGACTGTAAACTAATACTTTAACACCTTTCTCTTTCACTATTTTGCAAGCTGGTCTGCCATTTGCGATTTCAGATAGAAACAACGTTCGTTTTGGACTTCTGGCTGAAAAGCTGTTAGTGTCTTATATTTGTCTAAGTTCTGGAAGCACATTTTTGTGTGATGTGGATGTGGAAATCCCCATTCACTTGATAGTTGCAGAAGTGGAGTTGCGCACGGGATGCAGCTGTGCATGCAGACAGCCATGCGGATGTGCTTGCATACACATCTTCATTCAGTTTTACATTTTGGATGCATTCGTTTGCACTGTGTTGCAACTCAAGACAAGGGTTACATTGCCCAAACAATGTGTTTCTATATAAATTTGTGTTTGTATATATATGTGTGTGTGTGTACATAGAAGAGTGTGTTTGTATGTATGTATGTCTGTGTGTGTGTATATGTGTGTGTGTGTTTGCATGTATATAGATATGTTTGTATATAAATTTGTGTGTATGTCTGTGTGTATATAGATACGTGTGTGTATGTTTGTATATAAATTTGTTTGTATGTACATAGATATATGTGTATATATATATAACATATGTTTGTATGTATATGTGGGTATATATATATAGAGAGAGAGAGAGTGTGTGTTTACATATATAGATACATGTGTGTGTTTGTATATAAATTTGTGTGTATGCTTGTATGTATATAGATACATGTGCATGTGTGTTTGTATATACATTTGTTAGTATATGTGTGTGTGTTTGTATGTACATAGATACGTGTTTGTATGTATGTGCGTATCTATATATGTGTATATGTGTGTGTGTATATAGTATATATATATAGTATGTGTGTGTGTGTTTGCATATATATAGATATGTGTGTTTGTATATAAATGTGTGTGTCTGTATGCATATAGATAAATGTGTGTTTGTATAGATACGTCTGTGTATTTATGTGTGTGTAATGTGTGTGTGTAATGTGTGTTTGTATATATATATGTGGGTATATATATAGTGTGTGTGTGTTTGCACATATATATAGATACATGTGTTTGTATATAAATTTGTGTGTATGTATGCATATAGATAAATGTGTGTTTGTTTGTATGTTTGTGTGTTTATATGTGTGTGTAATGTGTGTTTGTATATATATATATATATATGGGTGTGTGTGTGTGTGTATATATATATATATATAATATATAGCGTGTGTTTGCACATATAGATACATGTGTGTTTGTATATAAATTTGTGTGTATGTCTGCACGTATGTATATAGATGTTTGTATAGATATGTTTGTTTTTAGACTGTAAGCCTGAGGGCAGGGAATTCGTCTAATTTAAGATTGTATGTACAATTTACAGTGCTATATAAATACAATTAATAATAATGATGTTTGTATATGTGTGTAATGTGTACATATACATATATATAATATATATTAAATTATATATATATATAAAATATCATATATGTGTATATATACAGTATGTGGATATATATATATATATATAGTGTGTGTGTGTTTGCATATCTATCTATCTATCTATCTATAGATACATGTGTGTGTGTTTGTATATAAATGTATGTATACAGATACATGTGTGTGTGTTTGCATGTACATAATACAGTAGATAAAAATAAACAGACATGGCCTCCTCCCTCTTCTTGGCTCAGAGACAGAGGAAGGCGTGGTGGGACATGACTGACTGAGGGGCTGGAGCTGGAGGAAAAGCCCTTTTGAGTGGCCTGGAAGGAGCAATGGCGGCTCTTCCACCTTCCCCTCAGAAGCAGCGAGCAGGGAGCGTCCCTCCTTCAGCTGCTGCGGGTAAGGAGAAGGTGGCCTATGCTCTGCTCTACTCTGAGGCGTCGTTGCCTCTCTCTTCCCTCAGGCTCCCCTCACGCCGCCGCCATTTTGTTTCCCCCTCAGCCTCAGAAAGGGGAGGAGCCACACTCGCCCTTCATGTTTATGTTTATATAATTTATTATCACCAGAAAAGAGAGACTCCTCCAATCCCTCCAGTCCCTCAGTGTCTCCCCCCCCCCCATAATAAAATAATGCATTAATTGGTGTTATTATGTGCCTTCAAGTTACTGCTGCTGAGTTGTATGAGTTATTATGGCTGTCCTCTGAGGCTGAGAGAGTGTGACTGGGAGGCTGGGGATGTGTGTTTACATGAACCATGGTGGCTCTCATACATAACAACAAATTATACATATGTGTGTGTGTGTGTGTATATATATATATATATATATGAGAACCAATATATATATATATATATATATAGAGTGGTGGCTCTCATACATGCAATAAATATGTATGTATGAGAGTGGTGGCTCTCATACATACAACAAATATATATATATATATATATATGAGAGCCACCATTTTTATATATATATATATATATATGTATGAGAGTGGTGGCTCTCATACATACAACAAATTTTTATATATAGAGAGCCACCATGGTTCATGTAAACACCTCCCCCAGCCTCCCAGTCACACTCTCTCAGCCTCAGGATTGCAAAGCCTGTGATACACACATATCTATCTGCCTATCATGGGGTTTGCAGCCCTCTGAGGCTGAGAGAGTGTGACTGGGAGGCTGGGTGTGTGTGTGTGTGTGTGTTTACATGAACCATGGTGGTGGCTCTCATGCATGCATACATCATGCATGGTGGCTCACATACATATAACAATATATATACATATATATCTATATATATGTATATATGTATATATACACCATGTTTCCCCGAAAATAAGACAGTGTCTTACAATAATTTTTGGTCCCAAAGATGCGCTAGGTCTTATTTTCAGGGGATGTCTTATTTTTCCATGAAGAATTCACATTTATTGTTGAACCAATAAATAAATAAATAAATAAATATTTATTATATACTGTATATATATTTATATACAAAAACATTGCTAGGTCTTACTTTCAGGGGAGGACATTCCCGCGAAGCTTTGCAAACATTTTCATAGAATCTGCAGAAAATCCACGTGGTACTTTTCCTGGGGCAGCGAAACTTCTAGCTAAACTTGGTTTAAAAACACTTGGGACCTTATCAGACGTCGGAAATTGGAAGTATAATCCAATGGCAATCCAAACGCAATCGTGGGGTTTCACGTTATTGCGAATTAAAGTATCTCACGCAATTTCGGGCAAAAGGGAAGTCATTCCGAACGCAATCATGGGTTTTACGTTATTTCGTATGAAAGCATCTCACGCAATTTCAGGCAACGGGGGGTTCATTTTCAGGTAATGGGAAGTCATTCTTAACGCATTCCAAACACAATTGGAATTCACGTAAATTAGCTAAACTAGTGAATTCACGTGAATTCGAATTGGCTCCAATTGGCTCCATTCGCAATAAAGAGAAATCCCTCCCGTCTGATAAGGTCCTTAGTATTGTTGGGATTCCTATGGGGCCGTGTGATGTTTTTGGTAAAAATTGCCTTGCGGCCCCTTTATCCCTCCCCCCTTCCTTTTTACTAAGTGCATGTTTGGTAGCAATTAAAGGCCTGTGTCCTTTAAGTAATGCTTATTAGTACATAACAGATGCTGTTTAGAAACATTATGCTTTTTAATAGGCTCTGCTTTCAGATTGAACATTGTTTTCCAAGCCCAACTGTCTGTCAGAAGGCTTAAAGGTATGGCATTGTTTATGCAAAGCCTAAGTCAATTTTCTGCTCTGGAATCAAGCCATTAATGTTCCTCCAGTTCCCTCCCCCCCTTTTTTTTGTCCTCATGCTAGTAATAAATTCTCCCCTACTCCATTTCCTACCTCGACCGATTTTAGAAATATGTTGAAATTAAAACTTTTTATTTTGACTTTACAGTTAATGTATTGGTCCTTCATGGATTATTAGAAAATAGATGTTCAAACAGCCTCTTAATTAACGCTGGGGACATCGAAGTAAGAGGAGAGGATCAGAACAGCGTAGGGGTGATATCTGTATTTTGCTTTGCTTTTTGGGATTTCAAATAAAGGCAAGGAATGTGATTTTTCTATTGTACTTTATGTACAATATGCTCTAAAGGAAGATGGTACATTTTCTCTGAAAATGCCAGCTACAGATGCTGGCAAAACGTCAGGAACTCTTCTAGAACATGGCCACATAGCACAAAAAACCCATAGCCATGAAAGGCTTCACCTTCACGTTGTACCAGAGGAACTTTGCACAAGGAGGATTAGGATGACATATTTGAATACAGTGGTCTCTCCTCATTCTCTGGGGTTATGGACCCCCGTGAATGTGGGAAAACCACAAATAAAAAACCCATTATTCTTTTCACCTGAAAGAGCATCTCTTTAGGGATCTCCAGCTCTTCCATTGCAACTCTGTGGTCAATATCTGCCAAAAGCTGATCATAGAATCATGCTGGAGGATCTACAAATGCCTAGAGAAGTGTTTTTTCCCCCCTAAGAACTTCTAGTTTCTCCAGCACAACTCAATGATCAACTTCCAGCAGAATTGCGCTGAAGGATCCAATGATTCCTAGAGAGAACATATTAATCAAAGCCGCAAATAATCAGAGCCGCAAAAGTCAAAGCCACAAATGTGGAGGGCCAACTGTAGTTCCATCAAGCTGACTGCGTGGGCTATTTATTTTCTCCTTTGTAGTGTTGGCTTTAACCAATAGTAAGCTTATGTAACCTTGGCTCTTCTTTATGCTTATCTTTGGTGTATGGCTAGTAACCAGCCTTGGAAGGTATCTGTGCAGTTAAACATAAACATAGAGACTAGAGTCCAGAACACACTACAGAAATAATCCAGTTTGAGACCCCAGGCTCGGTGTTAGGGAGTCCTGGGAACTGTAGTCTGTTGTGGCATCAGAGCCTGTCTTACCTGTCTGACAGGTAAGGCTAAATGTCTCACAAAACTACAGTTCCCAGAATTCCCTAGCACTGAGCCAGGGCAGTTAAAGTGGTCTCAAACTGGATTACTTCTGTGGTGTGTTTTGGACCTTAGTGATTAAAGCAACTGCTGTTAATTAGCTCTTTAGGATTTATCAAGTAAAAGCAGGTGTGAGTCATTGGGGGCATACTTCCAACAAGGTGCAGGTGTGATCAATGAAGCCTCATCCTATACAAAGTCTGGTGCATTAGTCCTGTGTGAGGTTGGTGCAATGTGTTGTATATTGGCCAAGAGGGATATTTCTGCTGTAGCTTTTCCAGAATTCCACAAAACGAAGTGTTCCTGCTAATATTCCCTCTTGCCTGCTAAGTGAATAAGTTTGTTCAACCTTCTGCCTCTGCTATGTTTGTTGTTGCCAGATCCAAAAGAAATAGAGTTGGTCCTCCACTTTTGTGGCTTTGACTTTTCCCCAGTGCAAGTTGGCCATAAAGTTGTGATGGTGAAACTTTTAGAGACCAGGTACCCAAACTGAAAGGTGCTCCTGTACCTGGTGTCACCTGGTGCTGGGATGGGACTTGCAGGAGTGGGATGTCCACCTTCTGTAGTGGTAGTTCTGGGGGCAGGACTTCCCTGGAGACAGTTAAAGGCACAGGATGGTGAGGAATAAGCACATTCGTGACTCTTTGTGTGCCCTCAGAGATGGCTTTGCGTGCCAGACAGGGCATATGCATGCCATAGATTCACAATGATTCCTATAGGGTCACCTAGATGTTCCTAGAGAAAACACTTCTCTAGGCATTTGTAGATCCTCCCAAAATGATTTCAGATTGATGTCTGGCAGGTGTTGACCATAAAGTTGCACTGGAGGACCTGGAGATTTCCAGAGAGGCGTTTGCTTAGGTAAAAAGAACAATGCTTTTTTATTTGTGGTTTTCCCACATTTGTGGGAGTCCTTCACCTCTAACCCCGGTGAACGTGGAGGGACCACTATACTTGCCTTTGGCAAAACACGTACTGGAGAATACAATGGAATAACATTTTGGGTGGGGATATAAATTCCCTAAACAAAACAAAGATGAGATATAAATCCCCCAAATAAAACAAATGAGTAACCAACTGGTGTTATGTTTCGTAATATTAAGACCAGTGAAACAACTGCCAAAGTAAGTCAGGTAAGAAAGAGAATTGTGTTGGCATTTAGGATTTCTGTGCAGATTTTAACTAAGTAGAGGGCACATTTGTTTGGTCCTAAGAAAGTCCTCCAATTTTTTTTTAAAAGCTGAAAGCGGCATAAAACTATATTATTTCTTTCATGAGGAGCAGAAACATTTCCCTCTTCTGCATGAATGAAGCCGTTTGCCACATGTAAAAGGCTGGAGGCTGCTACCCACTGGTTAAGACCTTTGTTGACACTGCTGCCGTAGAACCAGTATATGGGATGTCCTGAACTTGTTTTACCAGCTTAGCTTATTTAAGATGGCAGTCAGATTTTTCAGCTCTACAGAAATGGAAAGGCTAGAAATGTCTGGAATGTCTCAAATGCAAGAGGCTTCTAGCTCTAAATATAACCTCTGCATGGTTACATGGTACCTCTTCAGTGCTTGCAGAAAATCCCTCGTATTTTATACCTCTGGTCCTCCCTGCCTTTGATGGTAACCTTTGAACGTGTTTGGCCTTTTAAAAATAAAGTCGCACTGGTTTACTAAGGCTTTTTTGCCGCAATATTCTCTTTACCCACAGCCTTAGAGGGATAACTGTTTTAAACGCTAGCAACTTAAATTGGCTAAAACATTTTCCTTGGAATTTGGCAGCCTCCAGTTACCTGATTTCTGAGAGAAGCTGTCCATAATCAGACATTTGTAGAGAACAGCATCTAAGTAGAAAAGGAAGACTCATACATTTTAGAAAGCTTTTTTATTTCTGTGTGTACACATGCACACAACTGTGGAAGCCCTGTCCCCAGCCCCAAACATATCTTTCTTATGTTAGGCAAAACGAGTTATTTTGCTATGAATAAAATGCATCAGTTTATGACAAGAGAATATCTAGACAGTACAGTACAACCTCAGTTGAAAATGTTTTAGGAAGAAGAGCAGTCAATCTCTTCTTAATTTTTTGGAGACAAAACTTATTGAAACTGAAAATGAGTGACTGACTAAACTGAAGATGCCGCAAACAGTTATACTGGATAGTTAAATATCTTAGTTTGAAAGTCATTTTAACTTGTGGCACTAATTCTGATACATTTTCTTGTAACAGAATCCTGGGTTCAGCAGATATTAATGATTTTTTTGTAGGTTTCTTTTTTTGTGTTGCGTGGTTAGGAAATTTGGATCGATTTTTTGAAAATGAGATATTGGCCGCTTTTGGCAGTGTGAAGTGGTTTACATGAAGATTTTGTCCTTTTTTTGTGGTATATTGATCATCATTACGCTACTTTAAACAAAGCACTCTGAAGCTTCTTCTTGCTAAGAAATTTGTAAAGTTTGAGTTGACAGTATTTTACAGTGGGAATGAAAGAATCGCTGCTACCTGTATTGCAAGAATCGCTGAGATACAATATGGTATGCTGTAAGTCAAAAGGGTTTAAAAGGTTTAAAACCACGTGTTTGCTCATTATGAAATAAGTCGCTAGGCTCCAAAGTCTTTAAAAAAGAGTACTTTTATGTGGTGCCAAAATGAAATCTCAGTCAGTTCCTATTAGACCTCCAAGCTTCAAAGGTGCTGTCCTTTGTCTTCCTGCAATGTGTTGCTCCCACTGATGGAGGCCAAAAAAGAGCGCTGTCTGAGGAATATTGTCACTGAAGTTTCTTTATAATCAATAATACGTAACAGCAGAAACTGACACTAATATAACATTTTATAACAATACAACACTGTCGTCCCTCAGCAATTCACACCAGTTTAACATAAGTTTCTGACTTACGGTGACACCCTACAGTGAAGCTATCATGGTTTTGGTTTTTTTGGTGCAAGATTTGTTCAGAGGGAGTTTCCCTTGCCTTCCTTTGAGGCTGAGAGAGAGTGACTTGCCCAAGATCATCCATTGGGTTTCCATGGTCAAGCAGGGATTTGAATCCTGGTCTTCAAGGTTGATGTCCTACATTCAAATACCTACACCATTCTGACTCCCCTGTCCTTTGTCTTAGGTCTCCTTTATCCAGTGGATATGAAAGAAATAAATCCTGAAGTTCTCGAAAGAACATCTCTGATGTACTATACTAAACTATTAGAGGAGCCGTCCTTAGCTCCTGAACTTTTCTCTGTTCCAGGACGAGAGAAAGTAAGTAGTACTTTTTGGTCCCTTTTTAATACTGATTAATCCTCTGTCGTCCAAGTTTTAAGATGCATTTAAAATGTCCCAGTTTCTCCCTCCACCTCCCACTCTCCCCCTTCGTTTTTCTCAGTTGTCACAAACTGTGTTCAAAGTGCAAAAGTGGTTTGCACAACTGCTACAGCCTCTCATCACTGGTGTCTTTACCACAATCTGATGTTACTTGTCTACAATATCTCCCAGTCTTCATCTCTTAAATGTTAGAGGACAAGGGATAAAAAAAAGAGTACTTTTTCACATAGGAGTTTATCACACGGTGGAAATCTTGTGCAGAAATGGGGGTTTAAATCAGAAAAAAACCCTTCAAAGCGGGTTGATTTTCACATGACATCGTTGTTAAAGTGGTATTAACTCGAACAAAAAGTAAACAGAAAGTAGACAAAAGCCAATCCTTTTTACTTTCGTAAAATCCTGAAAATAAAAAGGAGGTTGTCTATTTTCCATTTGGGTTAACAGCAGTTTAACAACATGTATGAAAATCAAACCGCTTTTGCGAGTTCCCCCCAGCTTTTAAATCTCATTTTTGCATGGGATTTCCCCCATGTGAGAAACACCATAGAATGTAGTTAAACTGTGTAATTCACTACCAGAAAATGTAGTGATGGCCACTGAAAAGGGAACAGACAAATGGATGGTGGAAAAGGATATAAAAGAGTATAGATAATTCCCAGTATTAGAAGAAGTACAGCTGTCAGTACCAGTCATTTAGGGTGCTCCCACACTACAGAAATAACACAGTATGGCACCACTTTAATCTCCATGGCTCAGTGCTATGGAATTCTGGGATTTGTAGTGTGGTGGGGCACCAGGGCTATCTGACAGTTGGGCTAAATATCTTACAGCCAGCCCTGTTATAAGGCCACAAGGTTGCTTTGTTTATGCACCATGGTCAATATGACCCATAGAGCCACAGCAGGGCTTTCTCAGTAGTTGGCCCTCACACTTTTGTCTTCCATGAATAAGTTAAAAAACATATCTATTTGTATAAGCTTTTTTTGGTTTGTGTGTATTAAACAATTGTTTAACGTGCTTTCACTTCTTTGCTTTGCATTCATTATATCTTGGGAAACGTCTTCCTTTTTAATTTTTGTTTTGTGATTGTATGATATTTGTGATTCCAACTGTGTTTTTGTATAGATTGTTCTTTGCTATGAACTCTTTTGAGGAAGGGCCGGGTATAAATTGAAATAATAATGCTAGTAATAGTAAGGGCCTATGACAATCTGACTTTAGATTGGATTACTCAGCCTGGAGTTGCTCTGCCATATGGAAAGCCTCTTTGGAAACGGAGGGGGTCTTGAAAGCAGTTCCATATAGCATGGCATGAATGCCTCTGCTTTTTAGTAAAAACCACCGGCAATCCTCTTGAGTGCATGTAAACCCTTGCGTTGGGCTTTTCTTCTCCATACATCTGAGCTTGCAGGACATATACACTGTACATTGTAAGTTTTTATTCCATGATCTGTGCCTTTCTGGATATAGTTTATTTCCTTTGTCTACCAGAAAGTGGTGTGGTTTCTTGGTTCTAAAAATTGCCTTTTTAAAATATGCTTGGAGTTTCCAAGGAAATTCTGATCCAAAAGAATGAGTGCAGACTAGATAAAAATGTGTGTGGATTAAGTCTGAAGCGCAAGCTGCTTCCAGCTGGAGGTAGACTGGATGTGCAGATCTTTTTCCCATCCGTTACTCCTTTTGACATCCTTTCATGGGGTTGAATTCTCTGATATGCACTAAACAAAACAAAAGAGCTTCCATAAGGTGCATTAATTTCTTGAGCTGGAGGAAGAGGAAAAAAGTAACCAAAACAATTGTTCCTTCCAGTGCTGGAATATAATTTCTTTATAGGAAAAGAGGAAACCCTGCCTATGGTAACTTTTTACTGTATTTAGCTCAAGGAAGGAAAGGAAGCCTGCCTTAAAATACTCTTGCAATGCCCTCTAGTGTTGCAAGAACACAACTACTTCAGAGGCTAAATAAAACAACTGGGGCATGTGTGAGTGTGTGTGTTGGGGGAGCACAAGAGGGTTAAGGCTGTTGTTCTGTCCTTAGCTCAACCTGTCGTGCCTGGATGCAGCGTTAGTGTCCCATCTGGTGTTCGGTTGGCGAGAGGGAGATGGCAGACTGAGAAGCTTAGCACGCTAAGTGACACTGCAGCCTTACAATAGCGAGACACAATAGGGTGAGCTAAGGATGCCGCCTTGGCCTTGTTTCCCAAAGCCTCTGGATTTTTGTGGCTAACAGTCAGCAGTGAAGTACTGTATTATTTTGACTTCTCTGTAATGCTGGACTTTGGAAGGAGTGGTGACGTTCGGCAAAGGAGAACAGGTATCTACAAAGACACCAGACTGACACCTGTGACTGTCGTGACAGTGATCGCAGTGACCGATCCTTTGGGTTGCTCTTATTCTCTCCTCCCAAATGTAACAGGTGTGCAATGTTTAAAAGGCTCTTGACCACATTCTGTCAAGACTAAAAATAACATAAGCTGAGACGCTAAAAAAAATTAGCCATTTGACCCAATGTTGGGCCAGATGATGACACTTAAGATGAGGCATATCCCAAACTTAAACTAAAAGAAACCCTTAATAACCTTTTCTCTTGAAACTTAAATTCTGCCTGCTGCCTCACCAATTTCAACCTGACTGTTTTCTGGGGCTGTTGTTTAATTTAAACCAGTGTCGCTGCTCGAACCATCTAAAAATGTGCATGCTTCGAGTGAGAGTCGAGGCTGGATCGGTTGTAGGATCCATTTGTTTCTCTACCTTGTCCATCACAAATGTTGGGTGGCCCTTATTTCTCTTTTGAAAACCTGACAGCCCTATAATGGAACATTATGAAAAGATTGCAAAGAAATAAGGAGAAAGAAAGGAAGATTAAACACAGTTTATACCTCAGTGCCATAGAGCAGATTTCCTAGCATAATGCATGCAATTGAACAGTTGATACAGTATGGCTATTCGGTTGTTTTACTGTGTGTGTATATATCCATGTAAGGCAACTCCTAGATTGCATTATTATAGAAATATTCTCTATATGTGAAGCTCCTGAATATGCAGACATTCTCTGCACATCCTTGCAGACATAAGTCAGTGATTTACTGTATATACCCATGTACAAGTCTAGAAACTTAGGTCAAAAAATTGATCCAAAAAACCTGAGTCGACTTATCCACGGGTCAATGTAAGTACTGTATCTTAACTCTTATTTAAAAGAAGGAACCATGTCCTGGTGAAAAGCAAGAGTATAATCTGCCCTGGAAGCACTTAACCCCTCTTTACTGTCTCATCCATCCAGTCTTAAGAATAAGCACAACTCATGTCTGATGGACTTTTGGAAGTTATTTGACATTGTTTTGCTTTGCTTCATCCTTTAGATCCTTTCCTATATGCCCCTAAATTTTACCCTCGACTTATCCATGGGTCATAGCAAAATCCATAATTTTGGCCCCAAAACTTGCCCTCGACTTATACAGGAGGTCAACTTATAGTCGAGTATATATGGTAATGTTTATACTTCTGTGTATGTAGAGTAGATTGCTTTCAATTAACATTTTAGCCTTTATGGGTTTTAGGTTCCTTTTCTTTGGATAGATAATGACATTATCTTTGGATAGATAATATGTATAGGAGAGTGCAATGTAAGACTATTCCTAAATGGAGTGGTTTTAAAATCATAGGTTATTTATTATATTTTTTCTCCTTTACTTCTTTGTGTCAATACTATACTAAATAACGTGTTTGATCATAGGTTCGGATTGAGGCTTCCTTGATGCTTTTCCTCCCTCTGTTCAGAGAAGACAGTAAATGTAAGATTCTTGTTTTAACTGATCCACAAGACAAGAATGCAGGTTAGTGTATTCATTTTCTTCTTCTTCTTCTCCTTCTTCTCCTTCCTCAATCCCTATGCCTCAGATAATGATGGAAGGATATAGGATATAACTGTGGAAGCCAAGGGTGTCCACAGTTATAGGAATCCCCTACAGTTAGGAATCCCCCGGGGATTAGAGAAACAATGCTGCCAATAGGCTGCGTGTTGCTCATCCCTGCACCAGATGAGCTTCTCTGAACGTTGAAACATACTTCATGGCATATTTTGATAAGGTTCCATATCAGTTTTTGTGGGAAAGTGCATGTTTTAATTTGAGAGAAGATGCGGAATTGAATGTGTTTGAGAAGAATGCACAGTTGAATGCATATAAGAAGAATGCTTTTAAAAATAACGTGCAAACAAAACAAAACTCTGGGTGAAAACAAATGAGTATGATATGGGTCTGATAGAAAACCCATATCTGTTGCTTTAAGATGTGAATCCTTCCCAATCTTATTTGTAGATAGGTCCCTTCTAAATGCAAAAGTAGGGAGATATTTGATGTGTGCCATTGAGTATTGCTGAGAGAACGATAGTTGCTTTCTTACCTAATGTTACCATTTAAATAAAAGTCAAAGCAGGTCTTTAAAAAGTGGTGAAACAAAATTTACTTTAATGCCCCTCACTAGTTTGCCTCTGTGGAAACATGGCAACACATTTATACATACTTTAAACATGTGTTTGCTGTTTATACCAAAACTTGGCCAGTAGTGGAGTTGTGATGGATTCACTCTTGATAAATATTAATGAATCTTGAGAAATTTCTGTGACAGTTGTTGCATAAATTTGAATAGCAACTGAAAATTCCCCCATTTCCAGTGAAGATATTTTTCATTTGTATGAGAATGTTTTGTCTGCATAGGGTAAGAAACTGAAGAGACTGTTTTGCTCCCCATGTTTGATCTTTCTATTTTGTTCGCACATTTATATTTTAATCCATAGCCCAGTTTAATGCCTTCTTCATTACTGAACTCCTTAACAGTTCTCTCGACTGTGTCATGAGTTGCCATTTTGTGAGCTTTTGTTAGTTTAGGAACATTGAGAGCTCAAGTTACAGCCTCCTTCCATTTATTTTATAATCACCATGTCTAGAAATGTTAAGGCTGACATTTCCTTTAAATCTCCTTTAATATGATTGTGGTATGGTAATGCTTTGTCCTAAGGTGTAGAGTGGAACAAAAGGAACACACTGTTTCCTGACATCAACCTGTAGTAATGAAGAAGAGTCAACTTTTTAATGAGTATTGGTCACAAAAAGTCCCCCTTGCAGTTCCCTGGAACACTGTGTGTCATAATGGCATATTGCTGAATTATAAAAGGTGTAAAAGTTTGGAATCTGTGTAATAGGTAAGAGAAGTTTGTCTTGTTCACTGCTGCTTTTGAAGTCATTGTGGCCAAGGTTGCAATAGGAAAATAAAGGCCTAGCCAGTGGAATCCATGCTCTCCTGCTTATCTTCTAAAGGCTGAGAAAGATGAAAACCATTGACAAAGGCTTTGGCAAAATCTCCCCAATTTAAATTGTATTCCTTCGCCTACTAAACAGCTATATGGTAGGCCAGAGAGAGCTCCATTTACATAGGGAGGATAATGTGTTTCAGTGTGTTTCCTTCCCTTTGCAGTCCTGTTCCAGTGAATTCTGAGGTTTGGGTATCTGTGGCAATGCTATACAGTGGACCCTTGGTATCCACTGGGGTTTAGTTCCAGGACCCGCCATGGATACCCAAATCGGTGGATGCTAACATCCCGTCAAATGCAGTGTCATAGTAAAATTGTGTGCCTTATATAAAATAGCAAAGTCAATCTTTCCTTTTTGGAATTTATATTTTTTAAAATATTTTCAAGCCATGCATAGTTGAATCTGTGGATAAAGAATCCATGGATTCAGAGGTCCAACTGTATGTAGTGTCTTTAAGGACCATATGCAGGTTGCAGGCCAAAAGTAGCCCACCTGCTTTACAGACAATATTAAACTGGAAATGTCCTGTGTCTTGATTTGGTTTAATGCAGCTTTTTATGTTTCCTCTTTTGTATGTAGGCCTGCTAGCTGTATAGAGATTTATCTCCCACATAGTTCACATACTGGTAACGTTTCTGTTAGGCTACTGTATGTACTCAACTATAAGTTGACCTCATGTATAAATTGAGGGCAGGTTTTGGGACTAAAATTACGGATTTTGATATGATCCATGGATACGTTGAGGGTAAAAGTTAGGAGCATGTAACAAAGGATCTAAAGGATGAAGCTTAGGAAAACACTGCCAGGAAACTTAGCAGCCGTAACTGTTTGTGCTCACACTAAAGGCTGGATCAACAATGGTTCCTTTTCATCCTGGAAAGAAGTGACAAGTGGGGTGCCACAGGGTTCTGTACTGGGCCCAGTGCTATTCAACATCTTTATTAATGACTTGGATGACAGTATTGAGAGCCTAGTTATCAAATTTGCAGATGACACCAAATTGGGAGGAGTAGCTAATACCCCAAAGGACAGGATCAAAATTCAAAATGACCTGAATAGACTAGAAAGCTGGGCCAATGCTAACAAAATGAAATTCAATACAGAGAAATGTAAGGTACTGCACTTAGGACGCAAAAATGAAATGCACAGATATAGGATGGGGGACATCTGGCTGAATGAAACTACGTGTGAAAGGGATCTAGGAGTCCAAGTAGACCATAAGTTGAACATGAGTCAACAGTGCGATGCAGCAGCTAAAAAAGCCAATGCTATTTTAGGCTGCATCAATAGAAGTATAGCGTCTAGATCAAGGGAAGTAATAGTGCCACTCTATTCAGCTTTGGTCAGGCCCCACCTGGAATACTGTGTCCAGTTCTGGGCACCACAATTCAAAAAAGATGTGGAGAAACTGGAGCGAGTTCAAAGGAGGGCAACTGAAATGGTGAAGGGTCTGGAAACCATGCCCTATGAGGAACGACTTAGGGAGCTGGGGATGTTTAGCCTGGAGAAGAGAAGGTTAAGAGGTGATATGATAGCTCTGTTCAAATATTTGAAGGGATGTCATATTGAGGAGGGAGCAAGCTTGTTTTCTGCTGCTGCAGAGACTAGAACGCGGAACAATGGATGCAAACTGCAGGAAAAAAGATTCCACCTCAACATTAGGAAGAACTTCTTGACAGTAAGGGCTGTTCGACAGTGGAACACACTCCCTCGGAGTGTGGTGGAGTCTCCTTCCTTGGAGGTCTTTAAGCAGAGGCTGGATGGCCATCTGTCGGGGATGCTTTGATTGGAAGTTCCTGCATGGCAGGGGGTTGGACTGGATGGCCCTTGTGGTCTCTTCCAACTCTATGATTCTATGATTCTATGAAAAAGGAGGGTCAGTGCTTCCAGATCAGATTACTCTCTTGCTTTTCACCAGGGGATGGTTCTTTTTTTTAAAAAAAAGGAGTTAAAGTACAATACTTACACTGACCCTTGGAAAAGTCGACTCAAGTTTTTTGGGATCAATTATTTGACTTAAGTTTCTAGACTTTATCAATGGATGTTGCATGGAGTTTGGGAGTTGCAGCCTGTGCACCTCACAGAAATTATGCAACACTAATTTTAAAGGAATTGCTCTGGCTGTTAATAAGTTTCTTGTCTGAATTCAAGATGCTGATAATGACACTTGAAGCCATAAATGGCTTGGGACCTCAGTTTTTGAAGGACTACCTCTCTCTGTGAATGCCTGGAGTCTGCTGGAAGGGTCCTTCACTGTGTGCCACCAGTAGGGTCAATGCACTGTGTGAGGATGTGAGAGAGGGCCTTCTCTATTTGTGGAATAACCATCTCTTGGAGATCTGATTGATTTCATATTGGTACAAAGTTAAAGTCCTAGTGGGCTAATAATTTCATTAAATCTGTAGCTGTAAATGGTTTTAAATTATTTTTTTAATTATTCCATTGTTTAATCTGTTTTTTAGAGTGTTTCAACTGCTCATTGATTAAACTGACATTGTTGTAGACTGCCCACAGTTTCCCCCCCATATATGGTGGGATATAAATACTTTAGTTAACATATAATGGATTCAAATTACAAGAGAAGCATTTCACCCAAACGTCAGGAAGAATGTCTTGACTGTAAGAGCTGTTGAGAGTAGAATAGACTTTCTTGGAGGGTAATGGACATAGCCCTATTTGACTTCAAAAAGATGTACAGAGAGAGTGGACCCATTGCTCCTATGCTTTAGTCTCTGGAGCAGTAGAAAACAAACTTGGTCCATCTTCTAGATGACTTCCCGACAGATATTTAAAGAAGGTTGTCATGATCACCTCTTAGTCTACTCTTCTTCAAGATAAACATAGCCACTACCCTGGGCTGTTTCTCTTCGGCTTGGTTTCCAGACCTTTAGCTATCTTGGTCATCTTCCTCTGGACACCTTCCAGCTTGTCAATATCCTTCTTGAACTGTGGTACCCAGAAATAACACAGTTTTCCAAGAGAGTTCTGACCAAAGCAGAATAAAATGGACACTTGATCTGGCCGCTACATCCTTTTTGATGCATCCTAGGATTGCATTGGCTTTTTTGGCTGCCTCTTCAAACTGTTGACTCGCAATCACTCTGTGAACAGAATACTGGACAAAATTGCCCTTTTGTCTGGTCCAACATAGTTCTTGTTTTAGTTAGGATGGTTATACCTCCTGTATGATAGGAAGTATATTAATTGTGAGAAATGCAAGTGCATTTGCTCTCATGTCCTGCTTGGGGCTGCGGATTAGCCACTGTGAACAGAATGTTTGAGTGGATAGTCCTTTGGCCAGCTTCAGCTCTACTTTTCTTTTGTTCTTGCAGTATTTCTGGCTGATGATGGTATGATGCTCATACTCACAAACTTATATTTGCTCCATTGAGACTATCTTTAGATATACATATAAAACATTTTACACATAATGGCCAGCATTCTGTTAATGACGTATGCATGCATAAGTCATGCTATGCATGTCGGGTGAATTATTCGCAATAGTGCTATGCATGTTGGGTGACTTATTCGCAATAGCATAACACATGTATTCTGCTGAGAGCGACAGAAACTGATTTACACTTACAGCAATGTTGCCCCTTTTGCATAGTAGTTGTGGATTACACTCATTGCTGCTGTGCATTGTGGTTATGTGATGCATTGCTCATTGCATGGATTGCATTGAACAATGGCACCCACTCATTCATATATGTTCTACAGTGTTTCTATTCTGCATGGGAGCTGTGTCGTGCTGCTGTAGTATATCTCTGCATGTGCGTATTATGTTTTGCTTGGGGGATGTTGGATTTCTGCCACCGAATGAGTTAGCTTTGGGACGGGGAATTATGTAATCCTACTGTTCGTGAGAGCCACACTGTTGTTATAATCATATTACAGATCACCCTGGTGTTTTAAAATGCCTTTGTATTCAAAATAGTTTTCACAAATCGGTTTATAAGATAAGGATAAATACACATGTGAATATTTACAGTATGTTCTTTTAAAATGCCAATAGGAAAAAATGGCCTAAATTTAATTGTTGATCCCAACTGTAGTAGACCTACCGAATCAATTCTCATTAAAAGCCATGATAACTAACCACAACTCACTGGAAAAGGTGATAATGCTTGGCAAAGTGGAAGGCTGTAGGAAAAGAGGACAATCTTTTCAGTCAAAGAAGCCACAGCTCTGAGTTTGCAAAGCCTCAACAGGCAGTGTATGTCCAGAGCTCTTAGAGCTCTCTTGTTCATAAGTCAAAGCTGGCGGCAACAAACTAAATCAGTGGGACTTGTGTGTGTTTGTGTGGATTGGTTCAATGAAGGAAGTCCCAACTGCCCTGAGTTTGCAAAACCTGAGGAGTGAAATTGATAACTAGACCTCTTGGAGGTCTCTCATTCATCAGGTCACCATAAGTTGAAGTCACCTTGAATATTTCAAATAAAATAGATGTGCAAAACCAGAAATACTCCAGTATGACTGTTGTGTCATATGTGTTGCTAGCTGGCTACTTCTTCTAGATTCCCTAACTCCAGTGCCTCCTGAAAACCCAGGTGTGGCAGCGGGGAGGAGAGTGGCTTGCTAGCAGTAAAAATATGTAGCAATTCATGCAGGTAACAAGAAGATGACAATAGGCATGTTTCTGAAAATCTGTAGGTTCTCTTAGTATCATTGCTGCAACCAGTTTAAATAGAAGTTTCCTCTTTTTTCAGTTTTAGCGCTGTATTTGCACAGTTCCTGGTGGCCTATTGAAGATGTAGTGAAGACTACTGATCCTTTCCGAGAAGGTCTGATACAGGTGAAGTTTTTACTATAAGCTGTTTATCTTTGTCAGCAATAAGGTCTCAACAATTGTGTGCTCAAGGTAAAGTCCAAAACATCTGGAAAGATAGAGGTTGAGAACCACTAGCATAAAGGGAAGAATTACGTCCCCCTACCTCTAAGCCCAGAGACTTGAGAGCCAAATTGAGGGTTGCTGCAGTTGCCTTTAAGGCTAAGAAAAAAATTGGGGGCAAAGAAATCTGATCATAGGTGTCCTCCACCTTGTGTAAAGTGACCATAAGCTGATCTTGACCCTGGAGGGCCATAATGTGAAATTCACACAGATACTTTCCTCTAAGTATAATGCTCTGGTAGTGTTCACTTTTCTAAACAGTTCGCCAGGCACATTTCTACCTTTCCTCGCTGCTATCTCCACCTCTATTTTCCAAATGTTATAAGAGCCAGTAACATTCCTCAGCTGCATTTCATTTCATCTGCTGGCTTTTCTTTTCCATTTTTTGTCCCCTTTGTCCCCTTTGGTGGGTAGCAGAAGAGGCAATCAGATAATGACGTTATTCCATTAGCAATAATAGCCTAGCAGTGTTAGTGCTGCTTGATAGTCCATCTGTTGGGAAGATCCAGTCTTATTAGCCTTTGGCACTGTATCTCATTTAACACACACATTTACAAATGCCTTCTGTCTTGGATCATTTAAACATGTATTGCATTTCCTTCATTGAGCTCTTCTTGTTTAAGGGGATTTATCTGATCTGAAATGCTTACAGTGATTTCTTTTGATTTTGATACAGTTAGACTTCAATAATACGCCTATATCATTATTTTACAAATTCCCGCCCTCTGATAAGACACTGTAAATCTCTTCTGTGCAGAAGTTGCATATAGGGCAGATTAGTTAGCATTGTGCACGAATGCTTCTTTACCTTTTTTTTGTAGCAATTTAAATGTCTCTTGATCCCCTTTTTGATAATCTCTGTTGATTTTCTCAAATATTAATTACACAATTTTCTAGAACTATTTGGTGTGCAGACCCTCCATGTTTGTGTAAATGTATTTGTTTTTAACAACCAAGGAACTTCACCTTCGTATTGTTTTTATCCAGTGTCAGTTATCGGCATTAAATGTTACTTAAATGTCTTATTTGGAAGTAATTCTCCCCTCCACCTGTTTTCTCTTATTTTCTCTCCACTTTCCCCTGGCCTGGTTTGCTTTCTAAGGTCCAGACGTTTGCAGAAAGAATTGTCCTCTTTGTGCTTAACTGCATCATTTTTGGAAGGCTAGAAAGGAGTTTGACTCATGATGTACTCTTTGTGCCTCATTCGGAGAAGGAGCGTGCCAAAATATTTTGGACAAGAGGAGAGGCAGTTGCCTTCTACACCATCAAAGCAAAAGGTATGTTTGTTTTGAGCACACTTTCACATCACAAACCGTATTTACAAAAAACGAATGTGCAAAACAATACCAAGAGAGAAACGTGGGTTTCAAAGTGTCTTGTCGTATGTATGTTAAAAATTGCCTAACACCTTTCAGGAAAAAAAGTTTCCATCCATCAAGGAAAACTGATTTTTCTTTTAAAAAAAGGATATGCATTCCTAAACATTATTTATAAAGGGTAGCTAATTGTCTTTCCTCATGAGCTAATTTTTAGGAGATAATACAGTGGTCCTTTGGTATCTGTTGGGATTTGTTCCAGAGCCCCACATGGATACCAAAATCCATGGATGCTCGAATCCCATTAAATACAGTGATGTAGTGAAACAGTGTCCCTTATATAAAATAGCAAAATTATAGTTTGCTGTTTCGAATTTATATTTCTATAGCATATTTTCAAGCTGTGTGGATGGGTGAAATCTGTGGATAAAGAATCCATGGATATGGAGGGCCAACTGTATAGATAGGTCTCTCTTGAGAACTTTAACATTGTCAGAAGTATGGAATCAGACATTGATTGTCTGGCTGTCTCTCAGGGACATTGTTGTTGTATCCAAAACCAGCAATAAAATATTATGATAAATTAGCTAGGTCAAACAGAGTAGACATATTGAATCAGTTGCTAATATGAAAGTCAATACTTATGTAAATCCCATTAACTCTAGTTGGGAATAGCAATCGGATTTAAGCCTAGCTAATTTATTATGGCAAAAGCTTTCTGGGCTATAGTCAACAGGGCACTTTTGTAGACTGATGGCTATTTCATCTAGTGTTTCATCAAACTGTTCAGTTTGCAGATTTATATGCACATACTTGTGATGAGATCCAACATTGTACCCCCTATTTTAGGGGTTGGGATTGTCTGGCCCTCCAAATGTTTTTGGACTACTGGTCCCAGCACTCCCACCAATTCCCATCCCAGCAAGAGATACCATAGGTTCCAACATTTCATGGGTGAAAACTGGGACACGTGTGGCCTGGCAATTAGAATGTGGCCAAGATAGCAAAAGCTAGTAATGGAGAAGACCACACAAGCTGCAAGATGCTACAGCAGTTTTGCTTTTGCTGAGGCTACTGGGAAGGGCATGATTCTGCTCTCTCCAGTCTGCTGCACTTTGCTGAATTAATTGAACCCAAGCTTCTTTGGCTTTCTGAACTCATTTTGTAGTAATACTGAAATTAGCTGAAGACAAAGCGGTAAAGTGGGAGGAAGTGAGCGAAACTGGGACATTATAAAAGCAGTTGAAAAAATGGGATGACAGAGGATTAATCACGAGATTTGGAGGGTGTGCGGTGCTATGGACAGACACACTCCCCCATCCAGTTCCATAATGTAGGTCATCCACCAAGGCAATGGAATCTATATCTGTCTCATAACCTGGCCTGAAACCAGATTGAAATGGATCTAGTTGAAGGGCTGCCACACCAAGTCAGTATAGCCAGTAGTGAGAAATGTTGCCCTCACAGCCTCCAAAGTCCCTTCCAGGTCTATTATTGTATGATGTGATCATGGCTTGGAGAAGTTGCTCCAGCTTCTGCCAGCTTATGGGAGTACATTAAATGCATGTGTGAAGAAATAGTTTTATTATGGGGGGTGGGGGGGGGGAGGCAGAAAATAAACACACCTTGAGGGTGCCATCTACATAACAGGTCTCTCTCTCTCTCTGGCCATCCGATATGGAGTAATTAATACACACTCACCCACCACACTTCATCCACAAGCAATCCCAGGGCAGTTTCCACGGTTTTTAAAGAGAACATTAAAAGTTTAAAATTACAGGTATACATCAGTTAAAGAAGTAGATGTATTCCTGGATGTTACTTTCTTAACAGAAAATGAGGCAGAACTAAGATGGAAAGAATAGGGATGAGTTCCCGCGCCACAAAACAAAAAGGAGCCCAACATGTTTAAGCAAACCTTTCACTCAAAACTAACAATATGAATACGTGAAATTAAGCAAGTCTTGCCTTATTTTTTTTTTAAGTAAACAAAAACATTTTGAACACTTGAAAGCTTCTTCCAAAATTCACCCAGGGATGTTATGTTTCTTTCACCAGCCTCTATTTTTCTGGAGGTAGCTGCTGTTTATCTTGTCTTTTGTAGGCATGCACACAGTAGGATTGGCTGGAGTAGGATCCCATTCTTCCCAGCTCAAGCTTTATTGTATTGTTTACTGCAGTCATGCTGCTGTAACCTGACACTAAAATCTGTTTCTCCAGTTCACCATCCTGCCAGTGCTGATGCTGCTAAAACTCTTTCCTCTTGGCAGAGAACAAGGAGAAAAAGGGGGCTGGGTGGGCATAAAAGACTTTGTAAAAAGAAGCTTCAGTATCAGAAGCTTTGTTAACCAAAGTATGCCTGTACATTTAAAGATACCCTGTGGGGACTCCCTGCTGTTTATCTTCTGCTACTATCTTTATAAATAAAACAGATACTTTAAAAATGTATTTTTTATCTCAAGAGCTTTCTTTGCAGAAGGAATACTTTTCCCTGGAATTTCACTTGTCCCTTGAGGAAGTGAGCAACGCAACCATAGTAATGTTGTAATGTGGTTTTATTGTACTGTATTCTTAAATCGTTACACAGTCGTACCGGGGTTTGCATTAAAAAGTGGCTTATAATATAGCAGTGGATTTATATTTAAGTTATCCACACTAGTTGTGTAGTTACCAAGTTTGTTTTAGACAAAACGATTTGGCATAAATACCTAGTTTCAAAGGTTTGTTTAATTTCTTGTGATAACAATAGCCTGAAGTGTTGAGCCAATGGGTTTGCCAGAAATACAAAGGAAACCACATTTTCTAAAATGTGGGAGTAACTATGCAAAATGTTCCAGTTTGCAAATGTTTTAAGTATCAAGACTGGCTCATGTTTTTTAAAATTAGGCTTCACTGATTTATCTCAAAATGCTAATGCAAATGGTTTTAAAACTGGTTTAATAATCTAAGTAATTTTTATCACATTATATTTACTACGTTTTTAGTCTGTTCAGGTTATTTTAATTGTTTTTTTGTGGCATAGTGGTTTGAGTATTAGACAAGGACTCTGAGAGAACAGTGTTTGAACCCCCACTTGATCAGAGAAGCCCATTGGGTGACACTCTCTCAGCCTCAGAGGAAGGTGGCAAGCTACACTCTCTCAGCCTCAGAGGAAGGTGATGGCCAACCTTCTCTGAACAAATCTTGGCAAGAACATCCTGTGATAGTTTCGCCTTAGGGTTGCCTTAAGTAGAAAATGACTCGGAAGTCACACAGCAAAGTAGTTTACATTGATTTTACTCATATGCCACTCAGAGATTTTTTTTTGAAACAGGGCCGGATAGAAATATTTTAATAAAGAAATATTAACTTAGTGGGGCGAGGGAAGGAGAGGGCAGAATCTTACCCTTCCCAGGAAGCTTAAGGAAAAGCAAACTGCTGCAGCCCCTTCTAGTTTGTATGCTCTTCCTCATTAATAGCTTTTGCCATTTTGACTACATGTTGATATTACTTGTCCATATGCATCCTGGTTTTCACCTGTGAAATACTGGAAGGTATGATCGTTGTATCCTTTAGCCATGTTAATTTCTTCTTCTTTTTTGCACAGATCTTGACGTATAACAGACACCACGGGCCCAGTAATGCCTTCATTGAATTTTACTTGAAGCTAGACAGCTATGTTCACTTTCTTGAGTTTTCTGTAGGCGTGTGTTTGTGTGTGTACACAAATCACACAATGGGTTGACTTTGGGCACCATTCAGCCGAAACATTCTCTCCGGTTACACAAGGGCTCTGTCTGACCAAGGTCTCCCTCTGGACAAATGTCTGCCAAGGCAGCTTGTTAATCAGGGAACTAGCTGGAATGTGCAATTTTGTTTGGTTTGGGTCTTTTAGATGTGGGGCAGGAAGGGGTTGGGCTTTTCCTGGGCTTTTGGATGTTTGAGAGCGTTAATGGCTGTCTTCTTTCTCTGCCCTTGTAATTGCTGTTTACCATTCTGCTGGCTCAGAGGGTTAGTCATTTAGTATGTGTGACCTAACCAAACAGATTAAAGACTCGGAGGGAGCAGGCTACATAAAGGCTGCTTTCTTGGATGACATCCCTGTATTTCCCTTGTCTTCGCCATCACCCATAATGTTCCAGCTTCATACCAAAAGCAAAATAGGGGCCTTCAGAGAAGACCCATCCATCCACCCCAATTGAATAAGCTCATGATGGAGGGAAGAGGGATGGTGTCCACTGGCCGTGCTTCCTGATGCTGATGTGCCCCTTTAGTTCACCCTTTATGACCCATCGTTCTGGAATTAATAAGAAAGAGCTCCTTTGTATGTACACCTTCAGCCTGAAAAAGGCAGAGTTTCTGGAGCATGTCCAGAGGAGGGCAAAAGGGTCTGCAAATCATGCCTTATGAGAAGCAGCTTAAACAGCTGGCTATGTTTAGCCTGGAGAAGAGAAGGTTACGATGGGATAGGATAGCCCTGTTTAAGTATTTGAAGGGATGTCATATTGAGGAGGGAGCAAACTTGTTTTCTGCTGCTCCAGAAAATAGGACCCGGAACAGTGGATCCAAAATACAGGAAAAGCGATCCCATCTAAACATTAGGAGGAACCTCCTTACAGTAAGACCTGTTAGACTGTAGAATATGCTGCCTTGGATAGCAGTGGAGTCTCCTTTTTTGGAGGTCTTTAAGCAGAGGCTGGATGGCCATCTGCTGGGGATGCTTTGACTGTGTGTTCCTGCATGGCAGGGGGTTGGACTGGATGCCCCTTGTGGTCTTCTTCAAGTCTATGATTATGTGATTCTGTTACAAGGAAGAACATTCTGCTTGAGATCTTCTGGTTGCAAGGAGGAACTCTTCACCGATTTATTCTCAGATTCTTTACAACAAATGTAGGGAACCTCAGGTCTGGGCTGAGGTACCAATCTGCCCTTTCCAGGTAGAAACCCACATCCCTTTCCCGTGAACTCAATGTGATGGAATTCTGGGGATTATAGTTTTGTGAGACATTTAGCTTTCTCTATAAGAAAGCTCTGGTGCCACAACAAACTACAATTCTCAGAATTCCATATGATTGAGCCGTGACAGTTAAAGTAGTATGAAACTGGATTATTTCTGCAGTGTGGATGCAACCACAGAAAAACAATTTCTCACATACCTTGATTTGCTTGCACAAGTTAGGTGTTTCACTGTACCAAAACTTATTTGATAAGGGAGGCTACAGATGAACTTTTATGTAACTGTTCTCAGTGCTCTGAAACAGTCCTTTGGTCTTATGAAAGGAACAACATACTTTTTATACCATTTGTAGAATGGTTTTCAGAGAGTTAGTTATTTTAATATATCAGCTATTATCTTATTTATTCATACAACTATTCACAGTAGGTCTATTAAAATAACTATTTGTCTATCTAGAGACCAGCATAGCTTTGGAAACCAGAGATTTATGTTACAGGAGCTCACAGTTTCCAAAACCAGCTTTCTATCTCCTACTCCATACTGATTTTAATAAGCTCATTCATGAGCTCTGTTTAGAACTCAGTGTAATTAGAGAAAAATTTTGTGTCCTTCTTCCAGGAAGCCTGTGTGATGGACTCACCAGTCAGTGCTACTTGCTCCCAGTTTTGGACACCATGTTTGTCCGACAAAAGTTCAGAAGGTGTGGACTTGGTCTGAAAATGCTTCATGATTTTTGTCAGATGTTTGCAACTGAGGAGGCCTTGGGACTCAGTTGTCCTGTTTCTGCAGACATGTACCAAGGTAAAGGGTTTATTCTATGAATGTTTGTTTGTTTAATTAATTTATATCCCATCTATAAAGCAAGAAGCTGAGCTGTACTGTAAATGGGACCAGCTTAAGGCTAGATGTTTATTTTATTTGCTAAACAACAAATCTTTACTTTTTTATTTTTTACTTCTCTGTCTGGATGTTTTAAATTATTACTTTCTGAGATAGACGGGTCACACTGTCACATTGAACCTACTTCTTAACACAGCTGCATGTCCCATATAGAGGTCACTTTGAAGCCTTAGGACTAGATCCAGAGAGTCATCCTAAGAGTGAATGACAGGTACCCAAGGATTGCAGGGTATCAACCTGGATAAGGGTTTGGTCACACTGCCTTCCTCCTTCCAGACCCAAGGATGCTATGTCAATTTTAAAAGTTGCCTAAGTTGAAAACAATATGAAGACACATAACAACAGAGTGATTGCAAAAATTAATAAAGTAAACTTAATGGGTAATAAGATGTGAGATAGTGAGAGATATTGCATTCTTTAAATCAGCGGTGAGGTGGGGATACTTGCGGCTCGCATTCTGGATCCCATCAACCCTGATCTTAGGTTATGATGGCTGGGGCTGACAGGAGTCCAAGCAAAATCTGATGGCTCTAGGTTTCCCTGCTCTGGATGTATGCCTATGGCTCCTAAAGGTGCAGCTGCCATGTTGGTAAGTTGGCTGTGACTTTCTGACACTTAAGACAGCTTGTGAAGCCTACAGAAGTTGCTAACCCTGAAACATTAACCTGGCTCCCCATGGATATTAATGTGAATTATGTGTTTATGATGTGATGGTGGGTTTTTTTTTGTTAAGCTGCATTGCCTGTTTATCTATACAGTACTTAGGCTGTTCACAGGTGAGTAACTATTTACAAGCTGGGCATGCTTCCATGTAATGTGTGAAATGTCCTTTAGAAACTTAGATTGCTGGCGATATATTTCTAGTCATTGTATTCTTCTTAACACAATGAGTATAGCTTTACATTCTCCCCCCAGTGCAAATGGAGTCACCCTTCCCAGGGAGGAGAATTCAGGAATTTCAGCAAGGCTAAGCTATTTCTGTGTGTTTCTTTCTCGAGCACCTTGACTCTTATTTAACATTTATGCTTGGCTTGTCTTCCTTTCAAAATAGATTGTGCATCATGTCACATGTATCTATTTCCTGCTTTAAAGTGGCGCAAGTTTCTGAAATGTGTCACTTGGTACAAACTAGAAAATATGTCTCTTGCAATGAATTTTGTGTCCAAAGAGCAAGACTCTCCCCCCCTCCCCCCATTTATGAAATAATAAATGATACCAATGGGTAACTCAGCAAGTTCAGGACTACACTGCATCCACCCAAGCGCCTCTTTAGGGTAATTTGTGTGCAGCTTATGAAATGCCAATACTGTTTTTGCTAGTGAGCCCTTTCCCCTACGTTTGGATTGGCAAACCTGTCTGTGCAATATCATGTACAATAAAGCGAATTAAAACACACAGAGGCAGCTCTACAGTATTCCTGACTTGTCAATGTAATATTGCAGGAGGTGCACACTTTTCTATTTCAATACTAACAGGGTTTCATTTAAGGACTTTATCTTTATCCTCATCAAGAAGCAGGGTCCATCTTTGGCCTTTCCTCCCATGTCTATTGAAACATCTTAACTAACGTAAGACTAACTTTAACTAAAGTAACACTTGGTTATGGTTTAGCTTTGTAGGCATGAGCGCAAAGAACCTTTTATGAAGCACTGCCTTCTTTCGTTTGTCTATTATTTGGCTTAAGATTGCATTTGATTTGGGAATTTTAGTCTAAAATAGACTCCAAACCATTGATTAAAAGCCACCTCTGGTATCTTTAGATCAGTGGCATCACTAGGGTTGGTGTCATCCTGGTGCAGTAACTCATGTTGTCACCCTCAGGAAGGCAGCCACCCCACAGCTCTGGTGAGCATGAGCTGCCAGGAGAAGGGGGGGGGGTGGATCTGGTCTTGGTTGCCTCCCTATGTCCATGGAGCAAAGACAGAGGCATGAGGGAATCTGGGAGCCTGCCTAGGCTGCAGAAGGGGAGAGTATGAAAGATGAGAAGGATGCCACCTTGGCAGCCATTGCATCAGCTCTCTGCCCAGCCTGATGCCCTGAACCCCCATATCCAGACAGTATTGGGTGGGAAGAGAGCTGGAGGAGAAGGAGTTCGAGAGAGAAGCAGCAGGCAGGGAGGGACGCGCATCATCTGACTCCCCCTCCTAGCCACTTCTCTGTCATCCCTGTCCCATCCAAGGTGCCTGGCACAGCCCTGGCCACCCTGTCTTTCCTACCTAGGGTGCCTCTGTTGTCCGCCCACTGTGGCTGCTGGTGGGGTGCCCAGCAACCCCCTATGGGTCTGGCAGGGATAGTGGCCAGGCTGGGAAAGGAAAACAATGACAGTAGGGGTGGTCGCAGACTCTTTTCCTTGCTGGGAATGAATCCACTGCTGCTGCTGCTGCCAGCGCCTTTCTTTCCTGAAGGGGCTGCTGTGTGGCAACAGCAGCACCACACTCCCACCAACAGATGCCATGGATGCCTTGGCTGGCATGGGGGCATCTGGGGTGTGTGTCTTGGGATGGACCATGAGTGACTGCCCCACCAAGTGTTCACCCCCTCTAAGGTATCATCTGGTACATGCTTACCCCCTGCATCCCCTAGTGATGCCCCTGGTTTAGATGGCTTTTCCAGCCAGCTAGGTTCCATTCAGGGAAATGAAAGATCAGAGGATTTTGATATATGGTAAAGTGTGAAATAAACATATAAATAAAGCGTTTTGGTTTTCCTTGCCCTTTAATCCCTACCATGTTATCTTTAACCAAAACTAGAGTAATCTTTCTTAATGTGTCCTTTTCCAAATGGAATGATGTGAGGCTGTGCTTACTCAGTGACTTCTCATTATAAACAGCTGTGTGGTGTCTACTCAGACAAACCGTTTCTTTTTTTCTTTTTTCATATAAAAGCCCCCAGACATTGTTGTAGAAACTCAGTGTTGAACGGAAGATATAAATCAGCTCTTTTGACAGAGCTCTTCACTCGTTTCCAAATATCGTTACAAAACAAAGTGTTATGCAAGAAACTTTAGAAATCCCAGACTAATCTTCATTGTGCCACATTCTTCCAGGCTGTTACAGATACTGAAATATAAATAAAACGGAAAGGCTCATGCCATTGAGTATGGAGTCCATTGCATAAAGTGGTGGACTTCCCCCCCATCTCCATCTCCATCCTGAAATGATCTGTAGAATAGAGTTCACTGGCCAGAGACCTGCTTGGCTTAGTATGGCTATTGCTTTCTCCTGTTTTGTATTTTACTCATTACAAGAGAAGGCAGAATCACCTTAATTTAGTTTAGTGCAATTGTAGGTGCAGTTTTGAGATCTGCTGTTGTTGTTATCATTTTAATTTTCCCTAAAAGAGGTCAACACAATATGTCCAGTGTAAATGATCTAGATATTCCAGACTTCATCAGATATTCCATGTGAACTAGTAAGTGTATTTTCTAAAAAACACTCTCCAGATTTGAATCTGTTTTCCAGTTCATGACCTACAAATAGTTCCATTTCATATGCAATATATCTTGAACGATCAACTCACCAGTTATGAGTCTGTGTAATTGGTAAAATTTACCCTGCTTTTCTGAGAAGTTTGCAGTTCATTCGTCCAGTACACAGGAATTTATAACTTGTGATTTTGTCTGTAATACTTATACTTCGCCTTCCTTTGCCATTGAGTCCTAGATGATAGGTAAATTGAGCACCACTTTTTAAAATATGGCTTTAGGGTAGAGGTGGACAATGTGTGAGTCATATGTGGCCTGAAAAAGCCTCTTCACCCATTTTTGAAAATTAAAAACTGAAACAAATAAAAGCATTCTCAGTTGTGCTATAAAACAAGATGCACAGCTCCTATGTACCTTGTTTTGGCCAAAGCGCCACCAAAATTGACTTTTGACATTTTCACATTAGTATTTTTTGGGGAGGGCAGTGAGGACCAGTGTGGCATAATGGTTTGAGTGTTGGATTATGATTCTGGATATGAGGGTTTGATTCTTGCTTGGCCATGAAACCCACCGGATGACCTTGGGCAAGTCACATGCTCTCAGCCTCAGAGAGGAAGGCAGTGGCAAACCTCCTCTGAACAAATCTTGGGAAGAAAATCTTAGGGTTGTCATAAGTTGGAAATGATGTGAAAGCACACAACACACATACACAACAGGTGCATTGATTTTGGCTACTCTTGCTTCCAGATTTTCTGCTGGTGTTTATCATCAGGGCAGGACTGTGAGGCAGGTCTTAGCAGAAAGTGCCAGAAGGCCTCTTCACACAGCAGAATGGTCTTGCCACATTGATAGAATGTGGCTCAAATCCAAAGGTTAGTTAGTCCCAGCTATGGATGTAATGAAATCTCATTAACTGTCTCGCTCTCATTGAGGCAGGCCATCTCAACATGTTGAAACAGCCCATCATGATTTGCTAATCCCTGTGAGATTTCTCATCCTCAGTGTGAGTTGTTGGTGATTTTTTTTTCTGCCACACAATGCAAATATGGCTCCGCTAAAGTAGTGTCTTTTCCCTTGGTGAATGAATGTAAGCACACACACACACAGCGAGCACAGAAAGACTGGTTGACTGAGCAAAAAGATGCAAACAATCTATCCAGTGCTTTTGTGTCTCTAAAAGTCACACAATGCAGATTCACCTATCTGTAACCCTGGCTCATATGCAGCAGTGGTTAAACAGATAGTAGCAATGACTGGGTTACCCACTCCTCATTGAAATTATTATTATTTTACTGCTCAAGATATCTTGGGGACATAATCAACTCAATGTTGTCTCCTTTGATATTATGTTATTGCTTCCCCACTTCTGCAGTGCCTAGTGTGGTCTCGAGTGCCATAATAGATAACAAATAATAATCTGGAAGAATATTAGAAAAGTTGAAATTCTTCATTGCAGTTCTTTTGATTGAGGTTCCCCATGATTTTGCCTTGCCCCGTTTGCCTTCTCTCTGTAGTTTGTCAAAAGTTCTTGGAGATCCATCCAGAAGAACAGTCTCGACTGTGGGAAGTGGAGGCACCAGGGGACTGGAGCCAGCGTGCTAGTATCTGGCTAAAGATCCAGTTGGAACGAAACCTTCCAAGAGGTGAGTTGAAGAGCACCGAGGGCCCATGTGCTATCATGTTAAGTTGTTAAGGTTAACAATCAAAAGAAGGAGGTGTGCCAAGGCTCCTAGAAATTTGGAGCTGAAGAGGTGAATTTTCTGTTGTTTACTCCGATCGGACCACTGGCCTTGCCCAGAGCACAGTTAAAAAGAGTTCCCAGAGCCAGAATCACTTTGCAGCTCCTTGGTTCATCCAGGTGGCAAGTCTGTTTGCCAATTTTACCCCTTATTTCCTCGTCAGATTTTTCTTGATGGACCGTTTAGTTGGAAACTTTGTAGGTGCAACTGGCAGTGTTGGTGTTAGGAATAATAATAGTAGTAGTAGTAGTTTTAGTAGTAGTAATAAATAACATGTCTGGACTAACTTGCCTGGACCAGTCTCCCCATTTCATGCTGTTGCTATTTGCTGCCAACAAAGTGGCTTTTGTCTTATGGTGAACCTTTTAATGAGAAGACCTAAAGAGCCTTGGTTTCTAACATCCTATTCAGGTCTTACAAACTCAGGGATGTAAATTCCTTTATTCACCTGCAGAAGAAACTAGACTCAGTTTTGGCCACCCCCCCCCCCCCCCACCAATGCTTTGGCCTGTGTATGCTTTCAAAAGTCCTTTCTTTCTTTCTTTCTTTCTTTCTTTCTTTCTTTCTTTTGGAGCTATATACAATCATAGAAAGCAACAGTACCTAAATACATAACAAAACAATGCAGAATATGACATTATATGGAACCATTTTTGCATCTATACTTATGCCTTGTCTTTTTCTAAGCTGTACCACATAGTGCCAAAAAAGACAAGTGTGAGATACCTTGCATTTAATAATGCTTTTTTATTGCTAAAGATTTAGAACCCGCTGATTAACTTTATATCTCCAGGCAGCTAATTAAACCAGCTGTTCTTATAGAAAGAAGACAGTTTACAAACTTTAAAATTGAGGCAGCAGAACAAAGAAACAGAAACATTCATGACTTGCTAAGAGCAAGGTAGCAGGATGTTTCTCACTTATGTTAGAAGCAAGGATAATTTTGAGTAGAGTGGGAAATAGTGTGGTTCCATCCGGACATCTTTTATGTGATGAAGAATGCACTGAGGTCATTATGGATGAATTCAACCTTGAATGAGACCAAAGATACCATTCTTGTGATTAAAAAAAATCACACTTTGCTTCTCTTGAGGAACTAGTGATATTGGTGCTAGAAAAAGCTGCTTCTCAGACTCAGAAGTTATTTTTCATCCTGTAGCACTAGCTGCATCTGGTGGCAAAAGTCTAAAACTACAAGCTTGATGTTATAGGGAGAGCCTTCCAGTGAAACTTGTTGTTGTAGTAGTAGTTGTGTATCTTCAAGTCGTTTCTGACTTATGGTGACCCTATCATGGGATTTTCTTGGCAAGATATGTTCAGGTTTGCCATTGCCTTCTCTGAAGCTGAGGGTATGTGACTTGCCCAAGGTCACCCGTTGGGTTTCATGGCCAAGCAGGGAATGGAACCCTGGTCTCCTGAGTCATAGTCCAACCCTGAACTGGTTTTATTGTTGTTATTTGCCAGCAAGTCAACTTTGGCTTCTGGTCACCCTATAAATGAGAGACCTCCAAGAGCTTCAGTCATCAACTACCCCGCTCAGGTCTTGCAAACTCAGGGCCGTCGTTTCCTTGCATGGTCTCCCTCTTTTCCTACCGTTTTCTACTTTACTAAACATTATTGTCTACTAAACATTATTGTCATTTCCAATAAGTCACTTTGTCTTATGATATTTCCAAATTAAAACAGCTTTAGTTTAGCCATACATAAAATCAAGTCCTATTGTATATAATAAGGCTTTGAATTGTGCCCAGAAACTGACCAGTAATCAATGGAGCTGTTGTAGCAAGGGACTTGGATGCTCCCTGGAACTAGCCCTTTTAAACAGTCTGGTTGCAGTGTATATAAAGTTGCGGATTCAATTTTGCACTAGAATGAGCTACAATCCTGGATTAGGATGATTTGGTTATGAATGCAAAGAAAATGTTCTTCCACTGAGCTGAGACCCTGACCAAACATCTAAAAGATAAGAGTGTAGATATTATTCAGTTCATCTAACTGGGCAGGGTATTCCATACATGGGCTGTTGCTGCTGAAAAGACCTGCTTCTGTGTCATCACTCACCTTCTCAGAAAGTAAAGGCATGCAGACAATGGTTTACAAACTGATTCTTAAATATCAAGCAGGTTTATACAGAAGAAGGCAGTCTTCTAAGTAAGCTGATCCCAAGCCAGGTCTATGGTTATTATCAGTCAGTGAATTAAAAGATTTGGTAAATTGCATTGAAATTCACTGAGAATCTTCAACTAATCTGTAGTCCAATATGTAATGAAATGGCCAGGTCATCAGAATTGGGTGATGGAATATAATTGTCATTTCTTGTAAGCAACCTGTGGGTGCTCTTTAGGGGGGAAAAAAAACTGTTGTCATGGAATAGATACTGACATTCTTTATTGTCTCTTTCTTGGGAAATGTATTCTCATGTTCCAGAGATGGATTCAGGCTGCCCTGTGGAGAAGTTTCAAGATGATGAACCTGGACAATCGAATGAAACACAGAAGAATAAGGTGGACTGATGTATTAGTCACAATATAATCTGATTTTTCATAACCCGGGTAGTTCTGATTATTTGAGCAGGAAATCTGAACAGGGAGAGGACTGACAACAGTCAGAGTGACTGTCCTAGTGGAGACCATTCATTTATATGACCAACTGGTAGTAACTGGGATGATGAAGAAACATTATAATAAAAACTCCTAATTTTTTTTAAAAAATGAGGCAGGTGAACAACAAGTGAGGATCATTCATGGCTCTCTAAACCCTGCCCAGTACCATTATGATCTTATTTCCTCCTCTGCTATTTATGCTAGAACTATATGGATATCAATTTGCACAGCATGTGCGATAGGAGTTTATCAGACGGGAGGAATTTCTCTTTATTGCGAATGGAGCCAATTGGAGACAATTCGAATTCATGTGAATTCACTAGTTTAGCGAATTTACATGAATTCCAGTTGCGTTTGGAATGCGTTCAGAATGACCTCCCATTGCCCAAAATTGCGTGAAATGCTTTAATTCACAATAGCATAAAACCCATGATTGCGTTCAGAATCACTTCCCTTTTGCCCGCAATCGTGTGAGATACTTTAATACGCAATAATGTGAAACCCCATGATTGCGTTTGGATCGCCATTGGATTATACTTCCAATTTCTGTTATCTGATAAACTCCATAGAGGTGCTTTCCATATCCAGAGAAAGGAGACCACCCCAATTCCTGCAGAGCTTTGGCATTTGCAACCCTGGGATCCTGGGAACTGTAATTATTTGAGGACGCTATGAGACTTCTTAGAACTCCACAAATTGTTTTCTCCATAAAAAGGCCTTTTTCTGCTCCTGGAAATCACTCAGAGGAATAATTTTGCCATAAATAAAGGTGCTCTCTCTGTACGTTGTTTCTCCCTACACACCTTTCCCCCCCTTTTCAAAACCAGAAGTGGAATTCCTATTTGGGACAGGGAGGCTGGCTGGATCCTGAAACAAAAAAGAGGATCTTTAAAGAACAGTGGCTGGGGTGGTGGTTGGGTTACTTTCCCAAGGCAGCATTCAAGGCAATGAGCGTTCAGACAGCACTATGCAAGCCCAGGTTTACTAACTGGTGAGCTGCCTACTTTTGAATTTACATCAGTACATTTGTACACAAAAGCCAAAATGCCCTAAGAGATTTTGCAGAATTATGGAGAACTCTTAGTTTCTGCTTACTATGCATTTATTTAATAGAATCATATCCCACCTTTATTCTGTTGCAGAACTTAGGGAACTGCGATATTTGGGGTTCCCAGGTAATGATAAGATCCAAAGCCACTTAGCCCCAGCCTAGTAACTTTACCATTTGCTCTTGGGCTGCACCTACTGGATCAATCTGTGTACATGTAGCACAAATTAGACTTTTTCTCATCAGGTGTATAGATGAGCTGTAACATACCTGTTTTTATTTCAGCGAGATGGCAACATTCCTAAAAGTATGGCATCACCGGGCCCTAATAATTCAACAAAGGAATTTAACTGTGAACCAGAAGATGCTTTCAACCTTTGGCCTCATGATGAAGAACACCTTGTTCAACATACTGCCGAAGTGCAGCAAAGTAAGGAATCAAAGAAAAGGGCAAGCTGTGGTGAACCATATGAAGGCACCATTCCTAAGCATTTCAAAGAACTGCCTTAACTTTGTGATGTGGTAGAAACAAAACAAGAACAAGATATGAACAGATGTGGAATAGTAAGTGTTGAATATCGGCCAGCCAGCCACAAGGTTCCTGGTTCAAATCTGCACTCGGTCATGGATTTATTTAAGTGTCCCTACTGTTGTGTAGTGGTTTGAGTGTTGGACTATGACACTGGAGACTGGGGTTCGATTTCCGTTCTAGCCATGAAACCCACTGGGTAACCTTGGGCAAGTGACATGCTCTCAGCCTCAGGGGAAGACAATGGTAAACGTAGTGCATAAACCACTAAATCCCTAGTATGTTTTAGGGTCACACTAGGTCAGAAATGACTTGAAGGGTCACAACAACAAACTCTTCTTTTAACCTGGTGTCTTCCATTTGAGTATCATACAAATGGCCTACTTGACAGGGCTGTTGTAAATGTTATTCAGGTAATGTATATGAAGCACTTTGCACAATCTGAAGCTCTGTATATTCCTTCTTCTTTCTCCCCTTTTTTATGATAATGTGATAAATTAGTTATACCCTACTTTGTAGATAAAGGAGCTTCTAAAGCAGTTTACATTGGGCAGTAGCAAGATAGTCTTCAGTCTTCAATCTTATTGAAGATTCAATCTTATAGTCTAATTCTATCCATAATGATCGTCATGATTATTAAAATAAACTCTAGAAAAATGCTTTAAAGGAAGTTTTCTCTCTCTCACGTCCTGTGAGATTTAATAGGACAAATAATTTCTTTTGTGACAGTTTAAATAAAATGTCTTCTTTTGGTACATGTTTGCATTACCTTCCTCTTAGGCTGAGAGAGAGTTACTTGTCATTTCCATAGCCAGGCAAGGATTCTCCCAAATGACACCAACATACTGGCTATTGGTTTATCTGTATTGATAATCATACTGTCAGCATATTTGCTTGTCTTTTTGAGATAGTCAGCTGTGAAGAGCAGAGTCTTCTCTATGGTAGTCCCAGAATTATGAAATGCTTTGCATTGGGAGTCCCAGTTGGCCATCTTTTCTTCTTTTTATGAAGTAAGTGAAGGCATTTAATTCTGTCATACACTGGGGAGACAAATATTTATTTGTTCTGATGCTGATAGTGCTTATAATGTTTGTGTGTGTTTGTGTGTGAGTGTGCATGCTGACAATTTCATTATTATTCTGAGAGTCTATGAGCAATCTGGGTATGCAGGAAGTGTTTTGGATTTTGTTGCAAGGAGCAAGTTTTGTGATGAAGAGTAACAAGGCAGTTCACTGTGCACACACAAAAAATATAGAAACTGGCAACTGCACATGCTGAAAACACGTACAATGCCTTTCCTTTGCACTCATACAACCACAAACCATGGTTCTTTTTCAAAATACAGACTGTGTTTTCTGGGTGAAAACTGGTGTGCATGTTTTGCTACTTTGTGTATGTGAAGCTTAAATTTAAGTCTTAAATGTTTAATTTTGCAAACTGAACTGAGCACTTTAGTATGGAAGCGTTATTCAAATATTGTAAATAAAGAAAAATGTTAACATTTCTCACTCCTTGTTAAATGGAGAATCGCACCTCTTTTCACTTTCTGAAGAATATTCACCCATCTCTCCATAGGTGAGATCTCTATGCTGCTTATGTTTGTGTTGGATGAGGTTCCTTTTTTGTATTAGTTCTACATCATGATGTTATGTTTTTCTGCCACCACAAGATGGTGGTGCAATACAGCTTAATAACAGCAGAGCCCTGGCATTACTGGGGTGCCAACAGTTCAAGCATGCATTGTGGTATTTTTCTTCACTGTTGAGCAGAGATACAAGGAAGGGGGCAAAGAAGACTTGTTTCTAATATTTATGAATTTAGGGGCACAGAATTGGTGGAAGTGGTGTCCTATAAGAAGAAAGCAAGCTTAGAGCCCTCTATGCCAACTATTGGAAATGGATTTCTGAGGATTTCCAATGGTAGGTCTTTGTTTTTTAAGTGCACCTTTTGAATTATACAGTTGTTGTTGTAGTTATATCCTGTTCTTTTCCCAGTTGTGAGCCTTAAGATGGCTTTCAAAAAATTATAGCTGATTCAGATAAGACTTCACTAAAGAGATACAAAAATTAAAATACAATTAAACCTTCATAAAATTAAAAGCAATTTAAAAGCATACCCATTAAAAAGCAATCACAGTCCATTATTAAAATCTTTGTCCCTATAAACTGTCAGTTCCCAAAGGTCTATCTCAATTGCTGGATATACCCTGTAAAGTGTGTATACACACACACACACACACACACACACACAGTTAAGTCTTCCTCGAAAGGGCGATCAAGCACTTGGAAGCCTCCAGAAGGTCCTCTCCCTTGTTTCCACCAGAGGTACCTGTGAAGGTGGTGGAAGGGAAACAAGGGCTTCTTAAAAATCCCAAAGCCCAAGGTGATCTTTTTTGCTTTTTTAAAAAAGAGATGGACAACGTTTGCCCCCTCCACTCCTTTGGTGCCTTGGATGATCTCCAAGGTTTCTCAGAAATGATGGCAATACTTGGGTGTCAGTTGGCTGCACATGTCTTGGTTTCCATCTGTGAAGTGTTGGAGCATCTGCACTGTGCGATGAAGCTTCCTAACATCCACAGAGGACATGAAAATGTAGTTACCCAGGCAACACTGGTAACTCCAGGCAGTCACCATTTCCCCTTCGCTCTTCAGAAGCGGTGTCAGTTTCTGGGCATTTTAGGAGAGAAAATGGCTGTTGCCTCGAAAATGGCTGTCGCAAAGCAGAGAAGCCACTATGGAGCACCCTAGAAATCAAACCAACATCTGTTGATGTTGGCTTGGAAGAGGGAGTGGAGGAAAGAGAATGATCATTACCTAGTATTGGCAGAACTGAAAATCTCATTGTTGTCTTTCTCACCCTGGCAGCACAAATACAATGACAACAACTTAAATAAGGAACAATTTCTTGCCCTTGAAATGATATCTCAAAATACCTGCTTGAGGCAGCTTCTTTACCCTATCTAATGGTACAGCAGATCATGCCTAGGGGAAGGTGGTAGCAATGGACATCAGGACACAGAAGTACCGGCTGTTGGCTCTGGATTTTGCAGCTGATATTTTGCTTATTTAACGGTGTGGTCAACAGCTATGGAAGGCCAGTCTTGATAACAGTCAATCTTCTTTTTGGACATTTGCTCTGACTTGTCCATACAATAGTGTGAGTTCCAGGAATTCCTTTTATTTCTGGAAAATGATATTTTTCCTGGTCCTATTGGTTGCAGAGATGACGTGAAGATAATGATATACAGCAAAATAGCTAAGGGAATCTCCTTGCTGTATTATTATTAACATGTTTTGTCTCCCCAAACTCAAAACCTGGTGAAAAGAAACTTTGACACCTTGGCATTTGGTAAATCAATGGCTCCATTTTGCTGGATCAAATAACTTTTTCAGGTTTCTGACCTGCGTAGTGCAAGGGGCTGGTCGGTATTCTTGCCCTCTGTTTAGACAGACTAACCTGCCGTTAACAGCATTAGTTCCACGCTGCCTTTGGAAAATACAGACCCATGACATGTCCATAAACCTCTCCATATGGAGACAATAATCCCCTCAAAAGCTTTAAGCTACCTTTGGAAAAAAAGAGAGGAGGGGGGTGTACTAACACCCACCCCATCTCCAAATTATAAAGCCTTCTCCTAACAGGATTATTTAGACTGGCTAATTTACCATTTAGAAATTCTGCACGGTGTATCCTTTTCCTTTTGAAACTTTGCAATTGAATTGCTTAACCCACACTGGAGCTGAAGCTCTCAACCCTTGTCCTGAAATTGCACAATGTGGAGAAAAGGTTCTCTGGAATCTCAAACCATCTCCAGATCTTGGGGCTGGTTCAACCTCCTCCTTTTTTCTTTCACTCCGAGTTCTTTCTTTTCATGCACTGCTTTCCAAGCCCATCTGTTGCAAACTCTACATGAAATGCTTCTTTTATTGTAGCTAGATGGAGACCACCAGCAGGGTGGGTAGGTGGGAGGTTAAATTACATCCATGGGATTGCAAACTGTATATTGTCCTGGTGTGAGTGATGTCAGAACCACAAACTTTATTTTAATGCTTTGCTCAGAGGGAGCAAAAACCCTTCAGTTCTCATTTGATCTCCTGTGTGCCCATGAAACAACAAGGAAAGGGGTGATCAGGAAAGGACAAGGCAAGCACCAAGTGATACAGGAATCCTTTCTGCAGAAGGGTATTTAAGACAGTATTTAGCATGGTCTCCCTTTCATGGTCCAGACATTAAAGACAGGAACGGCACTTATGGAAAGGCAAGTTTTTTTTTCTGGACAGACAAATGCAAAACGTTGACAACTGGCTAACAGGCCTTCTGGTTAACTCTGGTATTGTGTTTTTTGTAGGGAGAGAGATTTAGGCTTTGAGGTAAGTAAACTTCCACCAAGCAAATAACACATGTCCCCAAACCAAACAAAGGGTTTCTTCGATAAATGGCCGACACACAATTCACACTGTAGTTGATTTCATTCTGAGGCTGTAAGGATGATTGAAATGTTTAGGCAGTTGCTATACTTCCCATGAAGATCCATCATGATCTATGCTCAATAGATATCACAGTTGTTAGCTTTGGTGCAATGACTGGCAAACTACCAAAGCTCAGCAGAAGCTGACAGCCTATTGAACTTTGAAACTTGTATCTAAAGCGTACGTGATCCATTTAAAGTGCATTTGGTTCCCCACTGAGCAATGGCAAGAGAGGGTCCAGCGGTACCTGTGACCAACATTTCAAAAAGAGCTATTGTAACCACATGTCCAGCATCAGAAAATGTTTAGCTCCATGGTCTGCCCTTTCCAAGTTAAGAGAACTCAGTGGAGAACCTTAGAGAAGTGGGTTGTGGTTTTTTGAGTTTTTCCACCTCTGATGTAACATCCGCATGAACTGTATGCACAGATTACATTTGTAATGGGTGTGGGATAATCTATGCAGTTTGCAAATCTCATGGATGGTGCTGTCTTTTCGTCTCACTTTCGATGTGAGATCAGAAGCTGCTAATCAGATGGCAAGGGCTGGAGAGCATATGGCTACTTGCCCTGAGAAATTAGCCAAGCCCTTTGAAAGTTTCAGAAGAATCATTGCAATGCACCACAACAACCACATTTTGACTTTTTGATGTTTGTTTAGATTCTCAACATTCAAAGATGTGAGCTCTATCTTTCAGTTAAATAAGATCCAAGACAATTTGAGATAGATAGATATGAACCCCAGCAAATATATGAAATATAATTAAGTCTAGCTTAAAAAGCACTCATGCCTTTCCCAGTCTTCCCTTGGAAATTGTTCCTAAGATACCACATAGCACCTCTCCTGCCCCAGAGGGTTGGACCAGGTCTAATGGTTTTATGTTACAGGAGGGCAGATTTCACTTGAACATTAGAAAGAACTTCTTGACAGAACTGTTTGGCAATGGAACCAATGGCCTAGAGAAGTGATGGAGTCTCATAAGGATGTCTTCAAAAACAGGCTGGACAGCTACCTGCTTGGGATGCTTTAGCTGAAGATCCTGCACTGAGCAGGGGGACCCCTTCCAACTATGATTTTCTGACTGTACGAGACAAGATTCATAAAGGTACAAATGAAAAGACAGTCATGTGGGTGTGAGTACCCACATTGTGTTGTTGTGATATGTCTCTTTCTTGGCAGGTTTTGTTCAGAGAGGGTTTGCTATTGTCTTCCTCTTGGGCTGAGATAGTGTGATTTGCCCAGGGTCACCCAGTGGCTTTCCACAGCTGAACAGGTATTCAGACCTTCATCTCTAGTCCAGAAGAACATCCATACAAAAATGCAAGTTATTCTAGTGTTGAGGCTGAATATTGTGCAAGAATTCCTCTTCAACTTAGTAGCAAAAGCACAGGAAAAATAAATTAATGGTGAACAAATTGCTTCTTGTTCGTTACGTCCAACATTTGCTGATCGAGGAGACTTCTTTACCCTGTCTCATGGTAGCTCTGACCTTTGGGTCTCTTCATGGTCGCCACCTAACCCGCTCAAGGGAAAGGCCAAGAGAAGAGCGTCTGATAAATATCTCGGTGACCCAGCAGGTTCTTATGGGAGCAAGAAAAATCTCTGTAATCCAGATTCGTTTGATCAAAGAGTGTAATTACCAGAACACTGTGGCATTCTCCTCGCAGGACCTTTGTGTCACACACCTGTTTATATCTGGGAGATTTGGATGTTCCCCAAACACTCGGCTAAAGTCTCCAAGATCAAATCACCAAATATTTGGCCTCGTTTTGAAACGGGAGATATTGTCCGAAGTCAGTGGGCTTTAAAAGGCGGTTGTGCCCACTGCGTAGCATCCATTCTCTTCCCGTCCTTCTCCCAGCCTCCCCACTTTCCCCAATTAAGGAATGTAATTTAGGATCAATGGATGGGTCACTTGCGCTGAAAGAATTAGATAATCGTAGACAGAAGCAAGTCTCGGACTTTATTAGGCTGTTAAGCCTTCCTGATTGTTAGCAAAGATCCGGTCAACCTTTAAATAGCTGGTAGGCCAAGGGAAGGATAAGCGCTGCAGATTTGGGGAGCCGAGGGCAGTGGATTAGTGAGCTTTATGCTCCTGTAACCTTTGGTGAATCTGGGGGGGGGGGGGGGGAATGATGCAAGTGTCTCTGAAATTCAATGTATTGGAGCTGTCCTAATTAATGTTCTTGTTTTCTCTGGATGGAAGTGTAAGCAAAGCCTGGGTCAATTTATCTCAACCTGTTAATCTGTGAAGGAATGAAAGATGCAAAACAGGGCAAGTTTAAGACCTTTTGTTGCCTGGGGCAGAAGACGAGATGGTCTTCCCCACTGTTTCATGTCATAGTCTCCAATATTTAACAGATGAAAACTGGACATTTTAAAACCAGCTCAAAAAAAAAATAAATGAGAAAACAGAGGATTAACTGGGAATGTCCATGCCAAATTGGGACAGTTGGACAATATGTCATGTAAAGAAGTTCAGGATTGCCAGTGGAAAGTGACTTTAGCATTGGCTATGTGATAAAATAATCCAACTTCTGAAATTAAAGTGGGGGCAAATTCATTTTGAGGGTGCAGGATAGGCTATGGCCAAGATCCTGTGTTGAGGAGATGGAACATAACTTTAAACCCATAGATTGGCATTCTGTTGGTTACTCCCAACCAGAGTAGACCCATTCCATCTGTTCTCGAATGGTGAGCCAATAGTACTTAAGTCCCATTGATTTAGTGGTTAGGACTAACAAGGCTGTGGAGTGGCATGGCAGTTGCTCTATGCTGCCATGGTAGTGAACTATGATGTTGTACAGCTGAATGGGCATGTGTGCTGAAGGTACAATGCACATCTCTATGAAACGGTGTGCCTTGTGCATGTGTGTCATGTACGATGAACATTCAAGCTCATTGCCACTCCATGAGAACCTCGTGGTAGTTCTGCACCAGACAAACATGTCTAACTCCTTTTGTAGGGGTATGTACACAGGTACCTTAAAACACTAATGGGATTGTGTTCTATCCAAAATACACACCTGTCCTTCAGAAAAGAGAATCGCAAAGGTCTTAGGAGGAATGGCTGCACTGGAGAGGGTATCTATGTGCCATTGGTGCCCCCCCCCAACACTTGCCGTCTGAGCCCAATCACCTCAGTTTCATGACAGAGCCAGCCTTGACTCCACTTATACATCCAAAAATGAAAAAGAGGAAGAACCAGGCTTAAAAGAACCCACCCAAGACTTCTGGGCTCACACACACAAAATTGTGGTTAGGGATTGGGATTGGCAGGGATGGTTTTACTGTGATCCTATTTTCAAAACCCTAATGAAATAGGTTAGGGCAGGGCCCTTCAGGTTTTGTGGCCGTGCATTCCCTGAACGATATGGAAATAAATCATTAATTGTATTGCTACAAAAAGCTTGGAAGGCTGCGTTAATTTCATATGACCTTGGATCAGCTAGGATCACGCATTCATTACTGGGGAAAGATTCCTTGTCCAGAGACATTGATCTTGGATGCTGTTAAATGGAGTTGAACAAGGAGGAAACTTTTCAGTTTAGGCACAAGGTGGTGATGTTGGTCTTCGGTTGGATGCTCTAAACGCCTGATCTTTCTGCACGCAATCCCAGGCACACAAACACACGGGGATTCACCTTAAACAGAGGCCGTGAACTTTTCCCCTTTTGCCACTGAGGGTATTTTCCCTCCCATTTGCATGTTGGGTATTAAAAATTAAGTGTGATAAAGCTGCTTTTCTGCCACGGGAGGCTAAAATGTGGATAGCACAACCAAGATGGAAGATTCGTCCTGTAATTTTTAAAATTGATTTTGCATGCCCAGCATCTCAAAATACTTTCAGGCATTGGTTTGCATCCCATAAGTGTCTTTCATGTGCATATGCACTCCTACACCAGTGCTTTTCAGGGCATCTTATTTGGCGGGCAGCATTTTTCTTAATTTTTATTTTTTGATCTAATGTGTCTGGGATCAGCATCATATTTTTGCCCTTTAGCTACAACTGTTCCTTTCTTTCTGAGAAACTCACCACCGACTGCATTTTTGTCAGATGTCTAATGTCTGCATTGAGTTCAAGGCTGTGAAACTGGAGTCCTGAATGCAGTGTCATTGCATATGGTTCTGGATTACATATGCTTTCACATACACATTGTGCATGCATGTGCATTGAACATGCATGCACATAGAATAGTGCATATGGATGCCCACTTGATTCTACATTGGGTTGCACGCTTGGTGTCTTGGTTCAGTTACTGTGCAGGACAAGGGTTGCATTGCAGAATTGCTGTGTGATTCCACATGTGGAGACATATGGAGACAACCTTCATGCAGGATCTTGGATTTGGTGAGAAATGTACTCATTGGTGGCATATACCCACATATACATGCACACGCACACATGTCTGATCTACATAAAACAGGACTGGAAAGCCAGGGGCCTAAAAACCTTCTACGTGGCCCATAACTCTTTTAGGTCCCGCAGTCAGATGCTGAAACTCAGAACTCCTGCTCCCTGCCAATGCACAAGAGTGTTGCTGTGTGTATGGGGGGAAATGTATGAATTCTGCTTCTCCCAATAAAAGTTTTCTTCAGTCCCCAAATTTCTAGCAGTGTAATAAAACTGCAATTGAGCATTTAGAAATATACAATTTTATTGCACCACCTCTGGTGCCCGACTTACCTTTTCCGAATCTGAGCCAAATTCGGTAGTTACGCTGATTTTATTGCATGGACCTGAAAATGGCTTCCCATTGTCTCCAGTATTGAAATTGGGCCCGTAAGTCATTTTGGCTTTCTCTTTTTTCCAATTCTGAAGCTTCCAATTTGGCAAAAATGGCCACTGAAGTGACTTACGGGGCTCGAATTCAACACTGGAGGCAACGGGAAGCCGTTTCCAGGGAAAAGTCTGTGCAGTAAAATCAACGTAACTTCCAAATTTTGGCTCAAGTTTAGAAGAGGTAAGTCGGGCACTGGAAGCAGTGCTATAAAGTCCATAGTTTTGGCACCCAAAGGAAAGGACAAGGCAAAGTGACTCAGGGAATGTGAACATAGTAAACAGAAGAGTTTTAGGTGTGAACCATTTTCAATGGAGTTTATCATACGACGGAATTTGGGGGTATAATGCAATGGCAATCCGAACGCAATCATGGGGTTTCACGTTATTGTGAATGAGTGTTTCTCAAGCAATTTCGGGCAATGGGAAGTCATTCCAAATTGAATCGTGGGGTTTCACGTAATTGTGTATTAGAGTATCTCACGCAATTTCGGACAATGGGGGGGGGGGTCATTTTCAGGAAATGGGAAGTCATTCTAAACGCATTCCAAATGCAATCAGATGTCATGTAAATTCGCTAAACTAGTGAATTCACGTAATTGCGAATTGGCTCCATTCACAATTGAGAAAAATTCCTCCCATGTGATAAACTCCAATGTCTCATTCTCAGCCATGCTGGAAATCTGAGGACTGGAAGAAAATTTTCATGGGAGTGTCATGGAAAGCATCAAGGGAAGCCCTGTTTATCCTTCTCTTTTCTTTCCTTGTTTCTTGTTTCTTGAGCTCTTACAGTCCAGAGCGCAAATGGTGTGAGTCGCAAGGCCTATTGATTATGTGTCAGGCCCTTCGGTGTCAGTGATCAATAAGACTAATGTGTAGAAAAATGGACAGCATTTGCTCAATCATCTTAAGAACCACATCTTTCAATGTCTTATTTTGGGCTGCACCTCCTTGGGAGCAGTTTGAAGGAACGAGAGATCAACTTGGGCAAGAACAAAGATTTTTCAGGTAAGGAAAAAAGATCTTGAAATTTTATTTAGCTCTAACCAATTTGATTACCGTGGAACCGCTGATGCAGAGTGCTGCAGGACTGGGATTGAAAGTGAAAGAAGCATAAAAAAGAAATCCCAGTGGAAAGGTTTCTTTTTAAAAAGGATAAATACAGTGGTACACTCAGACTTTTTGTGTTGGGTTAGGACACTTGGAGACCTGGGTTCAAATTCTGGCTTGTCCATATAAACCCACTGGGTGACCTTGGGAAAGTCACACTCTCTCATCCTCAGATGATGATAGCAAACGCTTTCTGAAGAAACTTGCCAAGAAAGACCTATGATAGGTTCACTTTGGGGTGTGGAGTCGAAGGCTTTCATGGCCGGCATCCATAGTTTTTTGTGAAGCTTTCGGGCTATGTGGCCATGTTCCAGAAGAGTTCCTTTCTGACGTTTCGCCAGCATCTGTGGCTGGCATCTTCAGAGAATGAAGATGCCAGCCACAGATGCTGGCAAAACGTCAGAAAGGAACTCTTCTGGAACATGGCCACATAGCCCGAAAGCTCCACAAAAAACTATCACCTTAAGGTCTTCATGAGTTAAAATTGACTTGGAAGCACACAACAAAAACAACAACAACAACAACCAAATTCAAATTTTTTACCCTTGGGACCCCCCCCCTTTACATCTACATGAGGATGTCGCATCCCCCTCTGCTCAACATAGTATATGAATAAATATATTTTGTTTATTTACTGTGCGTATTTTCATTTGCACTTTCATGTATATTCATATTTTAACATTTTACAAGGAAATAACATTGTTCTAATTAAAACAGTTGTATTTAATTAAATGCAATGTGTAACTCAATGCATGTGTAAAGTTTACACGTTAAAAATTAGGAAGAGGAGGCGGAAGAGGGATCATGCCCCCCTTGAGCAACTCTCACTGTTTGAGACTCATTGGATAAATCTGTGATTTTACTAAAGGCAATGGATAATCCTCGAAATGAGGAAAGATTTTCATCTGCACAATTCTGACTTTCCTCCTCAAGAATACAAAAACTCAAATATAAAACAAATTTGGGGTAGCCATGTTGTCCATATAGCAAAGTCCAATAACATCCAAAATCCACCAAACAGTGACACTGTTATGGGGCTGACCCAAATGCGCTATACAGTATATGGCTTTTAACACCTTGCCCGACGAAGAAACCGGTGGAGCTTTGAAAGCTTACAACAGGCAGATTGTGCATTTTGGTTGGCCCAGCAAAGGTTTCACTGGACCTTATCACACTAGAAGAATCCCACTGAGAAATGGGATTTAAAGGAGAAATAACCTGCAAATGCGGAAAGTTTTTCAGACGATGTTTTGGCAAACCAGAAAAAAACGCAAAAATAAAGTGAACTTCCTGAAAGTAAAAAGGTGTCGTTTTTGTCCCCTTTACATTCCCTTTATTTGTGTGTTATTTCTGATGTGCCAAAATGTCGTGTGAAAAACTTCATGCCTTTGCGGGCTTTTTCTCCTTTAAATCTCCTTTAAATCCTGTTTCTTGGCGGGATTCCTCTAGTGTGATAAGGTCCACTGTTACGTGGATTTTGGATGGCATTAAAATTCAGAACAGCTATTTAACACTTTCTGCATTGGTTAAAATGCATTTTCTCCCCTCCCAGGTCCGGCGATTCATATCATCGAAGAACGTTTTGGATGCCTCTTGAAATCCTGTCCCTTGAAAGTGTTTCGGATTTGCACATTTGTGTGTCAATAGGCCTGAGACCTAATCCACTCCTAAACATTTCTTGAGTCCCCCCGCCCCATAAAATGGTGAGTGTTTTAACCCCTTCAACTTGCTATTGCAAGGTCCTTTGAAATGTATGCAAGATCAACTTTATTGATGAGGATTTTCTCACCAGGCTTGTGTTTTCCTGGTGGCAGTTCACAATTGCTAAGGCAGAAGAAAGCAAAAAGCAAGCCCACGCCTTGTGCAGCTCTCTTTCTTTCCTTAAGGAACTGAGGCAAGGTTTTAATTATTCATGCCCCTTTCTTTTCATGTTGTTTCCGGTTTGAGAAGCGTTATCATTAGAACTGTTAAGGCTATATCGGCTTTGCATAGATCGCTGAATAAATAATAAATAAATCATATCATTAAGTAATGACTCGGCGTGGTTGTGTGTTTTCAGGACGTGGATAGGAAGATGATGCTATAAATGGGTGCTGAGGGATATTTTTTTAAAAAAAATGCCAGGGAAAATATGAGTGGATGTGCCTTGAAGTTATATGCTGACTTATAGTGACCCCCTGAATTTCGTAGGGTTTTCTTAGGCAAGAAATCCTTAGAGACGTTCTCACCTGTTGCTTGCTCTGAAATGTAGCCTATAGCATCTGGTATTTGTTGGCGATATCCCATCCAAGTACTAACCAGGGCTGACCCTTTTTACTGTCTAAGATCAGACAGGACCTGGCGCCTTTGGGATATTTAAACTACCATAAGAAGGAATATAGGGGCAACTTTAAGATTTGGGAGTTCAACCAGACGACCTGAAAGTATTGAGAGTTTCCAATTCTGTAAAAAGGTTTTCAGCTCTGGGGAAGACTCCAAATTTGAGGAAGAAGGAAAATCTCCTGGAGTTGACACTAGGGTTACTTAGATTTAGACCTCCGAGTCCAGGAATAGGTCTTAATTCTCAAAAGGGAGCTGACTTTGCAAAGCTTTCATTCAAAAGTCTGTTCCTGTTACTCCAAGCGTTCTCCATTTCAATTTAGATGGGAAAAACTATTTTGTTGCTACTTTTAAACAATCTGGGAGTCGGAGGTCCTTTCGGATTGAATTCAGGTAACCCAGAGATCTAGCTATAGAGCCAGATCTGCTTCTGCTCAAGTTGGGGTAGACAGTTCTGAAGTAGGAGGATTAAAGAAGGTAAATAGCATCTCAGCAAGGAAGACGGTATTTTAGCCAGCATTAATCGAACCCTAGTTTCCAAGTCAGGGGTAGTAATAGTCCCACTATATTCCATATCAGTTAGGTATAGGTTTGTTCAATTTTTTAAAAAATAATCTGTACCTTGTTTTAATTGCATGTAAACCACTTTGGGATCTTTGTAGGGAGAAAGACAGGATATAAATTAAATAAATAAGCCTGTATTCTGTTGGGAATTCTACTTACCCTGGACACGTGGAGTCACTTGATGTGATCCATCACTCAAGTTAATGGTAGGACTGGCCTTAAAAGCATTGTAGCCTTCCCAGAGGAGGGAGCTGATAGTCCTAATGTATTGCTGCATTATACTGTGTATGCTCATGTATAAGTCTAGAAATTTAAGTCAAAAAATTGACCCAAAAAACCTGAGTCGACTTATCCATGGGTCAATGTAGGTGCTGTACTTTAACTCTCATTTTTAAAAAAGAGAACCATCCCCTGGTGAATGGAAAGAGTATAATTTGTCCTTAAAACACTGACCTACTCTATCCTCTCATCCATCCAGCCTTTAAAGTGAGCACAAAGTTACATCTGCTAGAAATTTGTAAGTTCTTTGGCATTGCTCATCTTTGCTTCATCCTTTAGATCCTATGTTACATGCCCCTAGGTTTTACCCTCGACTCATCCATGAGTCATATCAAAATCCATAAATTTGGCCCCCAAATCTGTCCTCGACTTATACATGAGGTCGACTTATAGTTGACTATATACGGGTATGTCTAGAGTTTAGAAATGTGGACAGGCTAGCTGGGGGATGTTGGGAGAGGGAGTCAAAAAATAACCTTTTCCCAACTCTTATGCTGTCTCACTCTTTCTGTAACAAAGTTAATGGCAGTTTATTTTATTGTTGTTTTTCCAGGTATTAGATTTGAACTGGAAATCTCTGGACGTAAAGGTTTGCTCTGTGGTTAACCTTGGTAAGTGAGCTTGGGCTGGGTCATGATCTCTCCCACTCAACTGACCTCACAGAGGATAAAATAGTGATAATTCTTAATATGTTGTTGTTGTTGTCTGCCTTCAAGTCGTTTCCAACTTATGGGGACTCTAAGGCGACCCTATCATGAGGTGTTCTTGGCACGTTTCTTCAGGGGGAGGGGATTGCCATTGCCATCCTCTGAGGCTGAGTGAGTGTGACTTTCCCCAATGGCTGAGCGAGGATTTGAACTATAGTCTCCAGAGTCCTAGTCCAATACTCAAACCATTACACCATGCTGGCTCTTAACCCTCAATATACTCTTGACTTGAATCCCTTGGACAAAGGGGAGACACAAATATTTGAATACAGTACCAGGTACACAAGCGTTGGAGGTCCTGTGGCCCTCCACATGTTGTTGCACTCCATCTCCCACCAACCTGGCCAATGAGCATGGCATTATGGGGGTTGTAGTTCATCATCCAGAGGGCTATAAGTCCCCCCCACTCAAGAGGGAACCATACGCCCCGCTTTCTCTCTCCTCCTCCCACTTTCTCCTGTCATCCTCAGCTTAGTTCAGTTGCTGAAAAGTGAGTTCACAGCACAAAAATAGTTTAAACTCAATTAACTCAGCAGCGGGGAGAGAAGAGGGCAAAATTTTACCCTTCCCAGTAGAGTCAGGCAAAAGCAAACTGCTGCAGCCTCTGCTCATTTGTCTGTTCTACCTCTTTAATAACTTTTGATATCAAAACCACACTCTGCTGCTGCTGTGTTTTGGTTTCCATCTGTGAAATTTTGGAGGGTCTGAAGAAATCAGAATATCTTTGTCTTATATTTAAAATAATAGCTGCATTGTATTGAGCCTTGTCCCCTTCCTTCCTTCCTTCCTTCCTTCCTTCCTTCCTTCTTTCCTTCCTTCCTTCCTTCCTTCCTTCCTTCCTTCCTTCCTTCTTCTCTCTTTCTCTTTTCTCTCTCTCTCTCTCTCTCTCTCTTGGCCTTTGCTCATTTTGGAGTCCATTTAACAAACCTGGCTCCAGCGATGTGGAAATGCTCAGCCGTTTTCTTTTCCCCCCAAAGGCACTAACCATCCGTCCATCTCATGTCCATGAGAAACTCTCCCGCCTCTGCCAGACTGAGTCGGAAACGTACCAACCCATTTACTCTGCGGGCAAAGTTCCCCAGTTTATCGCTCTCCTTGCTCATTGCACTTCCATAGGCAGAGGGAGAGGTCACTGCACTAAAACAGTTAGTGCATTTAGCCGGTGTGCGATGCACACCTTGCTGTCTCTTTGCCTGTCCCTGTCTGTGTCCCCAACCTGCAAAGAGGGCCCTTTCTTGCTTCGTGATCTAAGCAGGCTGCAAAATGCCTTCTTTCAAAAGCGCAATTCCAAGCTAGAATTCCAGGCTTAGAAAATATCTAATTTGTCAAACCGTCGTACAATTAAACTCAATTAACTCCAACTAACCCATGGAAAATTTGCTTAAATGCCAGCCGTTGGCCCTGCGTTGGCTGATTTAATAATCTTGCTTTCCTTGTAGCGATGGAGCTGGTTTCAGGAAGGGGCAAAGGAGGCTTGGGTCAGAAATCCTCTTGCTCATTTATGCCAGGGTAACAACGCTCTGTTGTGACAGGGCAAGGCATTTTTGGAGCAGGACACAGTGACATTGGGGGATGGAAGAGAAAGAGGTCTTTTGCTGCCAGAGAAATATCTCCTGATCACTTCTGAGAAACTTGGAACCAGGAGGGCAGCTTTGTCTCTTGACAGAGATAACAGAATCACAGATTTGGAGGGAACCCCCAAGGGCAACCTAGGAGATTATCACATTTTATCAAGAAAGTCGAGAAATCGTGGTGAAGATTTTCACCAACATCACGATCTGAAAGGGTATATCCTGGGAAGAAACCAGGAATGCTCCAACAACAAACTATTCACAGGGAAATCCTTGAATGGTTTGTTGCTGGGGCATTTCTGTCCTCTTAGATCACAACGTCATCTGAAAATCTTCGCCACAATCACATGACTTTCTTGGGAAAATGCCTTTTTAATACCCTGATTTTCCCCTTGTGATAGTCTAGTCGAACCCCGTGCCAAGCAAGAATACCAAGACCTGCAGCCATGTTGATAACTGGAGCTGGCTGCTGCTGGTCTGTTTCCAGGGACAATTCAAAGTGATGGTTTTGACCAGTAAAGACCTATATTGCTTGGACCCAGGTTATTTTGTAGGACTGTATCTCCCTTAGTGCCTTCAAGTGGTTTCCAATTTATGGAGACCCTAAGATGAACTTATCATGGGGGTTTCTTGGCAAGGTTTGTTCAGAGGTTTCCATTGGTTTCCTAAGATTGTCTGGAGCACTAAGATTGTCTGGAGAGGTCCCCACTGAGGGACTCATTTGATGGGAACAAGGGAGAAGGCCTTCTTGGTGGTTTCTTCCAGGCTCTGAAACACTCTCCAAAGGACCTTATCAGATGGGAGGAATTTCTCTTTATTGCGAATGGAGCCAATTCGAATTCACGTGAATTCGCTAGTTTAGCGAATTCACATGAATTCCCATTGTGTTCGGAATGCATTGAGATTGACTTCCCATTACCAGAAAATGACCCCCCCCCCCTTGCTCGAAATTGCATGAGATGCTTTAATTCGCAATAAGGTAAAACCCATGATTGCGTTCGGAATGACTTCCCTTTTGCCCAAAATTGCGTGAGATACTTTAATATGCAATAACGTGAAACCCCATGATTGCGTTCGGATAGCCATTGGATTATACTTCCAATTTCCGACGTCTGATAAGGTCCTTAGAGAAGCCAGGAAGGCTCCATCTCTGATCTCTTTTCGGCAGCAGATAAAAACGTTTTTGTGCCATCAAGTTTCTTCAAACTGATGAGTTTGAGATTTTCAGTGCTGTGCAATTCAGATGTCAAGGTCTGTTTGTTGTTTTTAAAAATATATTAATACCGGTATTTTTAAGGAGTAATGTTTTAAACATTTTAAATTGTTTAAATGTTTTTTAAACTTTTTTTTGTATCATTTTTAATCTGTACTGTTTCAATTTTGATGTTGGCTACCTTGAGTCCCTATATTGGAAGAAAGGTGGGATATAATAATAATAGACTAAAGCATCCTGAGAGATGGCCATTCAGTCAGTTTAAAGAGATGGGGAGCCCATCACTCTCCAGGAAAATCTATTCCATGTATGACCAACCATCCAGATTTTTCTCCCAATGTTTAACTGGAATCGCTTTCTTGCACTTTGAACCCATTGGTTCACCATCCAGCTGATGAATTAAAGTGTGCAGAACTTGTTATTAAATGCATATCTTAAATATATATTAAATACACATATGAGAGTAAGCATGGAGCAGTGGTTTGAGCATCGGACTATGACACCGGAGACCAGGATTCAGTTTCCAGATCAGCCATGGAAACCCAGTGGGTGACCTTGGGAAAGTCACATTCTCTCAACCTCCGAGGATGGCCATGGCAAACCTCCTTTGAAGAAATTTGCCAAGAAAACACCTGACTTCAAGGCACACAACAACAACAACAAATACACACAAACACACACACACACACACACACATGCACATGCAAGGGCTTCCCCTCAATGGCATTTAGCTCCATAAACATAGTTTGTCAGCGATGTCTTCCTCCCCTTACATTTAAGCGATTAAATGTTGGTAAAAATAGCTTGAGAAATAAAACATGAAGAGAGCTTCTGGCAAACTCCTGTCCAGTTTAATTCATACATTAAATATTTGCTAGTGGGGTCAAAAGCTTGAATGCTGAGATACTTTGCCCTTTGAATGAACCTGAGAGGAAAGAAGAGGCAAGCCATGAAATATCACCACTGCAAAATGCCTCTGAAGAACAACACGGCAATCACTTTTGTACATCAAAGTTTCGGTCGCTTGCATGTACCGAGCGCAAGATTATCGCAGGCAATTAATGCTCATAGATACGTGTTTCCTCCCCGTTTTTTTCCTTCTCTTTCTTTCTTTTCCCCTGCAGTCTTGTGCTGGGAAGACTTGATTAAAATTTCAGAGTTTTAATTATGTAAAAAGCTATCCTTGATCTTTAGCTGCCAAAAAACAAAGCAAAAACCAACATACAAAAAAACTCCAGAACTCTCTCTTCTGTATTAATGAATGTGGAGCTTTCTTCACCTAGCTTTACTTCTGGTCTAAACTTCTGCATCTTTTTTCATTCATTCAGTTTTACCCCCAGCGGTCAGATTTGCATTTTGAGTTTGAAAGGTACTTTTGAGACAAACTGATGCATAAAACATAATGTAGTAAATCCTGCAATGGATGCTTGTGCAATGTATATGTGCAAGAAAGCTACATACATAATGGTAATCTTCTCTGTATTGGATCTCTCTTATGATCTGGGTATTTGTGGCATAGCCTTACATCTCATTTTTGGGAGAAAGGTGGGATATAAATTTATTTAATAAGTAAGTAGCTAGGTAGATATAGGGAAATCACTGGGAGAGAATGTGTGGTGTGACAATTTGTGTGTTGACCTGGGACTTGGAAGATGAAGGCTCAGAGGAGCTATGAAGGCCTGATTCCCACTACTTTTTAAACCAGATTGCAAATAGGTTTGAACCGGTTCAAATGACCCTGGTTCCCACTGAAATCGATTCGCTGAAGCAGAACCAGATGGGGATCAGAATCAATTTAAATTTGCCTTTTGGGGAGCTCATCCGTTTTGAATTAATTAATTCATCAGTGTGAACCACAAGTGGGTTATTTTATTTTATTTTATTTTGCAGCAAGAAAATATGATCAGAGCAAATTTAGTGTGAATCACGCTCCGAAGTCAAATCAATCCATTGATTCGGATCACACACCGATTTATTTGTGAGTGGGAATGAGGCCGAAATTTGTTGAGTAATACTGGAGAACTCCTCTTCTTTCAATCTGAAATAACCACCCAGGTTTGAGGTGAAGAAAACAGAGGGAGGAGGAAATCCAGGTAGGCTGTCATTTGGAAGAATGGCAGGATTTACATTTAATGCATTATAAAAAGCTGTATAAACACTATCTACGGTGACTCTATGGTGAACCTAGCATGGGGTTTTCTTGGCAACTTTCTTCAGAGGCTGAAAGCATGTGACTTGCTCAAGGTCACCCAATGGGTTTCATGGCTGATCTGGAAATCTAAAATGGCCATTGGTACCACAATAGCGGAAGAGGATCAATTAGCTAGGAGAAGAGAAGACTGAGCGGTGGCATTATAGCTCTCCTTGCCCAGGGTCACTCAGTGGGTTTCCATGGATGAGTGGGTATTTAAACCTTGGTCTCCAGAGTTATATTCCCAAAGCTCAACGTCAGAAATGACTTGAAGGCACACAACATCTATCTATCTATCTATCTATCTATCCATCTATCCATTCATTCACCCACCCACCCACCTACCAACCAGTCCATCCATGCATCCATCCATCCATCCTATCTTTCTATCAGCTCTCTTATCTTGGACATCTTTAAAATTCTGACCGAAATGTGAAAGAGATTATCGAAATCCATAATTTTGCCCCCAACACCTGCCCTCGACTTATACATGAGGTCGACTTATAGTTGAGTATATAGAGTAGTAGCCTATGTGTTTGATGCAATATCTCTGCCTATATATTATTTAATTGGTGCAGGGAAATGTATGGTCTTCCAGAGGTTGCCGAATCACAAGTCCCATAAGCCCTAACCAGCAGACTTGGTGAAAGGCACGCTCCACAACAAACCACCAGTGTTATGGCATCCTCATTTACCCAAGACTGAACATTTTACAACTTTATCAGCTCAGACTATGTGTATATATATATATATATATCCCAAACTTCAGCTTGTTATGTCAGCAGCTGAAAGTACAGTAAGGGGGAAACAGTAACCTTCTCACAAATTCAGGGGGAAAAAAACCCTTGGAAAATAGCTCAAATGTAAGGTTAATTGGAGCCAGAAATGTCAAACTAATGTAGCAATTTACCCTGGGAGATCGTCCTGGCCTTTGAGTATAGCAGTAGTAGACACTACAGAATAGAATTGTGAAGAAATATAATAGGATTTTATGTACTCTCCTGTCATATTAACCATTCTCGGCAATTAATTTCTCATTGCAATGGTATTAGGTTGCCCTAGATATTATTTTTCTTTACCTTGTACATTCTTTACACATAGCCATGCAGGTCATGCAAGGATTTCAATTAAGACGAAATTAAACACACACCGTGTGTGTGCGTGTGTGTCTTGTGTGTGTATGTATATCAAGGCAATATAAATGAAGAAAATTGGCTCTTTCTGGACAGTGGTCACAATCCATCAATAAACGTACTCCAATCTACAGGAAATAATGGACCCAAGTATACCAGATTCTATGGCTGGAATCCCTTTGGTGGCTTACACTGGTGTAACCAGGATTTGTATGTAAGTATTTTTTGGACATTGTATTAGGAGGTTTCCAGTTCCTCCTTGTGCCATTTCTTCTCCCAGGTTGCTTAATGACAACCAGGTGCTATTCTATGGAGTTTATCACACTAGCGAGATCCCATGGACAAATTGGATTTAAATGTGATTTAAAGCAAAGAAAACACAGCAATGCCTAAAGTTTATCACACAACGTCACAGTTAATGTGAAATAATATGAAGTTAAACCGCAATTAAAGCGGAGAGAAACAGCAGCTTTTTTACTTTTGGAACATCCCAAAAGTAAAAAGCTGCCACTTTTCTTTGCTTTAACTGCGGCTTAACTTTGCATTATTTTGTCTTAGAAGCAATTTGGTGTGATAAACTCCCCGAATTTGTAAGTTTTGTTTAAATTTGAATATACTTTAAACCACGTTTAAATCCTGTTTGCCCGGGGGATCTTGCTAATGTGATAAACTCCTATGTCTGACCCTGATGGCCTCTGTTGGCCATGAAACTGTCTTGCAACAGTTGTTCTTCTGGAGCTCTACTTTATGTATACAGTACTTTATGATCTGTCAAGTAGGGTCTCTCCCTATTTGGATTTGTGACCTCTATAGTCCTCTTCAGTGATACAGTGCCCTTTGGTCCAAGAGTTATTCTTGCCTCCTAGGCAACAACGCATGCATGACCATTGCTCCTAAAGCCTACAGGTAATTGGCACCATTCTGGGTACATGATTCAAATCTATAGGATGGCTTCATCATGGCATTAGACCTGCATTAGACCAATAGTTGCCCTGTTTCAACAAAATATTGTTGATCACATTCAACTAGTGTTGCTTTTCCTCACCTATTCCCTCCCTCCCTCTGCAACTGGGATTCTCCAGGGGCTTTGGACCACTGGTCATCATGTTTTGGACCAATGAGGATGATAGGAGTGATAGTTCAACAGAGCTAGAGGTTTCTAGGTAGATGGAGACTGGACTGGAGTATCTATAGTCCAAAGGTTGCTTTAAATATTGTTGCATGAATGGTAAGATAATAATAATTTGTGATCATTAACAACTATTAATAATGAGTAATTAACAACTGATGATCCTTTGGACATTATTACACCAGGGTGCTGTAGCACTGTATTCATGCAGTTTCTTTAATGTGATTAGCAACAATGCTATGAAAATACTTATGTCTACATTTTTAATAGCACAGTAGTCCTTGCTTTGTGATGAATGTTTGTGATCTTGGTTTTCCGCTCAATGTACATTACCTCAGCCTCCACTCCCCCTTTTTTCCTGCTTTGTATATGCATTTTTTAAAAAAAATATTCTGAAATCTTGTAATAATGAGATCAGACCAGCAATCGCTAGATTCTTTGGACAACTCATTTCCAGTGATTCAGGATTCTAGGGTTTCGTGTTGTTGTTTTAAGTTTTAGAATTGGTGGCTCTGTAGACAATAGCAACATACTCTTTTAACCATGGATCCTGTGAAAACCTTCTTGAAAAGATTCAAGATGTAACAGAAGCAGGAAGAATGGTTTATGACACACTCAATCACGTTAACTTGACCTCACAATCTCACTACTGTAGCACGAGAGCAGTCGTCACTTGCACAATTGCGTAAATGTAGCAATACTGGCGATTATTGATGGGTTTCCCCCATTAATGCAAAACCGCATGAAAATAGCAATGGGACAATTGATCAGCAACTTGTGTGCAAAGATGAAGAATCATATGCTGTAATTCCACTTCAATTCCATCACTAGTGCTTCATGCGGTAATGTCTCAGGGCCTGAGATGATACTGAACTGGCAACCCTATATATATATATATATATATATATATATGTTCCCTTGGTCAGATGAAGCATGAACAAGTTCTCATAATCAAGTCCTAGGTAGAACAGAAAAGTGACCCAGCTGTGAGAAGAGGAAATGACAGAGGAGTTTATCACATGGGAGGAATTTCTCTCAATTGCAAATGGAGCCAATTCGCAATTACGTGAATTCGCTAGTTTAGCGAATTTATGTGAAATCTGATTGCATTCGGAATGTGTTGAGAATGACTTCCCATTTCCCAAAAATGAGCCCCCATTGCCCAAAATTGTGTGAGATACTCTAATACGCAATTACGTGAAACCCCATGATTGCGTTCGGAATGACTTCCCATTGCCCGAAATTGCGTGAGATACACTCATTCGTGATAATGTGAAACCCCACGATTGCATTCGGATTGCCATTGGATTATACCCCCAAATTCCGTCGTATGATAAACTCCAGAGTATCTATTGCACTTTGGCTTTTGTGCATTCTTCCATCAAATGGAGTTCAGGATGGCACTGGAGACAACAGAGACACCTAGGGACACTTTCACAATTGTAGGGAACTGGTGTGAATGTTCTTGTGTACCTTTCTGAGGTAATGTGATTTAGGTACATGAAGCCAGCTGGTTTCTTGAAATTCCAAGGCTTGCTGTTCAGCGTCTCTTGTACGGCATGCAGACTCGCAGAGAAATAGGTGGCAAATGATTTGCGCTCGCCACAATCATTTTATTTCTCACATTAGCGGACATTTAGTTTAAATTGCTCACGCAGTCCATAAGATCCTGCAAGGAAACCTCTGGCGTGCCGTGCATCGCAACGTAAGCTTGGGGCCTTGGCAGTTTTTATGATGTGTTGCGGACCCTTGCTTAATGAATCCCCAAACGCAGATTATGGAATAAATGTGTATTTTTCAGGGTTAGTTAACTTGGCCCTGGAAACACAGCCACCTCAAGGGTAAAACAAGTTTCTTGCTCATTTGGCCTCAGAAACACACTTTAGTTGTTTGGAGAGGAAGCGAAGAAAGGAAGTTCTCTGGCTGGAACTGCAGGGGGCATTTTAGTGAGGCAGAAAGCAATTACTCTCGCTGGCAGGGAACCAAGTGCCAAAATTCATGATATCCACCTCTTTAGCCAAAAAAAGCATGCACTGGGTAGGGTGGTGGTATAAGAAACTTCACAGAGGCCAGGGCCAGAGTTTGACGTGATTTCCAAAGGAAGCCTCTTATGCCAGAACACTTTTGGTGATGTCATTCTCTCAAACGTGTGCTATTCAGAGCCAAAGAAATGGAAAACACCATCTAATAGAGTGACACATGATAGCAAACTCTTCATGGATGCTCATCATGCCTACTGAACTAAAGTGAAACTTCTTACATCTTTAGTGCTCTTGGTTCTTTGAATCACACAAACTCACAGCCCTTATGCTGTCTGGGGATGATGAGAACTCTAGGGGAAAACAACTGGTAGACAAAATTGTTTGAAGAAAGGTTTAGGACGGTTTAAGAAATAACACGGAATGTATAGTGGTAGGCCACTACGTCCTCCCTAAAATAAGAGAAATTCAACATGTTCCAACTTTTTATTCAACACCCATAACAATATGCACATGGGGAATGAAACAACCAGGACAGGTAGGCCTTACATAGGGAAACAAAAGAGAGGTTCAGTGTGTTTCAACAAACTTTTTATTCAACACTCGTAAAGATATGCATAAGTGGGGTGAAACAAACAGGACTGTAAGCCTAGGTAAAATTTTTTGACTCTTCTGGGAAATACTTGATATTTCTTCCAAAATGCACCTAAGGATATTACTTTTCTTTCACTAGCCTCCACTTTCCTTACGGTTTCGATTTTGGTGGACAAAGCTCCTTGACTGATTTTTTTTTAAAAAATTTTTATTACATAACACATATCACAATTTTACAATCATCATTTCATAATAAACTTTTCTCCCTTCACACTTCCCTCCTAGAAACAGCATAGACGGACATACATTTTGAACAAATTAACAGTCGTTATCGGAGATGTGGAAAATATTATTGATCATATTTTTAATTTCTTCATACCCCATTGTATCTTCCACTTTCTTAATCACAATTTCCCCTTTATCTTTCCATGATTCTTTATTGCTTTCACCAGTATATTTAAGACTTCTTTCCCTAAGGAAATTGAATAATATATATTCTTTTATACATTTAAATAAACAAATCTTATTCCAGTTTGCTTTATCTTTCCAACCATAGGCAATCACTGCATGGGCCACCCTTAGAAATTATTTTATTACATATCTTTGATTGCTGTTTAATCTTAATTCCCAGATCCTTGATTGATTGATCAAGCACATTGTACCTGCATCTCTTGCTCCTTGAACATTCCCACTGCAATTTTCTTCGTTCCTCACTCTTATCGCTTCTCCTTCCTTCACAATACCATCTTCCCTTAGTCCAGAGAAATGACGTTCTCTCTTTCTGGCCTCTTCTTGAACCTTCACCATGCACCTTCGCCATGTGTCCCTGCTTTGCTTTGTACATCCCACTCCTTCCCCCCTCCACAGGTTATAAAATGAAAACATGCACCATCATATTGTGAAAGAACAAAGCAATGGGAGCAGCCAAGTGTCCTGGTTCAGCCCGGCCATGAAATCATCTGTGGTTTTACCACCAGGATCACCTTTCGGTGCCAGTTTTATCTTTTGAGACAAAGGGATTTGAGATTCATTTACGACACAAAGTATATCATATTAACACAGCTCAGTTTCTCCCGGGATAAATATGGCCTTTTGTTGCACTTCATGGCAGTGCTCTATATGGGACTGCAGAGAGTTGTGAAGAAGGTTGTGTTTTTTAAGCAAATGTCATGCTACCAGACGAATGGTGTGCTTTTCTAGGGATCGCAGAGCAAGGCATGATGATGATGATGAGTGAGGGGTTGTGACATTTTCTTCCCCCTCGAAAAACTTCCATATCTCATCTCTAATTACGCTGGCGCCCTTGGGTGGCATCTGATTAAGAAAGCAATGGGGAAAGTGACAGGTATCTATAAATGTGATTTATTTACTAACAGAGGCCACACTTGTTTTGGGGAAGAAATCTTGCCTTTGTTCTAAAGTGCAGACAATACACTCCATACGTTAATAGGTTTGCGTTAGGTTAAAGCTCAAACTCCTCCAATGTGCTACACTCCAGGTGTATAAGACAACAAACCCTATCACATCCCATATCCTCCAACTGTCTTGATTTGGCAGGGACAGTCCTTTGCCATTTTATTTTTTCCAGCTGCTTCTTAATGCCCCAGTTTCTCTTTTCTCCTTCCACTTTCCTGCTTTATCTACAGCATATCCATTTGATTTAGGATTTTTCAGTGTGCTTCTGTTCATGTTGTTGTTGTTATTATTTTATTATATCCCTTTTTTCTCCCAATATAGGGACTCAAGGCAGCGAGTGGATCATGTTGATAGTCTCTTCAATCCCAGTGTTGGGAGAAAGGTGAGATGCCAAACAAGGAAGGAAGCAAGCAAATGAATGGGGAAGCAATAGATCTTCTACCATGATAGATTCCACTGGCAGTAGACCCCCAGACAACTCATTGTGAGGACAACCCAGAGGCAGATCGGATCCAGTGGGTTTAAGGCCTCTTTATCTGTGCCAGAGACACCAAAGTGGTTCCTCCCATTCACAGAGTCATAAAAATTTAGAGTTGGAGAGATCACAAGGATCATCTATTCCAATCCCTGCCATCTATGAATACACAACTAGAGTGAAAGATGCCCATTCAACTTCTGTTTGAAGACCCCCCAAAGAAGGTGAGTCAAACACTGACTGATGCAGTCTTATTCCACTGTCAAACAGCTAACATTTATGCCGTCTGCAAAAAACGAAATGTCTTGGGCCAGTCGTGACTTGACTCAAATTATCCTTCCATCTGGATAAGGCAGTGGCCAACATGTTATTGGACTCTTAGAGAAGTGTAAAGCTCTCTCCATTATATTTTTGCTGCTTCCTTTTACTCAACATAGCCAGTCACTGACAAGGAATATTATTATTATTATTAAGCTTTATTTATATAGTGCTGTAAATTTACACAGCACTGTACATACAATCATTCGAATTAGACGATTAGAATTAGAATAGGGCTGCATCTGGAAACTGCCTGGCTGCTTTTATGCATCTGGGGACAAGGTGTGGCATAAGGAGGTACAAATTCTGGGCAAACTCTCTCAGTGACAAGCACAGCTCTTTATTTTATATTTAAAAGTTGCTAACTATGCTGACGTAGTGGTGGTGGCTATAACGAAAAGTCCAGAGGCATAGTGGCATGAAGGAAATAAGACACTGGAGAAATATTTTGCTTGGAGCTGACGGATCATGGCCTGATCATGCACACATAAGTCACAGTATGCATGAAGCGCCAAAAAGTCACCATTGCAAAATAGAAATCTAGCAGCAGAAGTAGAGTTGTACAGACAGCATGTTTGTCTGTGGTATGTCTTTGCCAGTTGCACATTGTAGATTGTGGTTCTCTGTCTCATGCTTTTCATTTTGGTTGGTGCATCCTATACTTTGCACTGTAATTGTACACTGTGGTTGTGCATCCTATCCTTTCCATTGTGGTTATTCAACCTATGATTTCCATTTTGGTTATGTCTTGAAATTGTGTATCTTATGCTTTATGTTGCAGTTGTGCATCCTGTACTTTTCATTGTGGCTGTGCATCCTATACTTTGTCCTGTGGTCGTGCGTTGTGCAATGGGACCCAGAAATTGACATGTGTTGCACAGCGTTGCTATTCTTCATGGGGGCTGCATAGTGCTATCATGGCATATCATAGAATCATAAGTTGGAAGAGACCACAAAGGTCATCCAGTCCAACCCACTGCAATGCAGGAACCCACAATCAAAGCACCCCCAACAGATGGCCATCCAGCCTCTGTTTAAAGACCCCTAAAGAAGGAGAGTCCACCACTTTTTGAGGGATTGTGTTCTACTGTCGAACGTCTTGACTGTTAGGAGGTTCCTCCTAATGTTGTGCTTGGATCTCTTTTCCTATAGCTTGCATCCACTGTTCCGGGTCCTATTCTCTGGAGCAGCAGAAAACAAGCTTGCTCCATCCTCAGTGTGACACCCCTTCAAATACTTAAACAGGGCTATCATATCACCTCTTAACTATCTCTTCTCCAGGCTAAACATACCCAGTTCCCTAAGTCTTTCCTCATAAGGTATGGTTTCCTGCATGCGGGTATATCTGCTACACTAAAAAGGTTGAAATAAGGCCTTTCTTTGCTTTTCGTGGCCATTGTTGGGTGACTCTGGCAAGAATAGCTCACCTGCTCGCATAGTACACCAACCCAATTCTGGCCACAGATTTGTTTGTAGGGCATGGCATTTACCCGCTCAGTCTACAGAACGGTTCAGAGCATGCTAGATATATGGTGGAAGTGAGACGTGTTGGAAAAGGGTTAAACAAGTGGTAGTGAGGTGTTTCTTTCTCTCTGGAAAATATATATATATATATATATATATATATATATATTGTTGAAAACCCAAAAGTTTCTTAATGCTGGGAAAAGATTATGCTGGCTTACTTATCAGGTTCCTGCTGAGCCCAGTGGTAATTGGAATGTACCCTTTGTAAAGTTTATTGGGTCCTGGGGCACCTTGTTACTGAACTGGTCAATTAATCTATTTTTTTAATGAGTTGAGGGATTTCCTTTTGCAGAAAACCACTAGGAAACCCAAGCGAATGCCCAAAGCTTAGGAAAGAATAAACAGCCTGAAAGTGTGGAGGGGGGGAACCTTTCTTTGTGCAGTTAAAGGGGGAGGAAAGGAGCGAACAGCCACCTTTTCTTGCCACAGGTGGCAAGGCAAGGCAAGGCAGGGCCAGCGAAGAGGACGGACAACGCAGGAGCTTCCCTCTTTGAATCTGGGGTCATGGGGGAAGATCACCATGAAAACAGATTACTCGGCTACGGCTTTGGGGGAGATTTGTCGGGAATAAAACCGTAGCGTTCCCCCTGCTGGGAGACAAATGATTTCTATTTAAAAACCTGTTTGTTCCATGCTGAACGTCCCGATGTGAAGCAATAATTAATGATATCGCAAGGTTAAGAAAGATGTTCTGTTGGACTCTGCTCGGTTCCTGGGCGTGAAATTGGATTAAGGCAAAGGCAGCGTTCGGTTGGAAATCTGCAGAGGAAATCAGCAATTATGTCAAAACTCGCCAATGTTGAAGCTGTTTATGAAGTGAAGTTGGGTTAATGCTTATCTATCAAGCCTTCACCTCCCTCCCCCTTTCACAGCAGTCCATAGAAATACCAATTTACTAAAATGCCTTTTATTTTTAAAAAAGTGAATGCATAGGATGAGGTACTGCTGATTTAGGCATTCTTGGCCTGTATGGTTCTTGCTGATATACGTTCTTGCCCTCTCAGGGTCCAGAGCCGCAGTCGGTTGGACTAAATTCAACCATCTAAACTGGTCTCTCTATTGGAAACAGTGTGACAACGGAGATATCATTTAAGATGGCATAGTTTTATTGTTATTGTTTTGCTTATGGTGGAGGGATAGGGGATTATGTATTGTGGGTTTGTTTTTATTATGTATTTTATTGTTTTAATTGTGTTACTGTAACCCGCCTCGACTCGTAGGGAGAGACGAGATATAAATAAATAATATAATAATATTAATTAGTTAACGCTATCCGTAGGACTCTTTGGCAGCCATCTCTTTGGCTCAGCAAAAGGCCCCCTAACTCTCAAACCCACAATTGAAGGAGCTGTCCAAAGTGCTAAATATACCCCAAATGCTAAAATCTGTATAGGGCTTTGCCAATAAAACCCCATGATAGATTAGAATTGCCCCTACGTCAGAAATGACTTGAAGGCACAAAACAGCAAACTGCATGTGACTATCCCTGGTTTAAAGTTACATGAATAATATTCCTTGCTATGCTCGGTATTTTTTTGGATGTGGCAATTTTATCTTTGGATACATACGTTTCCTTCTGTGTGACTTTATGTCTTCGCTGGTGCATTAATTTTGCTTGTGGACTCAACCCTTTTTAAGATGTAGAGAAGGAAGGCAAATAAAATAAAATAAAATAAAAATCATATCGGAGTACACCTCCTGCATTATTTAGAAAAAGGAAGGCACGTCATCCTCACTTGAACTCTTTGCCAGAGAGAGAAGAGATTTTTCTTCAAAGGAAGACTCAGCTCCCAGGTTTATCCTCTGTTTTTCTTCAGATGCAGGGTGAACAAGTTGGCATAGCATGGGCATCGTAGAACATGGAAACGTACGACCATCAGCGCCTTATTGTCTTGCCGTACTTGAATCGGGAGAAAGATCTTGCGAAGAAAGAGGCCAGATCAGCTCTCTATGGGCAGAAGTGACAAAAAGGTGGGATGTGGGGAATCACAATATGTGGCTGTATCCAGCAATAATAAAATCAGGCCTTAAGGCACAGATTGACACATCTTCTCAGTGCCACAGGCTGCATCCACACTGCAGAATTAATGCAGTTTGACACCACCTTTGACATCAGGGTTCGGTGCCATGGAATTCTGAGATGTTGTGAGTTTGTCAGAGAGTACTAGTACTGCAGCAAAACTACAAATCCTGGGATTTCTGAGGAATGAGCCATGACAGTTAAAGCAGTGTCAAATGGCATTAATTCTGCAGCGTGCCTTAGTGATTGAGAAGCCACATGGAAGGCCAAAACACAAATATTTGGGGGTTGAAATATCAGTCTGCTGCACCTCGATCGACAGAACAAACCCACATTGTTCAGAATGGTTGCTGTGGAAAGTCAGGATGTGTAACTGAATTGAATTTGGGAATCATATCTTGGAATCCTGGGGAATAATATTCTAATGCCAGATACAATATGCAGAAGAATGATACAGTGGGCCTTTGGGGTTTGGTTCCTGGACCTGCCAGGGATACCAAAATCCATAGATGCTCAAGTCCTATCATATACAAGTCCTATCATATACAGTGGCATAGTAGAGTTGTGTCCCTTATATAAAAGGGCAAAATCAAAGTTTGATTTTTAGAATTTATATTAAAAAATTTTTTTTAAAGCTATGGATGGTTGAATCTGTGGGCAAAATGTTTGTGGATATGGAGGGCTGACTGTATTTAAACTCTAATACTATATATTTGCAATATCCTGCATCAGAAGAAATAGCTATGATGAGAGGTAGAAGTTTATCACATGGGAAAAATTTCTCCCAATTTTGAATGGAGCCATTTCGAATTCATGTAAATTTGCTAGTTTAGCGAATTTACATGAATTCTAATTGTGTTCGGAATGCGTTCAGAATGACTTCCCATTTTCTGAAAATGACCCCCATTGCCCGAAATTGCATGAGATACTCTAATACGTAATTACGTTAAACCCCATGATTGCATTCAGAATGACTTCCCATTGTCCGAAATTGTGTGATATACTTTAATATGTAATAACATGAAACCCCTTGATTGCGTTCAGATTGCCATTGCATTATACCCCCAAATTCTATTGTATGATAAACTCCGTAGTTGTGATCCCACTAACTCTACCCCTAAGCCACCTTTTCTCAGTGGCAGCCCCTGAACCTATCTGTTTCCAGGCTAGTGGAGGGTGTGTGTTTTGTGCAACAGGCCAGCATCCATATTTTCCTGTAGCTAGACACACAGCGAGAGGCATCCATAGGGACCAAGGAGAAACATTTTCATAAAAGAATAAGTAATTGCAAGTAACTTCTGGTTGACTTCCTATTTTTAAAAAGTCCTCTCCTGAGCCTAGAATGGTCCGTCCCTCCAAAAATGTGGCAAAAACGCTCTCCATTCCTTAGAGGGCATTTGGGAGGTGAATACTAGCTCAATTTTTAAAAATCAATGGGGAGCCTGTGAGCCTGCAGGCTGGACTTTACCTACTTCTGAGCTAAGTCTGATTTACATTATTGTAATTCAGCGATAGGATGCCAACTAATTGTTTGGATGTGTGGAGGAAAGCATTAAAAGGGGGTCACATTCCCCCATGAGTTCCAAAAATGAGTTATATATGTTTATGCATTTCGGCTACAAATAAGCAACAAACTTTTCCTGTAGCTGAGTGTTGTTTGGAGGACCGCCGAAACCCAATTGCATGCCTTTAATTTTTGCTGACTTCTGGTTGCGGAAGACTGAAGTCAGTCGGTGGTAGAAAAACATGCAAGGCTGGCATCTATTGTGATGCAGTTTTTAGTTCAGCCATGCTGAGTGACCCTATCCAACTTAGTTCATCCTGGCTCTGTTTTGCCTAATCATCTCTTGCATAATATAGTTTAATGCACTGGTGGAGTTCAGGGTTTTGGGTCTTTTTTGAATCCCTAACTGTATTTTTATGGAACTCTGGTGCTTTGGGTAAGGAGTCATTGCAAATCCACTCCTCCCATTTATGTGGGAGGAGTGATATATTTCAGGGTGCAACAGCAGGATAGAACTCATCGGAGTTTATCAGATGACGGAAATTGGAAGTATAATCTAAGGGCAATCCAAACGCAATCATGGGGTTTCACATTATTATGTATTAAAGTATCTCACACAATTTCGGGCAAAAGGGAAGTCATTCCGAACACAATCATGGGTTTTACGTTATTTCATGAAGCATCTCACACAATTTTGGGCAATGGGCAGTTATTTTCAGGTAATGGAAAGTCATTCTGAATGCATTCCGAATGCAATTGGCATTCATGTAAATTCGCTAAACTAGCAAATTCACATGAATTCGAATTGGCTCCAATTGGCTCCATTTGAAATAAATAAACTCCATCCAGAGAGCTCTAGTGTCTCACCAAACTAAAAACCACAGGATTCCATAGGATGCAGCTATGACAATAATAATGGAATAATAGCACTGTAAATGGGATAAATCTGCATTATGGGTTTGCCTTAGGGTTGCCATAAGTCAGAAATGACTTCAAGGCACACAGCAACAATAACAACAAATCGCTGTTCTGGAACAGACCTCTCACTAACCATAAGTGCATCTGCACTGCAGAAACAATGCGATTTGACACCACATTTACTGCCAAGGCTCCATCCCATGGAATTGTGGGATTTGTAGTTTGTTGGGGTACAGAGCCGTCAGGCAGAGGAAGCTAAGTATCTCACAAAACTACAAACTTCAGAGTGCCATAGCATTGAGCCATGGCAGTTAAAGTGGTGTCAAACTGCATTAATTCTGCAGTGCAGATGCAGCCTCAGAGAGACACTGCCAGTCAGAGTCGATAAAATAAGGCAACCCTTGGTCTGACTGAGCTTAAAGCATCTTCTGTTATTCATAAGTATTTCACACCTGGCTTTATAACCTGCTCATTTTCACCAAAGCTTTTCATCCCGTGCAAGACGTTCTTGAAGCTTTTGACACATTTGAACTAGAGAAAAGAAGGAGGGGAGGAGGAGAAGGGAAGAATCAAAGCAGAAAGAGAGGAAGAAGTGAAAAAAAGGAACTCCTGAAATACAAAGAGGATACACAAGAAAAGGCAAGTGTGTGCGTGTGTTTGAGAGAGAGAAATATATAAATAAAGCAAGCAAGAAGGTTGTTAAGTTTAAAGATATTGAGCTAAGCATAAAGGAAAAAGTATCTGCCACCAGGGTCAAACTGGATGCCATGTGTATATATATATTTTTTTCATTAAAGGAGTGCAGATTTAGAGGCCTGAGCTATTATTTCCGGTGACTTGAGGCCCTCAGGGGCAGCAGTGAAATGGAAAAGAGCACGGCAGCCTGCTCCCGGAGCTGATGCTCACTGAATCTGAAAGGTCATGTCATGTTTTCTGGCAATTGACTCGATGGCTTTGGATTCTACAACATAAGGTCGGGCTGTTTGCACTCGGCGCATGTTTACTGGGGAATGTGCCTTCCAGTTGTTTTCACATTGACCTTATTACCCTGCCACACTGATGAGGCTGGCACAAAACCTACTTTTTGTAATGCTCTGTGTATGTGTGTGTGTGTGCACATATTGCTTGAGAGAGTCCCTCTCTCCTCCTCCTCCCAGCAAGAGCCTGGTGGGTGTCACAAATCGGATGTGTGTTTCTCCCTGTGCGGTTTGGTCTTTCCTTAACCTTTCTCCCTTCCCGTCCCCCTGAAATCTGAGCCCCCAGGGAAGATCAGACTAAGCTTGAGCAAGCTACTCCCCCCCCCCCCCCCAGATTACAGCTCGTCCTAGCCAATGGTCATGGTAGTTGGGGATTATGGGAGTCATAGTCCAGAAACCAGAGACCCAGCGGTGGTGGTTTGAGTGCTGGACTAGGACTCTGGAGACCAGTATTTGAATCCTGGCTCAGCTGTGTTAACTGTGAAGTTGGGCAAGTCATACTCTCTCAGCCTCAGAGGATGGCAATAGCCAACCCTCTCTGAATAAATAGCCACAGTAATAGCATTTATATTTCTGTACCGCTTATCCATGAACTCAGCACTCTCTAAGTGGTTTACAATCAGTAAGCCAATTGCCCCCAACAAGCTGGAGAATCATTTTACTGATCTACGAAAAGATGGAAGGCTGAGTCAACCTTGGAGCCCTGGGATCGAACTCACAACCTTGTGCTTGCAGTACCGACATTTAACCACTGCGCCACCAGCGTTCCTTATATACCGATAACTTATCTATATCTATAAATTGCCACGTATACAATTTATGCAAATCTGAGAATTTTTTGTCCTTTTTTTTTTTTTGTAGAGGTGTCTTTCCTCCTTTTTGGTAGTGGATTAAATGGCTTAGCCATTTATTTTGCGATTGCTGCATTTCTATTGCTAGTGATGAAGACAGGTGTTGATCGGACTTTCTGCCTCTTGTCCAAAATAATATGGGTGTCTTTGGACACTGCACACCTTGATTTTGATGGAGGTTGGTTTATTTATTCTGTGTCCGGGAAAGCGGCCAAGAATGCTGATAGCTAAATTTTCAAACAAAATATAAAGGAAACTGCAAAGTCTTGTGCACACAAAGAAAATATGAACCCAAGTCCAAGGTGCAAACTGGAGAGTTGTTGAGCAATCCGAGGACCAGGGTTCCAGCGAGAAAGGATGATCAGGCAGTCCGATAATCAAAGGTCCAGGCCAAGAAGACAAGGAGGGTCAGGATCAAGCGTGCTTTCATTAGCAATCTCAGATAATCTCTGACAACCGGCTTGGAGTCTTTCACCTGTTTATATTACCAGCTTTCATAATCTCAGCTGTTTGCTGATTAATCAGCATTTTTCATAAAGCCTCCTCGAATGCCAGAGGCATGCCCTTTCAGCTCGTCGCTGGTCCTTAGTCTTTTCCATGCCTGAAAGCTCTGCTGCCAGGAGCCTTTGGTTGCTGAGCCTTCTAGGAGACCACAGACTTTGCTTGAGCCTTCTTGGAGGCCACAGACTCTACTTTTGCTGGCAGGGCAGAGCTAGGACCAGGCTCAGCTTCAGGCTCAGTCTCAAACTGGGATTCTGAGTCCTCAGCCACGCTGGACATGGCATCCTGTTTATTTATTGCACTTACTGTACATACTCATGTATACATCTAGAAATTTTAGTTGAAACATTGACTCAAAAACTCTGGGTCGACTTATCCACGGGCCAATGTAAGTACTGTACTTTAATTCATGTATGTATGTATGTATGTAAATGGAATCATCCCCTTTCTCTGAACAGAGGGATAAAAGGTGAGATCTTAGTCCATCCACAGCAAAAAGAAGCATTGATCTCCTCTACTCTCTCATCCATCCATCCTTTAGGATGAACACAAAACAGTTACGCCTGCCAGAATTTTCTAAATTCTTTGGCATCATTTTCCTTTGCATCATCCTTTAATTCTTTGTTACATGCCCCTACGTTTTACCCTTGACTTATCTGTGGGTCATATCAAAATCCATAATTTTGAACCCCAAACTTGACCTTGACTTATACATGAGGGTGACTAATAGACAAGTGTATACGGTATATCCTGCCCTTCTCCCAAAATGGGATCCTATGGGTGCTTGCAGCAAAAAGTGTTGGGCTCACCCTGACAGTATGCCACAGCTACTTTCTATTGCAAATGAATGGATGAATGGCTCAGGAAAGTTGTGTGTGCTTTGAAGACCAGTTTGATATTATTGGGCAGAGAGGGCAAAAGTTTTTTCTTTTCTTTTCACTTTCGCCAGGCGGAAGAGCAAAGGCTATTTTATGAGTTGATTTAGGGTTGCCAAATGGGTAGAAGAGTAGTTGTCTTTTGAATTCTCAGACGCTCAGCAGGCCATCTGAGGTCTTTAATATTTTTCACAGTAGGATGAAAGGACCAGGGCCATCTGGAGTCTTCAGCCAAACTCAGTGCCTGAGAGCTTCTGCACAGTTCCCTTCACTGAAGGCTACATAATACTTTCGGCTGGCATTGCCTTGTGTCTGGGGATGGAGACAATTTGACAAATAATGACACAGGCGGATGCTTTTGGCCAGGCCATGAGTATCGCTTTGAATATACTGGACATAATAATTGGGGACAGGGGATGGCTGGCTGGCTTGGAAGAAGGCATGAGTGATTTTGCCCCTGTTTCATTTTAGCAAAATTTAAGGTAAAGACAGATGGGGAATGTTCCATCAGTGGGCATAGCAGATCCTTCACCTGCAGTAAAACAGGGAAGCGATTCAATTAAAATTAATTTGTTACCTATAATGTTTTATATGTTTAAACAACGCTTTTTTTAAAAAAGTAGATAATTTAATAGTTACAGTGTCAACAATGTGAGCAGTTTGAATAGTGATTAACATTTCATATTGCCTTGGGTTGGCCCATTTTTTAAAAGCAATTGCAGTGGCTGGCTTCCTATTCAGTAGATTATAAACTGAATTTACACTCTTGCATCTGCTGGGGAGTCATGTTTAGAGGCATCAGTGATGGCATGTGACCCACAAATCATACCTTTACATAAATCGCCCTGACCAAAGCATTTCCATGGTGCTGGGAAAGGATATCAGCAGTAGTCTTCTGGCCGCAAAGCGCCTTGAGACAAATGGTTGTGGCAAAAACCTGAGGGATCCTTCCAGCTGCCTGCTTTCAATGCACTAGTGACCAGGAGGGTGCTGTAGACATCATTTCCTAGAGTCCAAGGCTGCTGTCACGCTACAGAAATAAAGATGTGTGACACCGCTTTAACTCCAATGGCTCATTTCTATGGAATGCTGGGATTTGTAGTTTGCTGTTTGAGATGTCGTGCTGGAGAAGAGTGCTGAGGAGTCCGTGGATAGCCAGAAAGTCAGACCAATGGGTCCTAGAGCAGATCACACCAAAAATCTTCCTGGAAAATGACAAAACTGAGGCTGTTGTGCTTTGGACACTGGAAAAAGTAATAATGCTAGCAAAGGTGGAGGGAAGCAGAAAGAGAGGAAGGACACATGCTAGATGGATGGACTCCTTTATAAAGGGGTTACAGATATGAGTTTGCAGGAACTAAGCAGAGCAATAGAGGACAGGGCATCTTGGAGATGTCTCATCCACAGGGTCACCACGGGTCGAAATGACTCAAAGGCAGTTAACAACAAAAGTACACCAGAACTATAGATTTTTGTGGGTTTTTCGGGCTATGTGGCCATGTTCTAGAAGAGTTTATTCCTGACGTTTCACCAGCATCTGAAGATGCAGGCCACAGATGCTGGCGAAACGTCAGGAATAAACACTTCTAGAACATAGCCACATAGCCTGGAAAACCAACAAAAATCTATGGATGCCGGCTATGAAAGCCTTCGACTTCACATTGCACCAGAACTCTCTAACAGGGAAGGCTACATAGCTCCCCAAGCCGCTCCTCTTAGGGCATTGTTTCCAGACCTTTCACCATTTTGGTTGCCATCCTCTGGGTACAACACATTATTAAGGCAAGGAGTTCATTGCTGTTAGATGTGGCTTCTAGCTTAGGCTCAGGTACAATGCGACATGTCCATTTTGGCAGGAGATGTCCTGTTGTTCTTCTAACACTTAATAGCAGCCACAGCATGCGTCTTTATACAAACCACTCAAGACCACAATAATGTTGTAGGGAAACTAGTTAACCCCTCTTGGGGAAAGAGCAGAATAGAGGGCAATTCTAGATTGAAATACAGGGAGCCTTTGTTGTCAGTTGGGTTTGGTTCCTAGATCTCCTGTGGATATCAAAATTCATGGATGTACCTTGCAGTAGAATGGTGTCCGTTATAGAAAATGGCAAAATCAATGTTTATTGTTTGGAATTATCTTTTTTTTTTGGGGGGGGGAATATTTTCAGGCTGCAGATGATTGAATCCATGGATACTAAATCCATGGATACTGAGGGCCAACTGTATAGTCCTTTTATAAGATGCAAGAAAATAAAACCGAGAGAGATCCAGTCAAAAATTCACTAATGCCACATAAACGTTGTCTTTCAGATGGTTTCAGAAGGTAAGTTGATGGGGGAATAACAGGTTACAATCAAGCTTTACAGCTATATTGAGCTTTTCTTGCTCCACTTCCCATCTCAATCTTCCACCTGACCCCAAAGGCTTCACTTGCTTCATTGCAGAGCTGTGGGCCATACCTTCATTCCAACTTGCTTCTAGATATATTTGTCTGACATCCTACAACAGGATTTCAAAAGTTTAACCTCCATATGTGGGTTTATGCATTGGTTGTGCCACATGACCCTTACATTGAAGGAGACGTTGTTGCTGTATGGCTGTTTTCCCACCTGCTACATACATTTGCCTGTGCCTTGTATCTAATATTCATTGACTCATAAATACGGTGTAGATTCTGCATGCCATGATCCCAGCTTGCTCTGCGCCGTCTTCTTTCCCCAACCCCCATTATCTCCCAACAAAAGGATAAACTGATTTTTAATCTTTGACCTTTGCTGTCATGTATAGCGAGAGCTGCAAGCAGATGTACATGAACAGCTTGCAGATGGGCACCTCCAGGGCAAAACTCACACCTTGCATTCGTTTCCTCTTTGAGGACTTCACAAACTCACCTGCAAGGGCAACGGAAAAGGAGTGGCGTCAGACTCGGTTCTGTTAAACAGTGATGAGAAAGAGAAGCGATCAGGGGAATCCCCTTCCAGATCCATGCGTATGAAACAAAAACCATATAGATTACAAATAGTTGTGTTGCACATTTCACTTTTTGCTACACACACGCACATTACTTGTTCAAAGGCTTGATGTGGGTAGCAAAAGAACCCCCTTTCTACAGTCTGCTGCCTACTGGGAAGTAGAAAGACCCAGATCTGTTGTTGGTTCAAACTAGAGAACATTCATTACACCTATAGGGTTTACATATATGTTGATTCCCCAAGGAGTCACCAGAAGTCTGCAGGAAACTTGAAGGCACATTCACACACACCACTGACATTGTATATTGAGAGCAACCCTTCTTAGGTGTTTATCACATGGGAGGAATTTCTCTCAATTGCGAATAGAGCCAATTCGCAATTACGTGAATTTGCTAGTTTAGCGAATTTATGTGAAATCTGATTGCGTTCGGAATGCATTCAGAATGACTTCCCAATTTCCAAAAATGAACCCCCATTGCCCGAAATTGCGTGAGATACTCTAATACGCAATTACATAAAACCCATGATTGTGTTTGCGATGACTTCCCTTTTGCCCAAAATTGCGTGAGATACACTCATTCGCAATAATGTGAAACCCCATTATTGCATTCGGATTGCCATTGCAGTATACCCCCAAATTCCGTCGTATGATAAACTCCTTAGACATGGCTAAATTCTTTGCCAGTCTCATTTTCTTGTTATCAGGGAAATTCATAATTCAGTTTCCAGCAAGTTAAGTACCTACATTTGTGTGCATCATGATCCGGGTCTACTATTTCAGGCAAAATTTGCAAATTGGAGGAAGGAGAGGAAATTCAGAGAGAATTTTTTTTTTTAAAAAAAAATTATATTGATTTCCAAATAATTCTTTCTTATTTTCCATCATCTCTCCCCTTTTCCAATTTAACATGTTATCTCTTATCCTAGTAATGCCAGATTTTTTTTCATCCTTCTTTCCTGAAGGAGGTATTAGTTGGGACGTGGTACTGAAACTCATCTGAAAACAGTTTGAGATCTGTCTACTAGTGGTCTGTGAACAGGGTGACCAGATGTCCTCCTTTCCCAGGACATATCCTACATTTCAACCTTCTGTCCAGGAGGAATTCCATGATGCCCTCCATTTTGAGCATGACTGAGAAGCATGGCTCATATTTCTACGAGTGTTTTTCTTGAATGTCGTACATTTTGTGATGCTTCATCCTTCTTTGCGGTTAGGATATCTGGTCACCCTGTCTGCAGGCCATGGTCTGAGAAAGCAATTCCACGAAACTAAAAGCATCCATTGCTCTGTTGACAGCCTTGGCCGATAGCTTACTCTTTTGCTGTGATTCACTGGTTGTGTCATGATGTGATGCCAATAATGAACGAACACATGCCATTGCTGGCTGTAAAAAAAGCCTTCCTGCTTTAGAGTAGCAGCATCGGATAATATATCAGAGGATGACTGATGTATGCCACACAGTGTATCCTCTGTCTTATGCCCTGAGGGCCATTAATGGATCCTAGTCGAAGTCCAAATACAGGATAAAAAGCCAGCATTCCAAGTAGATGGTTGCAAGGAAATTGGTTTTATGCTGGAAGAGGTTTGGACTAATGTACCAGAAACATTATAAGCCATATCTTGGACTTGCAAGGAAGAACTGCAGGCTTCTTTATAGTTCTTTTTTGTGACAGTTTTATCCGTGTATAGCATGCTAGCACTAGACTGCATCAGTAGCACTTGACAATTGCCAAGACAATGGGACAACTCCAGGTTTTAGTTTGAACTTCACAAAAGCTTTTTGGGGATACGGTATTGGTCTTGAATAACTTAATATCCCCATACGAACTTACCAAAGTCTTAAGATCCCCGTCGGAAGGCTTTCTCTCTATTTTAAATGTGGATTGTTTGACTATCTATGCCCCTTGTGTGTTCTTTTAAAATGATGTGTGTTTTTAACTGATGTTGGAGTTTATCACACTGGGGGAAAGGTGGGAGCATAGTGGGATGCTCCTGTCAATATTGCACAATTTGGGAAAGATTATCACACAACGTCGTGCGACATCACAAATATCCCTCGATTATCCAATGAATAAAGAGGAATTATAGCACCACCTTTTATACATGTGGTTGTGTATTTGTTGGTCTGTTGTTCTTCCCTGCTTTGATCTATGGTGAGATGCAGGTAAGAAATAATAATAATAATAATAATAATAATGTAATATAAAGCAATGGCTAGAATTCTGTTAATTAGTCCCAAGTAGAGTGATGCTGATGATGACAACTCTACTTCGGACTAATTCATAGAATTCGTGCCATTGTTTTATGTTGCCATGGCCCTATATCTGGCATCCAGACTCCTCACATTTACTCAGACTGATTTCTCAGTTGACAATCACTGGATTGCTGTTTAATATTGTTGTCAGAGTCCATGTGTCCTTCTCCTGGAATTTGAAAGCATTTCAAATTCAAATGTCTGCAGAAGCCAAGGCAGGAACTGGCCCCATGGCATACGGATTGGTCTTCTGCCCAGCTTCTGCAGACCCATGTATTCCTCAGCTGGTCTGTTTCTCTTTCTGTACGCCACATCCGTACCCTTGCATCGAAAGACCCTTGAACTGTGAAGAAGTCTAATCTGTGTCTTTCCACTGAGACTTTGCTTCGAAGGTCTGTTTCTAAACCACAATGGCCTCGGGCATCAGGAAAGCCCCTTCCGCCACACATTGTCCAACAACTCTTCAAACAACAGCACAGAACAGTTGGCTTAGCGCATTCCAGATTTTATATAGTTTTTTTTTCCTTGGCTTTGTTCTGAAACATCAGGCATTGTTGCTTGCCAGGGCTGAGAATGAAAATAAATAAATAAAATCAAAATGGTCTGCTCTCCCCAAGAGTACAGAAGCAGAATGGTCAATTTTCTGTGTTGGCTCCTGCCTCCTTCCTTTATAGTACCCAGAGCTCCTGCTACCTTAAATAATACAGTTTTTAGATCCATTGAAATGACTCTCCTACCAACTGTGTGCTACTACAGAAGAAAAGCTGTGTATGTTCCCTAAGACAGTGTGCGTAGTGGAGTGTGTTCGCTCATAACAAAACATGAAGTACATATGTTTTCTTGCTCTCTCATTTAGCAAGGGCTCTGTGGTCCCCACATTTCTAGCGTTGCCATAAGTTAAACTTCAGTTGAGCATTTAGAAATGCAGGCTGGTGTTTGGTATTGCAGTTTGTAAGCAAGGGCCAATGCCACACTGCAGAATTAATGCACTTTTGACACTGCTTTAACTGTCCCGGCTCCATCTTATGGAATCCCGGGATCTGCAATTTTATTGTGGCACCATAGTCCTCTGACAGATAAGGCTAACCATCACACAAAACTACAAATCTCAAGAATCCCGTAGCATTGAGCCATAGCAATTAAAGTGGTGTCAAACTGCATTATTTCTGCAGCTTTGACACAACCCTAAAGTTGTGGATCTGTAATTGGTTTGTATTCAGTAGCACTAGTGTAGCATAATGTTTGAGTTTTGGACTAGGACTCTGGAGACCAGGGTTCAATTCCCTGCTCAGCCGTGAAACTCACTTTATGATCTGGGGCAAGTCACATGCTCTCAGCCTTTAAGGAAGACAATGGCAAACCACCTCTGATGAAATCTTGCCAAGAAAAGTCCATTATAGGTTCACCTTAGGGTCACCACAAGTCAGAAATTGAGCAAAAGAGGGCCGTTCATCTGCTAATCGGGGCACAAAGAGGATCTTTCCAGCCCTCTTCCACCAGTGAGTGTGGTTGCAACAACCAGAAGAAGGCTCTCAGTTGCAATCCCTTGCTTGCTGGTAGGAAAGAGCTGGAAATGTCATCCTTCTTGCACCTTCATCGGCAGCTGAACAGAACCCCTTTTCTTGATCTGGTTTCTGGTTGTAAAGTGGAATTGGGGAACTGAGCCAGAAGATGTTATTTACTAACAGTAACAAAGGTGGGTAACTTTGGAAAGCTAGTGGTGGGTAGCTTCAGGGCCATTTTAGGGCATTTCTTTGACTCCCGGGTGCATGTCCACCCCTTGGTTTGAACATTGGAACACTGGAAAATATAAGCAAAGCATAAAAGTAATTTCTTAGTTTTAGTTAATACCTCTGCTTGAATGAGGAATAGCAGGTCTGTGTGGAGGAGTGTATATATTCCAAAATTACATCTTGCTGCATAGCGGAAATAGCGAAGTTTTCAAAAACTTTGAGTATTTCCAAAGTCCTTTACATCAGAGGGAGAGACATAAGGAGTTTTGTTTTGGATATGTGTATGTCAGAAACTTGTTTTGCTTGTTCAGTTCTTAAGAAAGAGTTTATGTCACAACACATTTGTTCATTTTTAAGGGTCCACTAGATTCTTTCGTGGTTTCTTTTTGGCAAGGGGTTAGGCAGCTCCTTCTCGGGAATAGACATTATTAGGTGTTTGACAGCGTGATGCTTTATATGGAGTGGCTAGCCTTGGGAACGTCAAGCATTTGCACCTAAATCGAACCCCACCTTTGAACTGCCAGAGTCCCGCTCGGCCGAGAAGTAGGCCCTTGAACACCAAAGGCGCATTTCACACCTGACGTGATGTCTTTGAAAGACACAGGTCCCTCTCTGGTTCAGCGAGGAATTTGATGTTTTATGAAATGGCCCCGAGTGAAACAACAACCACCACGTACAGGGTGATTCCTCCGGCTTTACGTTGAAAGGTTTGTGAGCGTGGAGGAAAGTGACGCTAATGAGGGCGGCTGAGATTTCCGTTGGGGCAGAAGTGTTCCTGGCCTCATCTTCTCCTTTTGTCTGATGCACCGTGACTGAACTGAACAAGCAAACAAACAAGCAAACTAGGGGATGGTGGTGGGGACTCTAAGTTGCTCACCCTTTTTTCATGCACTTCTGCACAGCTGTCACTCTGCGAAGATAAAATGAAGTAGCTGCTGCGGAGTGGGTTGAGGCTTCTCCTTCCAGGTCTAGCTTGTCATCTCAGGTAAATTCCCCCAAAGCACAGAGTGGGGAGAAGGCAAATACTTTGCAATAGGCAAGCGAGACCTTCCCTTACAAAGCTGAGTACAAGTTCGGATAGGGTGGGGTGGGGACAGAGACACTTTCTTTTCTTTCTTGGTTAGAGCAAGAGTCTTCTTTTTTCCACTGAGAATCCAAAGGAAGTCACTTAATCCATTGCCAAAAAAAGGGAGGAAAAGCATGTTTATTAAAAAGAGGACCAAAGAATCCTCAGGTTTGCATAAATTGTGCACATGACAATTTATAGGTATGCATAAAGTATATAAGGAGCCCTGGTGGCACAGTGGTTAAACGCCAGTACTGCAACCACAACATGAGTTTGATCCCAGGTCTCCAAGGTTGTCCCAACTTTCCATCTTTTCGTAGGACGGTTAAATGAGTACCCAGCTTGTTGGGGGCAATTGATTTACAGATTGTAAACTGTTTAGACAGTTCACTATGAAGCAGTATAGAAATGTAAATGCTATTGTTATTTCTATAGATGCACATGTGGAAATAATTACTGTCAATCAAATAGAAATACACCTTGTCATGTGTGGTCAGGAGACCCATTTGCCTTTTCAGCCTGCCATCTAGTTTACTATTTGCCAATGAGCGGCTCCTAGGTCCCTTTCCTTTCCTGGCTTTCTATGGGTGTTAATCTGGATTTGGACTTGGCAGCACTTCAGCAGAGCAGGGGTTCAGTGGAGAGTTTCAGACAAATCCATCTCCCATAGGGAAGGATTGCTTCTTAAGTTACCTGACATAGTGGACAAGCAGAGTTGTTTTCCCCACTGTGGCAGGACTGGCATCATATTTATGCCCATTGATGACAGCTGTTTCTTTCTTTCCTGGAAACTCACCAGGGACCAGCAGTCAAGGCTCAAGGAACGATAATGGTCCAAGGACCCACACTTCGAGCAACACTGATACAAGACGTATGTGTTGGAGGAAAGAGAATAATAGATACTGCCCTGATATCCACATTGGAAGAACAAGACTTTTAAAAATTTAGTATATTTATATGCAGCTGTTTAGATGGAGTGAGAGGACTTTGGCTGTTCTGAAGTTTTCTGCCACCATCCATCCATTCCTTTATTTCTTTCAATCTGAGACTTAAAGTGGCTTACACAATATTGGAAAGTACAAATACAAATATATGTGGTTAAAAGAATATGAAAAATTGCCAGTAAAATAGTATTAAATTATCATCGGAGTTAAAACCCCTGAAAACATTAATTTAAAAATAAAGAATAAATACAGTTGGGCACACTAAAAGAACTCCTTTTCTTGTAAAGCTCCCTCCCTACAATGTCTTACTGTTAGCCCTGCTGCCTGCATGGAACTGGGGTGAGTCAACGTCTCCAAACATCTGGATGCTCAAAGGTTCCCTACTACTCGTAGCAGACAACATATAAAGAAAGCAAATAATTACCTGACATCTTGGGAGCACAAGCCATGGCTGATTGTCAGGTGACATTTTCTGAGATTTGTAAAACAACAAAAACAAAACAACACCTTCCTTGAGCATTTTGATAAGCAGAATACAGTGGTCCCCCGGGTTACGAAGGTAATCCGTTCCGGGATTACCTTTGTATCCTGGAAGTTTTCACAACCCAGGGGACCGCTTTCGGCAATGCACAGCGCGCCGGAAGCACGCTGTTTTAAAACTTCCGGGTTGTGAATTTCTTTCACAACCCAGGGTTTTTTTCGTTGGCCGGGGGCTTTTTTTCTCCCCCGGCGGTTTCGGGTCCCGGGGATTTCGTTCCCTGGGGGATTCGGATCCCAGGGAACCACTGTAATACTGTTATAAATATACCCCATATTCAAAGATCTGTTTATGGGAGACTGCCAACAAACACCAAGTGCTGTAGGCTATATTTCAGAGAAAGGAGCTGGCGAAACCATGTCTGGGCATCCCTTGCCTAAGAAGCTCTTACGAAATTTATGGGGTCACCATAAGTTGACAGGTGACTTGAGGCACATATATACAAATACACATAAAAATCTGTGTTGAGAAACAACTTCTGATGTTTTTTTCCCCCTTTAAGACTCACAACTAACAAGAAAACCAGTAACCCACTGTATGGTATCCCACCGTGCTGCCTAATAATGTTTTTGGGCCTACTGTGTTATCTCGGCTGCGATGCATTTGCAGCCTGGGGTCATTGGGAAGGTTGTTTTACTGTGTGAGAGAATGCTGCAAAAGACACTGAAATGGTCTTGTGAAATTTCTGAAAAACTCAGTCGAATGTAGAACATCCTCCTGGAGAGCCATGGGAGGGATACAGATGTTAAAAGTAAAACACATCAGTGCATGTAACAGGTAACGTCCTGGAACCAAATCCCAGCGGAAAACAAGAACCCACTGTATGTTTCTTCTTATGTTGCTACAATAAGGTTGGCTTGTCTTGTGTTTGATTTTTCTCAGGTAACTGCTTGGCTAATGTGCTGGTGGTAGTATACTGTATGCAGATGTAAGTCCAGCGTATGCCTATAAATGTATGTTTATGGTCAGCACTAATTCAGCTCTGCCTTGACTCAAAAGGCTCTGTCTTACCTGTCTTGGTGCCACAGCACACGGTGCCATGGACATGTGTTAGCAAGGGGATAATGGAGAGGGGGCTGCCCACCTGATCCCAGCAGTTGGTCACATAAAGATGGTACCATCCTCCCTGACCTCCTTTGAGGAATCCCAGAAGATGCCTTTATAGACCAGTTGCTGAAATACACTTAGCCATTGTCTGAACACCTTGGTAACCAAATGGCCATGGGATGTATGTGCCCTGGCACAAGGAGAAATGAGGTTAGGTAAGTTAGAGAAGACTGGCTTGCCCTTGGTGGAGCTTTCTGCTCCGCCAGAGCAACGCAGGATCTCAGTTATGCAAATTGCTCATATATTCTCCTTCTACAACGAAACCAATTAGTTGCAATTTCTTTCTTTTAGATGTACAATGATGTCCACATCAGGTGCAATGAATCCATTCTGGACTTAATTTCCTTGGTGCTGAACCATCTCTCTTTAATAAGTTTCGGCATCTTGGCTCCTTTAAAACCTGGAGTATAACCTAGTGTGGATTTTACTGTGTAACCAACTGGCCACTTCTGCCATCCAGAGAACTTAGGTTATTGGGTGGTTAAAAATGCAGTCAATCAATCAATCAATCAATCAGATAGTCCATTCTTCTCCATGGCATGAACTTTGGAAATTGTTTGCCCTGTCCTGGATTTTTTTTTTTAAAAAAAGACTTAAGAACAGCTTGCTTGTGTTCTTATTACCTACATTCCATATTATACACAATATTTTGCTTAATTTTTGTAACCTCCTTTTAGTCCTAGGATGAATCTGTACTGTAGAAATAATGCAGTTTGACATTGCTAAACACAACATTCATTTTTTGTTTAATCTACATCTCATACGCATAGCCTGAAAGTAATTTTATTAATTTGTATACACTGAACCATCAGAAAGCAAAGGTGTCACTATTTCAGCCAGCCATGGAAAAAAAGTTTTGATTTTTTGAGAACTTCAGATTTTGGAATTCCAGATAAGGGAGGCTCAACCTGTAGGTTTTGATTTTCTTCTTATGGCCAGAGTGGTGACCTCTTCGTTTTCTTATCACTTGCGTGTTGTCCAGCTGTGACTTTCAGTCTTTCTGTGGCCCTCTCTTCATTTTGATAAAGAATCTGTCATACTCTGGCCACATCGTGAGAAGGCACAACTTATTGGAAAAGACACAATGCTAGGAAAGGTTGAGAGAAGTAAAAACAGAGGAAGACGATATACTAGATGGATGGAATCTATAAAGGAGGCCATTGGTATGAATTTACAGGACTTAAGCTGAGCAGTGGAGGATATGGAGTTTTGGAGGTGTTTCACCCACAGGGTCGCCATAATAATAAATAAATAATAAATAAATAATAACTAATAAATAAATAATGAATAAACTTTATTCTTATACCCCACCTTCTGTTGCAGCACTCAATGAGCTGGGACTGACTCAAAGGAGGTTAACAGCAACAACAAAGACTTTCAAGAGGTCAGGTCCAACTACAGAGCAATGTCATTCATTGCCATCACTGGATGGCAAGATGGATGGACCTGTGATAAACATGCAAAAGGAAAACATAAGACAAAGAGAAGAAATGCAACTCTACAAATTGGTCAATGATGCATGGTCAACCTGAAGACCTGCTGGTTTTTGGGGAACGGAGGAGAGTTCACTTGTGCTCAATAATTAAAGGGATTTTCTTCCCTTCCCTGTGAATATCAAATGAGCATTTCGGCTCATGCCCCTTAACAATGCCAGTGACGTGTTTATAATGCTGTTATACATTTCCTTCCACATTACGGCTTGGGAGGAGACGACGATGGCATGGGGCCAATGCCACTTAGATCACTTTACCAGGGGCACACCGGAGACCAAAGCACCCTATCAGGGTGCCTCTCTTTCCAGTCCATAGCACCCCATGTTGTGACAGTCCTCTCACAGTTGTCCCCCTGCATTACCGCTGACGACGTAAGGAACACTTGTTGTCGTCGGATATCACAATCAGTTTCGCTAAAGCTAGGGTCAAACTGCTGTCAGGGAATTCAGATGTACGCTTCAACTTAGTTTTGTCACCCCGAAAGATGGGGGCGGGGAGGTGGGATAAAAACTGCAGCTCCGGGTAAGGTCAGACCAGGGTCGTCAACTTTTCTTTGCGAGCAACTGAGTATAAAACAACATGTGATCAGTTCAGATAGAAGGCTTGGTAGTGGTTTCGTCACCAGTAGGACTGGGATGCTTTGAAATCTTCACATCACTCCCTTCTTTTGTGTTGCTGTTAAATGATTTGTTCACTAGGAGGATCTTATTACTTTTTACAGATAATAGCCACCTAGATTGACTTAGCCTTAGTGTTGCTAAGGTGGTAGAGAGTCACCGAGTGGCATCCTATTGGGAAATTACAGTTGCATAGAGATGAATTGTGCCATTGTATAATGTTCATATTCCCAAGAGTGGAGTGGAGATATAGCTACATCCTCAGGACTGTTGCTCAAGTCAAGCCAGTGGTGTGACCATAGGGCACCATATTCTGATGCACAACATGTCTCGATACACAACATGTCCCATTGGCTGTGGGAGCATCAGGGGAACATTTTGCAAGGTGTCCTGCATTGTCACAGGCTGCATCCACATTGTGAAGGTAATGCGGTTTGACACTGCTTTAAATGCCATGGCTCAGTGTTAGTTGTAGTCTCAAAACTGCAGATCCCAAAATTCCTTTACATTGAACCACAGCAGTTAACGTGTTGTCGACCTGGATGATTTCTGTACTGCACTTTACCAAGACTTATCACATTTTCCAATGGCTCATGTTATCTTATGATGTGTTTTCAGTATGGCAGCCTCAGTTTAGACGCTTTTGTTTCCAGGGAGGGTTCAGGCCTGATTTGCAATAAGAGCCATTCATTTGTCCCTTTTAGCAGTCCATGGTATTCACAGAACTCTCATCCAGCACCAGATTTCAAATGAGCTGATTTTCCCCCCCATGTTCATTTTCTTCCCTGTCCAATTTTCACAAACATACATAGAACTCAGAAATACTATGGCATGCATGATCCCATCTTTGAATTTAATATGCCTTTATAGTTGATCTTATTTAGTTCCTTCATGGTTGCCTGCTCCAGTATTAAACCAAGAAAAATCCCACTTCCTTTGGTGCTATGCACAACTCTTTGCCAGTGAGGTAGTTTGTGAAAAGTGATGATTGTATTGGCTGAATTCAAAGATATAGCAATGCTAGTCTGTAGAGAGATCTTGTAGCACCTTTGAGACTAACTGAAAGAAAAAAATTGTCAACATGAGCTTTCATAGACTTAAGTCTACTTCCTCAGATGCATTTGGACCACTGATTCAAATGCACTTGAGGAAGTAGACTTAAGTCTGTGAAAGCTCATGCTGCCAACTTCTTTCTTTCAGTTAGTCTCAAAGATGCTACAAGATCTTTTCTACATACTATAGCATTGGTTATTGATGCTGCAAAGACCATTAAGTGTGCCTTGAAGTAGCTTTCCTCTCATTGGCGTTCTTAAGGGGAAGGGGCATGTTTATGTCTCCCTGTTCTAAGAGAAAAGCTTCTGGCTACCCAAACTTCACCTTCTCCTTTCCAGTCCTTCTCTGTTTTCTGACAAGAACATCTGTTTTTCACTCTGGTGCATTGGTTCAGGGTTAATAGGTTGCCAAGAGTCACTTGCCCCAGCATAGAAATATGGGATGTTGTTATAGATGGCGGAATGTCATAAAAACGGAACAGGGCTTTGCTGGATCAGGCAAAGGGTCTGTCTGGCCCAGCATCCTCCAGTTTCCAAAGCTGTCCAGTCCATTGTTCCTGAGACACTGACAAGGAGGAAGCATGACCTACATCAGGAAGAATCTGTCTCTCTGGCTTTCATTTCTTGTATTGCTCTGTTGGTAATGAAGGAAAGGTTTTGGGGAAATGGTAGCCTTTCACCTGAGAGTAACTTTCCGCATGCAGAGTTATGCTTTAATAGTGCCATACAGCCCATGTGTTGAGTGGCAGCATTGCACAACTGAACGGAGACACCAAATGTGCAACTGAATTGCTCATGTGCATAACAACGCTGTGACCATGTGCAACTATGGACAAAGCCACCACATATACATCTCTGCAGTTGCAATCGCAAAACTGAATGTGGATGTTTTGCATTGGATAAAATGTGCAGCACTTCTCTTGGGAAGGGGGAATTTATACATGCTTAAGACACCAACAGACTTCTGGTCAATAAAATCTCTCTTTCTTACTGACTGAACTTGGAAAATACACTTTCGGTTTTGTTTGTTTGTTTTCCATCCACCTATTCTTAGTCAAATTGGCATCACTTACAGTGAAGAAGAGGACTGGAGAGAGAATGCCAAATGGAGCACTTTGGATGAGATGGTTTAACTTGATTGACTTCAGTTTGGGATACATACCTGTTCACACTTGTGTGTATGTGAGTGAGTGAGCGAGAGAGAGAGTGAGAGAACAGGAGAGTGTGATAAGAATGGCCCAGTGTATACATTTTAATTATATTGCCCTTCTTTGGCTCATGTAATCATGAATAAGTGAATGCGCGCTGCAATCTGTGGTATGTATTTTGCAAAACATCACCATCTGGGTGAGGGTTTTTTTTGACTGGCCTCTTGCAACTCTCTTAGTTGGCTCAATTGCTCAGACGTTTTAAAGAGGCAATTGGCAGCTACGTCTTCAGCTGGTGCCTGGATTTGGTTTGTTGGCCTCTCTGCCTCCAAACTCTATATGCCAAAGTAGTTTTTGTCAATGATGATTAAGCTGGTGCCCTACTGTATCAACAAGGATGATGCTGGGGCAGGGAACAACGTCTCCAAAGTAGTGGTAGCATTTGTTGTTGTTGTTGTGTACCTTTGAGTCGTTTCTGACTTATGGGGACCCTAAGGAAACCTTATCATGGTTTTTGGGGGGCTGAGATGGACCTGCAGCACTTATAGTGGTGTCAAACTGCATTATTTCTATGGTGCAAATGCATGCTAAGTCATGTTTATGTTCTTGGACTTTGATCCAAATGATGGCTATTGCCTGTGCGCAAATTTTCCTTGCAGACGCCTAGCCTCTAAAGAGCTCCCCTTACTTTGCTTCATGCACCTTCTTGTCTCTTTTACCCATTTAAGACCTTGATCAGAATCTCTAGACTGGGAAGATTTTTAGCATCGAATAAGAGCTGACAATAACAGTGACATTTTTTTTTTTTTTTGGCATGAAATCCCAGCCTGCAGGATTACAAGGGATAAGCGTGGATTCAGCTCTTTCCTTCTCCCTCCCTTCCACTGCCTGCGTGTCTGGGGACACTGTCACAGATTGCAAGTGACATCAATTCCATCCTTTTTTTGGTAACACCAGAGGTCACTCTATGATCACACATTCAAAGCCGCCACCGGGTTCCCAGGAGGTCAAGAGTGGTTAATCCATACTAAAGGCCAAAACAAAACAGCAAAATTTGTAGCTCAGTTCTTATCTTTGATGCCATTTCATTCCTGGTTCAAACTCTGGCCATTTGATGTCACCGTAAAGTGACTTTGGGTCAGGTAAAGTTGAACTGCAATGTTACTCCAGACCCATACTCTTAGTAAAGGAGCAGAGATGTAGCTATAGTCCAAAACACACTGCAGAAACAAACCAGTTTGAGATCACTTTAGCAACCCTGGCCCAGTGTTAGTCTAAATGTCTCACAAAACTACAGTTCCCAGAATTTCCTAGCATTGAGCCAGGGCAGTTAAAATGGTCTCAAACTGGATAATTTCTGAAGTGTGTTTTGGACCTATGTCTTCAAGACTATTTCCCACTGTGGGGTTTGTTGCACAACAGTAATGCCTATTGCACAACATGATATCCCATTAAAAGGGGTGTGTGTCCTTTCAGGAATGTAACTACAAACACAGAAGGGAAGGGTCTCAACTGCAGAGGCATAAATCCCCCCAAAAGCATTACAAAAAACATATCCGAAAGGATGTCAAATACAATAACAAGAGGAAGTGAGAATGAGGTTTACAGCCAATATGGATAATAAATGAGCAGGATTATAAAAATGCCGAACTTAATGAAATGCCACAATTGACAACCCAAAAGAAAACACAGTACTACCAACATTAGTATTACAGATATAGCAGGAATATTGAAATACAAAAACACACAATCTCAGATTATAATGTGACAAAAGCAATAAGTACAAATCACATAAAGGAGTTTATCACATGAGAGGAATTTCTCCCAATTTCGAAAGGAGCCAATTCAAATTCACGTAAATTCACTAGTTTAACGAATTTACATGAAATATAATTGCTTTCGGAATGCATTCAGAATGACTTCCCATTACCCGAAAATGAACCCCCATTGTGTGAGATACTCTTATATGCATTAATGTAAAACCTATGATTGCGTTTGGAATGACTTCCCTTTCGCCTGAAATTGCGTGAGATACATTCATACGCATTTACGTGAAACCCCATGATTGCGTTCGGATTGCCATTGGAGTATACCCCCAAATTCCGTCGTATGATAAACTCCAGAGTTTGGAATTCAGTATAGGACTTACATCTGCATAAGCAACAGAAGCGAGCAGTTTCACAACATCTGCATTCAGCAAGACGCTGCTGTGACGTGACTAGGTAGGGGACCTAGCAAAGTAACCATTGTGCATTGGGCATTCCTTGTGCACTTTGGGGAATTTCCAATGTGCATTTAGATACTAGCTAAGGAGGGGTGAGACACATTGGTAGATACGAACGCACATTGCAGTTCGCTGGGAGGATTCCATATCTCGTCTGCTACGTAGCTAAGTGTGCATAGAGTTATGCAAGGTAGACGAATCCCAGGCATATGAATCTGCAAACATGCATAGCTATGACATTGTAAAGCTGCAAATCATAGCCTCTGCCAGAGGATCTTGGCCTATGCTTTCAACCCGTTTTCCTTCCCTTGCCTTCTAGTGGGCTAAGTGAATACCAGATGTCTAGAAAAATGGCAAAAGAGCACCTGCTGGATTATTGCCTAAGGGCCATTTTAAACATTATACCAAGGGAGATCTGTGCTTGCCATCAGGCAGCATCCAATTGATGCTCCTAGGTGAACATACCTGTGTTATCCAGAGTCTGAAACTACCTATTTGTGAGAGTCGATGTTGCCTCAAACATCTCAGTTGTATGTCTAAAAAAATAAAATAAAATGGCAAAATGTGATGCTGATGCCACTGGGTTATTTTTTTAATGCCCCCGACTTTAAAGCAGGGGAAACTTTAATTGTCATAAACTACAACTTCCATAGTTGCTTGCCTTTGGAAGTGCTGAGTGGGATGCTGGGAGCTGTAGGCCACCATCTGGAGGGCCTAAAGTTTCTTGCCCCTGCCTTAGATCAGGTACTTTTGTGACTACAACTCCCAGAATCCCCTAACTAGCATGGGCAATGGCTTGACCACAATGAGGGGCTTTATAAATCTTAGGAAAGCAAGTGAACAAATGAAGAACCGATAGTTTCAGCTGCATCAGGTTGCATTCATCTGTTGCTGCCTTTGCATTTCCTCTCCACATCATTTTGATAGGAATCTCCTTGGAAACGTGGACCTAACTTTTCTTTCTTTTTTCTTTCCCTTTTGCTGCAAAGTGTCATGTATAGCGAAGGCATTTTGGGAAACGATGGTGATATTTCAGACGGCAGAGGAGTCTCTGCCTTTATCACTATTCACGCAGCATTTGACGTAACAATTCGAAATATCCAAGGCTACATCTCATTGCAACCCAGTTTTCACAGGTTATGATTGGTCCTTCTGTCCCATAGATGGGCACCTGTCATTATCTGTCTGAAATGAAGATTTAATATGGTGCCTGCTCTTTGACAAGTCCCAGGTGAAAGCGGATTTAGGACAGCAAGCAGAAAATGCCATGCTATAATCTCTTGCTTTGGAGAGAGTATTCCTCCCTTGTCCTTAATCCCTGTTTCTCACAAATTCTTCAGACAGTAGAAATCCAAGCATTTGTGTGGGTGCATAAATATGCCAGGAAAGGATGGCAGCTGGCTGTCTGATTTCTGTTGCGGAATAAAGGCTGTAAACCCAGAGCTCAGAGAAGTTACCTTTTTTGTCCAAATCCTGAATCCACCAGTGGCCATGCTGGCTGCAGGATTTTTGGAGTCGGAGTCCAAGAAATAAAAATTCCAAGTTCTGCCTACAATTTACATTTTGTTTCGAGGTACCAGATTCTCTCTCTCTCTCACACACACCCCCACACATAGGCTCCATCCATAATACAGAAATAATCAGGTTTTACACCACTTTAACTACCATGGTTCAATGCTATGGATGTACAATTCCCAGAATTTCATAGGATTGAGCCATGGCAGTTAAAGTGGTGTCAAACTGGATTATTTTCTGCAGTGCAGATGCAGCCACAGACAGACATTTTTCTCAGTGTTCTCAGCATTACACAGCATAGCGCTCGCACTCTGGAGTGATGAATCCATGTCAAGACATGTCATGACAATCAATAGGATTCAAGTGTTTTTCTCTCCCTTCTTTTCACTACCTCCATCATGGTCAAAGTATTTGTTACAACATTGTGAACATTAATGGAAATAGATAATAGCAAATCATAGAGTGGGGTGGAACCCCAAGGGCCATCTTGTTCAACTCCCTGAACTAGAGAAGAGAAGGTTAAGAGGTGCCATGATAGCCCTGTTTAAAAATTTGAAAGGATGTCATATGGAAGATGGAATAAGCTTGTTTTTTTCCTGCTTCGGGTACAATGACATGGAGCAATGGATGCAAACAATAGGAAAAGCGATTTCACCTCAGAACAAGGGAAGAACTTTCTTGGCGTGTGGTTGGGTCTTATACTTTGGAGGGTTTTGAACAGAGGTTGGTTGGTCATCTGTTGGGAGTTGTCTCACTGACCCTTCTGCATGACAAAATGGGTTTGGATTTCCCTTGGGGTCTCTTCCAACTTGAGGATTGTAGTTGCACTTTGGTCACTTTGCTGGCCCTCCCTGCGTAGTAAGGTAACAGCATCCCTTTACTTGACATGGACATTGCAGAACACCACAATTCTAATTCCTACAGATGTAAATCTATGTCACCAAAAGGATTCCAGCCATCATCATCATCATTATCATCATCATCATCATCATCATCATCATCATCATCTGTGGTTCCAGTGGTGATAGGTGCCTTTGGGGGCAATTTCAGACAAATGGGCAAAACGTCTGCATCATTGGATCCCAATTGCACAATTACACAAAGTGACGCTACTTGAAACATTCCACATTATCTAGCGATATCGATTCCTAGGTTTCATTCTCACTACAAAATAAATCATTTCTTAAGTCGAATAGATGAAATGATTTAGCGCTGAATAGATGTTCACACTATTCGGGCAGTGATAGAACCTATCCGTTTCAATTTAATCCACTTTGCGTTCACATTCATCAATGGATCGATTTAACAAGGAGTTGCTTGTTTAACAAGAGAACCGATTGAGATCCAGAGCTTGTTCACACTAGCGCTGAATTGATGCATTGCAAAAGGAATTCAGTGGATCTGGAAGAAGTGCTTTAAATGGGTTTAGCTCTCAATAAACTGTGCCAGGAATTCTGTGCAAGTGCGAACGAGGGCCATTTAAACCTGTTCAGATTGGTTTGAAAACCCGTTTATTATGTAGTGGGAACGAGGCCCTTGATGCTTGTCTAGAACCTGATGGTCCAGAACTCCAGACAGTCACACCTAATAAATTGTGAAACTGAGTCTGAATCTATGCTGCAGAATTAATGCAGTTTGATACTGCTTTAACTGCCGTGGCTCAGTGGTATGGAATTCTGGGATTTGTAGCTTTGTGAGACACTTGGCTTTCTCTGTCAGAGAGCTCTCGTGCCACAACCAACTACAAATCCCAGGATTCCATAACACTGAGCCATGGCAGTTAAGGTGGTGCCGTATCGCATTAATTCTGCAGTGCAGATGCAGTATCAGAAGCGCCGCAAAGACAGCTTCCTCAATTTGTTCCCTCTGAGTTGTCTTGGGCTGTCACTCCCATCATCCTTAACCAGCTGTAGTGCAACACACCACAGTTTGGGGGGAGGATGGTTTGCATCTACCCTTCTCCCACAGCCTCAGAAACCATCTGCTTCCCGGCTCCTTGCTTAAAGGTGCATTAATCTGCAGCCGATCGATATAACTGCGCTGTGCCGAATGTGAATCAAGCCCGCCCTGTAATTTGAATGATCAACAGCTCATTTTCCTGATAGCCTGAGTTGACCTGGTCATGATTTGCTCTTGCACAGTGGAATGAGCTGGCTTATGCTAACAGGGGCTGAAAGCTTCTAAAATAGGAGCCAATGGGATTCTTGGCTGCCCGAGCAGAGATGGGTTTAACTTAACTCATGGCCCTCTGAGCTCAGTGTTTTCCTAAATATTCTCCTCTCAGATATGGAAGCAGATCTCCTTCTGTCCGGGCTGAAAATTCAAACAACAAAGCTGCAAATGTGAAGCTCAACATTCCTCAATTCTTTCTTTACTTCAGAGGAAGAAAGAAGCAGCCTCTGTTTCTCTCTGTCTCTCTCTCTGCACACGATCGGGCATGGATTGTGTCAATAGAGTGGGAAATCTGCTCTGGGTTTTAGTTCGAACTTTAAGGGAGCTATCCAAGATGTCAGAACCAAGAACGCAGAGTGGATACACTGCCCCATTGGCAGACATAGAGGCCAGTTGTTGCCACTGTGGGCATGTGTGCACAGATAGGACTCAGGGTAAAGGATGGCATTTAGGAAGATCTCTATTTGCAAAGGAGGATTTTTTTTTGTTTAATAAAAAATGGATCAATCAAATTGATCAGCATCCCAGCAAACTGTGTGTCTCCCCTACTTCCTGCCATTCAACATTAAATTGCAGAATATAAACTAGGTCTTGGGAAAGCTCCTTTTCATCCCCTCTGCGTTCTGTATTTCATGAGAAATGGCAGGGAGGGATATAGGTTGCCATCCGCACTGCAGAAATAATCCAGTTCGACACTACTTTATCTGCTTCGGCTCCGAAATTGCAGAATGACCTGCTGGAGGAGATCCATCTTATTACTACCTTAGACGCCTTCAAGATCCCTCCGGATCTCTTCCGGAGGGCCTTCCCAGACTGATCTCCTGGACAAGGATAGCCCCATCTATTTTTAATGGCCCACTCCATTTAATTATTCTAGAGCAGGATTTGATGTGTTTATTTTAATTGAATATTGTATTAATTTTATTGGTGGGAGGGTGTAGGGTTTAATGTATTTTTATTGTATTTTGCAATTTGATATGTGCTGTAATCCCGCCTCGATCTACAGGGAGAGGTGGGGAATATAAATAAACATTATTATTATTATTATTATTATTATTATTTTCGGGATTGTAGTTTATTGTGGGACCAGAGCTCTCTGACAGAGAAGGCCATATATCTCACAAAACTACTGCTCCCAGAATTCTCATAGCACTGAACTCTGGCAGTTAAAAGTGCTGTCAAACTGGACTATTTCTACAGTGAGGATGCGGCCTCAAAGGGGTCAGATAGTGAAAAATCATTTAGCAAAGGATGAACTATGGCAAGGCAATGACATAGAGTCTTCTTTCCATATTGCCCTGTGTCTGTGTTTGTGTGCATGCATTGGACAGTTCATGGAGGAGACTCAGCACTGTTCTTCAAAAGAGGGAAATAACTGGGATATTCAAGAGCATCATCCAGGAGGCTACTGTTGCCGTCTCTCTCCATTTGCTGTCTGAAGTCGTTGCCTCTCTCTGCCGCTCTCGCTGGATCTGTGGCAGATGCCAACCTCTGAAGCTGGCTTTCCCCCCCTAAGAATATCTGTGAAAACTCCACTGCATCACAGCATCTCAAAATATTGTGGCATCATGTGCTGCTCTCAGGATCCTTCGGCTTCTCAGTCAAGTTTAAACACATTACCATTGGAGTTTATCAGACGACGGAAATTGGAAGTATAATCCAATGGAAATCCGAATGCAATCGTGGGGTTTCACGTTATTGCGTATTAAAGTATCTCATGCAATTTCGGGCAAAAAGGAAGTCATTCTGAACACAATCATGGGTTTTACGTTATTTCGTATTAAAGCATCTCACGCAATTTCAGGCAATGAGGGGTCATTTTCAGGTAACGGGCAGTCATTCTGAACGCATTCCAAACACAATTGGAATTAACGTAAATTCGCTAAACTAGCGAATTCACGTGAATTCGAATTGGCTCCAGTTTGGCTCCATTCTAAATAAAGTGAAATTCCTTCCGTCTGCTAAACTCCAATGTCAAAGAGAAAAACACTGCGGTCCATTGACAAGAACTGATTGATCGGCCGACTGATTTCCAAACCCTAAAAGCATCCTTAAGTATCCTCAAGGTCAGGGCCCTAATGGTGAGGGGATAACTCTCTATTTATTTATTTTTTATTCTAAAGTGGCACAAAAGGAGAAAAAAAAGATGCAAGTAAGCTTTCTTTGTATGTATATATGTAGGCTGGGACACTCTTTCTGATCTGTACTGTATCTTCATTTTAATCAAATAAGTGTACTGTCTCCGCTTCCCTCTGCCCACTGTATCGGAAGAATTATATGGCTCCTTTTCTTTTGAGAAAAAGGAAACTCCCCAAGATTGTTTCCTAATTGCCTATAAATGTAATAATGAGTAAGACGAATGGCAGTTTTTGCTCCAATCCTCCAAGACAAGAGTTAATTTCAATCATGGTCCAATGCTATGTTAATCAGCCACCGTTTTGCTCTCCGTGGATGGAAATATATCACCCTGGATTTAGGAGAACGGGGGTCTCCGCTGTTATCTTTGAGTAATGAAAGGATGCCGCACGCCGACTAGCTCAAGGGCTGCGACATTAACAAGGCCGCCTTTTTCTGTCAATTTATCATCTATTAAAGGTGCGCCGGTTTGCAAAGGAACATCCACCTTGTGTTCTGGAAGAGCCAAGCGCGGGTTCCTCATTTATTTTCTGCATGGCTTAAGCTGGAATTAGGCCCACCTGGCATCTCCAAAGGTGACAGGCGGCGAAGCAAAAGGTATACTAATTGAGACTTCTCAAGGGAAGGAAGAGAAGGCAATGGGACAAGGTAATTAGATGGAGGCTCTTGCCAGCAGCGCCTGCAGAAATCAAATGGAGGAGCGTATTAGGGACTGTTACGGAGGGTGGGGGACAAAGCTCTTGGGGAATAAAAGAGGAAAGGAAGGATATTGGAGAACAGAGCCCCTACTTCCATACCTGGGGAACAGAATAGGAGATTATTTTAAAGGTGAAAACTGAGATGGGAGAAATGCAAGTGGGCAGTAAAGGAAATCAAGATGCCTGTCTTATCGCAACAGCAATAGCAAGTACATTTCTATACTGTTTTATCAGTGAACTAGCACCGCCCAAGTGGTTTACAATGCGTAAGTCAATTATAGATTTTTGTGGGTTCTTCAGGTTATGTGGCCATATTCTAGAAGAGTTTATTCCTGACGTTTCGCCAGCAACTGCGGCTGGCACCTTCAGAGAAGATGTGGCTGAAGATGCCAGCCACAGATGTTGGCGAAACGTCAAGAATGAACTCTTCTAGAACATGGCCACATAGCCCCAAAACCCCACAAAAAACTAGGTGAACATGTTCTAGAAGAGTTTATTCCTGACGTTTCGCCAGCATCTGTGGCTGGCATCTTCAGAGAAGAGGAAGTATATTAGGGACATTTCTCTGAAAATGCCAGCCACAGGTGCTGGCGAAATGTCAGGAATAAACTCTTCTAGAGCATGTTCACCTAGCCCGAAAAACCCACAAAAATCTATGGATGCTGGTCATGAAAGCCTTCGACTTCACATTGTAAGTCAATTGTCCCGGACGAGCTAGGTACTCTACTGACCTACAGTAGTGATCTCTGAAAGTTCAATGTGTGGCTCAAATCTCGAAAGCACCATGATAGGTTCACCAGAAGTTGGAAAGGACTTGAAGGCACACAACAATACAACAGGAGTCTCCCAGATTGGTCTGAAGAAGCCAAGAAGACTAAACTGAGACTGTCATTCTTTGGACATCTCCAAGGTGCTAAACACTATCCCTAGGTCTGGGGTAGACTTACGACTCGACTGATCTGGCAACCGCTAGCTGCCATTGATTCTATCATGAATTGGTGAATGTTAGCTTTGCTCTTGCTCACTTATCTGTGAAAAGCCGTAAAAGAAGAACGCTTCAATAATTCAGCAGGAACCTTTTACATTATGGAAATGATAATCAGCCGGCAAAGGGTGAGCGATCTGATTTCTTCTTTCTTTCTTTCCTTCTCCTCCCCGCCATAGGCCCATAGCTCAAGGGTTACAAGTATTGCATGATTAATGGCAAAAGAAGGGAGGTGTGGATGCTCCTGACTTGCAAGAGGCAATCTCAGCTGCCTGGGAGTAGATTCCTTGGTGTACGGTCCTCAAAAACATCCTCTCCCGATGCAACCTGATTTTTTTTCCCCTCAGGATGGTAAAGCTGTTCTGGAGGAAGCACCTTGAGGATGGCAGATTTGGAGAAGACCCTCCTTTTTTATCCTGCCACATTCACCCCTGGCCACCGCTGAATAATTTAAACCCATTAATCACTTGTAAGAGGAAGACTTAGCATCGCTTGACTTTCTACTGCCCTAGGAATGGATGAGCCCAAGTGCACTTTTCCGAACCTCTCTAAATGGAAAGCCCAAAAGGGAGGTCCATTGCAGAAGACCAAGGCCATCTAAATCTTTTCACCCAGTCTTGGTGTTAAGTTAAAAAACAATACTAGAATGATCTGTAATGAATGTGTTGATTTTATACAGTAGGGAGGGAGATATCCTTTTAAAAACAGGAGATGAACTATGCATTTCCCTGAAAAAAAGGCCTCTTCTGGGTGTAAAATGGCTTGTGGGGTGGGCCCATCAAATATGATGAAAATGCTCCCACATCTCCTAGGCTGCATCTACACTGCAGGATGATGATAATGATGATGATGATGATGATGATGATGATAATTTATTTCTACCCCGCCTCTCCAATAAGATCGAGGCGGCTTACAACAATGAAATTCATACAGTGTAAAAATGAATCCCCATATCCCCTCCTTCCTTAACAAACAACATGCTAATTCCAACATAACAATAATAAAATACAATTTAAAATATTAAAACATTAAAACAATCAGAGACAGGAAAACAGGACATCTTGGAGCAATCAGTAGGAATAATGTGCAGTTTGACACTGCCTTGACTGCCGTGGTTCGATGCTACGGGAGTCTGGGATTTGTAGTTTTGTGAGATATTTAGCCGTCTCTGTCAGAGAGCTCTGGTGCCACATGAAACTACAAATCCCAGGATTCCATAGATTGGAGCCATTCCAGATAAACTGATGTCAAGCTGCATTAATTCTGCAGTGTGGCAGTAGTCCTAGTAGGCATTTGAAGACATTTGAAGACATTTGGGAATGAAAGTTTGGGGGTTTTTTTGCAGGGGGTGCAGTGGAGATTGTGCTCTTACAAATTCTCTTGGGGGACTAATGGGGTCCCCTAGACTTTCTGAGTTGTCAACCCCTGATGCAGACTCCCTTTATCCATTGTTGAATAATGGACCAAGATGTACGTAAAACCCATTGATTCAACAGGTCTCTTCTATTTGGACCTAAGAAGAGATTTCAGGCCAATGAATGGGAGCAATATAAGGATGTGGTGCAACAACCACCATTCCTAATTTTTGTTAACGTTACCGTCCAAAGTCTTTTTTAGAGGGATTTTGAATGGAATTTTTCAAGTTTCATCCTCTCAATCCTATTTTTTAATTATTATTTTTAAGAAAAAGGAGAAATAGAAAAGTAACAAGGACAGCAATGGAAAAAGCAGAAGCTAAGTTAATGAATAACACTAAATTTTTTGAGAGATGGGTGCATAATGTTAAATGTTCACCTTGCTTACTTTTAGACGGTATTATGTAATTATTGCAACTATTTTGAATTTTATTTATTGTAAGGGTTGGAGGACCTACGGATGAATGAAATGATTTACTGTGGTTTTTTTGTATTGTATCATGTGTTGTCATCCTGCCTCGGGAAATACAAATACAGTGGGTCCTTGTTGTCTGCTGGGGTTTGGTTCCAGGATCCCCTGTGGATAACAAAATCCGTGGATGCTCAAGTCCATTAAATATAATGGCATAGCAAAATGATGTCCCTTGCATAAAATGGAAAATCATGGTTTGATCTTTGTAATTTATACTTTTTTTTTGGAACATTTTCAAGCCGTGGATGCTTGAATCCATGGATAAAAAAATCAATAGATAAGGAGGGCTGACTGTAAATATTATTATTATTGTTGTTGTTGTTGTTGTAACAAATGGCAGAAGAAATATCAAAGGACTACTAAAAAGGAACTGTCTGGGATGCCTCGCACTATAAGCAACCTGATTTCTCCCTACCGTTTTTAGAGAGGAAAAAGATTACCAAGGGTTCCTCGGCTGAATTCGGTTAAACAAACAATAATGCCACTACCTCGTAAGTAGATGTCTTCCGATATTAGCTGTTTACTTCGCTGACATCCTTTTGAAGAGTCTACAGGGGGCTGTTTTAAGAGGCAGGACCTCGATGTAATATACAAGCTCCGATTCCCGATATTTCCCTTGATAACTACGCTCTACCTTATTGGGGTCGGAAGTCAGGCAAGGTTCAGTGGCTGTTATAATGCTCACTGTCACCAGTAATAAGTACAAAGGACGTGCTCTAAAAGCTGGCTTATAAAACTTTAAGGAAACTTGGATTGCTTAAGTGAACTTTGGAGGCTCTTTGGGAGGGGGCATGTGTACTTGCCTTGTCTACTTATATTAATTTCACCCAGCCTAAAGGGTCAAGCAATGCAGTTGGCAGCGCTGATTAATTCATGAAAAGCACAGTCTTTCAGCTATCCTATCTCTCGGCGAGGGTTTTCGCGAAACGCTCTTCTCCAGCCTTTTTGAGTTTTATTTTTTTAGAACGGGGGGGGGGGGGAACCATTACTAGATGAGAATTGTAGCCTAACTCCCATTCCCCTCCCTTTCTGGAGATGAAGATGCTGGGCAAAGGGTGCGGGAGAAAGGATTCGAACCATTCGCCGCCCCCCTCTCTGTGCCACCTTGATATGATTCCTTGTGACGTTCAGACAATCAACATTAAATTGTGGATTTCCAAGCACAGAGGGAAATGGCAATTAAAGGAATATCACAGGCTAGGTGGCAAACATGGGTTTGTTTTCCATGCGAGAAAAAAGAAGTGGTTACATTGATTGCAAGCTTAACCTTTCTTTCACTCATGGGAAGGCACATTTGATCAGATCATGCTTTTGGGTCAGTGGTTATTGAGAGCAGGGCTTTGAGGGTAGCCCTTGCTAAGCTACGATGTTCATGCCATTTGCAGACGGATGTATGGATTCGCTAGTGGATTCCGCTTCCCTTCAGAGAAACACCGGCTATTAATGCTGATATTGTTCTTAAACTGTAAATTAGTCACTCGCCAAAGCTGAGATCTGGAAATCAAAGTTAAAGGCTTCAGTTTAGCTCTTGGTTTCATGTTCATTCTCTTGGGGCTCATTCCCACTTATATTTAAACTGGTTTGCGGGTTGCCTTTGCTCCGTGTTGGTAAATTGATTCCAAAAGGTCTGTCGTTCCCACTATGAAAGCAGATCTTTTCATTATCCCCTTGTAATTGCTTCTTTTTGGCACAATTGTTATCCCCACTAATTTGCGCTGCTTCAAAATGCATGTCAATCATCTGTGCGTCATCAGTGACGTAAGCAGCAACCCAGGTGATTCATTGATTTTGCAATTACAGTAGAGTCTCGATTATCCAACATAAACTGGACCGGCTGATAGTTGGATAACCGAAAATGTTGGATAATCCGGAAGGTCCAAGAAAAGCCTTGAAATCACTATGAATTGCAAGTATATTAACGTTTTATTGCAATAACAGTAAATGTAAAGAAATCACTGGTCAACATTGTGGTGTACAGTATAAACAGTTCAGTCCTTTGAAAACTTAAAGAAATCACAGAAAATTTAAAGAAATCACAGCAGCCGCGACGTTGGATAATCCAGAATGTTGGATAACTGAAGGTTGGATAATCGAGACTCTACTGTACTTGCTTCACTATGAGCTGCTGTTGGTTCGCCTGGTTAACTGCAGGTAGTTGCAAAACCAATGAATTGAATCTTCTATCAATTTTATTGTTTTTAAAAATCATGCGACCATAGGTCACACCATGAGCGCACTAAGGCAGCACTGAAGGGTGAGGGTGGGGAGAATGGTAGATCTACCAAAAACTAAGGAGGGATGGTAAAGACCCCTCTGCCATTAGTCCTTCCCGTCCAGAATGATGTGATATAGATCCGTCATCCTCACTTGTTGATCATGCTTCAGAATCGATTCGTTTCAAAAGAACCGCCAAAGAACTAGTGTCAGGAAAGATGCGGGATTTTTTTTGTGTTTGCCTCGCTTCATCGTGATTGAAACCGATCACAGTAGGATCAGAACCAATTTCAAATGGGAACAACAGTCATATAACCGATCAGCAATTCACTTTAAATCATTGTGGGAATGCGGTCTTGGTTGCACGGAGATTCTCATCGATTTCAACAGTGAAAGAGGCCTCCATCTACCAGACATTATTATGTAAATGTTCTTTTTTCTTACCTGTTTATTTCAGAGGCAGGTATTTCATAGGCATGGCTAGTGGAAAACAAGAAGGACCTGCCCAGAGGCTTTTCTACATCTTGGAACGCCTTCCCTAGGGAGGCTACAACAGGCACCTCCTTGTTGTACTTCTGGCAGCAGGTGAAGACTTAAATGCAGACAGACTTTTAGAACTGGTGGCTTTTAACAAAGAGTGTATTTTTTAAAATATGGTTTACAGTTTAATTTAGTGTTAATATTGACTTTGTGTATGTTTTAAATTGTAATATTTTTAACGTGTAAATCCCAGTTTTGTGGAAAAGGCAGGATATAAAGTCGTCGTCATCATCATTATCATCATAATCTATAGGCAAAGATTTCCTTTTAATATAAGGAAACATTTAATCACCTGCATGTGTATTAGGACAGTCTAGGTAAAGTTTCATCACATGATCTGGGATGGTTATAGGGCTACCTCCAATGGTAACCCAATGTCTTGAATGTTCAAGAACAGTTACCCCAACCTAGTAGTCTTAGACTACACATCTCATCTTTTCTCAAGTAGCTTACCCATGATGGTTGGGTTAGACTTTTAGACTACAAGTCCCATCTTGACCCTACCCATGATGGTTGTGGACAATGAGAGTTGTACTCTAGCTCATCTAGAGAGACCCAAGTTGGAGAAGAGTTACCCAAAATGCTGGGTATTATGTTTTATGTTTTAGAGGAATTTTAGTAGCGCAAATAAAACACCTTGGCTGGAGCAACAATCACCCTTGGGATCCACCCTATTTATATCAGTTGCAAATCACAGAAAACTCCAGAGGCAATTCCAAACAGGTTTTGTAGTTTTATTAAGGAAACAATCCACACATACACAAGCACACACTCACTCACACATACACAAGAACTAACATAGCAAAGGTGGGAGAAGGTGAATAATGGAGGCCTTGCTAATGGTGATATGTTATTGACCTTGGAGCCTGGTTCAAATCAACGGGCATCCAGAATGGACAAGGCGCAATAGCCACTTTGGCAAGTAGGGTGGCCAGCGTATTGAGAAGCCTGGTTGAACCAACAGAGTGTCTTCATAGTTACAAATTAGACCAAATTGCTATTGTCTAGGTGGTGGTATATATTCCAAAAATCATGTTTTGGGGCAGTGATCAAGGACTGAGTGGATTAACTTACTGCTAGATGGTTTTCCAGGAGAAAAGAATGGTCAGGAGATGGAGTAAATGTTTGGATGACTGCCATGAATATCTCAGACAATGAGAATCTTCTACTTCTAGAGAAGTTTCCCTTTTTTGTGTATGCAGTTTCCCTTGTCTGTGTATTTCCTTCTTTATCTAGGATTGATGGCTGCCATGTATTTATAGAGCACCAAGCTACATCTTTTTGTGCTCCAAGCATAGTCAGTCCAAAGGTTACAGCTTGAACTTTATTATTCCTTTCTTGTCACTTTTCAGAAAGCTAAACCATTGCTTTTTATTTTTATTTCTTTTTTTAAAAAATGGCTTTGAATCCAAAAGACATATGAGAACCAACGAGGTTGCTTCTGGTCTTCCAACTGTGTTGGATGTCCTCTCCAGGAATTTCCACATCCTTTAACCACCCAAAGAAGAGTGTGTCCTATTCAAAGATTTTTGAAGTACCAAAAGAATATTTTAAATCTAGATGTCTACAGGCTACAACTTAATGGCTGGCGTTCGACAGTGCAATACTTCTTAGCCCTTCTGTGTTGGGATTCTCAGGTTCTCCTGTTGGGATGTCATATGGAGAGAGGCTTTACGCAGCTTCATGGTACAAGACCAACAGTGGAGATTTCATGGGGACATCTGTAGATTTGCCTTCGAGGGGTCAACACATATAGAGTTTCATCTGTATTAACAAAGGAATCTATGAGTTTATAGCTGCAGAGAACAGAGTGCAATTAATTTTGATTAAAAGGGCTTCCCTGGCTAGATAAAACACCCGAGCCATTATAATAATTCAAATGAGAAGCACTAAATGCCACAGTTTTGGCACTTAGGACATCTCACACCTGAAAGGTAAGCACATTTATCGCAGCTATTTTTTTTTTAAAGCATCACGTGACTCACTCAGTATGCTGAGAGCAGATAGAGTCAAGTTCTCCATGTGGAAAGAAGCCGAAAGTCAATGTAAGAGAAGATGGTGTTATTAGTCCAGGCAAGAGGCCAAAGCCAATATTATCGCGAAAGAGGATGGAAGTAGTAGGTCAGCAGATCCTGTCCCCATAACCATTTGGGAATTGATTCAGTGGGTCTACTCTATCTAGGAATACCAGTAGCATTCAGGTACTTTGGAGAGGTTCAGACTGGCAGTTTGGGCCGGCTTGGGGGCAGAATAGGGGCACAGCATCTTCACAACGCATGCTCCACCTCTGCCCCCTGGGCAGTGTGGTGCCATATGCTGCACCACATGGTGTGTGGTGTCATGGCACTCCTCCAGTGCTGCGTGCATTTGACACAGCATCGAAGGAGTGCCACCAAGCTGCCAAGTTTTTTGCAGCTCCTTTTTGCGCCCTGCAAAGGCCAGATTGGGACCGCGGTGTGCCGTTACCACGGCCCTGATCTGGCTGAAACAGGGGCAGCTATATGCTGTCCCTTTGGGTCTATCTGTACAGCCCCTTTGAGATGTCAGATGGGGAAGAAAACCTGGCTCCTGTGCCTGTAATGGCTGTAATGAAGAAGGATTTTCAGCAAGTGAAGCCTCCATGATAAGCAGCACGTGTTGAAATAACCACTTCTGCACAAATGTTTGATAGCCAGCTTGGTATAGTGGTTTGAGTCTTGGACTAATAATAATAATAATAATAATAATAATAATAATAATAATAATATTTATTTATATCCTGCCCCTTTGAGAACAATCGGGGCAGCTAACAATAATAAGAATACAATACATAATACATCAAAATTTACCTCCCTCCTCCCCTAAAAAAACCATTAGATCAATTATAGGATGAAAATCAACATTTAAACAACAATAATAGATATCACATTACAACAGTAACAATAAGACTACGGCAGCAACATAAATCAAATTCCGGGAGGACATTGGGGACTCTCCTAAAAGGAGTTCCTGAGGCTGGGATTCTTTATCCTGGAAAGGCCTGCTGGTAGAGGTCCGTCTTGACAGCTTTTAAAAAGCTGTCTAGAGATATCAATTGATGGATCTCGTCCGGCAGGCCGTTCCACAGTCTGGGGGCGACGGCAGAAAAAGGCCTCTGGGAGGTAGCCTAAAGCCCAAATTTTTGAGGTTGCAGCAAATTCCTCTCAGAGGACTGGAGAAGATTGTAGGGGAGGAGGCGGTTTGGTCCCAAGCCATTTAGAGCTTTAAAGGTGATAACCAACACCTTGTACTAGGCCCGGAAACTAATAGGCTGCCAGTGGAGGGACCTCAAAACTGGAGTAATATGGTGCCTCCTTGATGTTCCTGACACTACTTTGGCTGCCATATTCTGTACTAATTGCAGTTTCCGGACCAAGCAAGAGGGTAGCTGCATGTAGAGCACATTACAGAAATCAAGACGTGAGGTTACCAGCGCGTGAACAACAGTCTTGTGGTCTCTTACTTCCAGAAAAGGGCACAGCTGGCATATCAGCTGAAGCTGATGACAAGTGCTGCTAACAGTCACATTTACCTGATTTGTCATCAGGAGCGACGAGTCAAGGAGGACCCCCAGATTGCAAACACAGACACTGGAGGAGAGTGTGACCCCATCCAGGACTGGAGGTTGCAACCCGATTCTTGGTTTCGGGGCCGCTACCGTGAGCACCTCCGTCTTGTCTGGATTCAGTTTCAATCTGTTTTTCCTCACCCAGCCCATTACTGCCCGTAGACATTCACTGAGGGAGGAGACGCCATTGGGGTTCGAGGCCCACGAACAAGACACGGAGAAATAGATTTGGGTGTCATCAGCATACTGATAACACTGAGCCCCATAGCTCTGAATAATCTCACCCAGTGACTTCATATAGATGTTAAACAACATCAGGGACAGGATGGCACCTTGTGGGACACCACAGGTGAGCTCTCTTTTACTTGAATAGCTGACCCCGAGCAGCACCCTCTGGGATCTGCCCGAGAGGAAGGACCGGAGCCACTGCAAAGCAGTGCCTTCAATACCTGACACCCTCAGGTGGTCCAAGAGGATGCCGTGATCTATTGTGTCAAAAGCCGCTGAGAGGTCTAAGAGCACCAACAGGGTCACACTACCCCTGTCGATGCTCAGACGCAGATCGTCGGTCAAGGCAACCATGGGGGTCTCAACCCCAAAGCCTGTCCTGAATCCAGTTTGAAATGGGTCTAGATAATCGATTTCATCCAAGACAGCTTGGAGTTGAAGAGCAACCGCCCTCTTGATCACCTTGCTCAAGAATGGTAGTAGGGAGACTGGCCTGTAATTATTCATATCCAGGGGGTCCAGGGAAGGTTTTTTCAGAAGTGGTCTAACCGCTTCCTTCAAACATGATGGAATATGACCTTCCCTGAAGGATGCATTGATGATCCCCTCCCTGGACTGCCAGCCAAGATGGGCAAGGGTCAAGAGGGCAAGTTGTTTTCCTCACCCTAACAAGTAGCTTGTCCATGTCATCGGTACTCACAGGTTGGACCTAATCCAGAATAACTTCATCAATGGAGTTGCTGGGAACCTTGTTTAAGGTTTCTGTTAAAAGACTGGCATCTAAGAGATAAAAAGAGACTTTATCTGCAGAGTGGTTGTTAAAGCGTCACAGCAGGCTGTTGTCGGGTTAAGTAAGGGATTTGGCATAGAGGGTACCTGCGTCATCTCCCTCACCACCCTAAACGCTTCTACTGGATGAGACTCTGCAGACGCAATACATGCAGAGGAGAAAGCTCTCTGCACTGCATGTATTCCTTCAGATAGGGCCAAATTGTTGGCATGATAGCTATGTTTAAATCTTTGAAGGGATGTCATATCGAGGATGGAGCAAGCATGTAACTTGCTTTCAGTGAAGAACTACACTGCTTTAAAAAAAGTCCTTTAAACCTGTTTTTAAAAATCCAATTGCCATAATAGTATGTTCTGACAACTCTTCCTCCCTATATTAATTATGCAGATGATCCCATCCATTGCAAGGCTTGTGGAACAGAACTCGCTAAGTACACCTCGTGAAGATGGCAGATCTTCCAGTTGGCGAAGAGAGCGCTAATGCTGAACCACCGGCCATTAGTTCTGAAGTTCCAAGAGTCTTCCACAGCCTTGAATTTTCTTTGCTCTCAGATCTGTCTTCTAGGCCTCCCCCAGGAATTTGGCTGTGTCATCGCATACTTCAGCATTTCTAATATATCATACTAAGCCCTAAGCCAATTAGGAATGACTACTTACCATGCTGAATCATAGGAAGAAGAAAGGATAATGTGTCCTTCAGATAATGAATCCCCCCCAACTCCACCCCACCCCACTTTGCTTCAGCAAGACGGATCTATAGAGAGATTTTTGGCCTCACTCTTTTATTTTTACTGTATCCAATTAGGATGTAGCTTGCTTTCGAGCTGCATCCATTTCTTTCTCCTTTCCTCCCCCTTTCCTTTTTCTTTCTTTTTATTATGAGATGTCTCTTGAAGAGTGATACTGAAATGTCTGACCTGATATTAATATACTTGGTACTTACTTAGCACCTCTGCTCCTTTGACATCCTGCGCCTTTGTAGAGGTGGATAATGTTCTCACACTTTGATGGGTTGAGAAAGCACAGCACAAAGAGGTTGAAACCAGCCTCTTGATATGGTGGCTCTGATCCAAAAAGTGCAGCGACGGCTGCGCGTACCATTTTCACAAAGCGGTTGAGAGCTGACGATGGGAGGCTTTGCTTCGATTTAAAATCATAGCACCTAGCTAAGGATGAAAAGCAAATGCAGGAATAATTTCATCCTGGAGATGGCAACGTTTGGAAGCCAGATCGTTACCTGCCAACCTGTTTTGGGGAGGGGGTTCTCTTCCCAATGAAATTTGGCAATGTGGTGTTGGCAAAGAAAAGGAAGAAAAGCTTCGGGAAGAGACGATCATCTTCAAAATGATGACTACAGTTGGGCCTCCTTATCCACAGATAACTCCAAGGTCCAACAGAGACTCATTGGACTCCATAAATAGAGACTCCTCCAGTATTTGATCTCTGGAGAGACAGTCAGAAGCACATAATTCCTACCTGTCATAATTCCTACCTGCACAGAGAGATTGCTTGTGTGAAGTTGGTTGGATGATTGACCAACTATTGACAGCCAATCATTGACTATTGACAGCAAGATAGATCTCTGTCACTCACAGTGGCTGTTAAGTGGGGATTTGGGACTTTTACAGTCCCTAAATATCCCCTGACAGTGAATATGGAGGGGCCATAAATACAAACCAGTGACAAATAAATAACTCTAGGTTACATATTCTTCTCTACCATATTCATCTCCTGCATCTTGTCTACTGCTGGACACTGGTCTCACCACAGTTGCAATAAATCTGGCTTATGAAATCAGAGGACTAAATGTCCAAAGTACGAAAGAGCACCTTTCCTTGCTTCTTTAGGGCCCCAGATATTTTAATAACTCGAGTGGATAAAAGAAGTGGTGCATGATTTACTGTGGGCCAGAATCCCATTTTAAGCCTCTGATGACAGCTGCATTTTTGAGCATAGTCTGGAGAGTCTGGCAAAGTTAATACAACTGGAGTTCCATAAATCAAATCTCAGCAGTAAGAAGGTTAATAAGTTTACATGGCATAATTGAAAGCCATCTTGATGACTAAAAAGGATTTTATGTATCAGCTTTCGAGGTCACCCACTAATTTTATTTCCAGTGGCCAAGCCATAAAATATACAACTAGGGGTTATACGGTAGCTCTCTAAGTAGAATGGAAATGGAATTCTGTGAAATGTTCCAGACTTCATGGATTTTCAAATTCTGAGAGTTTGGTTCTGATGTTGAAAGCCTTAACATTTGGTGGCATCCAAATTATGCTACGCTTCCAAGTGCTGAATAACAATAATGCCAGGGGTAATGGAAATGGAATATTCCAAAAACTTGAAATTGTCCCCATGGTGGTTGAGATAGTGACAGTTTTGCTTTCTGATGTTTCAATGTACCCAAACCTTGTTTCATACACAATTTTTTTACAATATTATGTATAAAATTACCTCCAGGTTCTGTGTATAGGGTGAATATGAATGATAACTCAATTTCATGTTTATACTCAAGCCCCATATCTGATATCTCCTTTTGTATATGCAAATATTCCAAAATCCAGGCAGAATGTGGTTTTCTGTACAAACCAACCACATGTGAATTTTGTGCAGAATAAGTCCCAAATTGCTGTGTGATTTTTGAAGACTTTCTGATAGCAGGGGGAAAAATTGATAAAATTACTGTTTACTTGCTTCAAGAAGACAAGTAGCAAAAAATGACATCACAAGGTGCAAGTTAGTCAAAGACTTATTGCTGTTGCAAAATCTTTGGAAGCCAAGCACATGCTAAAGGCTATGATCTGATATCAACTTGGGGGACTGTGATGATTTGAATTTGTAATTTCTCCGAAGCCTTTTCCTTTTTCCCATCTGAAAGAGATTGTAAATTGAGGGTGACACAGAGTGTTGTTAATTTATTCCATTTCCCCTGTTACATTGTTGTATCACTTATTGTTGTATAATGACAAATTAAAAATTAAAAAAGTGTCTACTGCTCCAGCTGTGCCTTTTTCCTGGAGACGCCTGATCCGACCAAGGTGACGGCAGCGTTAGATACATCTCACTTGGATTTCTGTAACATGCTGTATCTGGGGTTGCCTTTGGAAAGTGTTGAGAAAATATAATCAGTCCAAAATGCTGCTGTGGGACTGTTGACCGACGGTGGTCATAGGTAGCACCCACATGCCTTGCTATCACAAGCCATAGGTCTTGTTCTGGGCCGGTGATATCTGCTGGCTTCAATTGAGTTTATCATGACGGAATTTGGGAGTATAATGCAATGGCAACGCAATCATGGGGTTTCACGTTATTGCGAATGAGTGTATCTCATGCAATTTTGGGCAATGGGAAGTCATTCCGAACGCAATCATGGGGTTTCATGTAATTGCGTATCAGAGTATCTCACACAATTTCGGGCAATGGGGGGTCATTTTCAGGAAATGGGAATTCATTCTGAATGTATTCCGAACGCAATTAGATTTCACGTAAATTTGCTAAACTAACAAATTTACGTGAATTCGAATTGGCTCCATTCGAAATAGGGAGACATTCCTCCCTTGTGATAAACTCCAATGTCAGGGATATGATGGATCTGTTCTGGGATTTATTTGAGACTTTCCAAGGCTCTGAACCTATTTTGGGGACTTATTTTCAGCCCCTTGAATAATTTCACCAATGTCTGTAATAAAACTCAGAATGGGTCCATTGCAACCTTGACATGGAAAACATCACCTCAAAACCTCCATTCTCACTGAAATCGCATTAGTTAATGAAAACGGAAACACATCCATTTGAGAGCAGCCCTTATCACATGTCTCCACAATCACACAACAAGAGTTGTTTCCGTGTACCTTTCAGATTTTTTTTAAATTTTATTTTTATCTTTATTTTTTAAAAATACTTTTCTAGAGTTATGCTAATGTGATTTGCTTTAATAGGATAATGAATATAAATGTATTTTATTATACTAAATGGTGGGCCGGAATCCCATTCGTGTCTTCTGCATGTGTATGTTCTCCTACAGAAGTAGCGGGACATTTTTGTCTGATGAGGAATGCTGAAGTAGTGTTGTGCATGTGGTGTTATTGAGCATGCAGATGTGCATTTGGTTGTGCACAGGTTGTGCATTGGGGTATCCATTCATCTACACAACCTTGCCACCGCATGCAAAAACTGCATAGCCCAACCCATGTGTCATTCCACATATTTATACCTCTCAACACTGGAGCTTGGCCACTGTGTGTCAGAGTTTGTGTTTGTGTGTCCTTTCAATTCACCTGTTGACATTTGGAGACCCCAAGAATTTCAAAGGGTTTTCTTAGGCAAGGAATAATCAGAGGTAGGCTTTGCCTGTTCCTTCTTCTGAAATATAGCACTTGGTTTTCATTCGCGGTCTCCCATCTAAGCACTAACCAGGGTTGGCCCTGCTTTGCTTCCAAGATCAGACCGGATCTGGTGCCTTTGTGGTAGTTTCTATTTTTAATTCCTGTTGAAGTTAGACTGAGTTCCCCGTTAAGATGAAAAGCAAAATATAAATCAGAGGAAAAGATAGGCCATGAAATAATTAAAGGAATGCAAAGTACCAATGCTGAAGAAGAAATATTCAGTGATAAGACTCTTGTATGGAGAAAACCTATGGTGACTTAGGGTGTGTCCATACGGCAGAATTAAAGCAGCTTTTACACCACTAAGTACCATGCTGCTTATTCTACAGAAGCCTGGGATTTGTAGTTTGGTGAGTCACCACAGCTCTTTGAAAAAACCAGGCTGAATACCTTGCCAAACTACAAATCCCAGGATGTTGTAAGATAAGAGACATGTTGGTTAAAGTGGTGTCAAACTGCTTTAATTCTGCAGAGGTAAAATTTTCAATAACTTTTTTTTTTTGGTGGTTGGGCACAAATTCATTTTGGCTCTGCAGAACAGAAAGAGGTCTCCAAGGGCTGATTCAAAGGGCCACCATGTCCTAGCAAAGTGATCTTTTGAAATGTCCTCCGTCAGGTTGCATGCAACGTTCACTTGCAAAACATTTCCCCACCTATCCGTTTCTCCCTTGGCCAGCAGTCTCTTCTAATTTTACCACATAGTGACCATTTCCCAAGACCACGTTGTCATGTGAACTACATTTTTGTCTCTGTAAGTTGGCTCGGCAGAAAAGAGGCACAGACAAATGCAGGTTAACCTATTGTTCATGTATATTTCTTTTAAATCAGGGCCAAATGGAGGGTTGAACACTGAATATTCTATCAGACTCTAGCAAAGTTATTGAATTGGGTCTTGATCCTTCTCTCCCTTCCCGCAAAGCCCAGGGGAGTCAACTTGTCTCATGTGATGGAAAGGTTCTGCCAAGGGATTGAGGACTGGATTGCCGGTATAATTCATTTTAATGCGTTCCCCACATACTAATCATTTGCAAAGGTAAGGTCTTCTCTAATAGGAACATGACTGTGGAGAGACATATGTAATTGATCATTTCCCCCCTTTTTGTATTAGAAAGGGTGATTAAAAACCAAATCCCTCATCTGTTCCAGAGGAACAGGCCTTGTATATGTTTATTCAGAGATGGATAGGTTAGGTTATAGATCTATGTCGACAACTTTGAAATTTGTATGTGGAAGATGAGTGGGATTGTGAACTAGCCTTTGCATGCCACATTGTGGCATCTGCAGAAAATAGAAATGGAGTCCGAGGATGGAACCCCCCCATAATCTTGTATTTGAAATCAAATACAAGTTTAAATGTTCTGATAAATGTAGAAAGGATAAATGTTGGTACTGAATATATTGTTGGTTGATTGTTTCTGAAACTTTACCTGCGCACTGTCTATATATGTATATTCATTGACCTGTGGAAGAACTAGAAAGTAGCTCATTTTTCTAATTAGTGACTTTGGTAACTACTTATATTTTGCAGTAACAAGTTGAAACAAAGATAATTTTTTGTGTAATGGTCGTGGCTGTAATTCAAGACTTTTCAGTAGCACAGGAATGGTTTGTCTGCTGGTTACTCACTACTAGGAGGTGTAAGCTGACTCAGTTTGAGCAACGGAAGGAGGAGGAGAAAAGATCACAAGGGTGGCTACCCCTTTGCTTTAACCAAGTAGGATGGTTTTGCATTGCTTTGGATTTTTCATAAAAATTCTAAGGTATATCTGAACTGGCCACTTGGGGGAAACCAGAGAATACTCATGTATAAATCTAGAAATTTTGGTCAAAAAATTGGACCAAAAAACATGGCTCGACTTATCCATGGGTCAATGTAAGTCTTGTACTTTAACTCATTCATATATTGGTCACCTCCTTTTTTCTGAGTAGAGTCGCAAAATACAAGCGCTTTGTCCATGGGTCAATGTAAGTCCTGTACTTTAACTATATCCTGTACTTTAACTCTCTCTCTCTCTGTATATATATGTTCGCCTCCTTTTTCTGAGTACAGAGGCAAAATGCAAGTGCTTTGTCCATCCCAGGAGCACCTAAAAAGAAGTACCAACCATGTCTACTCTTACATGCATCCAGCCCATATACAATATTTTATACAATATTTTAAAAATAATATTGTGCATGAAACAAAGTTTGTATACACTGAACCATCAAAAAGCAAAGATGCCACTGTCTCAGCAGTTAGGCCTGCCAGAATTTTATACGTTCTTTGACATCGTTTTCCTTGGCTTCATCTCTTACATACTTTGTTACATGGCCCTAAGTTTTACCCTTGACTTATCCACGGGTCATGGCAAAATCCCTAATTTTGGCCCCAAATTCTGCCCTTGACATGAGGTCGACTTATAGTGGAGTATATGCAGTATTTTCCTATATTTTTCCAATGGTAAAATAGAAGCAGAAAGTTCTCCACTACCACTGCCCTTGCATGGTTTTGGCCATTCCAGAAGATGCGACCACATGGGAGAAGGCCATCTTAGCTTTGACATTCATGTTGTGAAATGCCCTCCCCTTGGATGTTGATTGGTGCCAACATTGAGTTGCGTCCTTTCGCCACTCAGCCAGCAGATGACTAGACCGAGGCTGTCATATTTTGGGTATATCACAAGATGCGACTCATTGGAAAAGACAATAATACTTACGAAAGTGCATCACAGTAAGAAAAGACGGAGACCACACTACAGGAGGATTGATTCAGTCAAGGAAGCCATAGTCCCAGGTTTGCAAGACCTGACTTGGTGACAATGTCTTGGAGGTCTCTCATTTGTAGGGTCATCATAAGTTGAAGTTGATTTGACCGCAAATAATAACAACAACATTTAACATTTCCTGACTTTGAAAGTTGGCCTTAAAGCAATAGACAATCATATATTTGTACACATAAGGAGAAATCATTAGGTGTCAAGGGCTAACTGTATATACTCATGTATAAGTCTAGAAATTTGGGTCAAAAATTGATGCAAAAAATCTGAGTCGGCTCATTCACAGGTCAATGTAAATCCTGGATCTTAACTCTTATTTAAAAGAAGGAATCATCCTCCTAGTGAAAAGCAAGAGTATAATATGACCAATCCTTTCTACTCTTTCATCCATCCAGCCTTAAAAGTGAGCACAAAGAGCTATGTCTGCTGGAATTTTGTAAGTTCTTTGACATTGTTTTGCTTTGCTTCATCCTTTAGATCCGTACGTTTTACCCTTGACTTATGCATGGGTCATATCAAAATCCACAATTTCAGCCCCAAAATTTGCCCTCGACTTATACATGAGGTCAACTTATAGTCGAGTATATATGGTACGTAAAAAGCTTCTCTTGACTTAACACTGAAATGAGATCAACATGGTAGGGAGAAATAAACCCCCCACCATCCTTTGCTATACAGTTAACTCTTCTCAACTTTGAGGGGGGGCCTGGATTTTACTAGTAATTCAACAAATTATTTCGAGGGCGGGTTGAGTTGACAAGCAAGTTGCACCGCAGGTCCCCAATTTGGTTCAAGGCCGAGTTTGCCATAAGAAGAACAAACACACCAAGAAATGTCTTTAAGGTTCAATTGTGGTAAAGATCCACGGCTGAGCAGCCAAGGCTTGCACATTTCCTGTTGTCGCTGTTTTTTTTAAAACAAGGATGACATGCAACAACCTTTTCCTTCTCAGTTCACTCTTCCAAAGTCAAGTGGCCTTGGGCTCCATTAAATTCAAGGAACCAAAAGTTATAAATTGAACATATGGAGAGCAGCATCTTGTCTTAAAGTGACGTTTCCTTCCCTTAATGGATTTGGCTATGACCGGGGAATCAGGCAGAAGCTGTCTTAACTAAATCTTTGACTGATTATGCATTTTCTTCCCCTCTCCTCCCTCCCACTATTCATACCAGATAGATTCATCATTCCAATTTGTCAAGCTGGCCCGGTTCCAATTAATTACGCCTAGGAAAGCTCAGCCTGCATTAGGCCACTGTCAACCCTAATCTAGTGCCTCATTCACTGCAGCCCCAAATGAAGAGATATCAGAGGTGTTGTTTCCCTGGGTACTTAATTTGATGAATGCCCTGGCAAGGCGACTGGCGGCTGAGGTGTGCGTGCGAGCCTGTCTTTTTATCAACCACCACCGGAGAAGGAGTCTCACTTCTTACTCCTAATTTGAGGGCTCATTTCCACACAAGGTTCCCCCTTTCGCTGCCTCTCTCTTTCTCTGTCTCGATGTCCTCCCTCCTTCGGATTGGGAAGGTTTTGTGCGTTAAGGCATATTGTGTATGGATGTTCCAAAAGATTACCCAGCAACCGACTATATATATATGTGTGTGTGTGTGTGTGTGTGTGTGTATATATATATATATTTCTTCTTTGTGGTCTCTGTGAATACATACAAATGGGTTCTACTGCGCAGATGCAGTAGAACCCATTTGTATGTATTTGCAGATGACCACTCAAAGAAATACTGTTACAGGTATTTATATATATATATATATATATATGTATACACAGTTGACCCTCCTTATCCACGGATTTTTTATCCACGGATTTAACCATACACGGCTTAAAAATATTTTTTAAAAAGTGTATATTCCAAATAGCAAACTTGGATTTTCCATTTTATATAAGGGACACTATTTTGCTCTGCCACTCTATTTAATGGGATTTGAGCATTCACAGATTTTGTTATCCACGGTCATAGCCAAATCCATTAAGGGAAGGAACCAAACCCCAGTGGATAACAAGGTCCCACTGTATGTATGTATACAATCACTCTTCCGTTTTCACAGACTTGAGATATGCAGTTCTGATTATTCACAAAGGGGCGACCTCCATTAAAGTTATTGGCGCACACGCCCATGACACGTGCACATGGTCGCACAAAGGAGCACACGGCCGTTCAAAGCTATGGGGTTTGAATATATGTGAATTTCAAAATCCGTGTGCACTGACCATGCACTGATAACCTCCCAAAGAGACTACTGTAATGCACTCTACATAAGGCTGGCCTTGTAGACGGCTCAGAAGTTGCAGTGAATGGGAAAGGTAACAGCTCAACTGTTGACTGGAACGCCATATTGACAGCATTTCATGCCAATCTGAAAAGATTTGCATTGGGTGGCAATATGTTTGTGGTCTGAATTCAAGGTGCTTGGGATGCTATTTAAAGCCCTAAATGGCTTGGGACTTCAATACTTGAAGGAACACCTCTTTCCATCCAAGGATTAAGGGTTACGTGGGGAGGGGGAGCTCTTACATGTCCCACCAGTGAGGTGAATACATTGTGTTGAGACCTTCTCGGTTGTAGCACTCCAACTGTGGATTGTCCTCCATCTGGAGGCCTGGCTGGCACCATGCCATTTAGGTGCCAAGTCAAAACTTGGCTGTTTCTCAAAGCCTTTGGCCCTCATCCCAAATTGTTGTCATTGTGTGCCTTCAAGTAATTTCCGAACGTATGGTGAACCTTATCCCTATCATGGGTTTTACCGGGGCTGAGAGTATGTGACTTGCCCAAGGTCACCAACTTGGGTTTCAGTGGCCGAGTTGGGAATCGGACCTTGGTCTCCAGAGTTGACGTCCAATGCTCAAACCAGTATGTGGTTGCTTAATTTTTAAAAAACCTTTTACATCTGCTTTAAACTCATTATTTTTGTTTGACGGGTTTTTAGTTTATTTAATTATTCTGTTGTTTTTAAATGCTTAAGTTGTTTTAATGATATCTCTGACCCACTCTGAGATCTTGGATACAGGATATGTAATAATAATAATAATAATAATAATAATATCAAAATTGACTTCATATGAAATTTCAGTGAAACCTACAGAGAAGCCTTCCTGACAGTATGTTAGAATCAAAGCAGTCTTGTTCCTTTTCAGAGTTACTGACAGAAAATCTGTCAGAGAATTGTTATCGACTCTTGGATGATATGCGAAAAGAAAAGGAGATATGTCCAATTATTCATTATGAATTATTGTGCCAACTCTAATAATAATCCAGCCAGTGGCAAAAGAATAATATTAAAACAACACACACACACACACACACACACACACACACACAGAGAGAGCACAGCTAGATCTATCTGTGTTTATATCCACTTCTTGCGGTAACTTTATCCCCCTCAGACCATGGATATTAACTTCCTTTGAGAATAGAAAATTAAAGAAGACAAGAAGAATGGGTTCTTTGTTCCAAATCCATCTTTTTAGTTTAATGTGTCCTAATGGGGATAGTGGATTAATGAATATCTGGAGCTCCATGCATCTAGGAAAAAAAGAAATGCCGCGCTTGGCAGTCAGCTTTGACAAAATCTGTTGGAGAAAACGGTATTTTCTTAACCCACACAACACCTCCTCAAACAGGTGTCCACCTTCAGCAAACTGGATTGTTCCAAGATTTGTTGGGTTGGACTTAGATATCAACCCTACCGTATCTTATGGTAGAGAGATGTAGTATGGTGATTTGAGTGATGGACCACTATATAGTCCAACACTCAAACCACTACACTACATCTCTCTAGCGTGGGATATGATAGGCAACTCTGATTCCCAGCTTAGCTTAAAAAGAACTGATGCTGGTTAACATCTGAGATCAGATGGGATGTGATATTAATTCCAAAAAGGCTAGCACTATGTAGAAGAAGCAATGGCGAACCACTCTTGAAGCCTTTTACCTTTGGAGATAATCTAAAGTGAAACAAGAGACAGTGCTGGAAGACGAGGCTCCTAGAACAGAAAATAGTCAACCAGCTCCTGGAGAAGAGACGATGGATATGAGTAATGGATCTTAGAGCAAATCAAATGTGAACTTCCATTAGAGGTCAAAGACATAGCTGGGTTAGTCTGGAAAATCAGTATGCAAAAGGATCTGGTAGCACCTTTGAGACTAATGGAAAGAAAGAAGCTGGTAGCATAAGTTTTCGTAGACTTGAGCCTACTTCCCTAGATGCAGGAGATGGAGTGGACACTCCAGAAACAGGCCTATATAAGCTGGTGGTTGTGTGTGAGAATGTCAACTGAAATTCAAAACCTTGTGGGTATGGAAATGAGGTGACAGGTTCAGTTTATAAACGATGGTCAAGCAGACTAAACTGAGGCTGTCATACTTTGGACATATCATACTGTAAGTCACTGGACATATCATAAGTCACTGGGACACAGTAGGAAAAGAGAGAGACTACACTAGAAGCAGATAAAGGACGCCAGCTATTCTTTTTATCCCCTCTTTAAAAACCAAATAAATATAGCAATTGGAAGTGTACATTTCTATAATGCTTACCATGTACTAAGCGGCTTTACAAAGTGTAAGCTAATTGCCCCCCAAACAAACTGGGTACAAATATATAAATATATATTATCTATAAATATCTGGTATAAATTAGATATAAATATCCGCACAGAACAATCATGGAAAGGACTAGGAAGCTGGAAAGGAAGAGATCCCTGGAAACAGATTTCCGAGATCTGCTCATTGCGTTGCACTGCTGGATTTGCAGACGCATAACTGTCAAACACCGAAAAGTGTCTGTGTATGTATGTGTGTATGTGTGTGTGTGAATTACACACATATTTTTATTACTAAAGTTTGCCTGGGACATAAAAGGAAAGGACTTTTAAGAGAGTGTTGCATTAAAACAACAGCAACGATAACTGCACTGTTTTTATCTTTAATGATGACATTTAGTCATTAGCTTGCTGACAGTAGAAATAATTAGAGTGGTCACATCTGCTTAAACCAATGTTATATCCCTTTGTAAAGAAAATATAAACACTTTCAGAAATTCTGCCTTTATGCCAATGTGCATGAGAAAATCAGTGTGTGTGTGCATGTATAATTCCCCCCCTTTTTTTCTTTTGCAGAGATGAACTCCGGCATATTAAAAACTTGCCAACGGTGATCTTAGAGATGGGTTTCCTTTCTTCATCAATTATTTAAAACCTACCCAAGTCTCCCCTGGAGAGCTCAGAGTAAAAAAGCTGAAGGCACAATGATTCCCAATTAGTCTGGTGCTGAGCCTCCCTGTTGATTCGCTCAAGAGCAAGGTTGATTATGGAAACTCAGACTTTAAACCCTCAACGTATCTCTCTGCGAGGGTTTAAAAAAAAAAACGAATCAGGGATATCTAGTCAGTGACACCAAACGTCCGTTAATTCAAGAAAAAAAACACCACCCTGCAATGACAACAATAGTATCACAAGTTCTCCAGATCAAGCGGAGATGGCAGACAATTCTGCAGAAAGCAACAGATGTTTCGTTGCCCTTTGCGCAAAGAAACCTAACCCTTTTGAGCAATGGGACTGAAGGTGCTGGCATCTGTGTCGTTGCCCAAATACGGTAGCTCACAGCAGTCCTGCAATGAAATTAAGCGAAGTATGGTCATGGCTGTCCTCTGGTCAGGTAAATGATGATGATGGGACCAGGCATTCTAGGATTGTTCTTCTCAATTAAAAAAAAAATCTGAAACAACAAGTCTAAGAAACGTATTGCGAGCAAAATGAAATAAGTGCAAAATAACTTCCTAGCTGTGAAGATAGGAATCAGCTTACCCAACGCCACGTGAAATCTCAGAAGCCTAAGTGCTAAAGAAGTCCTCCAATGGATATCGATGTCCTTGTTGTTCCTTCCTTGCCGGCGTCTGGCAAAACCAGAATCAATTATGCAAATGGGAAAAAGAGCAGATTAAATTATGTAAATTGTCCCCAATTTCCATACTATGCACTGAAAATGGATTTTCTCAATTAATTATTTTATTATTATTATTGTTGTTGTTGTTGTTGTTGTTGTTGCGTGAAGTAGAAGCAATCTGTGGTGTGTTTAAGTTCACATGAAGACTCACATTCTTTACTTTTGTTTTTCCTGCTGCTATTCCTATTGCGTTGCAGCCATACTCAGAGCTTGAGAAATTGTTTTTTTAAAAATAGAATTAGTTACAGATATAACTGTAGGGCCCCCAAAACAGTCACTATTATAATCACAATTTTAAAAGTAACCATCATGTCTCAAAACTTTTATTGTTGTGAACAGCCTTCAAGTCGACTTTGACCCATGGAGGTGACTCATGTCACCTTGTCCTTAGCTGCCTTGCTGAGCTGCAGATTCATGGCTATAGCATCCTTGACTGAATCTATCCATCTGGAATTGCGGTCTTCGTCTTTTCTGACCAGCCTCAACTTTACCAAGCATTATAGTCTTTTCCAGGGAGTCATGTCTTCTCATGATATGCCCAAAATATGACAACCTCAGTTTAGTAATCTTTGCTTCTAGTTTGGTCCTGATTTGCTCTGTTGTTATTGTTTTGTGCCTTCAAGTCATTTCCAACTTATGGTGACCATAAAGCAAATCTATCATGGGGTTTTCTTGGCAAGATTTGTTCAGAGGAGGTTTGCTGTTGACTTCCGTTGAGGCTGAGAGCATGTGCCTTGCCCAAGGTCACCTATTGGGTTTACATGGCTGAGCCAGGATTCGAACCCTGGTTGAATCACAGTCCAGTGCTCAAACCATTAGACCATGATGGTTCTCTGACTTACTAACTTCCAAATTCTATTGATAATCCCAACTAAATTAGCTCGATCAAATGATTGAGATTTACCAAAATGTTTCTCATTCTGCAACAAAAGCTATCAGTTCAACGATAGGGTAGCTTCTTTGCCACCTACAGTGAAACCCTGGGCATAGTTATAATGCTATGGCTCCACTTTAACCACCATGGCTACATCCTTTGGGATTCTGGGGTTTGTAGTTTCTAGTGAAGTACTAATGATCTCCGACTGAGAATTGTAAATACATGTCCCAAACCGCAAGTCCCAGGATTTCTTAGGATGTTGCTCCAGTGTGTTGCTATGATTGTGTAGTGTGAACATATTCACAGTTGTGACACCGTTGGTGCCACATGCAACAGTTGTTCTGCACTGTCACGGAAGCTTCCTTGTGTCTTTTAAGATGAAACCCAAATGGCAAGTAACAAAAGAGAGGAAGCTCTCCTTGGAAAAAGTGGGCTAGTCCATCCTTCCAAGTCTTTCCTTCTTTTTTCGCTGACTGGGCTTAAAGTAAATAAATAAATAAATAAAAAATCCTGGCAGAGAAATTCCATCTTCCTGCAAGAATCATTGGAGGCTGGAGTCCTTTATGAGGATAACAAGGCAGTTGGAAGCATTAAAAGGATGGGGAACGCTTATTAGTTATGGGGAAGGTAAAAAGGCTCGGAGAAACTGCTTAGCATAGCAGTGTGGTCAGAATGAAATGAAAGCTCGCTAGCAGAATCGTTAATTGGGTGCTTACTTACCTACTAATTTGAACTGGGATGTCAGCAGCTCCTCACTTCATCCCAAACTAGAGGTCAGCCTTCGATGGTACACTATAAATTACATTTTTTTTAATAAAAAAGAAAAAAAAGAAGAGAAGAAAGAGCACAACACTCACAATTAGGTAATTATGCAACCCCCATGCTGTTGCAATTTAACTGGGTGCGTTTAGGTCAGTCATGATAGAAAACCGTGCTTTCCGTCTGCGTCTGTCGCTTTGCAATCTCTGCAGCAGCCAAATGCACCACCGGATTATTTGTCTGGTTAGTAGGTCATGAGGTTTTCTTTCTTCTTTAAAATACCCTTGTAGAGATGGCTAACATAGTTGTTACACAGTGCACTTCTGGGGCACAGGACCCCCATGAAAGATCAAATTTCTAGGAATCTCTAGGTCTTCCAGGGCAACTTTCTGGTCAACATTTTCTGGAAGTTGCCCACAGAATGGCACTGGAGGACCTATAAATGCCTAGAGAAGTGTTCTCTCTAGGAATCTTTAGATCCTCCAGCATGACTTTTGGAAGAAGTTGACCACAGAGTTCCACCGGAAGACCTGGAGATTCCTAGAGAGAACATATTAGGCAAATCTGTGACTAGTCAAATCCACAGAAGTCAAAGCCACAAATGTGGAGGGCCAACTGTATTTTGTTTATTTATAGCATCCACTCATCTCGCTCACGTCTTATACACCCATCATTTCCCAACAGAAGTGGTTGGACATTTCTGTCTTCCGTAGAATGGCAGTTTGAGGTTCTGAAAGTGGAGTTGCACATGCAGTGCCGTATGTGCATGGATGTACATGTGCATTGAGCACTGCTGCACAGGGGCATCCAAGTATGTTGGACATAAGGATTTGGTTATGCACAATCGTAATTTACTAATGAGGTGGTGTTGTGCAACTGTCAACTGCATGAGCATCATCTCCTCAAGCTAAAAGTGAAACCTTCCTTGGCTTCCTGTCAGTGACATACTATGGGTCCTGCTAGTGACACATGCAAATGTATTTCTAGCATATGCTTGTATATCCTTAAAAAATTTTTGGTTACTGCACAGTTTGGTACAGTCCTCTCTCTGAATTTGCAGGGGATCTGTTCCCCATGAATTTGGAAAACTGTGTATATTCAAGCCCCATAGCTTTGAGTGCTCCTGCATATGGCCATGAGAGAAGAGAAGGTTAAGAGGTGATATGATAGCCCTGTTTAAATACTTGAAGGGATATCACATTGAAGAGGGAGCAAGCTTGTTTTCTGCTGCTCCAGAGAACAGGACCAGGAACAATGGATGCAAGCTCCAGGAAAAGAGATTCCACCTCAACATTAGGAAGAAATTCCTGACAGTGAGGGCTGTTCAACAGTGGAACACACTCCCTCGGAGAGTGGTGGAGTCTCCTTCCTTGGAGGTCTTTAAGCAGAGGCTGGATGGCCATCTGTCAGGGATGCTTTGACTGGGAGTTCCTGCATGGCAGGAGGTTGGACTGGATGGCCCTTGTGGTCTCTTCCAACTCTGTGATTCTATTCTATGATTCTATGTGCACATGTCCACTGGTATCACTGATATTAAGCCATATTCTTACTAGGGTATTATGTCATATCCTTGCATAGGGACTTTAGCTTAAAGATATAGCCCTTCTTTATGTCCTGAAGGTTCCAGATTTGATTCCGGATTGCTGTGTCTCCAGTTAAAAGAATCTAGTCAGCAATGCTGGCAAAGAAAGCACTCTTTCTCTGATGTCTTGGAAAACTGTTGCCAAACAGGTGATACAAGACTGGTTACATAGTCAATGGTTTAAGTCTAAGGTAGTTTCTATTGTTTATATAGTAGTATAGGGGCCCATACCACAGTAGAATGGGAAGACCCAGATATATTAATCCAAAAGAGAAAATGGAAAAATTAATTTTCAGCTGACAAGTCCCAGAATCCCCAGCCACTTGCCATGCTGGCTGGGGATTCTGAGATTTATAGTCCAAAGTGTAATTTTTTTCAAGCTCTAATGTGGCTTTTGCTCCATTTATGCCAGTAATGGTTCTTCTGGTGGCTTTCATATCAGTAGGTCAGTGTATCTTCTACAGGTTTTAAGTTGAGTTTAAAATAAGTTTTAGCCGTATGAGCAACTCCTTTAAAGTTTGAATGAAAGCTCACAGTAGATTCACGACCCTCCACTGGTCTGCATTTTTAAAGATATTGACCTGACTTCAGTTGCCAGACTATTAACATGGATCCGAAGTGAGTTCGCATTTGACTTATGAACTTTTCCAAATGTCAGTAAGACAGTTCTCAGCTCACAATGTGTATACACACAGAGACATATACAAACATATTTCAGAATAAATTATGAACAGAGATGTTTAAATGTGATGGGGGGGGGGTACATTTTCTGTATGGAGACAATGCTGCAGAAATGGAATGAAACTAGCCTCTGAGTTAATTTGTGGAAAACTGTCATGAAATGCAACGAGAGCCACCCACTTATCCTTAAGTTAGAATAGACAATACAGGGCTAGCTGGACTTCAGAAGAGCTCTCCACCTTATCTAACCTCTTTCCCAAGAGTGACCAATGATATCTCCCCAGTAGTCCAAAAACAGCCATAATAAAGAAGGGTCTAGAAAAGACAAAGGCATGGTAAGGGTTGGGCACCAGAAGAGCAAATGATTGCCAAAGAAGATGCAAAGAAGGGAACTGATCTGGTGAGGATGTGATTTTATCAGCATTGGGAAGCATAGCATCGAAACAGTCAGTAGTCTAGTGGAATCTGGACTCACAGGTCTTCAGGGTTGGACATGTTGGATCAACAGGGTTGTAGCTTAGTGGTAGCTCATATATTTTTCATGCAGAAGATCTCAGGTTCTATCCCAGGCAACTTCATGTGGGACCTGGATACTAGTCAGTGTAGACTGGGTGTATGTGAGTGGGCAAAATGTTGTTGTTGTTGGACTGCCATTTCCAGTAGTGAGGAATGCTAGGAGTTCTGGTCCAGCAACATTGAATGGCTGAAATCTCCCCACCTTTGCTTCCAAAGCTCTGCTTCCTTCCTTTGGAGTCTTTCTTTTTGGCACAGAACTGGACTAAACAGCTGTTCAAGCAACACAGGAGTGTTTGGCGTGCAGATGTTCTTGGAGAGCCACTGCCAACATTCCTCACTATCAGTGATGCTAAATAGGGTTGCTGGGTGTTTTGGCTCATCAGCCTTTGAAGGGCCACTTGATGCCCGCCCCAGAAAGCAAGGAAGCCTTTGATAGGTTTTCATACAGAGGACAAAATAAAGTAGGATGCATGGATATGGAAACACATGTAGGCCCAGTGGCAGTGGCTGGCTTTATGTCAGTAATGTAGAAAACACACTCTGGGTAGGAGCTATCCAGAATGCTGAATCTTGTACCTTAAAATGGCTTCAGCACATTGGATAGCTCCTTTAACATTCTGGTGTAAACCTGGAGTAGATTCACCACCTTACTCACATGACAGCCACCAGAGGCCCAATGATATTGTGGGAAAACCAATGGATTACATGGGCATGGTGACATTCTGGAACTTGAAGCAGAGTCCTGTCCTTTCTTCTATCAGTCTATTGCTGGATATCTATTGCCAGAATCCTATTGTTAGTTCTAACCATACTAAACTCGCTGAATCAATGGGATGTGTTGGCTCACTGTTCCACAAGTGATTCAATGCTCTGTTTGGGACAACCATTCAGATTTAGGCACATTTGGTGAGCGCATTGAGGAGGGTCTTCTCGGTGACTGCCCCAAAGCTCTGGAACTAGATAATTTAAGCTAATGCCCCTTGATATCCTTTCCTTAGCAGTGGAAGACGTTCCTGTTGATGGCTTAGGGGGAAAGAAGCTTTCATGTGATGTTTTCTTTATATTTGTTGTTTTTCTTGATGATCATTTTTTTAAGATACTGCTTTTCGTTTTATTCATCATTTTGTGCAATATCAGCTTTTAGTGGTATCTGTTTTAACTCTTTGAATCACAGATTGTGAATCCCAGGATCATCATCATCATCATCATCATCATCATCATCATCATCATCATGGTTTTTATAATTTATTAATTTAATTTGTATTTTATAATTGTTGTTGTTTAGTTGGAATGGGAGTCTAAGGGGATTGTGTTGTTTTATCTTATATATATATATATTATATTGTTACTAATGTAGTTTGTGATTGTAACCCGCCTCGATCCTCTGGGAGATACAAGCTATAAATAAAATCATCATCATCATCACCATCATCATCATCATCATCATGCTATATTGGCAGTGGCTCACCACAAAAACTACTCTGATGAGACGTAGGAGCTTCTTGACCCAGTCCCAACAGATCCTGGCAATTCTCTGCAACATTTCCCATTCAGTTTGCTGAACGCAGGATGTGCCAAAAGGAAAGAAGAAAGCATTTCTTCACATAGGCATAGCTGGCCTATGGAACTCTCTGCCACAAGAGGCAGTGATGGCACTGTCCAGCAATTTAGATGAACCCAAAAGGTGGTGAAACAAATTCAAGGTGAAGATCAATACACTGCCTAGGCCATGGGATTAGCAGGCACAAAAATTATTGTATAGAGCTATATGGCTATTTGCAAGGAATCCCGCTGTACTTTGCAAACATGAAAACTATTGCACTGGTGTTTATTCCTGAATAGGCATGCATAAAATTGTAATGTCTAAAATGCAATATCTGAAAACAGAGGCATTTTTGAATATCATTTGCCAGGAGAGAATGCTGTTGAATTCATGTTCGATGTGTGGATCTCCCAGGGTTATCTGACCGGTCACAGGATGTTGGTCCTGCAAAACTCTTCTTATGTGTTATGTTTAATCAATTCATCATCATACCTGGAAATGTGAAAATGCTTGGGCCTACCTCTTTTCACAGGTGTATCGGCATTGTTTGTTTTTTACATATCCTAAAAAACCAGAGGTTGACAGTAAATGCTGAAAATAATTTGACCATTGGAAAACAAGTCAGTTACACCCTTCTTCCTGAAAACAGCACAGAATATTCCTTTTAAGTTTAGGGTATTAAACAGAATGCTGTTGTACTTTTATCTTAATTATGTCATTTTTAAAAAATCCCATGTGCAGCATTTGTAAGAAGACTGTTCTCTTTTTACTTTGTTCTGTTCACCTGAAAGAAAGAAGAAGAAGAAGAAAAAGAGAGAGAGAGAGAAGGAATAATTTTCTGCCATCCGATGATCTGGAAGGCTGTTGGTGAGGCAGAATACAGACAGGCATATTGACTCAAATGGCTCGCAAATGGAGGATGCTTAAACCTGCAGTTAATACTTATTTTTTAACCCTCATTGGGTTGAAATATTGCGTAGTCTACCAAAGCAACAAAGGCAGGAATCAGTAGAGAAATATCCTTGTTTTATCAGTAGATGGTGGTAGAGCCACATAGAATTGATACAGATGTGCTCTGAGATGTTGAGATCTTGGGCTTTTTGGAACGAGGATGGAAACATTTCTTGCAGGTTCACTGTCCCCATCCTTGGTCTAAAGTCATGGAACAGACCCAAGGGCAGTTTGGGCTAAGCAAAGTAAGTGGACCCAGTTGTAATTCTTACCAATCGAGATATTTCCCCCACCAAACATACAGAGCACAGCTCAATTTTATGCATGCCTATTCAGGAATAAGCACCAGTGCAACAGTTTTCATGTTTGCAAAGTACAGCGGGATTCCTTGCAAATAGCTATACAGCTCTATACAATAATTTTTGTGCCTGCTAATCCCATGGCCTAGGCAGTGTATTTAAAATGTAGGCCAAAAAATCTTGCATGGGACACATAGGCCCCATTCCCACTTACAAATAAATCAGTGTGCAATCCAAATAGATGGATCGATTCGACAGCGGAGTGTGGTTCCCACTAGTTTTGCCCCGATTGCATTTTTTTCCCATTACATTTGCCCCGATTGCATTTCGCCCCTCAAAATAATCCACTTGTGGTTCCCATTCACAAATGAATTGATTCAAAATGATTTGATTCTAGCCAGCTGAAGGAGAAATTGGAATTGGTTTTGATCTGCATGTGGTTCACACTTATGCAGATTTGATTTATCGAAAAAGAAGCCGAAAAACACCAGCATCAAAAAGATGCTGGTTAAGTGGGTCTGGCGCATGGACCCCCCTCGTTGAATCACTTCATCGATTCGGATTAAGTGGGAACTAGGGTCATTTGAACCGTTTCAAACTGATTCACGATCCAGTTTAAAAGGTAGTGGGAACGAGGCCATAGTGATGATGCTGGATTTGTGCTCTTCCAATCCAGTTGGCCAAAACCCACCTTAAAAGCCAAACAGACAGATTGAGTGAAAGAGATGCACAGACCTGATACGTGCGGGTACAGAAGGATGATGCACTGCTCTCCCATGGCCAATGGGCAAAATCAAGGGACCTCTGTGGAGTCCTGTTGCTGTTTCTTGTCACGCTGCAGCTTGCTGGCAGAAGGGGGCTGGATGTGTCATCCTTCAGCACCCATCAAATGGCTGCCTGGAATTTAACATGGATTTTAGGGGCATTTGAAGTCATGGCAATGGTGCACTGTGTGTCTCATGAGCCCTGGCAGCAGAAGGAGAGGCTCTTACAGGGAGAAAATAAAAAGGTCCTCTATGGAAAGGCTGCATCTATGGAAACCCACTGAAGGATCTGGGGCAAGCCATACTTTCTCAGCCTAAGAGGAAGGCAATGAGAAACATCCCCTGAAGAAAAAGTCTCGCTCAGAAAACACCATGATCAGGTCACCATAAGTTGGAGTTGACTTGAAGGCATCTAACAACATTTATTATGAACTAAGGTACAATGAACAAAGCACTCATGTGGCTATGCTAAAAACAAAAACAAAAACCCTCTTGAACCCTGTACCTTCAATAGCTCCTTCAAGCATTGTGGAGTTCATTCTGCTTCTCTGAGACACTGAGTTTGTCTTTAGAGGTCATCATCTGAGTTGGTTCTTTCCACTAATATCTTTGCAAATCAGATAGCTGGAGTCTGGTTTTCTACAGTGCCATTCTAGCTCTGAAATGTTCAACTCAAAGTAGATTTCCAGGAATGCAAGCCGATGTCATACTGATGTCAGGTGAAGACTTTAAAAATTTTTGTCAAGTCCTCCTTGACTGATTGATCGATTGATTCGTTTTTTAAAACTACTTTTCCTCCCAGTGCAGGATCCAAGGTCACTTGTGAGATGAATTAAAATTGAAGACAGCTAAAACCCAATATGTTATAACATTTAAGAACAATTTATAAAAGAATTAAATCAGCTACAGGTTGAGTCTCTCTTATCTGGAATTCTGAAATCCAAAATACTCCCAAATCCAAAATTGTCCACATGAATGGCTGAAATGGTGACACTTTTGCTTCTGATAGTTCAATGTACACACACTTTGTTTTGTGCACAAAATTATTCAAAATACTATATATAAAATTCAGGTTATGTGTATAAGATATATTTCAAACATAACTGAATTTTATGTTTAGATTTGCATCCTATATTCAAGATACCTTGTTACATATATGCAAATATTTCAAAATCCAAAAATATCCAAAATCCAAAATAGTTCTGATTCCAAGCATTTTGGATAAGAAAGACTCAACCTGTATCATATTAAGTAGAGAAGCCAAACTAAAACAGTTGAAAAACATTTTTAAAACATCATAAGAAAGGAGGGGAATATTAATTTTTAAAAAAACTTAAAAGAGCCAATTGGTGGCCAACAGCTTATATGAATGGAAAAGTCTACAGTATAAAGTAGTTCAACCAAAAGCAGCCACTGGGAAGACCCAGAACTTGGGAAAAGTTTCTTTTAAGGAGCAGCTGGTCTCAGAATTCCTCATGCTGGCTGAGAACTGTTATCCAATAAAATAAAATAAAATACTTTCTAAAACTCAGCCACTAACTTTGCAATAAACCCAATTAAAGCCAGTGGGATCACTGAGCACTGTGGGCTTGTGTAGGTTTGCAGAGTAATGGTTTTACCCTATTTTTATGCTGAATTTTGGTTGCTTTGTTCATTTTAACAGTCTTGCATTGTATTGTGTACTTTGGCTTTAGTTGTTGTCAGTCATTAGAAAAAGACGGAGGCATAGATTTTTGTTCAGAGATCACTCCTGCTTACAACATATCGCAATAATCCAGATGGGTCTGGAGATGAGTGCTCCATGGATAACTGCAGCCAGGCTACTTTGGTCCAGGTTTGAGGACAACTGGTGTATCAATTAAAGTTGTTAAAAGGCAGTCTGTGTCACTGGTTTGCCACTTAGAGCTCAAAGAAGAAAACTGGATCAACAAACATATAGCCTCCAATGTTTCACAGATGAAAACTGGAACATGTGTGGCCAAGGAATATCAGAGTCGGCTGAAAATGGCAAAAGTTCTTAATGAGGATGAATGTGAAAGCTAGGAGAGGCTGCAACAGTTTGATTTTGCCTGAACTGACTGGGAAGGGCAAGATCTTGCCCCCTCCTTTCCTCTTCCCTCCGTTGAGCTGTTGCTCTTGTTCTTGTGTGCCTTCAAGTTGTTCTGACTTATGGTGATCCTAAGGCAAACCTGTCACAGAGCGGAGTCGCCATTGCTTTCCCTTGACGACGAGAGACTGTAACTTGCACAAGGTTACCCAGTGAGTTTCCATACCCGATCTTGAACCCTGATCTCCAGAGCTGCCGTCCAACACTCAAGAGTATGGCAAACAGAAAGGTCTAGGGAAAAGTAATCAATAAGTAATACATAAGAAAGTTTTAATATCTGAAATATTCAATAAATGTAGTTACAATAAGTTTCTGGCATCCAGGTAAACAGTGTGTGGTCAAAGCAATACACTGTGCCAGAAAGTAAAAACAAGTAATGTATACACTTCCCATATACATACAAAGTTAAAAGTATAAATACTGTCAATATGCATGGAAGATTAATAATAATAATAATAATAATAATAATAATAATAATATTTTTATCCCGCCTCTCCCTGTTTTGAATCGAGGTGGGTAACAACAGGTATATGCATTTCCAAATAATATGCAAAATATAAAAATATCCAAAAACCAAAGGGCATGTGCACTTCCAGAGGACATATAAAATGATAATAAAAATATATCCAAATGCGTTTCTGTTTGCCATATTGTTCTGTTTTTGGTTTAGGCCAACACTTCTGTGCTTTGACCATTTCATTGTAGGAGTTTTTGTCCAACACTCAAACCGTTGCACCATGCTGGCTTTTCCTGCTAATCTAATTTAATGCAAACTACATTTGTATTTTAAAGTCAGTTTACAGCAATAAAAGTAAGTTGAGGATGAAGGGGGGAAGTGGAGGGAGGAGAGAGAAACTGGGACATTTTAAAAGCAGCTGAAAAAGTGGGATGACATAGGATTAAGTAGGACTGTCCCTGCCAAGTTGAAGGGTATGCAAGCATCCTCAAATTAGGAACTTGCTCCTTGAAGGAAAGTTGAAACCTGCACCTTGTAAGGAAATTCTAGAACAAGCTAGAACAGATGAACCACCCATTAAAGGTAATTTCTTCTTGTCTGTCTAAAATCCAACTGAGAAATTTTATTGGTGTTCTTCACCTTTGTATGTGCGTGTTGGTTTGTTTCCCTGAAAATTTATCACATTTTTGCTTCTGAGCAGGACTTTTAACATTTCATTTTTAAGGACAAGTCTAAAGTCAGCTCTCTATGATGTCTAGGTCAAAGCAATTTGTCTGGGACTGTTTGCACAGCAGAAACAACAGAACCCAAGTTTATGGGTGTTTGGCATGCCATGTCCCTGTTATAAAACCATGTGCTTGACCCGTCCTGTCTGACCAGCTTTCTCTCTCAGTGAAGGTGCTTCAGAATTTCAGGTCTTGTAACCTTTTAGCTGCTCCAATTGATTGCTAATCTTTGCCTCACCCTTCTTGAGATATTCTAAAAATGAACAAATCACCAAATGAAAAACTAAGGTGAAATCTTTTTAAGATGGCAACATCTTTACAATCGTATCTTGGTTAACACTTGATGGCAGCATATAATTTGGCTATGTGAAGTTGAAGGCTTTCATGGCTAGCATACATAGTTTTTGTGGGAGTTTTTTGGGCTATGTGGCCATGTTCTAGAAGAGTTTATTCTTGATGTTTCGCCAGCAACTGCGGTTGGCATCTTCAGAGAAGATGTGGCTGAAGATGCCAGCCACAGATGTAGGCGAAACGTCAAGAATAAACTCTTCTAGAACATGGCCACATAGCCCTAAAACCCCACAAAAAATTATAATTTGGCTATGGTTGGTGTTTTCAGGTCTGGACAAGACTTGCAGTTGGAAAGTAGTTTCTGAACCTCATCAGATGACCACTACTTCCCAACATCACTTTGATGAAGAAAGTGTAGTTCAGAAGAAAACGGCCTAAACTCACGGCTTGTATCAAATTCAATATAAGCAGGAGAGAGGGTGAAGGCAGAATTGATACAATCCTATGGGTATCTGCTCAGAAGTAAGTTTGATTGAATAGAAAAATAGAATAGAATACATCTTTATTATGGTCACAGAACAGCACAAAGTTCCACTGGGTTTTATGGGATTTATAGCACAGAAAATGTGTACCGGGAAGGGATAGTCAAAGTTTGGCATGTGGGCCTGCATAATTTGGCTACGTGAAGTCGAAGGCACTTCTGTACACCTTCCTGAGGAGATGTTGGAAAAACATGCCTTTTGCTAAACAGATTTTTCCAGTGTGACAAAAGATATGCTTTTATTACCACCTCCCTTGGAAGAGAGTGGAAGTGCTTCGATGGCATGTGGAGAGGCAAGGAGAAAGCTCTAACTGTGTCAAAGAAGTTGTAGCATGAGTTTTCTTCCTCAGATGCATGGCCATGCATTTGAGGAAGTAGACCAAGCCTATTATGCTACAACTTCTTTTGCACAGTTAGTCTCAAAGGTGCTGCAAGATCCCTTTCCATGCTGATATTCTAGATCAGCAGTTCTCAACCTTTGGGGTCGCCTAAGACCATTGGAAAACACATATTTCTGATGGCCTTAGAAACATAGACACCACAATTTTATGGTTGGGGTCACCACAACATGAGGAACTGTATTAAAGGGTCATTAGGAAGGTTAAAAACCACTGTTCTAGACAATGAATATAGATCCAATATAGGGAGAGGTGAGATAATAATAATAATAATAACAATAACAACAACAACAACAACTATTGACTAATATGACTATGGGGCTTGACAGATGGGTGCGTTGTGCTGGCCTGGGCCCAAACTAGGCATGCATGGGGGTTGAGCATTTACATGCTCAGCAATCATACCGAGCATCCTGGCCACCATCATTGTGCGGGTGCACAATGATGATGTCTGTGTGGCACAGTGCCCAAACAGCACTGTGCCATGTGGACGTCATCATCGTGCACGAGTGCACCAATGGTGCCCTGTGCACAGCCTAAAAAGAACCCACTGGGAGCGGGTTCTTTTTAGGCCTCCAGGAGGTTGTGGCATTTGGTTGCCACAGTCTCCATCCGGGGCAGAAAGGGGAGGCGTCTCGCTGCCCCTTTCTCCCAATCTGTATAGCCCCTATATCTCATATATATCTATCATCTCTCTATCTCTCTATTGACTTTGTGGTCACATAGATGGTGGTGGACCTGTGCCTAGTTACAGCATAAAACACCAGAAGGCTTTTCTGCAGATCTAAACTGATGTGTGTGGGGGATTTATCATTGAAGTCATTCACGCATTAAGTGGGGAGAAAAGAGATGGAAAAATGGACTTCAGGAACGCACATCCCTGTAAAATAATGATGGGCAGAATAAACTGTTGGCGAGTGCCTCTCTGACTCCCTACCGTTTAATCAAAGAGCAGTGAGAGGAACCAGCTTAACATTTACAAAGGCAGAACTGACACAATGCATATTTGAACACCATGAGAAATAGCATCATCGGCGAGGGAGAGTGAGTTTGGTTAATAATGAATGGCACATCCTATAAAATACCATTACGCAGCGTTCGACGCCCAAGAATGATGACATAATTATTAGGAGGCTGGGAGATTAAGATATAATTTCAAAAAACATGACAGGGGAGGGTGTAATTGGGGAGACAAAATACACAGGAAGTTTGTAATTTACATGTCAAAATACCTTTTTCATGTTTTGATTGGATCAGACGCTGCCTTTCCACTTCATTTATCTTGGCTTCAATTAGAGGCAGGAGAAATGACACTGGGCGTTCATATTCTTGACACCCGTGGCTCACCGACACTTCCTAATGCTAACAGACAGGGAGGGGAAAAGGGAAGCCAGCTTCCGCCTCTGTTGTGGACTTCTTCGTTAACCCCTAATTTGTTTCTAAATGAGCCTGTCACTGCGGTTCAAATGAATCTGCGCATAGGAAGCAGGGTTGCTTGGTTGGGTAGGATCTTGCTTGCCAAGGATGGAAAGCCAGTGGGGTTCTCGCTTCCCCTCCTGCCACTCCGCAGCCATGTGTCGCTCCGGATGAGAAAGCCCTCTGACCGGAAGAAACCTTGTCGCCATGGGACATTACTTTGCACCCAAATGGGAAAGCCAGTGGAAAAGAGTTAAGGCAATGAGTTGGCTTGCTAATAAGCTTGTAAAAATAAACAAATAGATCTAATTCAATCTTTTTTTTGTGGGTTTTTTTGGACTATGTATCCATGTTCTAGAAGAGCTTATTCCTGACGTTCCACCAGCATCTGTGGCTGGCATCTTCAGAGAATACTGGCCTGGAAGAGAGTGGGATATATATATATATATATAGTGTGACCCTGGGTAGGGAGGAGTGAAATGTCAGGAATAAACTCTTCCAGAACACAATCGCATAGCCTGAAAAACCCACAAAAAAATATGGATGCCGGCCACGAAACGTTCGACTTCACATCTAATTCAATTGTCTTTTGGGGAAATGTTCAAATTGCTATTTTAATTCATTCAAATGCCTGGACTTAAAGCCTTGCTGAAATGAAATGGGAAAATGATTTTATTTTCCCTGTGCTGTGTCCCAGTTCTGACCTTTGGAAAGGACACGGATGGATTTTTGAAAACCCAGTTTCTCATCCACCCCACCCACATCTTGCATGCATTTCTCCCTCCCTTATAATCACACCTCTTTATTCCCAGTTTTCTTGAGTTTACTGATTCCCTTGTGAATCTCAGCAAAGGTCCCAGAGTTACATTTGATTTGCTAGGACAAATAATGAGATTCCATGTAAGGTTTGATGTAAAATAGGGAGGATGATCTGGAAGAAGATAATGCCATGCCCTTCTGAGGCTGCATCCACACTGCAGAAATAAACTGGTTAACTGCCATGGTTCAATGCTATGTAATCCTGGGAATTCTAGCTTTGTGAGACATTCAGTCTTCTCTGTCAGAGAGCTCTGGTGCTACAACGAACTACAAATCCATAAAATCCAAAGCATTGAGCCATGTCAGTTACAGTTTCTTCAGTCACCCTAGACTGTGGAATACCCTGCCTGAAGAGATTTGACAGTGGAATATGCTGCCTGAATTTAAAAGAAGATGATTTTTAATTTGGGAATGATAAATGATGAATTTCAAAAATCATCTTCTGTAGATTGTTTTAATATTTATACATTATTTTGTCCTTTTAACTGATGTGTGTTATGATATCCCAAAGGCTTGGTCCATACATGGAAAGCACATACATGGCAACTCCCCCCTCCCAAAACCTTGCCCAGATTCCAATTCTTACACTTCAAGCCATCTCTGCTTTTGCCATTAATATTTAATGCGCAAGAGCTCACTACGATATTCCCAGCTGTGCAATCTAATATTAACAGCGATTTCATAAACCAACAAGATCTATTCAATTGGTGACCATTTAGACTATAACACACCATTAAACCATAAAGGTGGCTGCAATGAAGGCATGATTATGATCATACATCCATCAGGTCGGGATTAAAGAAAGTAACTCAGCAAGGTCATTGTGTATAAGAGAAGATAGGAAACATACTAAGTCAGAAAGCAGATAGGAAGAGGAACAACTCATTTGAAATGTGGTGCTGGAAGAGACTTCTGTGGATACCATGGACTGCCCGAAAGAGAAATGAATGGGTCCAAGAGCAAATCAAACCTAAACTCTTGCTAGAAGCTAAGGTCTCATTCTGACTACCTTTTAAACCGGATCACAAATTGGTTTGAAATGGTTTAAATGACCCTGGTTCACAGTTGAACCAAATTGCTGAAGAGAGTTGGAGAAGGGGGCCATGCGCTAGACCCATTTAACCCTCGTCTTTTTGACACTGATTTTTTTCTGCATCTTTTTGGATAAATCGATTCTGCGCAAGTGTGAACCAGATGTGGATCGGAATCGATTTAAATTTATCCTTTGGCCGGCTGGAACAGGTCCACTTTGAATCGATTCATTTGTCAATGTGAACCACAAGTGGGTTATTTTATTTCATTTTGCAGCAAGAAAATGTGATCGGGGCAAATGTAGTGTGAACCACACTCCGCTGTCGAACCGGCACATCAATTCAGATTGCAAAGTGATTTATTTGTAGGTGACGTGGACTAAGATGACTAAACTAAAACTGTTGTACTTTGGATGAGGAGACATGATTCACTATAAAGAGCAATCATGCAAGTTAGAAGGCAGTAGGAAAGTAGGAAGACCACATTACAGGTTGGTTGACTCAGGAGTTTATCACACAGGAGGAATTTCTTCCAATTTTGAATGGAGCCAATTCGAATTCACGTGAATTCGCTAGTTTAGCGAATTTATGTGAATTCTAATTGCATTTGGAATGCGTTCAGAATGACTTCTCATTTCCTGAAAATGACTCCCCATTGCCCGAAATTGCATGAGATGCTCTAATACGCAATTACGTGAAACCCCATGATTGTGTTCGGAATGACTCCCCATTGCCCAAAATTGCGTGAGATAACTCATTCGCAATAATGTGAAGCCCCATGATTGCGTTTAGATTGCTTTTGGAGTATACCCCCAAATTCCGTCGTATGATAAACTCCAGAGTCAAAGAAGCTGCAGTCCTGGGTTTGCAAGACCTGAGCTGGACTGGTGATACCAGAGACACCTGGAGGTCTCTTATGCATGGTTTATTGTAAAATGTCCTCGACTGAACCTCAACTAATGGTGACTCTGTGGTTGAAACATCTCCAAGTCCCCCTATCCTCAAATGCTCTACTCAGCTCCTGAACGTTCAGGCCTGTGACCTCTTGGACTGAGTCTATCCATCTGGCCTCCTCTCTTTGTACTACCTTCTACCTTTCCTAGCATTATTGCCTTTTCTAATGAGTCATGCAATCTCATGATGTGGTCAAATTATAAGACCCTCAATTTAGTCACCTTGGCTTCCAGGGGTGTTCAGGCTTGATCTGTTGAAGGACCTATTTGTTTGCCCTTTTGGGTCCTCAACACTCTTCTCCAGAACCACATCTCAAATGAGTTGATTTCTTTCCTATCAACTTTCTTCTCTGTCTAGCTCTCACATCCATACATAGTGACTGAGAATACCATGGTTTGGATAATCTTAGCTTTAGTGTTCAGTGTTTGCACTTTAGGATCTTGTTTAGTTCTTTCATAACTGCCCTTCCCAACCCTAGGAGTTTATCACACAAAGGGAATTTATCCTGTGAATATCCCGGAAAAACTGTGTAATTATGTGAAACAATTTCACACGACGTTGCACAAAACCCACCATTAAAGTGGCCACAAAGAAGCATTAAGGTGCATCTTTTTACTTTCGGGATTTCAGTGACAATGCATTTCCGATATACTTTATTTACGCAATTGCATGTGATAATCATTCACACAATTACTTGCCATTTTTGGTTTATTTGCGGGATCCTTTAAATGAACTTTAATCTCTCTTTAATGCCAAAATTAGCCCCAGTGTGATAAACTCCTAGGGATAAACTCTCAGTCTTCTGATTTCTTGACTGCAGTCCCTCTCCGATCAATGTTTGATCGAAAGGGAAATACTACGCCTATTTTGATTTCCTTATCATCCAAGATGAATTCATGTAGTTCCTCTGTGGTTATTGCTTTTGTTTACTTAATATTCAACATTAAGCCTTAACATGAACCCACTGATTCATAGGGTTGCCATATGCTGAAGTTGTCTCAATGGCAATTAACAACAATACTAAATCAATTGAGCTATGTACTGTAAAATCAAAATAACAGATCAAAATGCCTGTGCTCTTGCAGGTGCTGAAATTGTTCAAGTAATCTAAAGCAAACAAATGCTTAAGGTAAAAGTATGTATAGTATGGGCCCCCGAATCTAAACTTTAAACATAAGCCACAAGGGTGTAAATAAAGATTATCTGATTGAAAAACAAAACAAAAATAAAATAAAATAAAATAAATCAATTACAATTCCCAATACAGTATTCCATAACATTGAGCCATAGCTCTTAAACTGGTGTCAAACCAAATTATTCCTGCAGTGCGGATGCAGCCTGAGACAAGAGCGGGCAAAATGTGGTCCACAGGCCTCATGCAGTCTCAGAATTGCTTTTGTGGTCTCTTGGGGTTATTTATTTTAATTTTTTGGGGGGTGGTGGTGGTCCTCTTGGCCATTTTAGGCCCAGGAGACACCTTTTCCTAAAACAAGGAGTGAAGTGGAAATGAATTCCAGACACTTAATGTTGCTTTTAAAAAAAGCCTTTTATCCAGGGGCAGAAAACATTGTGTGTGTGTGTGTGTGTGTGTGAATGCAGGGACATATCTTGCACACTTATTACTCCTACTGTGCAGCATATAAGTTGTGATGATTACTATTTAAAACCCTTTAGAACGGATAGGGAACTACTGATCACTTTGAAAAGTGTCTGCGGCGACTATGAAACCAAGGAGTTAATTGGTGAATGATTAGAGGGAATAATGTACCTGATGATATATTTTAATTACTGTTTATTTGAGTGCACTAAATAAAATTTACATTTTAGACATGCTATGGGTATGTTGTTAAAATTACACTGATTTTATTCTTCTGCTCTGTGACCAAAATAAGCAATTCATTCAGTCATCTTGGCCAGTGCTTCCAGTCATTAAATATCTGAGGAATTTTCAAGCTACATCCAAAAAATAATCTCACTTGTGGAAGGCTCACGTTTTCTCAGAGCAAGTACCGATCGTAGGAGCAGATTAGAAACCTGAATGATTAATCCCCCCTTTCCACCACTCTCCCCTTGCTGCCTTTGCCGATAATAAGTCTCTGATGGATTTTGCTCTCAGACATTTTGCGTTGCGGGATAAGTGAATTTGAAAGCACAATGAGTATATAATGGACCACACACTGGGATCTGTAGTTCGGTGCAGCGATGCAACCTAAGAATATAGAAAAGGCTTTAAAAAACCTGGCAAAAATGGGGGATGTCTCCCCCTTCCTTTATTCTTTTACTGAAATGCAAAACTCAAGAGGACTGGAAATGGGGAAACCAAAGGCTTTCTGTGCTACAGTTTCTTACACAAAAACAAGACGTCCCTTGCAAAAATGGCTTTTAAACACAGATTCTCTGCTGTCCTGATGACATGCCAATCACTCCAGGGTTTGGGGGCTCTTGCAATGCCAACGGTGCTCATCTTTCTGTTTTGTTATGGGCACCGCTTTACGATTTGATTGCAAAAACCGCTCCCCGCCTGCTACCCATTTTGGATTTTATTTATGGAGCTGTTGATTCCCCATCAGCCAGTGCCATTAAAGGCCAGCGTCCCGCTTTTGTGTAATGCAGCAGAAGAGAATAACTAGAAAGGCTGCTCAGATGATGTAACTAACTCATTTCCAGCCTCGCCACCTCCGTGTAGTTGCTTCAAAGCGAATAGCACTGCAACCAGAAATGTGTCATTGCATCAATGAGGATGCCACGGGGCCACGAAAGGGCCTGCCTCTGGGTGAGAAGCGGCAGACATCAAGTCAGTGTGGAGAAAGGTGCTCAGGATCAAGTAATGCTTAGGAGAGCTAATGTCTTTAAGATACGGGGCCGGGAAGCAGGAGGCAAAGTGAACCTGGTCAAGCAACCAAACCAATCTAGGTTGGCCTTAGTGATAGACAGTCATGAAGGCTTCTTGATGGGGAAAAGAATCTGATCTAGATGTTTTTGGGGAAGCTTATAGGCAGTACAGTGGGCCCTTGGTATCTGCTGGGGTTTGGTTCCAGGGCCCTGTGTAGATACCAAAATCTGTGGATGCTCATGTCCCATTAAATGCAGTGGCATGGTAAAAGGATATCCCTTATATAAAATGGAAAATCAAGGTTTGCTATTTGGAATGTATACTTTTTAAAAAATATTTTCAAGCTGTGGTTGCTTGAATCCATAGATAAAAAAATCTGTGACTGTATGTGCACTTTTGAAGATGTCAGCACCTTCAAAGATTTCAGCCAGTGACATGACTGGCAGTTGTGTCACCGAGGTTTGTGTTACATGATTTGGCTTGTGTAAAGGGCTGCGGAGGGGAGTCCAGACTAACCTTCCATCCTTCCCTCTGCCTTGCTTCCCTGCATTTCCAGCCACTTGCCCAACTCCTAGGCAGTCCACTGCTACCTCCAGACAGTTCAGGGTCCGAGGCGATGGCACTGTGACCTCCGGAGGGCCTGTTAGGGATCTAGCATGGCCTTTATAAAAATGATGACCAAGCAGCCATGCCAGACTCTGAAGGGAAGACATTGCCCTCCCAGAAGGCCTCTGATGCAGCTGCTGGGTGAGCAGAAAAAGGAGGCAACACACTTTTTCATTCACCCAGCAGCCGGACCAGTTCACCTGGGTGTACTGCACCACCTGGCATCTTCAGAGAATGCTGGCATGGAAGAGAGTTGGGTATATATACACTGTGTGACCTTGTGACCCTATTCTCTTCCATGCATTCTCTGAAGATGCCAGCCACAGATGCCAGAGAAATGTTAGGAATAAACTCTTCTAGAACATGACCACACAGCGTAAACCCCCCCCCCCAAAAAAAACTATGGATGCTGGCCACAAAAATCCGAATATGGTGGGGGACACCATATTAAAACCCTGTTATTTGTAAGAAGACTTGATCATCCACGGATTTTGGTCAGAATGTGGGGTCCTGAAACCAAACCTCAGCAGATACTGAAGTCCAACTGTAAATAATAAACAGATCCAGAGTTCAATTAATACACAGAAAAGAATCTGTCCATGCTACAATGTCATCTCCGTCTATCTCTTTTGAAGGCTGACTGTTGCATTTCTGCATTGTTATATCCAACAGTGGTGACTCTACTCAATTGTGTATCTTACGGGGCAGTAATTTGTGTTATTTATTTTTGTGCTGGCCAAGTGCCGTAATAAATATTCATCATAAATGGTTGGAGAAAGCAAGCAAGCGAGAGAACAATACGTGAAAGGTCCATTATTTAAATGTCTTAGAAATAATGATGACCAAAACTTCCAGACTTTTACTAAGCAGTGTAGTCAGAAGGAGAAACCCAAGTAACATCACTCGAGGAAATACCTGATCAAGGAAATGCTTGAGGTTTGGATGATCAACCAGGCAGAGGATTAGATTAAAATGTCAGATTTTAGAATGTTCCACAGACTGGATCTTAGACCCTTGACAGATGATATTAAACACTTTTTAAAAGATGCTGGCACCAAGGGACTAGCTCTTTGTTATCTTCTGTGTTTCTCACTCTCACAAACATGCACAATATATAGTTTAGTTGCGTCCTGTGTTCAAAGGTGGGGAAGAAATTTTACACATTGGACAGTCCCCTAGAGATGTGCCATACTGCATGGAAGATTCAAAGGAACTGACCTGTTAGTCTGGAAAATCAGTGCGAAAGGGAGATCTTGAAGCACCTCTGAGAGAAGAAGCCGGTAAGAGAGAGAAGCTGGTAGCACGAACTCTCCTAGATTTGAGTCAACATCTGCATCTGAACAAATAGAGTCAAGTTTACAAAAGGTCATGTTACCAGCTTCTTTCTTTCTGTTAGTCTCTTTAATTCTGTCCAGCAAAGAACTAAAACAGAACTTATGATAACCACTGTTTGCATCTCCCTTTCGCTGACCAATAAATAAATACATAGATAAATACATAGTCAAAATAAAGCAAGTATCCAAAAAAAAAAAAAAAAAAAACCCACAAGGCAGCAACCAGATTTGTGAAAATATCCATCTCATGTTTTAATACAGAAGAATCCAAAATACAGCTCTTTTACAGTATAGGAAAATTTAATACATAGTCAATAAACAACATATTTATATCAGAAAGCACTAGGAAACTGGCAAAGTGTTGTCGCATAAATGAAAGTCAAGTAGAGTTTCTTTGTTTCTTTAGGCGACAGGACTAGTTGGTCTTCCCTTCTTACATCCAATATTTTAATGAGCAAATGTACTTCAAGCTCTGGATTGCAAGATGCAAAACGCAGAGAGAGAGAGAGTCTTTCTGGAATGTCTCTAAACCCATTTTGAAATCTCTCTCTCTCTTGTCTAGCACTAGAATCAAAGAGGCATAACGTAGATGTCAGAGGCATAGCCATGTCCATCTAAAACAGCAGTTCCCAACCTTTGGTTTGTCAGATCTTTTGTTTTCTAGAATGGTTAACTATTGGCCAAGGGGTTTGGAACGTCTGGGTGCTGTTGTTCAATGCCTTTGGAGGACCAAAAGTTGGGGGCCACTGATCTAGAACATCAATATACAAAAGGATCTTCTGCTACCTTTGACACAAAGGAAAGGAATTTGTAGGATAAACGTTCATAGACATGATCTACTTCCAGTGAACTGCTGCTTAGGAAGGGTGTGTGGCTCATTTCAAAATGATTGACAGCTGTCAAAATGACTTGACCCCTAACTGTGGTCTGAACCATCCAACTGTGTACATTTCCAGTGAGTGGTTCAGTTGGCCTCAGCGGGGTTACGTGACGTCTCCTGCGTCTTGCCCTGCAACCCTTGCCCAGTACAAACTGGTCTCAGACCTGTCGATCCATCCAATGGGGGTAGATCTGCAACACATGGTCCAATTGGCCTGAACAGGTTCAAACAAATCTTCCTCAAACTCGCCCCACCAGACCTGACCTTTAGGGACTGGTTTTGGACCTCTCAGAATTATATGGGAGGTTATCACACTGACAAATGGACCAGTCTGAGTCCTGGCTGAGCTGAGCGTGGGCTGAAATTTTCACAACGTTCAGCCTGCTGCCGGTGTGATAATCTCCGAAGTCTGGAGCATCCAATAGGAAGGTGGCCCTTGGACTGATATCTTGCACAGACAACCAGCCATTTTTGCTTGCCAAAACATGTTCTGTGGAGACACCTTTGGATATTCAATATATAAAGATCTTGAAAATGGGTTGTCAGGAATTTAATACCAGGAATTAGAAAATGAATTAACTCACCTGCTTAATACCAGGCTTAAGACTGTATTATTTTGCGTGTGGGTTAATTTTGCTAGTAGAAAAGGTTTTTCAAAGAGATGAGAGGGTATTAAGAGTAGAAGGCTAACATATGAGCAACTGGTGAAGAAAGAAGGATTAGAGAGTTACAGAATAAAATCTAGAGAGGAGTTGGAAACGCAAGGTGTAATATTTAACTGAGGTTCAAGATGCTTTTAAAGTTAGAAGGAATAGAAGAAAACAAAAACGAATTGGATACGATATTCTTTGAAGAAGGAAAGAAAAAGTAGATATCTAAATTCTACAAGGTTTGACTACAAACAGAGCTAGAGTAAGAAACAATAAAGGAGACTATGATTAAATGGAGTCAACTATCTCAATATAATCTAGAGTTTAAAAATTGGGAAAGCTCTTCTTCGTCTCCGAAGACAAGTCTGAGCCGTCATTCCTGGGTGCTAGGTGTGCATTTTCAGGAACTTTTTATACAACATTCCTTTTTAACATAGAATAGTCAAAGGCGCCTTCAAGGAACATGTTTTGGCATGCAACAACGGCTGCTTCCCTCCACAGTGTATCGGTGTAAGAGCTATCTTCCTATCGGATGATCTGGACCAGTGGCATCCCACACCGTGGTGTCACCCAGTTTGGATGGTAGTCCTTGTGTGGGCAGGGTTTGCGGGTGGATCCAAGAGGTTCCTCCCTCCCTCCCTGCCCCATGCAGCATTACTTTAGAGTAAACGCATGGGATCCAGGGAGGGAGAGGACTCGGGGTCCCCTGTCCTTGCTCCATGCGGCTTTACTCTTAAATTGAGAGTCCAGCCTGGCAGGGAAAGGACAGGGGAAGCTGGGTATTTTCCCTCTCTTCCCTGCCAGGCTTCAAAGTCAAGATCAGCAGGGAAGGAACAGGGGGCTCCCGGCCATTGCCCTCTGTTCTCTGCCAGGCATCAATTCAAACCTGGCAGGGAAGGGATTGGGGCTCCAGTCCTTTCCACTCCATTCCTTGCAAGGCTTTAAAGTCAAGACTTGCAGAAAATGGATGGAGGGCTCCGGGCCTTTTCCCTCCTTTCCCTGCAAGGCTTTAAAGTCAAGACTTGCAGGAACAAGATGGAGCACTCCGGGCCTTTTCCCTCCTTTCCCTGCAAGGCTTTAAAGTCAAGCCTTGCAGGAAAGGGATGGAGGGCTCCAGGCCTTTTTCCTACATTCCCTGCCAGGCATCAAAGTCCAGCCTTGCAGATAAGGGATAGGGGTGGTTAATTTGGATAATTTGGCTGAGTGTTGGAGATTTACCCCCATTGGATGGATCAGGACAGGACAGGTCTGAAACCTACTGGTCAGGGGTTGCAGGGCAAGGCAACAGTGAGGCCGCGTGACTTCGCTGAAGCCAAATGGACCACTTGCTGAAAAAATGAACAGTTGGTCCTCCTTGTCCATTTTATATAAGGGACACAATTTTGCTTTGCCATTGTACCAGGGGGTATCGTAAAGTAATAATCATCACCCGGAAGTTATTATTTTGAAATGTTGTCAGTGTTGTCATTGATCCTGGTAGAGAAAAATTAACAACTACAAATCAGAATGATCTTTCTGTCCAGGTTTTTAAAGGTGATAATTAAAACTTTACGATACCCCCTCGTATTTCATGGGACTTGAGCATCAACGGGTCTCGTTATCCACGGGGGTCCTGGAACCAATCCCCGGCGGATAACAAAGGAGGACTGTACACAGTTGGATGGTTCAGACCACTGTTTCCTGTTGATCAAGAGGGTGGGGCAGGTTTGGAGACTGGACACATGCTCTATATCAGTTGTCCCCAACATTTATGGAAGAGAGGCTAAGTCAGTTTGAGAGCTGTCAATCATTTTGACAAGTCCCCTTTGCATACTGATGATTAAGAAGTGCATCTCTTCCATTTGGGATGAATCATAGAATCATAGAGTTGGAAGAGACCACAAGGGCCATCCAGTCCAACCCCCTGCCATGCAGGAACTCCCAATCAAAGCATCCCCGACTGTTGGCCATCCAGCCTCTGCTTAAAGATCTCTAAGGAAGGAGACTCCACTATATTCCGAGGGAGTGTGTTCCACTGTTGAACAGCCCTTACTGTCAGGAAGTTCCTCCTAATGTTTAGGTGAAATCTCTTTTCCTGCAGTTTCCATCCATTGTTCCACGTTCTTGCCTCTGGAGCAGCAGAAAACAAGCTTGCTCCCTCCTCAATATAACACCAGTTCAAAAACTTAAAGAGGGTGATCATATCTCCTCTTAACCTTCTCTCCTCCAGGCTAAACATCCCCAGCTCCCTAAGTCGCTCCTCATAAGGCATGGCTTCCAGACCCTTCACCATCTTAGTTGCTCTCCTCTGGACACGCTCAGTTTCTCCTCATCCTTTTTTAATTGTGGTGCCAATTAATTGTGCCAATTTTAATTGTGGGGCCTGACCAAAGCAAAATAGAGTGGCAGAATTACTTCCCTTGATCTAGACACAGTACTTCTATCGATACAGCCTAAAATTGCATTGGCCTTTTTAGCTGCCGCATTGCACTGTTGACTCATGGTTAACTTGTGGTCTACTTGGCCTCCTAGATCTCCTAGAGGTTCCCCTAAACCTTTCCAAAAACCAAGGACAAAAATAAAGGGTTTTGCACCCCTTCACTTTGCAAGTCCATCCTCCATTTAACACTTTTGGAAGTGAGCAGGCATCTGCCGCCTTGTGAAAGAGTCCTGTCCTGTCCTGCCCACATGGCCCCTGAGGGCCCCTGGCTGGGAAAGCTCACAGAAGTCCTGGGACAGAAATTCATCTTCAATCCTGCAGGTGATCATTGTTTTCCTCTTAGCGTTTCCTTTTGGATTCCCAGTTGTACCTGGACAGAAGAAGAGATAATCACAGAGAGGAGTCACCTCAGAAGAAGACATCCAGGGAAACCTCCTGTTCTTGGGAGTCCTAGGAATTATGTTCAGGGTTTTCTACTAAATTAGGTTCCAGGGATTGTTGGATTGAACTCCCAGAGACCTGAGTCAACACAGGAGATGGCAAGGAAGACTGAGTGTTGCAGTCCAGGAACATCTGGAGGGCTGCACCATTTCCACTCCTGCCATAAATAGGGAATTGGAAGGAAGCTGGTGCTTTCTGGTCAAGGTGACGCATTACTATCTCAGGATAGAGAAAATATCTAATAGTGGAGTCATGTTAGGCCAGCCCTATACAGGATACCTCTTTTCTGCAATATAAGAAAAATGGTGAGTGCACCTAACAATCAGCTAATCGCACGATAGGCAATGCACAGTTGCAGTATGGGATGCACAATGTCCACATTGCTGAGGTCCAACTCCCATGAAAGGTTTTATGCTTTAAGCCCTCGGCTCTTTCCTATTTGCAACATGTGTTGGAAGGAATCCGCAACATACAACACACGGGAGAAATTGGGTTGCTAAACGATGCAAACTGGAGGTCCCAAAGGAGAAAGAAAGGGCTCACCTGTGGCCCGAGTGGTCTTCCTCATCGCTGTCGCACTCATCGTGAGGCCGCTTGCGGGATGGACTCTTTGCTTTGCAGTAGGCCCAGCTGCAGTGAGGCTCCTCTTGTGGACTTTTTGGCCAGTAACTGCAATTTCCTGTAAGGACACATAATTAATGGCCCATTTCCATACTCTTTTACAGGTTGATTCTGTCATGAAGCAGGCAGGCAATTCTATTTTATTTTTTATCATTTTGCTGTTTTCTTAGGAAGAATTAGTTATACAATTATTTATCATTGGATGGCTACATACAGATTCGGTTATTTCTTACTGGTAATGACATTGAAAGCATGGATCCACACTGCAGAAATGAAGCAGTTTGACGCCACTTTAACAGCCATGGCACAATGCAAAGGGATCCTGGATCTGTAGTTTTGTGAGATATTTAGCCTTCCCTTTCAGAGAATTCTGGTGTTCCACCAAACTAGAAATCCCAGGATTCTGTAACTTTGAGCCATGGATATTAAAAGTGGTGTCAAATCACTTAATTTTGGCTGTGTTACAGCATGCAAGGCCCCAAACAGCCTGAAACCTCTGGAACTGAAAGAGTCCTTTTCTTCATATATATTGGGAGGGGCAGTTCCCTCTCCTACATAAGCATTAAAGGAAGAGGAGCCCTCTCCGGTATTCACTCCAACAACCCTACAGACCAAAGACTTCTTTTCTCTCATTTTGAAATTTCCTCTCCTTGGATGCCTGGTTTCATTGCTGAAAAATACTGGAAGGAGCTGTGTGTCAGCTTCCGCCTGGACTCTAACCTGCATCACTGACGTCTCTTTGGTTAGAGCGGTTGTAGTTGTCGCTCTGGTGGTGTCCATGCATCTGGGGATGGGGAGGAGGAGGCTGGTGGACCTGCGGAGGAGGAGGTATCTGAGGGACTACGGAGACCTGGCTGGTCCCAGAAGGCTCTGGCCAAACTTGTGTCCTAACTCTTTCGGACTCCTCCTTCCTCATCTTTTCCTGTTGAGAGCAAAAGAAAGTGGAAAGGGCCAAGTTAGTGAGAAACCTAAGAGAGAGCTGGCCAAAAAGACTTTGACGATAGTATTGTGCTGGAGGAGCTACAAATGCCTAGTAAATTCTTCTCTCTAGGAATCTCTAGCCCCTTAAGTGCAAGTTTTCATTACAGTTGAAAATAGAGTTGCACTGAAGGACCTGGAGATTTCTAGAGAGAACATAATATTACAATTAGTGAATAATCAAATCTGGAAAAGTTATATCTGCATATGTGGAGGTATGTCTGTATGTCTTATTTTGAAAAATAAGCTCTAAAAGAGGAACGCCATACCCAAGCTAGCAATTGAAGGTGTGATGTCGAAGGCTTTCAAGGCCATCTTCCATAGTGTTTTGTGGTTTCTGGGGGGGGGGGGGGTTGGGCTATGTGGCAGTGTGTCTACAAAAAGCAATTAAAGGGGTAAAAGGATGTTTTCCTAGAAGATGTGTTTTTTGCCCACTTGTGGATGCGGCATCCCCCTTGAACATTTGGACATCTCCTTTGCACATTTCTTTCTTTCTTTCATCAGAAAACCCGTATTGTTTCCATTCACTGGCAAGTGTCCACACAACAGTTTGGATACACTTCCCTCTTACACATTTCTGACTTTTAAACTCACCTGCTCCTCCTTGGCCCGCTTGCTGGATGCCATCAAATAAATCTGATGCAACTTCATTGCGTGAGAGTCTGTAAACCTTGATACAAACTCCCAGAGGTACCTAGGAAATGAAATGAATCAGGATTTCCCTTTGTGCTTGTCAACTGCTCAGCAGCCATTTGACAACAACATTCCAGGCTACTTTCTGTTGGTCTAGATCTCTAATTCCCAAACTTTGGTCCTTCAGGTGTTTTGAGCTTCGACTCCCAAAATCCCCAGTAAGTTTGAGCCACAGGGTTTTTGGGAGCTAAAATCCAACCCCTCCAGAGGACAAAAGTCTGGGGAATCTCTGGTCTACACTAACTGGCGGTATAGGGTCAGGGTCATATTTCAGGTTTTAAGGGAACTGTTGATGGTGGTGAACCATATCCCTCAAACTCAGCATCTTAGAGGGTAAAAAAACTGAGAGTAGGTTGGAAGAACCCCTGTCATGGAAGCTGGCCTATCAAACTGCGGCCTCTTGAAGTCCATATCAAACCTCGTCTTTGCCACAAAGCTTACCATGAGCAAACAACTCTCATGCCATCTCAGCCCCTATAGCAGTGGTTCCCAAACTCTGGCCTTCCAGATGTTTTGGACATCAATTTCCAGAAGCCTCAGCCATCTTGGCCAGTGGTCTGGGATTCTGGAAGGCCAGAGGTCGGGGATAACTGCCGTATAGAAACCATACTAAATGCAAAGTAAGAGTAGCCAAGCGATTGATGATGCTAGAAAGGCTATTCTGGAAGAGGACCTGGCTTGCTAGTACCATGATCCAAAGAATCACTCCATGCAGCAAAATGTTGTTGCAGATCCCATTTCTGGCTCCTAGTAATAATAGGGTGACACATCTGAGACATACATAAAGGAGGAATTCTATGCATCAAGGACAGAAGTTTCTCTACTCAAAATGGGAAGGAGTAGCAGGTATCAACCTCATTGTCACCATTCAGGGATTACTAGTGGCTTCAGTGTCATGGAAGTGTAGAGTCAGGTCATATTTCAGGTTTTAAGAGAACTGTCGATGGTGGTGAACCATATCCCTCAAACTCAGCATCTTAGAGGGTAATAAAACTGAGAGTAGGTTGGATGAACCCCTGACATGGAAGCCATGACCCATCATTTCTCCCTTCCCTTTAACTGTGGCCCAGATAGCAATTCGCCGTGTCCATCGGACCTGAAGGTGAGTCACCAAGAGCCAAACAAGCTCCATTTCTGGATCCCTGTCTTGGGTTTTTTTTTCTAGGTCACTTGATCCCGTGGCAAAAGACCTGACATGAACAGAGGTGAAGCTTACCATCGCCACAGATCCTTGTCCTCCTTTGTAGAAAAAACTTCCAAGCACTGGCAGATGTGTTCCCCTATGTTCACAAGAGGGGTGCGTATATGCTCCACCTGCCCTGCCCCCAAGAGCCCTGTGTCCGTATTTTCAATCTCTCGCAGGGCCTCTTTGACTGGCTGCATCAACTCTGTGCACTGAAGAGGAGAACAAACAGAGAGCAGAAGCTACATATTAGCATTGTGCCAGTGAAAGGTGGCAGGGAAGGTGGGAGGAATTTTTTAAACCTGCCTATTAACTTGGACAGGAAAGGAAGGAAGGAAGGAAGGAAGGAAGGAAGGAAGGAAGGAAATCATCTCATCTGATATGTGATGCTGCAGGAGAGTGGTACAGGGGCCAAAGAGACAGGCTGGCTTGAAGGCGTGGCATTTAGATGACACATGCCTTGAAGCCAGCGGCAAAGTGCCTTATGCAGAGAAAAGCCATTTCAAACAGAAGCAGCTTTCTCCCACTTCTTCCTGGGGTACAGGGGCCATGTAGCCATGTCATGTGGTCATGACACGAGCACTTCAGCTGCCTTGGGAGCTGGTGGTGCGGTTGGTGGGGCTTCAATGTGGCTTCGGAAAAGGCAGCTTCAAGCCACTTTTTCCTGCCCATCTTTTTTGCACCACAGATACCTTGGACTGCACCCTTTCTGTCTGCTGTGAGTGGGAGGAAACTTACGATTTCGAATGTGTCCTTATCCATATTTTCCTCCTCTTCTTCTTCCTCCTGTTCTTCCTCCTCCTCTTTAACAATGAGCTCTTCCTCCTGTACTTCCTCCTCCTTTTCAACAATCAGCTCTTCCTCCTGTACTTCCTCCTCCTCTTCAACAATGAACTCTTCCTCCTGTACTTCCTCCTCCTCTTCAACAATGAGCTCTTCCTCCTGTACTTCCTCCTCCTCTTCAACAATCAGCTCATCCTCCTGTACTTCCTCCTCCTCTTCAACAATCAGCTCTTCCTCCTGTACTTCCTCCTCCTCTTGAACAAAGAGCTCTTCCTCCTGTACTTCCTCCTCCTCTTCAACAATGAGCTCTTCCTCCTATACTTCCTCCTCCTCTTCAACAATGAGCTCTTCCTCCTGTTCTTCCTCCTCCTCTTCAACAATCAGCTCTTCCTCCTGTACCTCCTCCTCCTCTTCAACAATCAGCTCTTCCTCCTGTTCTTCCTCCTCCTCTTCAACAATCAGGTCTTCCTCCTGTTCTTCCTGCTCCCCTCCTTCCTCCTCCTCCAGCACCTCACCATTGCAAGTCACCGAATGATACCACCACAATAGCTCTCCCTCCGGTTCTTGTTCCATCTCCTCTTCCTCCTCCTCTTCTTCCTCCAACTCCTCTTCTTCCTCCACCTCCTCGTAATCATCGCATACAATGAACCGACCCCACACGATTAGCTCATCCTCCTCTTCTTCCTCCCCATCCTGATTGGATATTATTATCTCCTCTTCCGCCATGTTGACAGGGCCCTGCTATAGAAGAAAATGTAAACCATTCATGGTATGCCCATTGAAACAAATGAGTTGTACATTGTTATCATCTTGAAAGACAGTCTCCATTGAGCCATCAAACTTATTCAGTGACTTGGGACCCACCTGCTGCAAATATTATTGGATTCTGGCCCTGGAAAAGGCCAACAAACAACCCCACAAGGGGGGTATATACCACCTGCACTCTATAACAGTGCATCCGCCTATATGCCTTGGGAAAAAAATGGAAGGCACTCTCCTGGTAGGTTCTTTCTTGGACTTCCTCCCAAATCATATGTCTTCTGTGAAAGGGTAAAACCATTGGTTTTTAAGGAGCAAAACTGTGAATAAGCATGGCCATGAAAGAGGTATATAATCTTCTCCATTAGGTGGAGACAGTGGAAGGAGATACAGTTCTCTCCTTTTCTCCTATTACTTGAACTTGGGGTCATTTAGTGGAGCTGAGACATTCACGACAGAAAAGAAAGAAACAAAAATTTACATTTCATACAGTTAATGTACACTGTGGCAGACTCCAACTTCCATGTTAGTTGGATATTGAATTTCCATTTTATTGGGGCATTGAATTTCCATGTTATTGAGGTATTGAGTTTTAGTCCACGGTGCTGGATCCTAGTTCCAAGAGAGATTCAGCACCACAAACAGTTCAGACTAAATGTAAGAGCAAATTCACCAACCCACTAACATGGCAGTCTCCATCTACTGCTCTCTATGTGATTATCTGTAAACCCTTGGCCTCCAATAATTTCTTTCCCTCTTTTCCTTCCAGTTAACATTTGGAGATTTTCCTTTGGAGATCTTTGAGAACTAACGTCCAACTGAAGTTCAGTTTTTTGACGAAGTTTACTTTTAAAAAAATGCTTACTTTCTTTCTGTTTTCTGTATTCTAAACTGCCTTGAGACCCACTTAAGGGAGAAAGGGGAGACGAAATTTAAGAAATAACACAACCATACAGTTCAATGAATATAACTAATGAATGACTGAATATGAAGGATGCTATCAGGTAAGATCAAGCAGTCCATCTTATTTAAAGTGATGCCTTCACACAGCATTAGTTGGTTCCATTTAAACAAAGACAGGACTGAAAGCACTTACAATGAAGATGAAATAGGCAAAGAAGCCAAAAAACTGTGCAAATGATGGATTAGACTGAATCCAAACGAATGGTGCGGCTCCAGTATGTTGAGGGCTCTCCTCTCTCAACCTCCTCTCAGCCTCAACTGACTCAACTCCCACCTTGGCCAAGATTCTCCATAATCTCCATGGAAACAAAATAAACAAACATCTTCCATTCTATTTTGCCTGATCTGATCACTTCTTCACCAGGTCCAACTAGATGGGTTACTTTGCATTAAATGGGATTATTTCAATTGCATTTTAAATTTTCATTGTTTTTAGCTAATTTTTTAGTTGAGCCACCTTGTGTCCCACTTGGAATAGAAATGGTCTAAAAAGACTCTTTACATCAGAAACTGGAAAAACTGGTTCCCACTCCACAAGAAAGGCAGCATATAAATGAAATTATGGTTATGATTATGATTGCGAAAAGTTGGATCTCCCTTATCCAAAATGTTTGGGACTAGAAATGTTTTGGATTTTGGAATTGTTCAGATTTTGAAATGTTTGCTTAGACATATTGAGACATTTTGGAAATGGGGCATTGCATTTCCACGTTATTGGGGCATTGAATTTTAGTCCACAGTGCTGAATCCTAGTTCCAAAAGAGATTCAGCACCACAAACAGTTTAGACTAAAATTCAGAGCGAATTCACCAACTCACTAACATGGGAGTCTCCAGCTACCACTGTCTATGTGACTATCTGCAAGACCTTGCCCCCCATCCTTTCTTTCCCTCCCAATTAACATTTGGAGATTATCCTCTGGAGATCTTTGAGAACTAACGTCCAACTGAAGGAACAGCACCATCCTTTTCTATTACCAGCTGTTTACTTTTAAAAAATTCTTACTTTTATTCTCTATTTTGCATTCTAAACCACCTTGAGACCCACTTAAGGGAGAAAGGTGAGACAAAATTTAAGAAATAGCACAACCATACAGTTCAATGAACGTAACTAATGAATGACTGAATACAAAGGATGCTGTCAGGTGAGATCAAGCTGTCCACCTTGATCAAAGTGATGACTTCACACAGCATTAGTAGGCTCCATTTAAACAAAGACAGGACTGAAAGCACTTACAATGAAGAGGAAACAGGCAGAGAAGCCAAAACACTACACAAATGACGGTGAGACTGTAACCAAACAAATGCTGCGGCTCCAGTCTGTTAAGGGCTCTCCTCTCTCAACCTCCTCTCAGCCTCAACTGACTCAACTCCCACCTTGGCCAAGATTCTCCATGATCTCCATGGAAACAAAATAAACAAACATCTTCCATTCTATTTTGCCCCATCTGGCCACTTCTTCACCAGGTCCAAATAGATGGGTTACATTGCATGAAATGGGATGATTTCAATTGTGTTTTGAAAATTTCATTGTTTCTGTTTGTTCCACACACTGGAACTTAGACACTTGATAGACTGTATTAAACACTGACACCAAGGGACTTGCTCTTCCTTCTTGCTTGTGTTTTGCACTCTCACAAACATGCACAACTCATAAACTAGTTACACCCTTTTGTTCAAAAGAGGGGAAGTCTCAAAAGTGCCATTAAATCCCATTGCACACTGTATGGTAAATTAACATCCAAGTATTTATTTATTTATTTATTAGCCAAAACACAACAACATCGAGAAGACTTGGGACTAAGGTCTGCCTTATCTAAATTCTTGGGACTAGAAGTGTTTTGGATTTCGGACTTGTTCAGATTTTGAAATGTTTGCTTAGACATAATGAGACATTTTGGACATGGGGCTCAAGTCTAATCAGGATATTCATGTATGTCCTTCTATGCTTTCTTGACATAGTCGGAAGCTAATTTTATATATATATTATTTTATTTTTTCATTTATGGGCTGCTTTTCTCCCAGGCCAGGAGCCAAGGTGGCTAATCATTTTTTGCATGAAATAACGTTTGTTTAGATTGAACAAGCGAACAAAGCAAAGGTGTCATTTTCTCAGACACCTATGTGGACAATTTTGGATTTTGGAATATTTTGGATGTTGGAATCCCTGATAAAAGGTGCTCAACCTGTGTTACACTAAGAGTAAAATTAAAACCATTTAAAACTTGCTTTAAAACAATACAGCACTGACTTCTGGTTTGCATGGGAAGGCGTTCAGCTGCGTTTTGAGGGTGCTCCAAGAAACGCAGCTCTGTCCTATACTAAAATAGGAACATTTTTGCCATTTAAAGACCAAAACAGTACAGCACTATAAAACCCCTTGTCTTCTTAACCGTCTGCTCCCAAAGCCTTGCTGGACTAGAAAGGTCCAGCTCCCCCAGTATCCTTTGCAAGTTGCAATCAGCCAAATTATACAGATTAATCCCAATGGGATAACAGCATGGATTTAGAAAAAAAGCAAGGGATGACAACCTGGGCGAACCTGGGAGCGAAATCTTCACCAGGACCTGACATGGAGCATCCCTGGAAATGCAGAAAAACCACAAAACTAATCACATTTTCCATAGGCCCAGTTCCTGATTTGACTTTTCAGACTTCTCCGTTCCATCTGCAGTCCTGCACAGCTGTCATCGTCATCTTTTTCATTGAGCTGCAGAATCTTGGAAACATGTAGTTCCTTCTGTCTGTATGTAGCACCAAGTTCAATGGGCCAACATTAGCTTAAATGAAGATTGAATGTAAACCATTCATGAAATGCCCATGGAAACAAATGAGAGGCACATGCTCACCATCCTGAAACACAGTCTCCATTGAGCCACTGAACTTATCCAGTGACCTGGGACCAGTCACTCTCTCTTGATCTGACCTGCTCCAAATATTATTGGTGGAACAAATAGGAGAGGAGGAAAAGGAAATCAAAATTAAGGCATAATACCTTGTATTCCTTTGAAGAAATGAGTGAAATATACGTATTTAAAAATCCAGTCAGTCCTGTATATCCACAGATTCTGCATCTATGGATTTTGCCATCCATTGCTCTCTCTCTCTCTCTCTCTCTCTCTCCAAAAATCCAACTTTTTGTGGCCAGCCATGTGGCCCCCACCATATGATCACAAAAGCCTTTGACTTCACCTCTCCTATGATGTTTTCCGTTTTGACCACACTCTGAAAACAAAAAGCAACCATCTAACCTCTGTTTTGAAACCCTCAACAAAATAGAATCCACTACCTTTGGGGGCAATTTGCTCCTCTGCAAAACATCACAATGCTACCTTTTGAGGTAATTTACTCCTCTTCCCATCAGGATATTCTTTCTGATGTTTTGCAATTTGAATCGCTTTGCAATTTGAATCCATTGGTTCAGGTCCGACCCTCTGGTGCAGTAGGAAAAAACCTTCCACATGGTATGTTAACTGCGAGGTAACTACCTGGAGGGACTTTGTAGTAAAATGCCAACAAATGACATTTTAAAAGTAATTTTTCAAGCTTTGGGCCTGCCAGAGACACCAGGATGGTAGGGTAGCCATGCGCCTTACACCGTAAGTGACAGAACGTATTTGGAAGACAGTCACAGAAGACGAGCCTTCTTTTGAAGATGTCTTCTCTTTCAAGGGTGATCTGATCCAAGTCTGGTTTAATGATAAAAAAAAAAGCCATCAGAAGGGAGATTAAAGGCTTGGGGAGAGAAAGAGGCCAATGGACTTTTGGGACATCCATGGAAATGCACACTTCTTGGAGAGAACCATTCAGATGAGGTCGCTGGACCTCCTAGAGGGATTCCTTGGTGATCCTTCCAACAATCAGGCCAGGATGGGAAACAAGGACATCTGGCAACCGGAAAGGAGTAGATCAACGACCGATTCCCCAGTTGGTGAGCTTGGCCAGCACGTTCCTCCAGCAGATGTTTGTCCTTAGGCAAGGAGAGCTTCGTTGGACACATCCTCCTATGTCTCTGGAGCAATATGCCAGTGCGATGGAAATTTCAGTGAAGCTCACTGGCCAGCATTAAGAAGCACTGACCTATTCATCAGTCCCAGGTTGCAAAGATGGCACGGGGAAGAGACACACATGCATACAGAGAAACACACAGAGGCGACTGGCTTTTCATTCACCTGGGAGCTGGAATGAAAAAGGACAGACGATAAGGAGCATTCAGATAATATTTGTCAGTGCTTGTTAGACACCGTCCCACTCCCATTTTTCCTTCTTTTTTGTTTTTGTTTTGTTTTCTTTCCCCCCTGCTCTTCCCTGGTGCTTATGATTTGACCATTATTTTGTCGCTGCGTTGTGCCTTCTCACTTTGGTGGATGAAATATGCAAAGGGGGACTGTGAGCATTGGCGATGTGTAATGGGCGAGCGTTGCATCGGGGGAGCCCTGTTGAGAAAGAAAATAATTATTGTTACACCTTGGAGCACATTAATGAATCCATTAATAATTGATCAGCTGTTATGTTTTCTCCTAATACTCATCAAAATCGTTGTGAATCGGAGGAACAACCCGCAACATCTCATTACAAGATTTGCTCAAAAGGGGGAAAAATCAATGCATTTCTAACTTATTTGTGTCAAAACTCATTTATTTCCACAATAACGTGGACTGTCAAACCTTGACACCCTGTTAATAACATCCAGCTCATTTGCATATTATTCAAATCTCTCCCCTTTTCTTTTATCAAATGGGGGACTTTTTTTTTTTTTAAAAAAAGGAGAGACACTGCAGACACGTACAAAAAATAGAGAAAGAAAAAAAAGAAGCCTCATTCCAGCTTGCGCACTGGGCTGCTCATCTTTCCACATTGGCTCCATTTGCACAGCAAGAGAAGAGTTACCTGTAGCAACTAATTATGCAGTACTTTATGCATATTAATTAGCTACATGAGTAGACCTCCATCTAGTCTTTGGGGAAGAGCGAGAGGAGAATACTACAGTGAGAGACCTATTCCTGGCAAAATGCAAGCAAGCAAGGGACAGAACATTTGCAATGGTTTTCTCTTGGATTTGCCCCCCGGCCTTAAAAACAGTCAATCTTAAGTGGGGAACAGAGCAGGGGAAAGGCTCCTCTGTTTTGGTTTGAACTCATGGTTTTTTTTGTGTATGTGTGTGAGTGTGCCTGCAAAATAATTGTCCACTGCTGGCTTAAGATGGCCTTATTTAATTATTCATGTTTATTAATAACCTTCTTTCCATTCTTCGGAAGGAAAGCAGCATCCTCTTCATGACATACGCAAGTATAACTTGCCATATGCATACAGAGTGATTGTTTTGGGACCACGCACAATGGTCATATCCGGCTGACGGTGGTGTCAGCAGAACGGCCTGCGTGGAGCCGTTGTGCATGCACTAGTGCATTAAAGCACACCGAGTAGCATGTGGAAGTATATAACTTCTATTGTGATTGCACAGTGGTGTCCAGCCATGCACATTGACCACTGATCCATGCACTTTGCACTATGTTGGTACTCTGTATAGGCACTGCATAACGTAACTCCACCATCAGATATTTATACTACGCTGAAGCAATGTAGGATCTCGGCCATTGACTGGAATCCTGCTGGTGTCTTAGGTACGCTCAAGTTCACCAACACAAATGGTTGGGTATTTTTGTCCAATGCCAAAAGTCATCATTCAGTTCAAGGCTGCTGAGATTACTTGCACGTTTGCATTGAGTCCATGGTTGCCCCTGTGGTGTGTGTTTCCCGTAGGAAGTCCACGTTGCCCGTGGAGCTGGGCATTGTATATTCAAGTGTGCATTGCATATTTAGTTTCACATTCAGTTGTGCCAAGCTGCAATTCGTTAATGAGATGGCATAATTCTGTGAGTATAAATTTGCACTCCACCTCATTGAAGTAGTATCCCAGGCTTTGCTTAGCCTTGTATATGTTACTCTTTCAAAAGATGCTATGGAACAACAGAGCTAGAATGCTAGATTGGACCAAATGAATGAAGCAGCGCATGATGTGATGATGAGAATCCTCTGTTGCTTATCTGGAAATATGGCATCTGGACGTGTGGAGTCCCTGAACATGGAGTTCCTAAACGTTCCTCATTGTTGGTGGTCCTGTCTTCTATGAATGTGTCTGTTTCTCTTTTTAAACTCATCCAAAAGAGGGTAAATCAAAATCTAAAAGAGGGAAAATCATTTTGAAGGATGAGATGGTGACACTGGACTCCCTCCCAAATCAAATAAGGCCACAGCCTAGAGTTCAATTTGCTGTTGCTGCTGCTGTAAATTTATGTCAAGGCAGCTTTGGCATGTGAGTCTATGAATAAGACACCTTAAATATACCCCGTTATTAATAGTTCTGCAAAGGTCTTGGAAACTCAGGGTCAAAGCTTCCTTGGTTGAGTCTATCCACCTGTAATATGGTCTCCCTCTTTACAAGCTGCCTTCTACTCTTCCAAGTATTGTCTTTTCTAATGATATGTCCAAAGTATGATAGCCTTTTTAAAGTAATCTTCATTTCTAGCAAGAGTACAGGCTTGATTTGTAATAAGACCCATTCATTTGAATTTGTAACAGTCCATGGTATCTTCATAACCCTTCTCCAGCATCACATCTGGAAATAATCGATTGTCTTCCTATCAGCTGCTTTCACTATCCAACTTTCACAACCACACAGAGAAGTTGCATAGTGTAAATCCCTATATATGAAGTTATGCATTGGCATTGATTATGCTATACAGTCCTTGTGTTGAATAAAAAAGGTGCACATGCCAAATATACAAGCAAATGTACATGCATGTACAATGGCATTATGTGCACAACTCTACTTCTACAAGTTTGAAGTGAATGAACATTGGACAAAAATGTTCACCTACTTTCATAAGAGAACATGGCACATGTGTGAGATGCCAATGGGTTTCCAGACCATATGTAAACATGTAAACAAAAGCAAATGGGGAGCATGTGTTTTTCGGGTGCATTGTGCTTTTAGAAGCCTCCAGGAAGAGTGATGCCCTGCATACTTCATACAAGTATTTTAAAAAGTGTGATTATTGTAGTTGCTGCAGTGGTAGAAAAAATGCTGATCTCTTTTCATAAACAAGGTGCATGGAGAGGCATGCTTTATTTTTTAATGAGAATCAAGCTTTCTTGTGAAAGCTTCTGGGATTGCAATGATCTCTTGTAAAACAAGACATGTTCCTCTTCTATGTGCCTTGCTTACAAGCTTTAAAAAGGTGACAGTTTTGCCATGGCTGTGGCAGATTCAGTATCGGGGTGGTAGTCGACCAGCCTGTATGGTCCTGTTCACCTGCAAATCTAGTCTGTTGTAGCTTGAGACTGTTTGCAAGGAAGAAAAACCTCCAGATCTAGATGTCTCCATCTTCATCACTGCCTAAACATTATTACTTTTGGAACACGGGGCCCGTTCTCCTTCTGCCAATTGAACTCAATGAGACTTAGAGTTGCCAGGTGAAATAAACCGGCTTCAGCCTCCTGGGCTGGAGCTGGGATGTGGGATGGAGGTGGGGATTATTGCACACTAAATCACCACCGAATCACCCGATCAGGTCCCAGCCACGCTTTGCCAGCACTTTTTAGCATCCTTTTACAACGTGTAAACCAATTGCCCCCAACAAGCTGGATACTCATTTTACTCACCTACAAAAAGATGGAAGGCTGAGTCAACCATAGAGCCCTGGGATCAAACTCACAACCTTGTGGCTGCAATTCTAGCATTTAACCACTGAGATACCAGGGCTCCATAATTTCTAGTCTTAGACGTTTTTATAGACTTATAAATTTCTACACTTATACATCACCATAGACAGTAAGAACATTATTTCACACATTTTTTTTGCCTATTATGGGGATGCTTGGGGTGTGTACAACTGAGAAAAAACAGATTTTATCACACATAGAAATGCCCTTAAAACAGCCCCATTCTGCTCCAGGCCATTCCCATTCAGTGCTGACACACGCCATTTTGCTCCACCGGAACTTTTCCGTCAGAGCCAAAGGACGCAACTCAGTACTGAATGGCCAGGCACCATAATGGAGCCATTTTGAGAACATTTCCATGAGCGATAAAATCTGTTTTCCCTCAGCGTCCCCTTTCAGTGCCTGTAACGGGCAAAAAAAAAAATAAAAAAATGTGTGCGATAAAGTCCTCAGTTGTTTTCTTTCTGTCTTCTAGTGCGCATTTGATTTCGAGAAACCCATTTCAATATCCGTCATGCCCTGTCTGTCTTGAGCTCACCCCAGCTTTCCCTCCGCCATGAAAAACGTTTCCAACATCCCACCAAGGCTGTCAAACACAAGTTATCCCATAGCGGCAAGGCTGAAAGAGGACAACCTAAGCTTCAAAATGTGCAGTATTGGCAGCTGGTCCCAATCAGAGAGGAAGAGTACTTTGCATGCAAATAAGCAGGCACAGTTGAACTCTGCCCCTTCCAGCATGCGGCCCGACTATCTCTCCAAGGGCTGCGACCCAAGATGGAGGAGCGCATCAACAGGGCAGTTGGAACTGCAGGAAGCCCCGCAATTCCACCCCAGGGAGCTCAGGGAGCTGTTTTCCTACCATTAAAAGCCAGATTATGGCTTGATAACAATGGGAGACATTTAAAAAGGGTGGGAAAGGGGGAGGGAGAAGGGGAAGATTTGATTTTATGCAACAGCAGATGTCTCTTAAGCAGTAAGCACAGTGTCAGATACAGAGACTAATCACATTTCAGTCGCCTGCGCAGATCTCCGATTAAAATTCAGCGAGACAATTCCTTGGCTTGTAAAATGCAGCATTCGTCAGGAAGGGTGGAAAAAAAAAGGGAAGGCATCATAATTAATACAATTAAGTCAATCCTGTATCCAGCCCCCTCTCTCTTGTTTAAACTTCGGCATTACTTGGAATAATAACAATACTAACAATAATATTTATTTATTTGTATCCCGCCTCTCCAAAAAGATTGAAGCAGCTAAAATTAAAACATCCATAAAATACAATAAGGATGCAATAAATGTCTCATTGTATTTTGGAAAATTTAGGATGTTGGAATTTCAGATCGGGGAGTTTCAACCTGTACCTTTTTAGGTACTTTATGAATGACATACCATTTTGAGCCCTGCTCATCAGCAGCCATGCATAGGTCTTGCAAATGCAGGGCCATGGCTTCCTCAATGGAGTCAATCCACTTATATTGCAGTCTGCTCTTTTCCAATAAGTCATCATTTTCCTGTGCAGTTCCTCTCAAAATGGGGAACGGAAATGCCGTAATATCACTTGCTTGCAGCCTAGAGGGATCTGGAGGAATTGACCCCTGGTCTCTATGCAGTTAGTTCTTGGAAGATACAAACACTCAAAAGTTTTACCTCCCTTGGAGGCAAACAAATTCTAGATGTTCTCAGAGCTCTTTTTGAGAATGAGGGGCGAGGAAGCAACAACCCAAATGGACTTTTAGCGACCATATGCATTAGTTGGCAAGTGGATGACAAAGAAGCATATCTTCTCAGGCACTTCAACAACGGGCAATGCCATACCTGCTAACATTTCACAGGTGAAAATTGGGACAGGTGTAGCCAAGCATGTGGTCAAGATGGCAAAACTTATTAAAGGAGGAGGAACACACAAATTTGCTTTTGCTCCTTTCACTTACTATTGAGATACTGTATATACTCGACAAAAAATTGACCTCATGTATAAATTGAGGGCAGGTTTTGGGGCCAGAATTATGGTTTTTGATATGATCCGGAGATAAGTTGAGGGTAAAACTTAGCAACATGGAACAAAAGATGTAAAGGCTGAAACAAAAGAAGACGATGCTAAAGATCTTTAAAAGTTCTGACAGGCACAATTATTTGTTGCTCACCCTAAAGACTGGATGGATGAGATAGTAGAGAGGGATGCTCCGAAACGCGATTAAGCTCTCACCTTTCACCAGGGCATGGTTCCTGTTTTGATAAGAATTAAGGTCCAGTACTTATATTGACCTGTAGCTATGTTGACCCCAGGTTTTTTGGGTCAGTTTTTTTTTTTACTAAAATGTCTAGACTTATACATGAATATATACAGTAGTTAGGTGTAAATTACTTTTGTATTTTGAACTTCAGCAATTGAAGTAAGCTGAAGACACACAGGGAAAGTGGGAAGAAGAGAGAGAAACTGGGACATTTTAAAAGCGGATGAGAAAGTGGGATGGTGGAGAATTAATGCAGACTGTCCCTGCCAAACAAGGACAGTTGGAGAGTATAGCTTTGTTCATTAAGCGAGGTGCCCAGCAAAACTACCTGTCCTCCATCCACCTGATGCCCCATGGCAAGTGGCAGGCTTTAAAGGCTTTGAAAGGCTAAGCAGCACAGCCATGGCCTTGCTCAAAACAGAGGGACATTATGGTCTATGGCAGCGATGCTTCCCAGGCAGTAAAAGAAAAACGGGCCTCCATATCTTAAGAGGAAAGGCGCCGAACAATGATGTACACAGGCTGATGGGACTGGATTAACCCATTAATAAATAGGAGGTGAAGAGAGCAATCTTGTTGAATGTAATGTATGCTAATGATGTGACCTGGCTAATGGGGCCCTTTTCTATATTCTGTCATTGTGCGCATCAATTATGCAGCCTCAATTATCGCCCTGTTTTTGTATCACACGACTGAGAAATGAGAGACTTAATAGAGATGTTTCGCCCAGTAAAATGCCTGATTAGCTTAGGAAAGCTGAAAGTTGGGGAGAGAAAAAGTGGCGCAGCCGTTGGAAGTGGCGGGGAGGGTGGGCGAGGAGTCAAGAGCAAAGGCTTGGGTGGACAAGGGAGACTTTCTAGCTTGATTTAATAAACCAAAAGATATGGCTCTCAGTAAAGACCTTTGTAGCCATGGCCTTAGCTGTGCTGAGTTCATCAGCAGAGAACCAAAAGGCTTCGGAGTGAAATCCTCTGACCATGTGAAGACTATGTGAAGAGGTACGGGGTTCAGAGAGCCCTCCAGATGCCGATGGAACAACATTCCTCATCTTTGGTGATGTTGTCCTGACCACTGGCTCCCCATACCCTCCAACTGTCTCAGTTTTGCATTTACAGTCCCAATTAATCCTCTGTCCTTCCACTTTTTCAGCTGCTTTGCAAATATTCCAGTTTCTCTCTCCTTCTCTCACTTTCCCCCATTGTGTGGGTGTTTGGTGTTGTTAACCACCATCAAGACAACTTTGACCAAATGGTGACCGATGTATATTTGAATTCTATTACTACTACTACTACTACTACTACTATTTCCAAGATGTATATCCCACCTTTTTCCCGCAGTGGGATTCAGAGCACATCAAGTGTCTTCCTCAGGTCTTGGAGACTCATGGTTGTTGTGACGTCCTTGATGGTGTCTATTCATCTGGAATAGTCTATCCACATGTGTCTATCCATCTGTGGTCTTCCTTTTTTCCTACGCCCTTCTACCTTACTATCCATTATCATCTTTTCTAATGAGCCCTGTCTTCTCACGATACGGCCAAAGTATGACAGCCTCAGTTTAGTCATCTTGGCTTCTAGGACAAGTTCAGACCTGATTTTCAATAGGACCCATCTATTTGTCTTTTTTGTTTCGCAGTCCACTTTAAGCAGCCTTTAAGTCATCTGTTGACTTATGGTGAACCCATGAATTTCATAGGTTTTTAAGGCAAGGGGTACTCAGAGGGGTTTTTGACAGTTCCTTCCCATGCTTATTTCGATTGCTGCAAACTTAGCTCAAAGTACAAAAGTAATTTGATCTCAGTTAACTCAGCTCAGAATCCTGCCCTTCCCAGTTCACTCAGGCAAAAGCAAATAGCTGCAGCCTATCATGGTTTATCTGTTTTTCCCCATTTGAGTACCCATTTTTCCATCTGTGAGATGCTGGATAGCATTTATTGCATTACATTGCCAAAGAAATCCCTTTCAGCTGTATAATTCTACAGATAGGTGGGACGTTTTAATAGTTTTGTTGCTGTGAACTGCTTCTCAGAGGGAAAAGAAATAACAGCTGACTTTGCACGAATGATTAACAATAAGTCAGCATTCACCAATTTGGTAGACTGAATTCATCGATATGGTCCTTATCAATAGAGTTCAATCCTGCATATCAGCACTGACCTCCTGTCACAAGTCATCATATGGGAAGATTTCTTTTGCAATTACAATAATTAAAACAAAGTGACCAGATAGCCACAATTATCACATTAGCTGTGATAATATGCCCTCCAACATTTCACAGATGAGAATAGAGATTCACTTGGGTGCTTGCTGCACGGCACCTCTTTTCGCACCCAAGATCACTCCGAAACCCCATCACCATTTTGCTGCAATGTCGCTAAAATGTCTGCACCGCTTTATGACAGTGTTTCTATTCTGTGAATTAGCTGGTTCTTTTTAGACACACAAAGACACAGCTCTTAGGATTCAACACACACATTTAAAATAAATAAATCGTTGTGCAACAATGAGCATTTTCAAAACACTCCAACAGAAGAGATGTACAAAATGGATTGCTGTGTGTGAACTGATGTGCCATGAGTGTACGTACAGATATTTGTTGTTGTTTATTGTTGTTGTGTGACTTCAAGTTGTTTCCAACTTAGAGTAACCCTAAGTTGGGTTTTTCTTGGCAAGCAGGGAATCGAACCCTGGTCTCCAGAGTTGTAGTCCAATGCACAATGTCGATCATATGTTGAACATGACACAGCAGTGTGATGCTGCAGCCAAGAAGGTAAATAATGTTTTAAAGTACATGAATAGAACCATAGTTTCCAAGTCAAAGGAAGTAATAAGCCATAAGTGGGAAATGACTTGAAGACACAACAACAACAACAACAACAACAACCTCAGACCATGGAAGTGAATAACCTAAACCTTCTTCACACTTAGTTATGGACAGTAAATCTTTCATTTAAAATATACTCTGTGTGTGTGTTTGTGTGTGTGTGTCCCATTCCTTTTGCCATTGGAACCACTCTTTATTAATATGTGCCATCTCCTAAGAAATCTGAAACTGAGTGTATTTTCTGGGCAAAAAAAGGTTCCTGCTCCTTTTTATAGGCCTTTCTGTGCTACTGACTTGCACCTAAAATACACTTCAAACATTTGATAGATCTTTCAAATCAGGACAGTCTTCCAGTGCAAATCATTTCTTTTGCTAATGCAATGGTGTTTGCAGCAAAACACAGATCCAGAGCCAGGGCATGACCAAGAAATAGCTATTATATCCTCAATCCATATTGTTTTTCACATATGTGCATATGGCCAGGGGAGTGAAGAGGTAGACACAAGATGGCAAGGAAGCCTTTAAATTATATCTCATATGGAATATCTATATCTATATTCTTGAAGACGCTTAAGTAGGAAAAAATGTGCTGTGAACGGGTGGTAGATATAAGTACCCAGCTGTGCATTATGGCTCATTTTATGGCCGTTTTATAATCTCGTCCGTGCCTATTTTATGGTAGATTTCCCCTTGCATGCAACATTGCTGTAAATCTCATGGCAAAATAAATGACTTTATGAAGAGGGGAAGTTATTTTCCCGACCCATCTTCTCGCTGCAAAGAACGCCGAGGGATCAAACAAACGTATGTCTGGAGGTGGAAGCGACTGATCAAATGACTAAATGAAAGCAAACTGAACCAGTGAGACAAGAGATTAGGGGAGCAAGTGTGTTTGTTATGTAACAATTCTTCCATTCTCCCATGGAGAAGTTTCTCTTTTTGCTCCAGGAAAGAATTTCTATTATCCACTAGGTGGCAATAGAAAGAAACCCTTACAGTACTTGTTTCTGATGGTCTACTGTATTTTTTAATTCTTACTGGATGGCTCTCACTAAACAACATTTTCGGCCCTCCCTTCAAACTATCAGATTAGATCTTCTGAAATCTGCAAACAAGGGACTATCCTAGGATTTTGAGCTGTGGCTAACTATGTAACTATGTTGGCCATATAGCAAAGTACCATATCATCCAAAATCCTCAAAACAGAGATACCTTTATTGGAGCCACAAAGATGCATATTATATGTGTTGCATGCTTTTGAAGCTCCACTAGTTTCTTAATCAGGCAGATGTGTTAGAAGTGGAAGAAAGAAAGAAAGTCGACAATGCTTGGCATTCTCTGAAGATGCCAGCCACAGATGCTGGTGAAATGTCAGGAATAAACTCTTCCCGAACACGGCCACAGAGCCTGAAAACCCCACATAAACTTAAAATTGACAATGTTAGTCATAGCTCTGCATGTATTAGCCAGAGCTCAAGAAGCTGAAACTGTTGTCCGTTCATGGAAATATGTGCAATATGTATCGTGCGGAGGTGCAATAATAACCACAAACTAAAAATAACTGAATCAGAACTGTATGGTTGGAATGGACTCAAAAAGCCCTGGTGATACTTGAAATCCTCAGCAGCAGTTAAATGCTTAGCCAGGTAACCTCTGTTTGAAAAGCTGCAATGAAGCAAGGTGGGTCCATTACTTTCCAAAATAGCCCATTCCCTTCTCAAGCGGTTTTAACGTTCCTAATGCTTACCTGGAAGATCCTTTCTTGCAGTTTGGATCTGTTCATCTGAATCCTATTGTCCGGAGTAGCCAAAAACAGGTTTGCACTATCTTCCATCTGGTGGCTCATCAAATATTTGAGAATGGCTATTACATGACCTCTCCGGATGCATCTACACTGAAGCGTTAATGCAGTTTGACTGTCATGGTTCACTGTTATGGAACGCTGGCATTTGTAGTTTTGTGAGATGTTTAGCTGTCAGGCAGCTCTTCTAACTATTATAACACAACAAACGTCACATCCCAGGATTCCATAGCACTGAGCTATGGCAGTTAAAAGTGATGTCAAACTGCATGAATTCTGTCGTTCGGCAGCAGCCAGGGCCTTCTCTTCTCTAGGCTAATCCTACCGGTCTCCTTCAGCTGCAGATCATCTTGGATGTCTGCAGCCCAAAGTTTCTCTTTTCTTCCACTCTGTCTTTATGGAAGCATATGTAAGCCCACTTATGAAGACAAAACTCCTGAACTGAGACCAAGGCTTCATGCATCTGCTGACATGATATCTGGTAATGAAGAATAGAATTGTAGAACTTCAGGAGATGGAAGGGATTCTCTTTTCCTGGAGCTTGCATCCATTGTTCCGGGTCCTATTCTCTGGAGCAGCAGAAAACAAGCTTGCTCCCTACTCAATGTAAATCTCTAGGTTGTTGTTGTCAACCTCTGCCAAAAGACATGCTAGAGGGACTTGAGACTGCTAGAGAGAACACTTCTCTGGTCATTTGTAGGTCCTCCACAACAATTTCATGGTCAACGTCTGGCAGATCTTGACCAGAAAATTGGCCTGGAGGACCTAGATTCCTAGAGAGATGTCCTCTCAGGTTAAAAACATACTATTTTTTTATTCATGGTTTTTCCACTTTCACAAGGGTCCTATGCCCCTAACCCCAGCAAATGTGGAGGATCCACTGTATTTCCTTGAGAATCAGGACCATGAAATGGACACTTTCGGAAGGTGATGGTCTCACTTCTGTTGGGAGGTTTTTAAACACTGGCAGGATGTTGGATTAAATTACCTGTTGGTTCTACCTCAACATTAGGAAGAACTTCCTGACAGTAAGGGCTGTTTGACAGTGGAGTCACCTTCCTTGGAGGTCTATAAACAGAGGCTGGATGGCCATCTGTTGGGGATGCTTTGATTGGGAGTTCCTGCATGGCAAGGGGTTGGACTGGATGGCCCTTGTGGTCTCTTCCAACTCTGTGATTCTATGATTCTAAATCCATCAACAATCAAATCTGCAAAAGTCAAATCCGCAAATGTGGAAGAACAACTGTATTTCAACCCTGCCCTCCCTGTCTACCCTGTTTCTTTGTAGTGCAGAACCTTTCACGGCCCCTGATCCTCCCACAAATCCATCAAAGCTCCTATAATCCCAATTTTTTTTTTTTGAATAAAATTATTAATACATTTTCAGGCAGTTTTTCCCAGAAAAACCATGCAGAAAGACTCATTGGTGCATGAAAAACACTAAATAGATTGTAAGCCTGAGGGCAGGGATCCATCTAACTATAAGATTGGATGTATAGCACTGTGCAAATTTACAGCGCTATATATATAAATAAATAAATAAATAAATAATCCCCCTCCCCCAGTACCTCTGTTTTCTTCAGAGTCCTTCTCAAAACCATGACCAGAAGGGACACAATCCTATTTTAAGAAGGATTCTGAAGAGGTATTTTTGAATGGTGTGTGTGTGTGTGTGTGTGTGTGTGTATGTGCGGCTTTTTGGGGGCCACAATGCTGTTACTCACATCTGATCAGAAACAGACAGACACTGGTTGGATTTACTACTGGCCCTTTTGCTACCTGATTTAAAAATGCAAGTCTAAATTGCAATTGCACATGGCATAGTGCAAAGACGGTTGTTTTTACAAGATTCATGGGCACTGTGCGCTTATGACAGCGAGTGTGTAGTACTGTGCCGCCAAGACCCATTCTCCCTCATGTTCTCAGCAGTGATCATGATTGTACATTAGACAATGATGCTTCATCACACCTCCTAGGCAAGCTTAAGACCACCCTGGGTTGCTTTATGCTCGCTCCTTGAGTTTAATGCCTATCATTTTCTTATGTTCTGGAATCCACATTATGGGCATAATGGGACTTGCCGGGCAGTATTTGTCAAACCTAATTGTGCCTTTGAATATGGCTGTCCATCTTTTAAGATGCACAGAGCAGAGCGTAAAATCCCACCAAAGGGTAGCTCTAGATGTGCTTTTCTCCCTGGCCTCTTGGATATTTAGCATCTATCTTATTTTAAGTTCAGTACATTTTTTTTTTTAGTCTCGAGACACAGCAAGAGGCGGAAAAGAAGCTATATTATTTTTGCGCTGGTTTGAGGAATGAGAAGAAGTGTTCCTGCTCATCGCAGCCTGTAGCTCTTCCGATGCCGATTAAGCTTTATTTTCTTTGGTGTTGAACCGAGAAATTTTATGGCTATCTATAATATTCTGACTTTAAAAGAAACAAATGCTCTTGTGTTGTACTTCAGCAATGCTTGCTGGAGCAGTGCCTCTGAGCACACATCAACATTACAAATAATAAAAGGCTGTTTCAGTAATACTGGAGGGAAAGGAAATTCAAAACAGCAATTAGAATTGGGCATTGCGGGTAAGATCAGTTTCCGCCTGGATCGGGGTCTAAAATAAACATTGGAGACACATTGGCCCAAATCCTATTATAGTCCTGACTAGAGTAGACCCACTGAGTCATTGAGTTTAGTCTAATCCCATATGTGAGAATACACAACTAAAGCATTCCTGAAAGATGCCCATCTGTTGCTGCTGTTGTTGTGTGCCTTCAAGTCATTTCTGACCTAATGCAACCCTAAGGTAACCTTATCATGGGGCTTTCGTGCCAAGATTTGTTCAGAGTAGGTTTGCCATTGCCTTTCCCTGAGGCTGAGAGAATGTGACTTGGCCAGGGCCACCCAACGGGTTTCATGGCTGAGCAGTGAATCTAACTTTTTTGAAGTCAAAGGCTTTCATGGCTGGCATCCATATTTTTTTGTAGGTTTTTTGGGCTATGTAGTAATGTTCTAGAAGAGTTTATTCCTGACGTTTCGTCTGTGGCTGGCATCTCCAATAGCCCAAAAAACCTGCACCCCAAAAATTCTAACTTCTCTGGAGTCTAAGGCTTTCATGGCCAGCATCCATAGTTTTTTGTGGAGCTTTTGGGCTATGTGGCTATGTTCTGGAAGAGTTCCTTTCTGACGTTTTGCCAGCATCTGTGGCTGGCATCTTCATTTCTCTGAAGATGCCAGCCACAAATGTTGGTGAAACGTTAGAAAGGAACTCTTCCAGAACATGGCCACATAGCCCGAAAGCTCCACAAAAAACTATCAATTCTAACTTCTGTTTAAAGACCTCCAAAGATGGAGAGTCTACCACCATCCAAGGCAATCTATTCCACTGCCAAACAGCTCTTACAGCGGAAGAATTTCCAAACGCTTAACTGGAATATCTTGCTTGTAACTTGAATCCATTGGTTCATGTTCTAATCTCTGAAGGAGAAGAAAACAAGCTGGCTCCATCTGCTACATGGCATCCCTTCAGATATTTAAAGGTAGCTATTGCGTTTGCTCTCAGTCTTCTCTTCTCCAAGCTAAACATATTCAGCCGCTTATGTCGTTCCTTGTAAGACTTGGTTTCCAGGCCTCTGATCCTCTTGGCAGCCCTCCTCTGGACACATTCAAGCTTGTCAATGAAGAATAGATCTATTCTAACCAAAAGGATACCATCCACTGATGGACAGCAATAGGCAATGTTCTATATACGCCAGAGTGCTGGACTAGGATTAAGAGACTGGGGTTGAGGCCTCTATACTTCCATAAAGATCACTTGGAGACCTTGGGCTAGTTACTGGTTTTCAGAGATGTAGCCATGTTAGTCAGTTGCAGCATAAAAAAGAATAAATGGAAGGGTGGAAAAAAAATTAAATTTAGCAGCATCTTTATGGTAGTATCAAAAAATCAGTTGCAGATTTTTGCCTTCCTAGACAAGCAATATAGGATTTACAAGTCACAGTTCTCAAACAGGAAAATTGCAAATTAAGACTACATGCAAATTTTGCTACATACACAACTCCATACACAGTGTGAATAACACAAGTAATCTCCTCGGAGAAGGTTTTAACCTCAAGTGAACTAACTTTTGGTAATATTTATTGCTTCTGTACCTCAATACTAATGCTACCTGTATCACCTTACACAAGCCTTTGAAGATTTAGGGTTACGGATTTTGATTTGCAATCTTCTGGATCCTATTACATTCTATCCTACTGCCTTATTTTGTCCTCCTCCTCCTCTTTTCCTTTTTTGGGGGCAGTTATAAACCCTCAGCATAACCTCCATCACAGGGTTGTGAGGATAGAGTGGGTTGAAGGACTTCAGCATGTGCCACTTTGAGCTCCTTCAAAGAAAGGGAGTGTATAAATGTAATTAGGAATTAAACGTCGCATCGTGAAAAGTTAACTTTTTGGCCTAATTCAAAGATATAATAATAATTAATAATAATAATAATAATAATAATAATAGTTTATTTATAGCCCGCTCCTCTAATAAATACTCGGAGCGGGGTACAGCAGAATAAAAGATACAGAGTAAAAACAACAATCACATCCCACCCCAACCATAACACAACATATAGATGTGTTAGTCTGTAGAATCAGTATGTAGAGAGATCTTGCAGCACCTTTGAGACTAACTGAAGGAAAGAAGTTGGCAGTATGAGCTTTCATAGACTTCAGTCAACCTCCTCAGATGCATTTAGCATTTAGGTTTAAATGTATCTGAGGAAGTTGACTGAAGTCTACGAAAGCTCATGGTGCCAACTTCTTTCTTTCAGTTAGTTTCAAAGGTGCTACAAGCTCCCTATACGTACTCCTTTTGGCATGTTTGCAAGGTGGTACATGCAATGCTCTGAGGTTTAGTAAGGGCAGCAGGCCAGTCAAAGTGGACTCAATGCTATAGCGTCGAATCTGGCATTATACAAATTTAAACATGCTGGTTGAATACTGGCTGGTAAACCCACCTTGCTGGCATGGAAAGGCTGGTATAGCCTCCTCTTCCCTTTGGCTTTCCCCCCATTGGGCAATTTGGCACCCATATTGCCCAGCTGCGACACAAGAAAACAACCCTGACAGCTTCTCACAGCCTGAGCTGTCTGAAAAGTAAGAAGAAGAAAAAAATTGAGAGGACGAAGAGTATTTGTTCAGATTGGTTCGGAGTGACCAGAACTTCCTTGTCAAGAATTAGCAATGAACACCTGTCACCATCTGCAACGAAAACCTAATTGATTCCCCAAGGAACTCCCCACATCTCCACCTTCTTGGGATTAACGCAGCCACACTATTGAGAAACAAACACATTTGAAAATGACAACTGAAAATTAAACATGTTTAACATTCCATACGTTGCAATTAGGGGCTTTGCATTTCCCCCGAAATGGGAAAACAGTCCCTGAAACTTAACAGTAGCAAATAAACGTTAAAAATGGCACTGCTCTCATGAGTTGGAATTGCTGATGAGTGCAAATATTGCACCAATAATTCAGCCCTCTTGCAGTACTGAATAGGAAGATGCAAGACAACGTAGGTGAGGTGTAGTTGGTAGCAGGTGTCTGAAGTCCAGGTGGATTTGGTTGTGAAACGTAGCCTCTTTAAAGCAGGTGGAAGAATGTGTTTTTGAAAGGAGCCATGATGTGCGGCCACACAACTTTCCTGCTCCGTTTCACATTCTTAGCAGTCTGAGTTCAACTTTGCTGGGCAATATGGAACTCAACTGCGCAATGGTTGAAGAAGCCCAAGCCTTTAGAGATGTGTCAAACTAATTGACCTAAAGGTGCAGATGAAGCTTCGTTTTAAAATAATAAAATATGTATTTATGTGCTGTCATAGTGTTGGATTAGGACTCCAGAAGCCAAGTCTCCCCCATCCTATATCTTCAGGGCCCTCCTAAATATCTTAGAGCTCCAATGGACTCATATAAAATGATTATATACTCACTTCCATGATCTGTTCTATAACTAGTTTCCCAAGTACTGGAAGAGCCATCTGTCCGTGATACAGTACCTGCCTTTGATAAACAGTTCTGGGTTTTCGTTCCCATTATTTCCAAGTAAGGCTGGAAAACGTCTGCCTAAAATCCAAGAAAGATGCCACCAGGTAGTGTGTGGACCAGTAATTCTCAACCTTTGGCCCTCAGTCCAAATGTTTTAGACCTCATCTCCCAGAATCTGTTTCTACTGGCCATACTGGCTGCTGGTTTTGGGGAGCTGGGGTCCAAAACATCTGGTAGGACAAAGACTGAGAGCTACTGGTTGAGACAATGGCATAAGACACCCCCTTACATTCCTACTTATTTTGCCCCGCATAACATTTCTTCACCATGTATATGACCAACCTTAAAAGAAACATAGCTTCTTAAGGAGGTTGTGGGTTATTGTCGATTTTGGGAGTCTGCAGATCTCCTCCTAAACCAGAGTAATTCTGTTAAATCCTAAAGGAGAATGAACAAAGAGAAAGCAAAGAGATAGGTGAGGAACCCAAAGGGAAAAAAAAAAGATAAGTTCAAGCTAATGTAAAGCAAACATGGCTGTTTTCTTGTAAATGAATACCACAGCAAACGTTACACACTTAAAACCTTCAAGAAACAGCAATACTGGCACCAGGAAAACTGCTGAAACAGAAAAATGTTGCACACAAGAAAAATGTAAAAAGACCAAACATTTTCTTAATATATGGGGTATTCTTTGGAGAGACAAAAGTGGACCGATACTTTCTAACAGTTTGTTATATGTGTTTAATTAACCAAAGACAGACTGCATTGGGATGGGCACCGTGTTCTGCTTTAATTTGTTTTAAGAGGAGGCAAATTCAATCTGGGGCAGAACATCCACAAGAACAATGGTTGAAATATGGAAAAATCAATTATTCCGGCAGCATATTTAGTCAATTGTTTATTTTTCAATAACTCAAAAAAAGGGAAAAGAAATGCTTTATGGATCATTTCAAGAACTGACAAGTGCCATAAATCATCCTTCAGCACATACCCAAAATATGTTTGTATATAATCTCTGCATTGCAGGAAGCAAAACACAGAAAGGGAAAGAAACACTAAAGTCTTGCATCTTCCCTTTGCACAAGTAAGGCACAAGCTTCGAGGCTAAAATACTTTGCTTGTGCCTGGGAAGATTCGACTCCTCTCCTCTCTATTTTTTGATCAGCACATGCCTTTTTCTTCCAAATACAAACCGACCCCAGCCGCTTGTGAACCCACCCAATTGGGACCTCGCTAAACCAAACAGGTTGGATTCTGCGACCTAAACACTGTAACTTCCCAACCGCGAGAGACTAACAAAAAAGCAGGTCGCAGTTTGGCAAAGCTCCAGGAGAACCAAGAGGCTTTAGGCAGAGAACTCGCTGGGAAGCGTAGGATTTGTATCTTATTTAATCAATGAGTAACTTAATTCTGGAATTAACTAAATGCTGAAATGAGAATTTAAGTCAATTCATTAAGTTAAAAATTAAATGTAATTAAGTCTCCCCATTCCATTAAGAGAACCCTTCCAAATTAATTGATAACTTAATTGATTTAAATATTAAGCTCTTATCTCCGCGACTGCCAGAACCAGTCTGAAATTCAACCGAGAATCCTTGCTGGCTGTTATCATCATCCCGATACTTTTTGTTGTTGTGTGCCTTCAAGTTTTTTCTTACTTATGATGACCCAGAGGCAAACCTATTGGGGTTTCAACATCCAGCATGGTGTAGCAGTTTGGGTGTTGGACTGCAACTCTGGAGACCAGGGTTCAATTTCTGGCTTGGCTATGAAACCTACTGGATGACTTTGGGTGTGTCACACACTCTCAGCTTCAGGAGAAGGTAATGGCAAACCTCCTCTGACCGTTGAATGATGGCAACCTCATGAATTTCATAGGGTTTTCTTAGGCCAGGAAGACTCAAGAGATGGGTTTGCTAGTTTCCTCTGGTGGAAAATAGCTTTCAGCACATGCTATTCCTTGGCAGTGCCCCTAAGCAGGTTAATCCTTCTCACCTTCTAAGATCAGACAGAATTTGATGCCTTTAGGTTATTCAGGTCCTTTTAGGGACCTTTGGGAGAACCTAAAATGGAGGGCTGTATTTACCATTCCCCTGGATTAAACCTGTCAGCGCGATAGTCTATTTATCGAGTATAAATGGAAAATTCTTTTCTGCCTTCATTGGCCAATGTTTATTTTTAAATCATTGTGCAATCTAACAGGGTTTTCCACTGGTAAAATATTCCCAAGCCAATGTTTGGATGGCTGTGCTCGATTCATGCCATCTTTTATTCTTCTATTAAGCCATTCTAGGACAACACAGCGATATTAGCCTTTTGCCAAAAATACAATCAAACGACAGTTTAAATAGTTTAGGAAAATAAATGTCTGCATTTCTGCCCACCTCCGTTTGTTTTTAAAGTGCCTCAAGACATTCTTGGAACAGCTTTAGTGGATAAGTTCAGAAAAACAACTCTTAAATCAATATATGATGTGGGGTAGCTTTCTGATTTCCTGAATACCAGGGGTAATGCTACAACCAAGACTAATACTTTTATCTCATCTCAGTATTATCTACTCCAGCCTCGGTGAATACAATACTACAACTCCCATTTCCAAAGACTGAACCATTTATCACCCACCAGTATGGAAAGCAACCAGTTTCTTTACACATCATCACAAAACCCTGAAAAGTTCCTTGTTGTCTGAGTTAAGCAAATGGCAAGCAAGTTAATGAAGAATCATAAAGGGAGAAATTGATATTTTTCAAGTAGTTCCCTTTCTACCAAGCCAACAATTTAATGCATTTTGATTACAGTCCAATCCTAAAAATAAACACATCTTGGTGCAATGCAGATCACTGGGCACCACCTATTTGGTCCCTTTCTTGCCGAAACCACATTGCAGTACATGGAATTTAGCTCGTGTGGTGCACTTTCTATTATACTTGATGAATCCGACACAGAGAGTGGAAAGACCTTCATGTCCACTTTCTTTACAGTTTTCTCCTAAAATTAAGATTTGATACTTCTGCTCTTCCATCAAGTTATGAAAGTGCCACATTACATTAAAAATGTTCAACTGAACAGATGGAAAATAAGTTAGAGCAGCAAAATATTATAAGCAGCATAAATTGGTGAAGACACGATACAAATGGAAATGTCAATAAGCTTAATTAAAGTCTGTCTGGTGACACAATGATGCCAAATAAGCCTCTTTGGGAAGATTTCTAGCGAGGATGATTTTGTAAGTCTGTTTCACCAAAGCCAGGAAGTCCTGTGGCATCTAATAAATGACCAAAGATGCTCCCAAGGACTAAGGTTCACTTCACTACATAGATGGTTTTTTAAAAAAATTATAGTTGCACAACTAAAAAAGAAACAAAGCCAAAAAAGAATGATGATCAAATGACGGGATTAACTCCCTTATGTACATTTAAATTTAAAATTGCTATAGTGATTCCCTGTGACTGCCATTTACATTTTTTTGCACATAACATCTTGTAACATTGCATGTATTAGTCCAGAAAGGAATATGTGTGGTGTATCATTACCTTGACAATACTCCAGTCCTGTGAAGTCCCTTAAGGTCACGACCATCTGTGGAATACCATCCTATGCTCTGATATAAAATTAAGACACAAATCTAGACAAGGTATACTTCTGTTATTTGTTTTTATTTAAAAAACACACACCCAGAACCCATGGGGTTCATACATTAATATAAAACACAATCATTTCCCATTTTTGGTTGGTTTTTAAACTGTTTTACAGTAGCCGAGAAAACGCAATCCCCTGCATTATTCAATTCATACTTGTGCAATATACATCATTAGGAGAAAAAAACAACAACCTGCCCTTAAATGTTAGAGGCAGAACTTTGCCTTTTAAAGTTTCAAACCAGCCCCTTAGAAAGAGAGCATGCTACTGAAGAATTCTTTTCATGAACAATCTAAGGCCACAGTTTGTTTGCAAGTAACCCAGAGAGTGATCCCAAGATTCAAAACAGAAGAACAGCATCTTGTTTATTTGCGCTGATGTATATTCTTCTGTTGCATGACCACAATGATACCAACAGCCAGCTCTTATCGGTATTAAAGTCAGTCATTGTAAGCACCTAAGTTATCATGGTTTTAGTACTCTAAGACATGCATATTATACAGCCACGTTATTGCTATTCAAGTAATTAAAAGGAGCCAATAAAGAGAGTATTTTCCCCCCTTCCAATGCTACTCTTGCAATATTATTACATTTTATAGGCTTCCCACCTCTTTCTTCTTCTTTTAAAGGCATTGGTGATACCACAAAGGATTTGGTTTTAAGACAACCGTATTTCTCAGAATAAGCTGCAATGTGAATTTGGTTGAATTGTTTTCTCTTCCAGAGACCTTTTTAAAAAAGCAAATGGGGTGTACGCTAGTAGTTTAAGTGCACTTTCTTGCCCCACTAAGACAAGCAAGACAATTCAAATATTTTGTACTTTATCCCTTCTAAATATAAAGCTAACAATGCCAAAGGGCCTTCTCACTGGGAAGAAAAATAATCAAGGCTGCAATCCCACACCTACTTAATTGTGAGTCTCACTAAAATCAACAAGGCCTATCCCTGAGTACACAGGGATAGGCTTGCACTTTGAGATTAAGTTAGATTAATTTTGAAGAAGACATTTTTACTCCTCCATGTTCCATGCATGTATTATAGCGATGACATTTTGTCAATATACATTATGACAGTAAATTAAATTTAAACCTTTCATTTCACAGCAGTGTCCCTAATGAAAACAGGTAGCAACTTTCAAGTTTTAAAAACTGTTTTCAATGTAAGGACTTAAAAACTGCAAGCCATCTTCAGAGGCTCATGAACCTGCTGAAATAAAACGTCTTATTGATTGGACTGAAGCCAATATCTGTCTGCGACAGATAGGACTCTGCTGACAGAAGACAGCATTCCCCAAATCTGAGCTACCAGTTTGCCTCACATTTGCTGGAGAGACCTGCTACAGAGTGGGGATATTTGCTTCTGGCAGCCTAGCTACACGTGCCTAAATACAGATTTAGTCCATTATTCATATATGCCAGCAATGTGTGTGACACCTTGCCATATAAAAGAAGTCCCTGACCAAAGAGTCTATACTTTGATACAGGAGGCACAACAGAATAGGAGGAGGCAAGACTATACAGAGGATTATATTAATTTTTTCAGTAGCTTGAACTCAGCCTTACTTATACAACAGGGCGAAAGCAGAGGCTTGTGCCAAAAGGTTTTAAGAAAATGGGTTTTAAGGAGTGATTTTTTAAAAAAGGAGTGACCTGAAGAAAGAAAGTGCTAGCATCATGCCAATGCATGCATAACTTAAGAACAGTATCTTGCTTTCCAACCAATCGTTTTGACCTATGCATAGATTAAAAATTTAAATGGTCCATCAAAAGGTTTCCCAGTGCAAATCATACTGCATGTGATACAAAACTGTATACACAAATACACGGATCTGTTTGAGAGCTTAACATCAAAGTTCAACATTCCATATGACCTGAGAAATAAACCAAATTATATTGCACTTTAACAAAATTTAACTCGATCCTTAAGACTAGAGGGATAGCAAGTAGCAATGATAAATGAGCCAGGAATGTTCATTGAAGTTCCCAAAAGGGACTGCTGTGTCACATCAAAAACATCTAAGTTTCCTGTGGCATCCTAAAAATTCACATATTGCAGTATGAGCTTTCATGGAGTATAGCAGACATCATTAGATGCACGAAGCAGGACCACAAATAGACACACTGCAGTCCCAGTTCTATCTTAGATAATGGGATCCTGCACCAGGTGAAGCATACTTCACTATAGCTGATGAAGCTATGGTCCTCATGCTATGATAAATTTGTCTTTAAGGTGCCAGAGAGTTCTTCATTTATTTTGCACTAATTTAAGACATTCTCATTACTGACCTGCAAATTCATCATTTTTAAGAGCCCCACCTGCCACATAACTTCTGAGAAATTATGTCCAAGCTGGATTTACTGAAAATTCTTCCCATCTGTCTTTCATTAGTTATAATAGATATATCTGCCATTAGTTATAAAAACACTAAGTTAGAGGCCTGTACAAATTCTATGGAATTGTTCTTTGGTCTCGGCTCTCACATCCAAAGGAAGTAGGCCTTTTCCTTTTTTAAATGAAGGGTTTGAAATAAATAAAATGAGGACTATTTCTTTCACAGTTCTGCACACACATTCCAACACAGTGTTAAAGCAGTGTGGATACCCTCAGTTGATAGGTATTGACTGCAGATATTCTAGTAGTAATGGCTCAAGTTGCTGAAATTACACATTGGTTGAATGTTTGGCTGCCCTCTATGCCTTACGACATTATGCCCTATTGCTGCAGATGCAAACAGCAAATGAATGAACACAAAGTCCAAGCCAGCAGAGCTATAGAAAAGCTACTCTATTCACCCTCTTTAAATAACAACAAAAACCCAGAAGAAAAAGCCCATGTACACAGATGCCCCAACACTGATGTGACATTCTTTCCACTTCTAACAACAAATTACATGGTATCTTCCACATCTTCCATTCAAAATGCGTGTGAATTTTAGTGCTAGCATTTGACTGGATGTCAGATAGGCATTCCCCCCCCCCCCCAACAGAATAAGGATCTCAGACATCCTTGTGTGGATGGTGAAACTGCCAAGTTGAAGAAGCCCTTAATAATCAGTGGGGAGGATTTGAATTATACAAATAAAAGTGTTTAATCTGCTCAATGCAGCTCTTCTGAATCTATCTGTTTTCATTTCTATGAAGTATCCACAACAAGATTTTTTTTTCTGTTTACTCTGTGCAGCAACTTCTATGTCTTCTTTTACCCCAAATACATTCCATCTGCTCCAGGTATATGTAGGTCCATTTCATCCAATAACTGCTCGCATAGCCTCTTCCATGTCAGCAAATTCACAATGCTTTCCTTTACTTCTCCTTGCTCCACAAAGAGGCATAAAGTATTTGGACCTGATACCTGGCTGCATGTAAGAACATTGCTTCTTAAAAAGCATTACAAGCAGAGGGTGCAGAAAACCAAAACCAAGATATTCCATCTGATGAAGATGCAGTGACTTCAAACCAAGTCTTTAAGACATGATTGAAACTGGTTGACTGTCTTCTACCTCAGTAGGATGTGGATCAATCTGCAGAGAAAACAAATACATTCATGGCTTAAGATTCTGAAATGCATGCATATTTTTAGGGATAGATTTTAAACTTGCACTCAAACAGCAACTGCTCAGGGACCAGGAAGAGAAGAGGTCAGCTAACTTTATAATTTTAAATTATCATCCCTTAACTTGGATCGCAGAACATTTCTGCAGTGAAGGAACTTAATTTACCTCTGAATAGAGTGGAGGGGGCTGAAACCGGAATTCTTGTATGTAGGCAAACATAGGACAACAAAGCTGCTCATCACAGTCAATTGGGGGTGGATAAGCAGTAACATGTCTTGAAAACTCTTCTTCTGATACTATATCAGCATAATTGGGTGGGGCTAGAAGACAAACAACATAGACACACATTAGCCAAGTCAGTTCAGCTACTACTTTCTTAGGGCTATTCTTTTTCTGGCACATAACTCTGTTCCTGTACTGTAACTATGATAAATGATGCCTTGAAATAAGCATTTTAATATAAAAGGTGCACCCTGTAAGGGGCACTCAACTGAAAGTGTAGCTTTTCTTACATTAATGTCTGAGACATGCTACAGGTATTTCATGGTTTATTTTTTATCAATAACATTTCTATCTCAGCCTTTCCCAAGGAAGGGCATAAAAACATTTTATTTGCAGTTTCCTTAAAATATAAGATTTAGTTGAAAGGCAGTAAAGGCTGGATTGGCCTTCCATGGAACCCTGAAAAGCTTAACTAACCCTTGTGGAATTCTTTTCAATATTCCTCTGTCCCAAGCCTCCATCCAATGTAAAAAAGGCTTCCACTGGGCCTAAAATGGCAGGGCTGGGGTGGTTATTCAGAGTTGGATAAGGACTCTGGGAGACCAGGGTTCAATCTCTGCTCAGCCATAGAAAGTATGGGCAAATCACATTCTCTCAGTTTTAGAGGGAGGCAATGGCAAACCTCCTCTGCAGAAATCTTGTTTTGTATAATAGAGTTGTCAGGAACTGGAATAGACTTGAAGGCATTTAACACCCCCCCCCCCCCAAGGATATATATGCCCTTTTGGTTTAAAACATTTGAAGAGATGCTGATATATCACATCACATAGAGATCCCATTGAGGGCCTGTGGACTGCATGTTCCTCAGCCCTGGCCCAAGGAAAGAACTTCTCAGTGTTCTCCAAGTCCAACAATTTATTCACTGTACTGCCTTTCATTTTATGAGTCCTTTAGAGATTTGCAAAATCGATCTACCTGTTCCTGCTATAAAAAACTGCATAATAAATTAAAAAAAACCCACAACAGTACCTTCAGGATGTTCTGGCATTGTCAGTGCCAGCCAGCTCATATCCACACTGAACTGGCTGACGAGGCTGGAGTTTCGGCTGGAAAATGCAGTACATGGAATTGTGCCAATTACCAGAGGCAGTTCAAGCATCAGCTTTTTAGCACCAGGAATATGAATGTAGACCTGTAATGAGAAGAAATTTTAGAGAATTTGTCAGAGGTAGGACAGAGTCACCACTACAAATTTTTCAAACTTGCAAGATGCAAGGTCATACTTCATACTTCTGTAAAATCAACGTGATAAATCGCAAGTAATTTTACAATGTTCCAGCCATCTACTCTGGACTCTTCATCCACTCTCATTCTGGTCAAGAACCATTTAAAATACAGACCTCTGAGTATAAATAATTATGAGGTATGAAGAACAATCTGGGGTTTGGTTTATTAGCTTCCTCATAACTTGGTACAATTTCTCCCTGAACAAAGTTGTATTGTCTTGTGCTCTGAAGGCTACCAAGATTAAGCAATATCAAGAAGAATTTAGAGAAGCATCATTAAATGGCCAGGATCCTGTTGGGAAATTATGCTGACTTAATGCATGCTTACACCAGTAGTGGTGGTGGTTGGGTTATTATTATTGTTATTATAATTATTTATACTTTGTCCTTTTCTCAAGCCTAGGACTTAAAATAGCTTACAGCTTTAACTGTGCAAATAAAATCATGGCCATCAGCTTCAAGGCTGAATGCCCCTAGTCTAAGAACTTGTGTCTCTAGAGTCTAGAGGGAACATAACTTCATCCACCCGAAGCTGAACTTTATCCCCTGATCTGTCTTCCATTGGTCGAGAGAACTTCTGTCTTGTTAGCATTAAGCATCAATTTATTTGTCCATTACTGATGACAGGTACTTGGTCATCATGAAATTAAACAACTTCCTTTGAGTTAGGTACAAAGGTTTAATAGTATTTTTATAGTACTCTAACTGTACTCTTTGCACATTTACACAAAAGAACATTCAGTATCTACTTGCAGAAGCAGCTCCCAATGTCTGCATTGCTTAAAAGCCCATCAGTGTGAGGACACAGCTCTAAACTCCCTAACCAGAACAATTACTAGAATGCTGCCAGAACTTCTCAGATAATGTGTTGCTATATGGTTTAATTGGTGAAAAGCGGTACTTACAGCTAAGGAATAGTCAACTCTGATGATGCAGCAGTCAAGGATAGAAGGGGTTACAGGTGGAATTTTCAGAGTCTTCCCATTCCAAGTATCTGTACTGCCTGATGCAACATGATTTCCTCGCACATTAGCAACCATCTGACGAAACGTTTTTGTTTTTCCACTAGCAAGGTAAGTCTGTGTTTGGAAAATGGCAGCTTTTGGAACAATTAAACGAGAGGAACAATTCTCAATTTCTGCATAAATTGGGATGGCTTCACCTAAAAATCAAATATATCAGTAAGGAGGGAATCAATATGTTAACAAACCCTGTGCTGTAGATGTCAAAGTTCACAGATTATAATACAGAAAACATTTCTCAATTTTGCAATCTGTCCTTCTTGAAACAATTCAGCAGTTTCATTTTTTTTCTTTTCAATGAACCATGGTTTTGCGTATAGTAAATGTATAGGTTGCTGTTGAGATAAGATGAAATACAATGAATGGATGAATAAAAAAGGAAGACAGATAATACCTGCAGGGATAAATTATTAGAAAGGAAGGAGAAGTTCTTTGCTGTTCTTCTGCCCATGAGGTATATAATTTCCTTCAACAATGTTCAGAAAATTTAAGTAAATGTAAAAAACCACAAAAAAGCAAAAAACAAGTAAGACCAACATGAATCAATGAACAGATTGCCTCGTAGGGTGACACTCTTTCTTTCAGCATCTTTAAACAGAGGTTGGATGTGTGGCTTCTGGGAGTATTTTAATTATATATTCCAGAGGAATATGGCCCTTGTTGATCCCTTCCAAGTGTACCGGTATGATTCTGTGAGTAAAATCAGCATCATGTACAAAGAGCTATGCACTCCTATTTGCAAATCTCCCCCTCCAAATCTTTCTTCCTTGCCTTCCCATTATAATGGCACAATAGAGAAAAAAAATGATTAAGGCACACTTACCATTACAATATCCCTTCCTCTCAATTTTGGCACTCAAAGAAACTGGTCCTGAAGTGAAGAACCAGCATCCAACCATCTTTTCCTGGCATTGCCTTGCAGGCGTCTGCAAAGATAAAAATAAGCAGTCATGAAAAATAACAACAATTTTCTAAGTTAAAGCATGAGTAATTCACCTTCTGTGACCTGTGTATCATTTGTTGGTTAAAATGGGGTTCAGAAAAGTGAAATAGCTTTGGTGGGATCCATGACAAGGCAAGGGAGGGAAAAAACAGGCCCCCAGTCTCAAGATCAAGTAGCTAGATCCGATCTACAAATGGATCCAGAATGAGGCTGCTGCTCTGGCTCCACTACCACTTCTGCATACATTTCAGTGTTACTGCTACAAGTTTGACTACAATAACTGATTCTATACATATAGCATATATGTGAGTTTAATTTACCCATGACTTCAAGTTATCATACTTTTAGCAAATCTCCATGCATGGTTGGACTTTCTGGCCTTTTTTCTTCTCTTTTCTGGGATCCAAAGAGTATTTTGGACCTACCAGCAACTGCACTCTTCTATCCTGTGATTTATCTGTTGGCATTGAAAGGTCTATGAGCAGCTTTTGAATGGGCTGCTGCCAAAAAGAGAAGGCCAAAAAGCTCCTGTATGGAAGGACACAGCATATGGCCCCTTGGCCAGAGTACATTCTTTTAGGAAGCTATTTCAACTGCACTGTTTATGTTATCATTTCATAATAGTATGGGAAAGGTGTTATGTTAGTTTAGAGAAACAAAAATACCATGTAACCCATTAATTCAGACAAAGCAGTTATTTGGAAGAACTGTTTTTCAAAGCTAAATCAATTACACTTCAGAACACCAGTTAAACTAATATTTTAAATTAATACAGACAAAATGAAGAATACAAGACTTAACAGAATTAGGACAGTCATTTGAGGCAAAATTTACATTTCCTGTGCTAAGCCCTAACTGGTTTACTTAAGAAAACAAACATGCAAGGTAATATGAAGTGAAAGGCATCTTAGAAAGGACATAATAATTTCTTATTACAAACCAGAAACAGGAAAGAATAAGCTGCATTTGCAACAGCTTTCAAAGCAGCAACAGCTGACATTGTCTAAAGCAATGCTACTCAAAGTGGACCAGACTTGGCCTCTAAGCCACTGGGTGCGGGTCTGTACCGAGTATCCAGGAGAAAGGGAGTAAACATCCACAATGTTCCATTTATTTATTTCTTCGCTTATTTTGGCTTTCAATTGGTCCATCCTCCTCACTCGCATGGATTTTTGTACAAGTAAATTTGTCTTTGACTTATAATGCAACCTCTTCTTTTTGTCCGCCACTCCCTCCCCTTTTCTGCCACATCTGTTCTTTCTGAATAAGTTATATGCTTCAACTGTAACATTTCGATAATTATTCTACATTTATCCTATTTTCTAAAACATTTCACTAACCATTCAAAGTTCAATTACTTCATGTAGGCAAACCCCGCATAAGAAAATAAGTAAAAGTATCTGGTGGTGCATCTACACTGTAGAAATAATGCAGTTTAATACCACTTTCACTGCCATGGCTCCATCCTACAGAATTCTGGGACTTGTAGTTTGGTAAGGTATTAGCACTCTTTGGCAGAGAAGTGTAGATGCATCTTGAGGTGACTATATATATGCTCCTAATATTGGAACATTCACAATAGAAGCATGTGTAGAATTTACTTATTTTTATTTACTGAATTAAACATAATGTAATGATCAGAGCTTAAATCAAATGCTAGAAATGATGAATAGCTTACTATAATTACTATTTCATAGTATTACTATTATTAGAGGAGCTTAGGGTTGTGTGGTCCTGTAAATGTACTCTGATGAAGTAAACATTTTTCAGCTGCACTATTATTAAGTCCTAATGCATGTCAATCTTGCTCTAGTTTCTGGCAGAGCAGCTGTGCTGGCAAGGATGGAATCAATGGCATAACTTTCCCCACCATGAGAGTTTGCAGTTTACACTATCTAAAACTATAAAACTATGTATTTATAACAAAAGCTTAAGAGACTGTCCAAGCATTGAAAAGCAAGCAAAGAGACAGACTAGAATATTGCAAAGCAAGTTGGCAATATGATGGAGAATGACCAAATGTGGATCATATGTGAATAGCCGCATACAGAGTGCTGCTCTTACCAATAAAACTGGTGAATTCACATCAATGTGGCTGATAACTTGAAACTCCCTTTGGACAATCTGACTAGGTGCCAATGGCCTTTCCAGGATTGCTTTCACAAAGTACTGGATGCTGCCATACTTTCCTGTGAAGGAGGTTGCCAACGGTCTGAAGACAAGATAAAGACAGTCCTAGAGTTACGTATAATATGTATGCTGCTTGAAGTAGTTCATATTAAAATTATATATGAAATGCTTATGAAAAGAATTTTGAAAACAAATAATTGAAAACAAAAACATTCAGCTCCACTGGTGCAGCTGAATTAGACTGATATCCATGAAAGCTCAGGCTAAAATAAATCAGTTACTCTCAAAAGGTGTTGTTTGATTCCTTCATTTGTTATGCACTTTTTGAGATTTTATATTCAACTACAAAAATATTCAGTTACAAAAAGAGAGCAGTAAAAGGGTAAACAAAAAGGTTTTCAGTAGTTATCCGAACATGAACACTTTTTCTCCTTTGTAATCTCTCAGGGAAGGGAATTCCAAAGGGTGGATGCTACTACTTAAAAGGCCCACTTGTTGCCACACAGTGGTAGTATAAAAAAGTAAAGTTTTCCCCTTTGACAAGGTTGTCAAGTCGTGTCCAGATGTAGGTGGTGGTGGAGGGATAGTATAACAACTGGAAAAGCTGTCTGCTTATATTACTGTCACCATCATCACCACCGCTGTCATTGTTGCCATCCTTGTTGTTAAACAGGCTGTGTGTATAAGGTGTATACAAAACATACATGAATTGCGTGTTTTGACTTGGGCCCCATCTCTAAGATATCTCATTCTGTATATGCAAATATTCCAAAATCCAAAATAAATAAACAAAACACCAAATCCAAAACACTTCTGGTCCCAAGCATCTTGGATAAGGGAGAGTCAATCTGTATTTCAAGTTATACTGTTAACACTTACTGCTGGGGAAGTTGGAAGCTGAAAGGGAATTCATGTTTTCCAGGTTCTAAAAGGATTAAGCCCTCTTCATCTAAGGAAAAAAGAAAATTTGTTTTTAAAAAGGTCAGCTCAAAAATCACAGCAAATATATGAAATCAAAAGTCATCTATTATGCCTTGAAGAGGGCTCTTTTTTTTGTTCTAAGGCCAAGAGCTCATGCAAGTAGATCTGGTTGGAAACAGCATAAGTTCTAAGAACACCTGAAGTAGTTTACATGAAGATTCACTTCTTTAATTTCATTTATTTACATGCTGCCTTTCTCCTGGATTAGGACCCAAGGTGACTCACAAAAGAGTAAGATAAAACAATATAATTTAAACACGGTTAAAATAATCACATTAAAATATTGTAGTATGTTTAAAATCAAAAGTGTACACAAATTTACAATAAAATAAAATAAAGCACCTTCCCCTCCCATAAGCCTCCCTGCAAGCAATTACTCATTAAAAGCCTGAACAAACAGGAAAAAAATTGCCTGCCCAAGGAAGGAGAGTACTTCCAAAGGGTGGGAGTAGCAGCCACAGAGAAGAATCTGTGTCCTCCTCACCAAGTGTGCCTGCGATGGTGGTGGGACTGAGAAAACCTTTCCCTGAAGATCATACAATTCTTGCAGGTTTGTATAGGGAGAGACGGTCCTTCCGGCAATCTGGACCTAAGCCATGTAGGGCTTTAATAGGTCATGACCAGCACTCTGAATTGCTCCCAGAAATGAACCAGTAGCTAATAAAGTGACGTTAATAAGGGAGTTATATGCTCCCTATAACTGATTCCTGTCAGCATTCTGGCCCGACTGACGTTTCCGAACAATTTCCGAAGGAAGCCCCATGCAGAGTGTGTTACAGTAGTGCAAAAGGGATGTAGTTGAGGCATGTGTCACCATAGGCAGATCTGACATCTCAAGGAATGGGTGCACTAGTTTTTTCTTGTGCAAAGGCGCTCCTGGCCACTGCTGAAACCTGTAACCCCATCCAGAACAGGCAGGGTTCTTATTCCCTGATCTGCCTTTCGACTGACCAGGAGCATCTCTGTCTTGCCTGAATTAAGTCACAATCTGTGTGTCCTCATCCAGTCCATTACTGACAACAGGCACGGATTCAGTACCAAGATCGCTTCCTCCGAATCAGATGGAAAGGAGAGGGAGGTTGGGTGACACCACACCCCCAAACTCTGACCTCTCCCAGTTATTTTATGTAGATGTTAAACAGCAGGGGGACAAAACACAACCCTGAGAGACCCCACAGGCCAATGGCCAGGGAATCTAACAGGAATCCTCCAGCACAACATTCCAAGTTTGCCCCTTCTAAGAAATAGCAGAACTACTGCATAACAGTGCCCTCAAGTCCCAATTCCAGATAGTTGGTCCAGAAAGATACCATAGTCGAAATGATCAAAAGCTGTTCAGAAGTCCAAGCAGAACCAATAGGGACAAATTTCCTGTTTCCTGTGTTCTGGTCATCCATCAAAACACCCAAAGTTGTGCTCATCCCATAACCAGACCTGAAGCCCGATGGAAATGATCTAGACAATCTCTCTCATCCAAAACTCATTTTCTTCCCTGGTATGTCCTGCAGTAGGTTCTTGGGGTCAAAACATGGCCCCCATATCATTAGAGGTTGTTCACCCCTGTTCAACTGGTGCAAATCCGAAACCAGAAATTACATATCAATAAAACCAGAAGAGGATTTCAATCTCTCAGACAGTTGGACGATGGCCTGAAAGTATGCACTGCAGAGCAAAATAACTTTAAATTCAGATTAAAGAGAGGAGGGGAGGAATGTGAGATAAAATTCATTAGGACATTTTAGGCTTTTCACCAGCTACTGAAATCATAACTGTAGCTTTTTATATTACATTTATTTACAGTTTGGGGATGGTTAGCACTAGTAACTCAATTGTCAAGGTTAGTAAGTCTATTATTATTTTATTTTTCTTCTGACCTCACTGTTTAAAAGCTCACCTGTACAAGTTTGCAATATACACACCTACATATACAGACACATGGACAAGATAATACTTCATTCTCATCAAGTGGCCTATAGTCCATGAAAACATAGGCTAAAATAATCTTTAAGGTGTCAAAGGATAATAGTGCTTTTGTTGCAACAGAATAAACTGGCTATTCCTTTGGGAACTGTTTCATAAATTTAATTAGCAACACAATGAACCAAAATTGTCTAGCTTGACACCTGGAACAGACACAGTATTAATAAAACTAAGGTCAAACTTGTCAACTAAATTTTTTTTCCCGACCGATTAACCATGGGAAACAAGTATGTTTCTGTACACTGATCTTCAGGAACTGAAAAGAGTACATGCTTGGGAAGCAAATGTACTCCTGCATACAGCTCTTTAGGAATGGGGAAAATAAGTCTTATTTGTATAAACTAAACAATGTGAAGGAAATATGTGTTATTGACTAGTCATATTTTAAAAATAATTCCCAAATAAAGTGTGCAACTTGTTTGGACACAAATGTTAAATCACATTATGTGTACTTTATTGATCTTCCTCATCAAGTATTTCAGTCCAAGAATTTTTGGTTATTGGGGAAAAATCAGTTATTTTGTGTCACAAAAATTTGACATTTTTGTTAAGTTTAATATACATTTTGGTCACAATCCTATGCCATTTACCTGGGAGTAAGTCACAAATGAATTCAATAGGGGTTATACAAGTGTATCCATGTCTAGGACTGCATTGTTGGCATGCTTATTTGACTGTTAAAAAGTTTTTTTAAAACTAAGTGAAAGCTTCATCAATTTAGGACTCTGGAAGTTTTAAAATAAAAAATGTTCCTGAAAAGCAATGACACTGTTGGTAGAGCCAGAGAAAATGTTTTCAAAATAGTCTGAAAATTAACAAAGTTCAACTGTTAACCAGGGTCCCCAAAATGAACAAACTTTTTTTGAGCTATAGATATACTTTTTATGCTGAGGTTCCGAGTCTTGAAGACTGCGTCAAAGAGTCATCCAGAAAGTTTGAGAAAGGAAGATCTACTCTGATTTTTAAAATAAAGAATACTAAATTGAGCCTAGCACAATAAAATGGTACAGCACTTTTCAAAATTAAAAATGCTATGAGTATGACCAGATGCTTCTATCACTAACGTGTTTCCCCTAAAATAAGACAGTGTCTTATATTAATTTTTGCTCCCAAAGATGCACTAGGTCTTATTTTCAGGGGATGTCATTTTTCCATGAAGAAGAATTCACATTTGTTGAACAAAAAACTTGAACATTTATTATATACTGTATATGTATTTATATACAAAAACTTTGCTAGGTCTTACTTTCGGGGGAGGCCTTATATTTAGCAATTCAGAGAAATCTCTACTAGGCCTTATTTTCTGGGGATGTCTTATTTTCAGGGAAACAGGGTGGAGTGACTGTGCAATAACTTGAAAGGCACAGGTGGCCAAAATCTGCAATACACCAAAACTGGAGAAAGCTTTTTCTGCCGCTTATCTGACTGAAAAAAGCAGGGAAGAAGTTATAAATCCTAACAAACAGCCACAGGGCCTATCTCATCTTGATTGCCCACAAGCTGCACAGACCAACCTTAAGTTATTAACTGTCCCTTAAGATTGGGCATTTTAAAATTTGACATATAACAATGGTTCATTGTAATTTACACCTCTCAAGAGCAGATATTAGTTCCCAATCTTAAATGTTCTTCAGACAGTAACTCCCCATATTTCTAGAAGAATAAATAAGCAGGACTGTACTTTTCATGGTGAACAGTTCAAAGTGGTAATCTATGGCTAAATTATGATGTTGGAAACAGTGACATTATGAATCATGTTCTTTGAAAATCTGGAGTAAACATCCCAGAAAGGTTTCTCAGATGAGCAGTTTATCTCTGTTAATTGTTATTCCCCAGAGGCGGGTAAGAAGTAAATATCATCATCATCATCATCATCTCTACATTTAGGCACTTAAAACATTTCCTACAGGATACAAACAAGTCCATCACAGACCTAGTGTCCATTTCTCTTTTCTGCACAAAGAATGTACAAGTCAATTCTTTTCCCTGTTCCATAAAATTATTTAGTTTTTAAAGGTATGTTTGGTTAATTTTAAATGTTTTAAACTGTTTTTATGTTTTATGCATTTTGTTGGGTCTGTGACCACAGAATAAAAGACTGAAATTTAGGGATTAAACTACATTTTTGCTTTCCCCTCCCCACAAAGTCATTGCTACTTATAATGTAATTCACATAGGTAATAGCTAAATGAATAAAGCTGCTGAAACAACACAAAGGCAAAGCTAAGGGAGTTAATACCCAGGAGAAGAATCCCCTAGAAATGAATAGTGGAGGGAGATTCTGCAAGAATTTACAATCCATGAAGCCTGCTATGAGAGAGAAATCAGAGGCATTGCCCCCACAACTCGAAGTATTACATTAAAACTCATAAATGAATTCAAATGAATACTAACAGGACCCCACACGAACCTTGATGGCAGCCCACAAGCTCCCATGAGCACCAAGTAATTTGCAGATATTATTTAAACCTCCCATGGCATTCTCTCCTCTGGAACATAATGGGGAAATTAAATAATGCCTGAGATAATGTAAGATAATGCTTAAGAATAAGCACCAGAAGGAACGTTTAGGATGGGCCATTCTGCAGTTGCCACATCATGCTGACCCAGTACACAGGAAACGTGGAGCATAAAGTCCCATCAGCCAAATTTCTTTCAGTTATGGACCTGCTTGAGGAAGTAAGAACTGTAGGAGGAAAGAGAGGCACTGCTACTTAGAACAAAGCAAAAATTCTAGGGGTTAACGCTGGCTTTTACAAATGCTGGTTAACTACGGTCCAAAACACACTGCAGAAATAATCCAGTCTGAGACTGCTTTAACTGCCCTGGGTCAGTGCTAGGAAATCCTGGGAACTGTAGTTTATTGTGGCACCAGAACTCACTCACAGAGAATGCTAAATGTCTTACAAAATTAAGAGTTCCCTGAAATCCTTAGCACTGAGCCAGGGCAGTTAAAGCGGTCTCAAGATGGATTATGCCTGCAGTGAGTTTTGGACCTACTTTCTCATTATGGGAAGGACCTTGGTTTAGTGATAGTGGACATACTTTGCATGCAGACGATGACAAGTTCAGTTCCCAGTATCTTGAGATGGGGCAGGAAAAGCTCCTGGATGAAACTCTGAAGAGCACCTGCTACTCAGTTTTGATTATAGTGAGTTTGAAGAACCAAAGGTACGATTCACTATAAGGCAGTGTACTATGTTCCTCCAGTCCTGAAGTCAGATCCCTCTTAATCCCAGCCTAAGAAACCTGGTCCTCCCACCTGAACTTGGGCTGTTTCCCTAATCCCAGAAAATTCCTCTCCGCCCAACAATCTTGAGCCACCAAGGAAAAGCACACGCTGTTTCAGATCACTATGTAACAGCCTGACCAACCTTGACGTAATATATCCCTATACCAATTAAAAAAGAACAAATGAGCATTTCGTTTTGTACACGCTGGCTCCATTTGCTTCTTCCCATTCCCTCTACTGACCTTCTCCTTTTGTCATCCTGATTGTGCCACAGCTTTGGAATAACCTCAAACACAGAGATAAGTGTGTGTATGTGTGTTTATTTGTATTTAGCCTGACTCAAGTTACAGTCACCTGGGAAAATTACCACTTCAAAAAGACCTTCGAGAAAAGACACTGGCTGACCATGCAAGGTGCTTTACAACTTTCTGGTTATTTTTACAGTGCTCCAGGGGACCTTTTGAGAGATAAAAGCAAAGATTAGTAAATAACAAATGTTAATAAAAGCACACAGGGCCAATGTGGTGTAATGGCTTGAATGCAGTACTAGGACATTGGGAAACAAGGGTTTGAATCCTGGCTTGGCTGTGGAGACCCACAGGGTGAGCTTGGACAAGTCACACTCTCTCAGCCTCGGAGGATGGTAATGGCCAAACCCTCTCAGAAGAAACTTGCCAAGAAAACCCAATGATGGGTTTGTCTTAGAGTCGCCCTAAGTCGAAAAGACTTGAAGTCACACAACAACAAATAAAAGCACATAAATTTTCCCAGCCTCCACCATACTAGGCCTTTCTTTCAATGCCAGACAAGGGGGTTTATACCCCATTCCTCAAAACAAAGGTCAATCCCAGCTTCAAAACTGCCTATTCCCTTCTAATTTTGCTTTCCCAGCTCTGCTGAAACTGTTTCAGCTCTAAGTTTCTTCTTATTTTGGCCCTGGGGTTTTGGAAGCTACTCTTACATAATGAGCCTCACTGCTTGATTTAACACGCTATGAATTTTTAAAACTCATCTTTAATGCTGGAAAGGAGCTCTTTCCCACCTTTATCTCAAGCAGTTCCTCACCAATCCTTAAAACGGTTATACCCTGCAGTCATTCCCACCTCAATTCCCAAATTCCTTCCTCCCTATTTCAAGCAAGTATCTCCCCTTTTAATGTATGGATTAAATACTCTGTTTTGGCTGTCTTTTTATTGTCCATTGTATTTGAAAAGGGAGAGTGGTTTATGGGAATATGAATGCTCATGGTGACGGATGATGCATCTTTCTGCATTAGGATATTTCCTCTTATGTAATGGGCTTTCTTTCTCTGTTGTGTATGCATGCACTGCTGACAGAAGGGAAATTTGCTGTTAATCTTAAAAGGGAAGAATGAACAAGAAGAAAAAATAGGGAAAAAAGTATCTCCAGAGCCATCAAAGCTGCCTCCTACCCTACAAGTCAAACATCTCAAATGGTGGAAACCCTCTTACCTTCCACCATTCAGCAGAAGAGACCCCCATCAACCCACCCAAATTCTTCCGAATGACCCCAACCCTCCCTTGAAGGCAGCCCCCCTTGCTATCCCCTTTTGATCCCCTATTTATTTATTGCATTTATGTCCCACCTTGCTCCCAAAATGGGGCCCAAGGCGGCTTGCAATGATTTTTAAAAAGGCCCAACTCAAACATTAATTTTCAAAAAGAATTAAAGATCGACATTAACAACATCCCCCACCTCTCTGTGTTATCTGATGATTCAAGTTTAATAGTGGGATGAACTGTTTGGATTTTGTTGCATTATATTGTACATCTCGATTGTTGTAACCTGCCTGAATTCCATGTGATTGGGCAGGATATAAATAAATCTATATTATTATTATTATTTTATTGTTATTAGGGAATTTAACTTGTTGTTTTGGTAGGAGGGACAAAGGGTTTGTCTTTATATTGTTGCACTTTGTTTTTATTGTATGCCACCTTGGTCCTGGAAGAGAGGTGGGATATAAATAAATGATTATTGTTATGATTATTTTTTAAAAAAATGTTTAAAAATAGCCGAGACACTTAAAACATATTTGAAACAGTTTCAATAAAATACTATACACAGACATATATATATAATCCTCCAGTGTTTTGAGTGTTGGACTCTAGAGACCAGGGTTTGAATCCCTTTTGGGCCACAGGAAACCATTGGGAGGCCCTTTGGGCAAACCACACTCTCTCAGCCTCAGAGGCTTGCGTTTGCAATGGCAAACCCCTTCTGAACAAATCTTGCTAAGACAGGGTTGCCGTAAGTCAATCGAAGGAACACAACAACGACAGATACACACACATACACAAACTCACACACTCTCAGCCTCAAAGGCAGGCAATGGCACCCCCCCCCCCCAAGGAAATTTGTATACAAAAGCCTTAGTGTTGCCATAATTCGGGAACAACCTGAAGGCACACAACAACAACAAACCTCAGGTGAACCTATCGTGGCGTTTTTTTTGCCTTAGGGTCACCATAAATCATAGAGTTGGAAAAGACCCCAGTCCAACCCCACTCTGCCATGCAGGAACTCTCCATCAAAGCATCCCCACTGACAGATGGCCATCCAGCCCTCTGTTTAAAAATCTCCAAGGAGGATTCCCTTTACCTCATTTCTCTCAAGCCCCTTTCCCTCAAAGACCCCATCTCCATCATTTCTCTCAGGACCCCCTTCCTCCATTTCCCTTAAAGATCCACTTCCCTCAAATCCCATTCATGACCCCCCCTTCCCTCATTTCTCTCTCAAGACCCCCTTCCCTTTCTCCCCCATTAAGACCCCCCCTTCTCTGAATTCACATTCAAAACCCTCATTTCCCCTCAGGACCCATCAAGGCCCACTTCCCCTCACCCCTTCCCTCATTTTCCCTTCAGAAGACATACTTTCCCTTTCTCCCCCTTCCCTCAATTCTCTTAGGACCCCCTTCCCCCAATTCTCACCCCAGATCAAGATCCTCTTCCCTCATTTCTTTCAGGATCCTCTTCCTCCATTTCTCCCAAGGACCCTTTCTCTCAATTCTGATTCAAGACCCCCTTCCCTCATTTTCCCCTCTAGACCCCCTTCCCTCATTTCACCCAGGACCCCCTTCCTCCATTTCTCTCATCTTTCTCTCTCAAGACCCCCTTCCCTTTTTCTCCCCCTTAAGACCCCCTTCCCTCAATTCCCATTCAAGAAGACCCCCCCCCTTCCATCATTTCCCCCAAAAGACCTCCTTCCCTCTATCCTTAAGACCCCTTTACCTCAGGAAACCTTCCCCCCCCCATTTCCCCCTCAAGACCCCCTTCCCTTTCTCCCCCTCAAGAAGACCCCCCTCCATCATTTCATCCTCATAGGAAACCCCCCCTTCCATCATTTCTCTTAGGGCCCCCTCTTTTGAGACCCCCTTCCTTCCTTCTTTCCTCCCTCCCCCTCAAGACCCCCTTCCCTCAAATCTCATCCCTGATCCAGACTTCTTTCCCTCAAAATGTCTCTCAAGACCCCCTTTCCCCTTCCCTCATTTCTCCTTTCTTATTGGGGGGCTGCATCCATAACTGGAGAAATAACCCGCTTTGGGAACTCTTTTGTCTGGCTCAACTGCTATGGAATTCTGGGAGTTGGAGTCTGCTGTGAGGCCCAGAGCTCGTTGTTTGGGTCAGTTGCTATGGAATTCTGGGAGCTGGAGTTTGTGGTGAGGGTTCAGAAGCTCTCTCTGGCTCAACTGCTATGGAATTCTGGGAGCTGGAGTCTGCTGTGGGGCCCAGAGCTCGTTGTTTGGGTCAGTTGCTATGGAATTCTGGGAGTTGGAGTTTGTTGTGGGGTCCAGAGCGACCCCACAACAAACTCCAACTCCCAGAATTCCATAGCCTTGAGCCAGAGAGAGCCCCTGAACCCTCACCACAAACTCCAACTCCCAGAATCCCATAGCAACTGACCCAAACAAAGAGCTCTGGGCCACACTGCGGACTCCAACTCCCAGAATTCCATAGCAATTGAGCCAGAGAGAGCTTCTAAATCCTCACCACAAACTCCAACTCCCAGAATCTCACAGCCTTGAGCCTAAAAGACACTTAAACCGGTTCCAAACCGGGTTATCCCCCCAGTGCGGACGCAGCCTGACTTGTCTCCTCCTCACCTCCGTGTCCCTGCTCCTCCTGGCCCTCTTCTCCCTTCCCGAGGAGGACCTGCCTGACCTCCAGGTAGACCACCTGGGCCTCCCTCCGGAGGGTTATGATCCCGGGCGGAGGAGGAGGAGGAGGAGGCGCTGCTTCCATCGGGGCCACGGCTCCTTCGCTCCAAGAAGCCCGGGCTGCTCCGGAGGCTTCGAGGCGGAGGCAGCGGAGGGCCAGAGGGGCCTGTACTTCCACCACCACCGCCCCGGAGACCCTCTCCCCCCCGGAGAACGGGCCCGGCTCCGGCAGCAGCAGAGACACCGCCATGGCCCGGGCCCCGGAGCCTTTTTTCGCCCCAGCCTCTTCTTCTTCTTCTTCTTCTTCTTCTGCTTTCCCATCTTTGACTCCCACTGCGCAGGCGCGTTCGTGGACAGCGGCGTGATCTCGGCCTCTCCTCCAATCGGGTCGTAGAGTCCTCCGCGTGGACAGTGACGCAACCAGGCGAGGCGGCCAATCAGAGGCCGCGAGGAGGGATTAGGGGCACGTGGACGAGCTGAGCGCGGGTAAACAGGGAAGGGAGAGGAAAAGGGAGGAAAGGTGGGCGTGGCCACAGAGAAAGGGGGCGGGGAGAGAGGTTAGTGGGCGTGTCCAAGGAGAAAGGGGCGGGGCGGTGGGGTGGTGGGCGTGGCCAGGCCCAGCGCGGGGGCGGGGCGAAAAGAAAAGAGTGAGACACAGAGTTCCATGATGACGTCAGCACCAAGCACTTTCTTTCCCTTATTTTATTAATATAATTTTTATAAATTTATTAATATTTATTTGTTAATTAATAATTTATTAAATTAACCTTTTCGTTAATTAATTAAAATATTTAATGTATTTTAATTATTATTTAATACCTTATTTATTTTATATGTTTATATAGTTATCTATTGTTTACCTTCATTTTTTAAAATTTTATCAATATTATGTTATAAATTTATTAATATTTATTTGTTTATTAACAAGTTATTTAATTGATAAGTTATTTAATTAATTAAAATATTTAACCCATTATGAATATTAGCTATGAATATCCTTTGTTGCATGACCCTAAGTTTTACCCTCGACTTATCCACGGGGCATATCAAAATCCATCGTTTTGGCCCCAAACCCTGTCCTTGACTTATGCATGAAGTTGACTTATAGTCGAGTAGATACCTTACACAAATTCAATCTAGACAATGAGGGAACAGAAATAGTAAAGGGTTGTCACACCTGGGATCTGACACTGATCAGGGATTGCAGTCAAGAAACCATAAGAAGACATAAGAAAATCCCATAAATAAAAAGCAATGCCATGATTCCTCTTTATTCACGGGATAATGGTGGGATATTTATGACGTCGCATGACGTTGTGTGACAATTGTTGCCAAATGGCGCGATATTGACGGGAGCATCCCGCTATGCTCCCGTCTTTTTTTCCAGTGTTATAAACTCCTAAGAATAGGGAGAGCAACTATGAATGAACTAGTACAGATCCTAAAATGTAAAGATATACAATTGAGTACAAAAGGTAGCATCATACAAGCCATTGTTTTTTCCTAATCACCACGTATAGATGCAAGAGCTGGAAAGTTAAGAAAGAAGATAGGAAAGAAAATCGACGCACTGGAGAAGAATGCTGAGGATCCCATGGACGGCCAAAAAGACAAACAAATGGGTCCTAGAGCAGATCAAGCCAGAAATCTCACTGGATGGCAAGATGACAAAACTGAGGCTGTCGTACTTCGGACACATCATGAGAAGAGAGGACTCCTTGGAAAAAATAATGCTAGGAAAGGTGGAGGGAAGTAGAAAGAGAAGAAGACTGCATGTTGAATGGATGGACTCTATAAAAGAGGTCTCAATGGTGTATTTGCAGGAGCTAAGCAAAGCACAGGAGGACAGGGAGTCTTGGAGATGTCTCATCCACAAGGTCGCCGTGTGTCAAGATCAACTGGAGGGTAGTTAACAATAACAACAGTCTTAGCACACAATTGCTAAAAGCTTATTTGTGCCAAGAGACAGTTTGCATGTAAACTGAAAGCCAACAGGGAGACAGCCAGCCTGGCCTCCCTTGGGACTTTCACAAAGTGTGGCTTGATCCCTGTTGTTCTTCAGCCCTGCAATAGTGACTTGCAATTGCAAGAATAGCTAGGTCTCCAATCTGTGCCCCCAAAGTAGGAATTGTTGCAGTGTCTTTCACACATGCATCCAAAGACAGTGGGATCATTTTACATAGGAATTTTCCTTTGGTATTTTCTGAAGTGGGTGTGACAGAGGGACTATAGGTTGCAGTATTTGTTACTACAGTTGGCCCTTGGTATCCACTGGGGTTTGGATCCAGGACTTAAATACAATGGACTCTTTCACGCTGGAGGAATTTCTCCCAACTTCGAATGCAGCCAATGCGAATTCACGTGAATTCGCTTGTTTAGCGAATTTACATGAATCCCCATTGCATTCAGAAGGCGTTCGGAATGACTTCCCATTACCCCAAAATGACCCCTCCTTGCCCGAAATTGCATGAGAAGCTCTAATTTGCAATAACATGAAACCCCATGATTGCGTTTGGATTGCCCTTGGATTATACAGTACTTCCAATTTCCCACGTCTGAAAGAGTCCAATGGCATATTAAAATGGCATTCCCTATATAAAATGTCAAATTCAAGGTTTGCTTTGTGGGATTTATATTTTTTGGGAATATTTTCAATCCGTGGATGCTTGAATCCGTGGATAAAAAAATCCAAGGCTATGGAGGGCCGACATCTATATATATATGTGTGTGTGCGTGTGCATGTGTGTGTGTGCATATATGTATATGTATGTGTGTGTGTCTATCTGTATATATAACATTGTATTCCCCCACCCCTTGAAGGGGTTTCTTTTTAATTTTGAAAAATGGGATGCACCTGCACTGCAGAAATAATTCAGTTTGACACCCCTTTAACTGCCATGGTTTTATGCAATGAAATTAGGGAAACTATAGTTTTGTGAGGCATTTAGCCTTCTCTGCTTTTGACTTATGGCAAACCCTAAAGCAAACCTATTATGGGGTTTTCTTGGCAAGTTTCTTCAGAGCGAGTTTGTCATTGCCATCCTCTGAGGCTGAGAGAGTGTGACTTGCCTAAGGTCACTCAAGGACACCTAAGGAGAATTTGAATCAAAACCAAACAAACGTTTAACAAGCTTTTCCCCACAGAGCAACGTCAATAATGGATTGTTTTCTTCTCTGAATGCAACCTCAGAAGCTGCTTCCTAAAGCAGGCCCTCTTAATGCTGCTCAAACATAAATTTGGTTCTGGAATAAACTGACATTCTTATGGAAGAATGTCGTAAACGTATCTGAACATCTTAACAGCAGTTTATATTTTGTTTAAAATACCATTGTCCACCTGGGTGCCAGAAGCTAAAGTAATTGAAACAATAAGGTGATGGTGTTTATTGGGCCGACCATGCTGTATAGTTGCTCTGAAATTAGAAAGATGAGGTCTTTCATTGGGCCAGGGAAATATATTATCTATCACGATCAGCCTCTCCTTATCTGTACTTACATGCTTAAGTGCACGTAGTTGTTCGTACCCACCCCCTTTTCTTTCCCTAGAAAACAACTTTACACAACTTCCAGTGTTGTAATGGCTACACGGCTTCCCAGACATCCTGCCTCCTTCGCTTCCAGCACAACACTGCCTAAGAAGAAGAAGCGCTCTGTTTATTTTAAAATATTTTTATTCTTCTATCCAGAGTTGCCGGATGAGTTTTCTAAAGTCGGGGGAGATAGGCAATGGGGTTGTCAGCTCTAACTAATTCTAACTGATGCAAGTCATCTATGGAGTCTATCAGACGGGAGGAATTTTGATAGACGTCAATTCGAATTCACGTGAATTCGCTAGTCTAAGCGAATTCACGTGAAATCCCATTGCGTTCGGAATGACTTCGTGTTAGCCGAAAATGACCGCCCATTGCCCGAAATTGCGTGAGATGATTTAATTCGCATTAACGTGAAACCCATGATTGCATTCGAATTGACTTCCCTTTTGCCCGAAATTGCGTGAGATGATTTAATACGCAATAACGTGAAACCGCATGATTGCGTTCGGATTGCCCTTAGATTATACTTCCAATTCCCGTGGTCTGATAAACTCCTATGTCTTAGAAGTCCTCCGCCAAATTCACCTTTTGCAAATCAATTATTATCACTATGTGGACCAGAATTAAATACACAGCCTGGGAAAAAAATACTTTTTTGGATCGCACCTCCCGGTGCCCATGTTGGCTAGTTGATTCTGGAAGCTGGAGTCTGAAATATTTTATATGTTAGTACTGTACAATTTATCTCAAAATACATTGGCCTACCCTGAAGTTTCTGCCCAAGAGAGCAAAGTACTTGTCATCATCTCAGGACTGAATTAGACCTGTTGCTATTCAAGCAATTAGGCACAGCATGAATAGTTCTTTTATTAAGAACATAAGAACAACCCTGCTGGGTCAGATCAAAAAGGCTATCTGCTTCTGTGTTCTGTTCCCATCTCGGCCAAGGGAAACATACAAACAGGATGTAAGTGTAATAGCCCTTTCTCACTTCTATGCTCCAGCAACTAGTATATAGAGGCATGTTTCCTCTGATATTGGATAGTCCTGTCCTCCATGAATTGCGTTCAATCCTCTTTTCAAGCCATCACTGCAGGTCATGCTAGGGAATTTTGCAGCTTAGTTGCCACCCGCTCAGTTTCATTGTATGATCCCAAATACCAGAATCCTTATGGAACTTATCAGACGTTGGAAATTGGAAGCATAATCTAACGGCAATCCGAACGCAATCGTGGGGTTTCACGTTATTGCGAATTAAAGTATCTCACACAATTTCGGGCAAAAGGGAAGTGATTTCGAATGCAATCATGGGTTTTATATTATTGCAAATTAAAGTATCTCACACAATTTTGGGCAATGGGGGGTCATTTTCGGGTAATGAGAAGTCATTCTGAATGCATTCTGAACGCAATCGGAATTCATGTAAATTCGCTAAACTAGTGAATTCGAATTGGCTCCAATTGACTCCATTTGAAATAAAGAGAAATTCCTCCTGTCTGATAAGGTCCATAAGAGATGGGAGGAAAATGGGTATTTGCACAGGTATTTGCATAACTTTACATGTCTCTGCCGGAGACCAGGAGCAGGTTGTGGCATGAACTAATATAAAAAATGACCTTCAGCAAGTCACAGGAAAGCAACGTAAGCCTCCTCCGAAGATATCGGGCCAAGCAAACCCTAGGAAAGGAGTCACCGTAAGTCAGAATTGACTTGAAGGCACATAACAGGAACATCAATTTCTACAAAGCATCACCTACATCAGGATCAGAAAAGTATGGCTCATGGCCTGCATATGGCTCCCAAATACCTTTTAGGGGCCAGCATGGTTTAGTGGTTTAAGTTTGGAAGAAGAAGTACATGAGTTCAAATTCACATTTGGCCATGGAAACCCACTGTCTGATCCTCATCCTAAAAGGAAGGCAATGGCAAACCTCTGGATAAATCCATAATTCCTGACACGAAAAGCTTATGATAAGTCATAATTGCCTTGCAGGCATGTAATAACAACAGTAAATTATGATACTGGTATTTTTCTTTTTGTTTTTCCCCTGCTAGCTCTCAGGAAAAAATCTGCTCTTTTCACAGTAGACTCACTTGCTCTGCTGAAATCTAATGTGGGACAGAAGCAGGGGAGAAATGGTAAAATTTACCAGCCACCAATATTTCCAATCCAGATTTGGAAGCCTATGCCAGCTATTTACTTTTTAAAAAAAATCATCATTCATGTAACTGGCATCATGGCTAAATTGCCCTTGAATCAACCTTACTTTGAGCCCAGAGTAGAAAACAACACGTCCTGGGCTCATAGTTATTGCATAGGAATTTGTGATATCGAAAAAGGCTGGTTGAGTGTTTTTCAGAGAAGGAAGGTGACATTTGAATGCAGGAGGCAAGAGGTGCCATTTCCAAAAGCTGGGACCAGCACATTGTGTCCACAGATTTAGATCTCTGCTGATCAACAACAAGCTGAATATCATACATTATACTGTTAAGGAATATGTGGGCATGCAGGATCTTTTCAAAGTCAAATATTGAACAAATTACTTGGGAATGTCTTTGTGTGCCCATTATAATCTCAGGTGATGTTTGCTCCCAGGGCACTTGTGATAAAAAAGCAAGCCAATTTTAGGATATAGAAACACACACACACACACACACAAGATACACAAGGTCCTGTGTCCCCTGGCCATTTCCACCAGAACTTTCAGCCCTGTGTTAATTCAAGGTTATGGGAATGGAATTTAAACACAACCCAAGTCTGTAGTGTTGTCTGCGGGACAATGGGGCCGTTGTTCAGAAATGATTCTTGTAAGATGACCGACATCATTTTCTAAGAAAAGAAAATGGTATAGTTAAGAGACATTGCTATGAATCATAAAAATCCCCAATTTCCCCTTTGTCCTGAACTCACTAGCTGGGGACCTGAACCCAGAAACGTTACATGTTTGGAGTCCAGCTCCCAGAATCCCTAGCCAGCATGGTCAGTGGTCTTGATTCTGAATCTGGGATTTGTAGTAGGACAAAAGTACTTAAAAAATCTGATGAATATTTGGCTATTCACACTCTGGAAGCTTTGGGTCTCTTACACAGATTTTGCACTTGGATACTATTGTAATTGCCATGGTGCCATCTCATCCTGGGATGTGTAGTTTCATGAAGTATTCAGAATTTTAGAGCCTATCGTCCTACTTGGAACAAGGTCAGGCTGCCAGGTAGACACATTTCTCAAACAGGAACAGCAAACATGCTCTACCTCTTGCTTGGGTGTGTAGATTTACCTTCCTAGAAACAGAATCATGGATTTGGAAGGGCTCCCATGAGCCAAAGATTTCAACTCCATGCTCAGCCGAGGAGATTCAACTAGGGCAATGGTTCCCAAACATTGATCCTGCAAATGTTTTGGACTTCAACTCCTTAAAGTTCCAGCCAACATGACCAACAGTCATGAATACTGGTAGCTGAAGCCCTAAACATCTGGTGGACCAACATTTGGAAACAACTGAGCTAGAACATCCCCAACAGGTAGCTGTTCAGCCTGTTTTTGAAGATGTCCAGAGAAGGAGACCCCCATCACCTCTCCAGGCAATTGGTTCCATTGGCAAACCGCTCACACTGTCAAGATGTTCCTTCTAGTGTCCAATCGAAATCCACCCTCCTGTAACTTAAAACCATTAGATCTAGTTCTACCCTCCGGGGCAACAGAAAATGAGCCTTCTGCCCTTCCTTTTTTACAACAATCCTTGAGGTATTTAAAGAATGTTATCCTGTCACTTGTCAATCTTCTCTTCACCAAGTTGAACGTGTCCAGCTCCTTCAACCTCTCCTCACATGCTTTGTTCTCCATATCTCTTGTCATCCTCCTTGCCCTTCTCTGAACTTACTCCAACTCATCTATACTCACATTAAAATGTTGTTACAGCTGGGAAGGATTGCTTGATATTGTTTGCATTTTCACCAGACTGTCCAAGATGTTATCTTTAACCGTCGGAAGAACTTCCTGATGGTAAGAGCTGTTCCAACTGTGGAAGACACTGCCTTGGAGGGTGGTGGAGTCTCCTTCTTTGGAGGTTTTTAGATGGCCATCTATCAAGAGTACTTGGATTTATGTCTTCTTGCATGGCAAGGAGTTGGACTGGGTGTCCCTTTGGGTCTCTTCCAACTCTAGGATTCAGTTATTCTATTGATGCATCTTTTATTTTCTCCCACAGAAGTGCAAAGTAGCCATTCACTCCAGCAACAGAAGAAATAAAATGGGACATTTGGGGACAACATTACTTTGTGAGGACATCTTGTCTACTTACAGTTTCCCCCATCTTTCTGCCATCATAACAATGGATATATAGCTCATTCCTAATAACCATTCATGAAATTAGATGGATTGTTCACCTCAAGGTGACATTTCCCTGTAAATACCGATCATATAAACTCAGCATTTATCGAGATATCCAATCTTTTAAATTTCCTGAACGAATGTAGCCTTTTCCAAATAATTTCATCTTTTTCCTCTGAGGGTCTATATTTCAATTGTGGTCAATTCTTTTTTTCTTTTTTCTTTTTTCTTTTTTAAATGTACATTTTTGTTCTAATCTCTCTGTATGGGTTGGGTTACGGGAATCTGCAAATTCCCTTAGGCTCGGTTGATAAAACACTCCATTTATCCTTTCCTGGGATGGTGTTTGGCAAACTTTACGGCGGAAAGAAACAGCTGGGAAAATGGGTTCAGGAAAAGGTGAAGGTAATATAGACATGAAAAACAAGAGGATAATGATTTTAAAAGGGATAATAGTTGTAATAACACCATTAACCTCTTGCTTCAAATTATTGAGTGTGTAGTCTTTTAAGAAAACTAATCAAAGCTTCACAGCGAACAGCAATGGAGGAGAATGAGCCAATATTCAACACCGTCCTCCCTTTTAAGGTACTTATCTGAACAGAGAGTTGGAGGGAAATGTGGCCATCGCATTCACATTTTAAAAGGGAACCCTTGCCTTAATGCTCAGACTTTCAGCTCGGCTCTCTCTCTCTCATTTTGCAGGAGAGAATTAAATTTGTTCCAAAGCTTGACCAAGTCGGACCGGGAAGACTGTAAAAATAGTTTTGACAGTGAGACTGCAGAAGCCATCTGGGGTGTCATTTGGAAAAGATTCAAGTAGATGTGTCTGTTTCTCTAGTTTGCGCACATATATTCATGCATGTGTATGTGCATTACACGCTTATGCACGTTATATATCTGTGCACATTTCTGCACAGCTTAGAGTGCTTACATACATACAGGGAGAGAAAGAGGGAGAGAGGGAACACAACAGATGTAAAACATACCTCTTCATCCAGACCTCTCCGTTTTCCCATATGTTCTCTCTGTGTTAACACCTTGTGAATATTTTTTTTCTCTCTTAAAAAAAAAAAAAGATTGCCCAAATGAGTAAATGAATATAAATGGGTTAATTAATAGCATAAATGCACAGGGTCATTCTAGGTTCAAATAGACTGCTTGATGTAATCTAAATCTATTCCGATCTAGAGGCCAGATCTCATGGCAATGAAGCAAACGTTAAGCTGAGCACATGGTGAGCTACTGGGGAAAATAATGGTTTTTGGGATTTCAGGGTAGGTTGGATAAGTGGTGGTTTCTTTAGGGCAGCGATTCTCAACCTGTGCATCGCAATTCCTTTGGGTGTTGAACGACCCTTTTACAGGGGTTGCCTAAGACGATTGGAAAACACCTATTTCCAATGGTTTTAGGAACCGAGACGAAAATAATTTTATGGTTTGGGTCACTGTAACATGAGGAACTTTATTAAAGGGTTGCGGCATTAGGAAGGTTGAGAACTACTGCTTTAGGGGCTGAGCAGATGGGCTGAGCCTGTGCTATTCTGGCCCTGGTGCTCACCCAGGTTGGTCCATGAGCTGCTGAGGGAATGGGCAAGTTCATCCCCGCATGAACCCAGGACTTGTTACCGGCATGTACTTCTTACCTTGCCACGCTGTGGCTTGTACTCAGAAGCCCCTTGTTGCCATGCCTGATGCAGAAACAGGGTGCCTGGCTGCAACCATATGGCCAGGCACCCTGTTTCTATGTCAGATGCAGCGATGGGGTTCTTCTATGAATGATGGCATGGCAAGTTAAGGAGCACTGGGGACCATCTAAACAGCCATGGTTTCCCGCAGTTTTTCCAGAAAACTCCACAGCAAATTGGATCAAATTACCCCAGGGTGAGAACCAGCATAGCATAGTGGTGTGAGTGCTGGACAATGTCTCTGGAGACTAGGGTTCGATTCCCACCTCGGCCATGAAACCCACTGGGTGACCTTGGACACATCACACTCTCTTTGTCTCAGGGAAAGGCAATGGCAAACCTCTTCTGAACCCACCTTGCCTAGAAAACCCCATGATAGGTGCGCCTTAGGGTCGCTGTCACAATTTATTTCTCCATGTCTTAGTTTCAGGAGCAGAATAAAACAAGCTTGCTACAGCCTCAATATGGGTTTCATAGCCGAGCCAGGATTTGAACCCTAGTCTCCAGTCATAATCCAAAGTTCAAACCACTACATCCACCATGTCTTATGATATGGCCAAAATGTGACAGTTTCGGTTTTGTCACCTTGGCTTTTAGGAAGAATTCAAGTTTGATTAGCTCTAGTATCTCTGCATTTGCTGTTTTGTTTTTCCATTTCAATCTGAAAGAGGTTTCATTTTATTTTAAGCGACGGTGGTGGGACCACAAGAGCCAGCCAGAAATCTACACACAACGTTTGATTTTGTGCATTTGTCTCACAAAACAACCCCCTCCCCTTTTCCTCCCTTGGCTCCTCTCTTTCTGAATGCCACTTAAATAGTTACATCCTTTTTCATGCTCAGTAGTTTGAGTAAACTGCTGTAGCTCTTGCTTGGCAATCAACCCATTAAATCATCTTAAATACCATGTTTTAATGACAATTTGATGCTACCAGCTGCGTTATGGCAGATTTAAAAACAAAAATAAAATACATTTCCCCCCGCTCCCCACATTCCCCAAAGATATAGCCATGTGAATTTTAAACTTACTAACATGCTGGTGCAGCTGTTCAAATTGGAGAGCACTTCCGCTTTTCTGCCTGGCATCCATCAAGCACCACGTTACGGGCACCAAGGCTGTGGCAGAAGAAGGAGATTCTGTTCCGTAAGAGGATTGTTGATGCAACTTTGGAAAAAAGGAAAGCTGGCGCAGGGTGTGCGTTTATCACTGGAAACTTCTTCTGAGGTTGATTTGGAGGATATGGACCAGATCTGGAAAAGTCACTTTCGTTTGGATTACAACTCTGAGAATTGGCTCACAGCTGGGAAACTCTTCAGCACCGCAGTCCGAAATGAGGAGCTTTCCAAGTTTTGGTCTAGACGTCCAGTCTCCATGTTTCCTTCCAATTCACTGTCTCTGGCTGTTGGATACGGAGATGAACTATAAAATCCTTGGCTTGAAGGTTCATAAAATATGACTGAAGGGGCATTCAGGCTCATTTTGTTGTCCTGAGGAGATGTGGATTGCTGTGCCGATGCATATTGGGTTTGTTGTTCCCGTTTTGTTTTGTATTTGCAAATCTCTTTGCGTCCTTTTAACCCTAGTGTTATTCATACATGCCATCATTTCGGGTTAAAATGGAACTGCCTTCAAGTTAACTTATGAATTTTCTTAGGCAAGGAATACTCAGAGGTGGTTTTGCCAGGTCCTTTGAAATATAGCCTACAGCATCTGATATTTCTTGGTTATCTCTGACCCAAGTACGTAGCAGGGCAGACCCTGCTTAATTCCCAAAGCAGATGGGATCTGCTACCTTTATTGTAATGAAGACCTGACAAAAGTGCAAATAATTGATATAAAGTCCAGTTCACTAGAGGGATGGACATAGTAAAGAGAAGGCCTGCTGTCCCAGTGCATTAGAGCCTGAAAACACACACCGATACACACACAAACACATATGCACTCGATCTGAGGTGCTGCACAAAGCAACATTAATCTATCCAGATCTGCCTTTGGGCACTGCAGCCCCATCCTTCTGGCAAAATGTTAACACAATGTTGAATGCATAAATGTGGGCTGGGTACTCTGGCCCAATCCACCTTCCAGAACTTCTCATTTAAGGAAGAGCAGAATGGAGCCTTGGGGGCATTCTGCCTCATGGAGGAGATGCAATTTCTTAAAAAACAGAAGTACATCCCCGTGCAATTCCTCCTGGAGGAGAATCTTTATCATGCAAAATGACGCCGTGATGGAGGCTCCTGCAAGAAGCAGCTCTTAGATCACAGATGGGAAATTGGGATTTGTGCTAAATCACAGATGGTATATTCCCAGCCCCCTCCCTAATTCACAAAATGGCCCATTTACACCCCTTGCCTTGCTTCTTTTATTCATAGATATTTTTTTCTTTACTTATGGCAATAACAGAGGTACAGGAAAGGAGGAAGCGAGGTCACAAAACAATCCAGCTCTTCAAATCTCTAAGTAGTAGTGCTTCTTTCAGACATTCCTTGAACACGGGGCAGACATGGAAAATCGGAGATAATGCTTCATGTCATCCTTCCAGACCTTTAGATGATACTCAGAAAAAGTACACATGCATGTAAGGGTAAAAAAAAGGTAAAGGTAGTCCTTTGACATGAATGTCTCATCATCTAGTCATCTCCATTACTAAGCCAAAGATGAATCCAGTGGCCGTGTGGCCAGCATGGCTACGCCAAACGCTGTTACCGTCCCACTGAAGTGGTACCTATTTATCTACTTGCACTTGCATGCTTTTGAACATGCATGCACAACTCAACATTTTTCAGGTTTTCTCTTCGAGCAAAACTTGTTTTTCCAAAACTCGAGATCAAACTAAATCTGAAGCATTCTGCCTGCACATGTGAAGGGTAAGATCAGGGGTGTGCGTAATGCTACTTTGTTGTTGTTGTTGTTGTTGTTGTTGTTGTTGTTTGTGCATGCCTTCAAGTACTTTCCAACTTATGGCAATCCTAAGGTGAACCTATCACAGGGTTTTCTTGGCAAGGTTTGTTCAGAGGAGGTTTGCCATTGCATTCCTCTGAGGCTGAGAGAGTGTGGCTTTCCCAAGGTCCTCCAGTGGGTTTTATGGCCAAGTGGGGAATCGAACCCTAGTCTCCAGAGTCATAGTCCAACACTCAAACCACTATGCCATGCTGGCTCTCCATGATTTGAAAATCCCCAAGGGATCCTAATAAATTTTCCTTCAGATCCTGCAAACTCAGTATGGCGAAACGAAGCAGGGCATCAGAGTCAGATCATGCAGGTGCAATGAATGTGGGCAGGGGGCTTACTTGCATGCCATGGCCTCCTCAGTCTTTTAACCACTCATACGTGCAAGCTTAATGTTGGCTGTAACCACATATGGATTTCTTCCTTCCCTTTCTGTCGTGTGGTATGCACTCTAGCACTACATCTCTTGATGTGGCTTTAAGTATGTGCCAAACACCATGGAAACATTTGACTGCTTTGACTTTCCCCTTCCTCTTTCCCACTTCCTCCATTTTGAAGATGTTTCTGTTTCTGAGGTCAAATAGGATTGTGTTGGAGTTTCCGCCAGTTTTCTCACCCACGTTATACATTTCATAGCATTGTGATCATCGTTCCATGTGACTGTAAGTACATGGATATAATAACATCCAAAATCCACAAAACAGTGGGGCTTTCTAGATTGGCAGGAAAGTGTGACATGAAGTTGCCTTTTCCTTAATGCTTAGCAGCTGCACCACAGCCTTTAGATGGAGCTGCGCTGTTCCACAGTTTTTAAAAAAGAAGCTGGGAAAACCAGCACCTTTTTAAAGGCGCTTCTTCTCCCCTAAAAGGCAAAAAAAGCGTTTTCATGGCACACTTTCCCTTTTTCTCATCTAAAGGCTAGAGTTTCATGCAGCCATGAACACATTTCTTTTTGCCAATCTAGAAAGCCCCAGTGATACCTTTTTTAGGCCAACCAAAATGCACAAAATACACGGTGAAAGCTTTTGAAGCTTCACTGGCTTCTTCATCAGGCAAAGGTGTTTTAAAAAGGAGATCAAAAATACATGACGGTGTTAGAGTCGCAGGCCTACATTGTGTAAAGATGTTGCTGTTGTTCACAGCTAAGATTATATGCACACACACACACACACACACAGCCTTCACAATTTGTCACCAACAGGATTAACGAAAATTGGTGGCATTTTGCTCTTCCTCTGTTTTAATGGCCAAATTGTTCCACTCTCTTCCCTCTCTGGCATTTTAATCAACTCCCTGATCTGTTAGGAAGAGGAGGAGAGCACTGCTGTTCCATTAAGTAAAATAATAACACCCCTGCTTTTATTTTTAATAGAGTATGACCTGGCTTTTCCGTTGCATGTGGGGCCTTGCTGACATGCAATCTTACTGAAAGCAATTTTGGGTGAGCCGGCATTCTTAGCATCTGATGGCACATTATGCTTCATCCATCTTTGCTGTGCGCTCTCCATACCAGTGGATTCCTCTTCACTCTCCAGTGCTAAATGACACTAGATCAGGAGGGCACTCTAAAAAGATTGAGCTCACAAAAGGGAGCATAGTATCCTTTCCTCCAGATAGGATCAATAATCCCTTGAAGCTGAGCATAGCTCAGAGAACAAGAGAAGCACAGAGTTGGAAGGGATCCCAGTGGCCATCTCATCAAACCCCCTGCCATGCAGGAATACACAACCAAAGTACCCTTGCAAAATGGCCATCCAGCCTTCTGTTTATGGACCTCGGAGTCCTAAGATGGTTGCATTATCACCAATTACTGCTGCTGTGAAGGGGCATTTTGCATACTGTATTTTGAAGCTCCAGTTGAATTGTCACCAGTTATACTTTTTGCACCATTTCACTTCAGATTTTACACTTTGTTCTCTTTATGCCTTGCTAAGAAATTGGGATCCTCCAGTCTCTTCAGATCTGTTGCTATTGCTGTATACTTTGTGCATCACCATTTCACTTCAGATTTACATTTTCTTCTCTTTATGTCTTGCGTATACATAGCTAAGAAACTGGCACACTCCAGATCTGTCACAATTTTGTATATTTTTTGCATTACCATTTCACTTCAAGTTTTGCATTTTCTTCTCTTTACATCTTGTGTGTACATAGCTAAGAAACTGCCACGCTCCAGTCTCTTCAGATTATTATTATTATTATTAGGCTTTATTTATTTAGTGCTGTCAATTCTGTTGCTGTTGTTGTCAAATGATTTCTAACATATGACGATCCCAAGGCGAACCTATCATGGGATTTTCTTGGCAAGGTGTGTTCAATGTGGCTTGCCATTGCTTTCCTCTGAGGCTTAGGGAGTGTGACTTGCCCATGGCCACCCAGTGGGTTTTCATGGCTGAACAAGGATTTGAGCCTTGGTCTCCAGAGTTGTAGTCCAACATGCAAACCATTACGCCACTGAAATTTGTGTTGCATTTTCAACACTTTGGCCTCTTTTATGCCCAGGAGAACTAAAATGGCCCAGGCCCCCAGAAGTGTGACATAACTGCCCCCTTACACCCACAAGATGGAATTGGGAAGTGGGTTGTGTGCATTTTACTGCTGCACCATATATATATATATATATATATATATATATATATATTTTGGAGGGGGCACAAGAATGGCTCTAGGAGCCACATGCTGCCATCAGCTTGCACCTTGCCCGCTGTTGCAATTCAACAACATACCTTCACTTGCAAATCCATTTTTATACTTTGCTTCCTTCATTTTCCATGAGACAGAAAGATGATGATGATAATAATAATAATAATAATAATAATAAATATTATTGATGTGTTTATGTGTTTCTAAAGGCGACAGAAAGATTAAAATGAGTGAACACAATACACATATGTCACACGAAAATATTTTTTTAAATTGTGTGTGTGTGTTTTTTTTAAAAAAGGAAGAACTCTGGATTCCCTTCTTTTGATGTCTTTCCCTTCTTAGAACTCCCTCCGCTTTGATCTGTACGCCCAGTTCCCACACACATCACTGAGGAAAATCTGTGCAGGGATTGAGGGCACCATATGGCATTTTGAAATTATCCAAGTTGCGCAGCCCTGTGCGAGAGGCAGAAAGGGTGGCGGCGGCGACGGGGGGGGGGGGAGTGCTATAAGCTTGACATGTCATTCCTGTTTTTTCCTCCACTTGGTGCAGCAATTTGTCCAAATGCAAAGAAAAAGGGCTACCAGGGGGAAGACTTTGCTCTATTTGATTCCCCTCTTAAGCCCTTCGAACAACAGAGAAATAGTGCTTTGATGAGCATCGGTTGCAAATCAGTCCGGAATGCCAAAGACTGGTCCTTACCATGCTATTTAGGGTATAACCATGGATATGGGCATGAGATAGGGCAACAGAGAGACCCACTGACCAGCTGACCCACCTCGCACATGCATTGTGCAACCAAGCCCAAGTGTGCTTTCCAAACACCAGTGAACTCTGGTTGAATTCTCTTATGCAAGCTGGGTCAGTCTTCCTTGCAGTGAAGTGCCATCTAGCGTTCACACAGAGCTATAATGTGCTCTGGAAAACTCCCACTGATTTATCTCTCACACATATGAGAACTGTAAGGTGAAATTAATACCGCATGAGTACTGCATATGTCTAGGGAGATATGTAAGGTACTACCCTTAGGCAGAAAAAAATGAAATGCACAGATACAGGATGGAGGATACCTGGTTTGACATCAATACATGTGAAAGGGTTCTAGGAGTTCTGGTAGACCACAAGTCAAATGTTAGTCAACAGTGTCATGTGGCAGCTAAAAAGGCCAATGCAATTCTAGGCTGCACCAGTAAGGCCCGATTCCCACTACCTTTTAAACTGGATCACAAATTGTTTTGAACCAATTCAAATGACCCTGGTACCCACTTAAATCAATTCACTGAAGCAATTCGGAGAGGAGGGCCATGCACTAGACCCATTTAACCGGTGTCTTTTTGGCGCTGAATTCCCCCCCCCCCCCCGCATCTTTTTGGATAAATTGATTCTGCACAAGTATGAACCAGATGTGGATCAGAATAGATTTAATTTTGCCTTTGGCTGGCTGGAACAAGTTCATTTTGAATCAATTCATTCATCAATGTGAACCACAAGTGGGTTATTTTATTTTATTTTGCAGCAAGAAAATGCGATTGGGGCAAATGTAGTGTGAAGCATGTTCTGGTGTTGAATCGATCCATCGATTCGGATCTCACACCAATTTATTTGTAAGTGGGAATGAGGCCTAGGAGTGTGGTGTCTAGATCACGGGATGTAATAGTACCATTCTATTCTGCATTGGTCAGGCCTCACCTGGAATATTGTGTCCAGATTTGGATACCACAGTTCAAGAAGGATGGGACTAGATTAGTCAAGAATAGTAATAAGATTCAGGCAGAAAACTTGTATTGTTCTGTATAATGGAAAACATTTGTACATAATATAATATAAATATATTATTCCCCACCTCTGCTCAAGTCACAGCAGCACAAGTGCCTCCCGACATTTTCGCATTGCTTTCTCCCTCTCTTTGGGGAGCCGATGAAAGCTTCAGCAAGAAGCGGCATATGCCTGAGCAGTACAGCATGTGCTGGAAGAACTTGAGTCGGGCTTTGTTTATTGCCACGTACGCAGCGCTGCAACAGTTGGGCAGCTTGGGGAGTGAGACTGGAGTGCGAATGTTGTCTGAGTAATGAGTTGCTGCAACCTGTTTCCCTTTGGGACCACCTGCTGGTCAGCAAATGGGAATGTTAGTCTAGATGAGAACTAATGGAGACAATGCATGCTTGGTTCGACTGAAGAACCGGTCACGACTGTGTAGCAGATTTGGGAAAAGCAGTCTGTTCATGGTTGTTGTTTGGATTACTCTTGATAAAGACCCCTGAGCAGAGCAGTGTTGGGTTAATGAAGGCTTCCCATTTGCAAGCTGGCAAGCTCTTGACTGCATACTAAAGTAGGAGAGGGAATGGCACATTGGCTGGGAGATTCTGGGAGTTGAAGTCCAAGGAAGGAATGTTTCCAAGCTCCCAGATCTAGGTCAGGAATGGATTTTGTGAGCAGTTGAGGGGCAGCCCTGTTTTACACATGTGACGTGGCGACATAGGAGAGTGCCTGTTATCAAGACAGATCTAAAGCCAGAAAAGAGATTCAAATTGTCTGTTTCATAGTTGGGAGGTCCAGTCCACTGCATGAAAGAATACATGTCTGAAACACTCCTAAAAGATGACCATCTAACTTCTACTCAAAGACCTACAATGAAGGAGATCCAACCCATCATACCTGTTTTGCTCCTCCTGAGACAGGAGGAAGTTCATCTTGTCTTAGGAATCCATACATTTCTGAGGTTTGTGATGCATTTCAGCAGAGAATTTGCTTAAGTTGAATCTCCATTGCAAGAGTTATGAAAGTAACTTACAGTGTTGCTTGAGGAGGGATTGGGTCACGTTCCATTGTGGTCAGCATGCTGGTTCAGTCTAACCTCTCTGGGAAGGGGATTTTGGAGTCTAGGAGCAGCCATGGAGGAAGCCCTCTTCTTTTCTCCCTCGGAGGCAGTAGATTTATTCAATTTATACCACACTTTTCTCCCAGCAGCGATGCACTGAGCTATGCTGTGAAATGCTCTGTGTTGGATGTTATATTAGGAGTGTAAATGGCCCTAACCAAATGGCTCAACTCTTTACTTTTTAAAGCCTGCCACACCTATAGTAGATGCACATGCAGATGCTAAATGCAGGAGAACATAACTGCACTCCCTAGACCAGGGTGGTTTTCTAAAGCAGTGCTACTCAGAGTGGTGATCATGGGTCTTGTGCCTGTCCCCAAGCCATTGGCTGCTGGTCTCTGGTCAGTTTCCAAGAAAGCAACAAAACCAACTATAGCCAAAGGACACAAATATGGCACCCTTTCTTGGCATGCTGGAAAAAAAAATACTGTATATACTCATGTGTGAGTCTAGAAATTTTAATCAAAAAATCAACACCAAAAGCCTGAGTTGACTTATCCACAGGTCAAGTTAAGTACTGTACTATAACTCTTATTTAAAAAGGAACCATCCCCTGGTGAATAACATAATCTGTCTGGGAAGTACTGACTCCTTCAAATTTGTCATCCATCCAACTTTTAGTATGAGCACAAACAGTTATGCCTGCTGTGATTTTGTATGTTCTTTGGCCCTTTTTTGTACCTTTCTTTTGCCCTTTAGATCCTTTGTTACATGCCCTTAAGTTTTACACTTGACTTATCCACAGATCATATCAAAATAGATAAATTTGGCCCCCAAACCTGCCCTTGACTTATATAAGAATTTGCCTTATAGTTGAGTATATATGGTAATAGCTTGGTACCCTGTATTAGATACCCTGAGAAACACTGGTGTAGAGGATAACACCCTGTTCAAATTCTTCCTCCGCCATTAGGGTCAATAGCGGAGATAGATGTTGGAGAGATAGATGTTGGGGAGGAATGAGATTTGCCATACAAACAAAACAAAGCAAAGCAAAGCAAAGGAAGAGTTAACCATGTTTTAATGTTCTGTTTGGCCTGTGAACTAGTCTTCATCAGGCACTCAAAAATAGCATCTCTGGCATGTCATCGGTACCTCTCAGGAGTCTGTTTCCATGGAATCCCTCAAGGCTGCACCATTGGAAAACGGGCAAAACAGGCCACAGCAACCTGTTTCGATCAATGTCTTTGATGCAGAGTTAGCCAAGGCAATGACTGTCAAAGAAAAAAAAATATATAGCAAGAATACGAGCAGCAACAACACAGCTTTGCTTTCTCACAGGTGTCCAAACTGCAAACCAAGAACTGTTTGTTTTAAAAAGCCTATCTTTTCCCACTTTGTAATGGGGCATTCCTTTGGTCCCCAGAATGGCATCCCAGGCAGAAGTGGCTTGGAAGATTTACTTCTTCTTTTTGACTCCCAGTATCTCCCAACCATGCTGTGAATTTTCAGGCATTCTAGGGAAAAAGAATGCCTATTCCAAATGAGGATATTTCTGATTCCTTTCTCCAAGGCTGGAGGTGGAGACCTGTCCATGGAGGTGCTCCTTGGATAATGGTAGAGCTTTCTGCCATGATGTGCTCCACCGATGGTGCTCTGCTGGTGGAAAGAGCAAAAAATGACACACAGGGTGTGTGTCACACACTTGTATGTGCGCATTCAGAGAAGTGCAATAACTGAATGCTCCCAATCCAGTATGTTTCTGTTCTCTTTTACAATTGCAATTGTGGTGAGACTGAGGCTCATGTGATAATGCCCAAAGAACATAACACAAAGCCTACCAATCCATGCCAAGTTGCATGGTATCTAAAGACAGATAAACTATCTTGGCACATGAGGTAGAAAATCTCTCACAAGTACAAAGAATGCCCACCAGCCACCTCTGTCGGTCACAACAGTATGCTGAACATAAAACCACACCATCTAACAGACTGTTTATCAAGGACAACCAGTTTGGGCAGGATCCATGCGCTTGGAAAAAAGCACACGCCTTCCTGGGGGAACTATGTTGAGCACAGAAGAACATGGTTAATGTGTCAGAGAGAGAGAAAAAAGTAGCTGATTCCTACATTAGGAAGTTCTGTCCAACAAATTTATATGTGCTCCACATATAAGGGTCAAGCCAGGTCCAACGATGAGTTGGCCTCTCCCGCAAGTTATAGGTTGCATATCAATTTTTGTGTTAATTTGTATGTATAGATGCAAAATTAGATGTGGAAATAGCCTGCATCTGGGGAGAACTATGCACTTGTTTAATCTGCTGTTGAGGTGCCAAATGGATGGACAGCTTCAATATCCCTGTTCTCCATTCTTTGGAGTTTTTGTCCTTAAACATTAAGATAGTAAGTGTCATTTTGTGTCCAAGGACTATCTTCTTTAAAACAGGGTAAATGGTCATCCCAAAAGATTAGGTGGCCATTTATGTGGGAAAAAAGTTGCCCCTTTAGAGTTTATTAAGAGTGGATTCACCACCCCATTGACATATCTGTCACCTGTTGCCACTGTTGCAAATTTAATAACCAGATCTTGAATTGTGTCCAGAAATTAACTGGTAGTCCATGCGTTTGGGTCAATAAAGAGGTTCATATTTCCAATGGCCGGCCTGATGGGAACTGTTGAACTAGTTTCAGTTTCTGAAAACTCCAAGAAACTTTTCAAGGACAGACTAATATAGAGCGCATTGGCAGAATTAGCGGTGGCACAATTGTGATCTCTTGCACAAGCACCCTTTAATAAATGTGTCTTATCAATAAAAAGAGGGAGTATTAGAAATGTAAAGAATACTCACAAAATTCAGGCTCATTGCCGGCTTGTTCATCTTAATACCTTTTTGCTCTACATTTGAAGCAGAAGTGGCTATTTCAAGCATTGGAAAAAGCTTCCTTTCCTAAACTCCTGAGAGGGAAAGAACATTCTTATCAGAATAAGATGACAGCAATTTAGTCTTATGTTAAAAGGGGTGGACTGGAGTGGAAATCCGCTCAATGCAGTAATAGGCTTGCTATTCTGCAAATCCATTTTTTCCCTCCACCAGAATCCACTATGCTCAAATTGTGTGCCCGGGAAACTGCAAAGTCATAACTACAGAGTTAAGAGAGGTCTGTACATTATTTAAAGAAAGGCTGAGTTCACACTGACCCAAATCTTGACAAGGTTGAATTAATTTGGCGAGGGAAGCAGCTGGCTGTTCCTGCTCATCTAAAGCTTTCTCACAGGTACAAGAGTGCAACCCACAATGCCATCCAGCGGCTGCTTGCATCCGGTACAAAAAAGTGCCATCTTGTCCTTTTGGGGTTGCATTAGCATGAATAGTATGGTCTGAACTAGATATGCACAGCAATCGATACGGAAGCATCCAATATTTGCCTGGATAAATTCAAATGAGGTGTGTCCTCTCTTTTATTGGAGTTTGTACCTCAAATAAGCTGAAACCTCTCTTGTAGCTCAGAAAGTAACCAGCATCCTCATTCTCACCTCGATGTCAAAATACATGTTGCAGTTTCACACTTTTCACTGATGAGCCGCTGTTCAAATGGCCAAGATCAGTCCTGAGACTATGGAGAAACAACATACCATCCTCATAATCTAGATGAGAGTAGACAGATAGAGAAAGAAAGAATAAGCCCAAATTGGACAGCTTTCTAAAAAGAGTGGCCGGAGCCCCAAGGACTCTGGGTCAAATCAGGCATTAAATGGAATATCAGCTCTTTAGGATTAAATCAGTTTCTCCTTTCATAGTGGGATTTCCTCAGAGGAACATGCCTGAGCAATCAGAGTTGCAAATTATGCCTCTGTTTACCAATCATACACATGTAAATGTTCTGGGTTCAAGACCAAACACCAAAGGAACCATCCAAAGTGCTGAAAGATATTTCTAAAGTAGGCTCAGCAACTTAGGCCCTGTTCAGACCAGCCATTAAGGCTGGCCTAGGGGCAGAGTTGGGGTGTATCATCCACATGATGCACACTCCGACTCTACCCCAGGGCACCATGACACCGCGCAGCAGTCCACATGGCCCATGGCATCATGGCACTTCTGTGGCACTGGGTCGAATGAACACAGTGCCAGAGAAGCACCATGATGCCGTGGGCCATGTGGACTGCAGTACGGTGTCATGGAACCCATGGCAGAGCGCCAAAGGAGTGCTTTCAAGCCGTGGCAACACAGCTATGGTGCCCTTTCCATGGTGCAAAAAGGATCCACTTTTTGCAGCTCCTTTTTGCACCCTGGAAAGGTCAGATTGGGGCCACAGCATGCAGTTGCCACGGTTCCGATGTGGCTGAAACAGGGATGGCTCCATGCTTCCCCTTCAGCACTTTCTGAACAGCCCCTTAATGCTTTTAAAGTCTGGACTGAATCTCAGAGCAGATTCATTGCTTTGTTACCATGAAAGCCTCTGCAACTGTGGGTAGAGCATGAGGATGGAGGCCAATGGAATGATTAGAACAGTACAAAAGCTTTCTGTTGCCCAAACCGAACTCAAGACATTTGCTGCCTGAAGTATAGCAGTCAATAGTGCCCCTCTCTAATCAAACAAGTCAAGTCAGTCAAATGATTTTGCAACACCAGGCAGAAAAAAGTTACGGTGACCCTATCATGCCTTCAAGTCATTTCTGACTTATGGGAGCAAAACAGATGGGCAGGAAAAAGTGGCTTGAAGCTGCCTTTTCCAAAGCCATATTGAAACCCCACCAACCACACCACCGGCTCTTTTTGCCTGTCTGTTTACCCCATGGTGACCCTATCGTGGGATTTTCTTGGCAGTATTTGTTCGGAAAGGTTTGTCCTTGCCTTCCTCAAAGAGTGTGACTTGCCCGAGGTCACCATATCTGAGTGGTGCTTCGAGTGTAAGTCTCCTAGTGTCCAGGTCCAGTACTGAAACCATTACACTACACTGCTGGTGGTTGTTAGTGACAATTGTCACTACTGAAATAACATAACATTTTGCTGGGTCCATGAAAGCGTATGTCGGAAATTTCTTTATGCATAAGACACCATGCATAAAACACCAACAGGATTCTGACCATTGTCTCGCTTGCTTTCAGTGTCAACTACGTACGACGGCTTTAATGAAGCTTGCTCTACAGGAAGGCAATTAATCTTGATTCAATAAACACGGTGTAAATGAAAGCAAGTCCCTTCTTCTCCCCTCTGTGGTCTGTTCTCTGTGGTTAGTCACCACTGATGTTCAATCCAGCCTTATTTCTCATTTGAATTCATCCATTGATTCTCGTTATCAGCAGCTTTTCACCGCTGTTTGAAGAGTCCTTTAGTGAAGGTACTTATACACCATAATCAAGTCACCTCTTATCCTTCTTTTTGATAAGCTAAGCAGCTTGACTTCCTTGAGTCTTTTTGCCAGGAAGGTTCGTTTCCAACTGTAAAATTATTCTTGCAGATTTCCTTTCCTAGCGTCTCCAAGTTTCTGACATCTTTCCCCATTGGAGAGTGGACTTCCTTCTGTTGGGGCCAGCGACATGCTAATTTGTACATCTGCATTTCTGGCAGCTTTTGGAAATCTGTCTCCAGATTAATCAGGGGACTCATCTGTATGATCTCTTTATTGTGGAGATGTCACCTGGCCATTCGGTACCATAATAACTCCACTTGACCTTGAATTGTCACAGCATTCAGACTTGACATCAAATGCTTCTGGGAATGGAGGATAAGGGAGAAATCAATTAAACAACTTGATCAGATGCGGCAACAAATCAATTAAGTGGTTATGTAAACCTTCCAGCATGGAGTCTGACTGTGGCTGGGCGTTCCTTGCTTAAAACTTTTTATTTATTTATTTTAAGGGATAGGGTTGGTTTGTCCTGGATAAGATGCTATAGTAGCACAGGCAAAAGAGGGCTAACCAAGAAGCCTCTAAGTCCAGTTTCAGTGAAATCATATGTTACTTTGTGGTTTATGTCAATCCCCAGTTCTTTCAGCTCACTTCCATCTGCAGTATGGAATAGTAATACAGTGGTCCCCCGGGTTACGAAGGTAATCCGTTCCGGATTACCTTTCGTAACCCGAAAAATCTTCGTTTCCCGGGGGACCGCTTTAGGAGACAGACCGCGCGGCCGATTTAAAGGGGCCACGCGGTTTTTCTTTTTCTTAACCCGGGGTTTCCTTCGGATTCCGGGGGCTTTTTGGCGGTCCCGGCGGTTTCGGCTCCCGGGGATTTCGTTCCCTGGGGGCTTCGTATCCCGGGGGACCACTGTATCAGCCTCCTTATCAGAGTTCTTCAATGGATAACAGTGGCTCCACTAGGCTTGGTATCACCTTATGTGGTAACTCATGGTGTAATCCCCCCTTGTATCACAGTATAAAAGGTAAAGTGTTCCCCATAGACAAGTTTGTTTAGTTGTGTTCAACTGTAGATGGTGGTGCTCATCTCTGTTACTAAGCCAAAGAGTCGGCTTAGTCAAAGACGACTCTGTGATCAGGTGGCCAAAATGACAGCACAGAACACTGTTACCTTCCACCGAAGTGGTATCTATTTATCTACTTGCACTTTTACATGCTTTCAAAGTGTTACGTTGGCAGAAGCTGGGACTAGTGATGGGAACTCACTGTGTCGTGTGGCGTCTGGGCCTTGAACTGCCGAGCTTGCGATCATCAGAGTCAGCGTCTTGACCAATAAACCACTCCGTCCCTTATAACACACTTTACAGAATCCTTTGTAATGTTTTTTGCACTAATCATACTCATATGTCACAATTCCCATACATCCTATACCGTTATGGCATTAGTTGTGACATAAACAACTTTTTTTTTAAAAAAAATATAGCAATAGCAGTAACAAGTATATTTCTATGCCATTTATCTGTGAACTAGCACTCCCTAGTTTCTCACACGGAGGGAGAAATGGTAAAATCCTGTCAGAAATGGGATTTTAAAATCCGGGTGTTGTTTCTCGGATGCATTGGCATGAAAGAGAAATAATGCAAAAATAATCTGAATAAAAATCTCCATTGTATTTTTGGAATGCAGCGAAATATAAAAGAGCTATTTTTGATGACTTTGCATTCAGGTTACTTTTGCATTCTTTCTTTTTCATTGCCTGATAAACATCCTGCAAATGCATCCCCCCCAACTTTCTGTTCATGTTAACCCCGAACGTCATCTGATAAACAACTAGCAAGTGTGGGTTGTTTTCAGTTTAAATTTAGTTTCTGCATGGGATTCATCTTGTGTGATAAACTCCCCTTAGTGGTTTACAATGGCTGACGCCAATTGCCCCCAACAAGCTGGGTATTCATTTTACCGAACTATGAAAACATGGAAAGTTGAGTCTGTAGGATCAAACTTACTATGTTGTGGCTTCAGGACCGGCATTTAACCACTGCACCAACAACAGGGCTCCTTTAAATTATACCTTTAAATTACAATATTATATGAACAGCCTAAATGTATTTAACCCCTGCATCCCTCTAGTGACATCCAGAGGTTTACAGAAATGATATCCTGAGCCTTTGAAATTTACTTAATAAATGCTATGTTGATCCATCAAGAGATGCCTTGGCATGGCTGAGTTCACCTTACGCTCTCTCTTGGCTATACCCCAAATGCAAGGAAATGAAAACCCAGATTAGCAAACCACCACCGTTGCAGAAGCGCTAAGAATGCCACCTGCGCTATCAGGATCATGACGCTGCATCCAGTCTGGGATGTGGCGCTTTACATTTTGGATAGATGTACCCGGTGGACCCTGTGCTGCGAATACCAATCAGCTGCAACAATGCCCAGTGGGTGTGCCAGGCAACTGGCATCTCGCTAAACATCCCTTCTAGCTCACAGGCATTGCTCACTGACAAGAACCACAGTCGTGTTCAATCGCAGCTTCATCACAGCCAAACTAGATTAACAGCTCATACTAATTACCAACTTCTAACAGGTTTCTCGGGTTTGAAGGCGAAAAGCATTCTTTCTTTCTAGATGAAATAAAAAAAAAAAATCACAACAACCCCGAATCCTCCCTCCTGACATTTTGCAATACCATGAAGCTGGCCACAAATTAGATCCCTTAGAACAGAACAATCTCAACTTTGTTGGTTTGGGCTTTTGTGGCCATGATGGGCCTTTAAAGTCCAACTATACAAGGAGATATTTGTTTGTTTCCCTTTTCCGATTGACTGTGTTGCCCACAAGGGTTTAATTAGCTAGTTACAGATGCTCATAGCGGTATTATCTTCTTGTCTAATTTTTTTTTAATAAGTAGGGTAACTTGTAGCACAGATTGTTGGCCCGAAGGCATCCAAAGATCAACAACTAGCTGTCTGTGATACCAGCCCGCCTGTGAAACAGCCATTTTCTCCCCCTTCCCAGAATTCCTAATGAAGAAGCAAAGGAAAAAAAGAATTTGGGATTATTTTAGAGCAATCTGAGCTATATTCAGAATGAACGGATGGTGGAAGCAATGCTATGGGAAAGGCAAGGCTCTGTCTTATACATTGGCTGAGATCCTTCATCAGAATTGCATAGCAGATGTATTGCATGTAGAGTTATGCATCGATTGTGCTATGCAACCTTGTGTTGGAACGACAACCTTGCACACAACTGAAGACACAACCTAATGCATCACTTATTGAGCATTTGCACATCTGCATGTGCAACACACCATATGGGCAACTTTGCTTCTGTCATATTGAACTGAACGTGGGGGTATTCCTTGGCTGCATCCATACTCCAGAAATAATCCAGTTTGACACCAGGTCTCATGCCCCAACAAACTACAGTCCCCATAATTCCATAGCATTGAGCTATAGCAGTTAAAGTGGTGTCAGGCTGGATTATTTATGCAATGTAGATGCAGCCTTTATCACAGAAAAATGCCCAGCTGCCTTCATAAGTGAATGCACGCAGGTGTAAGACACCATTAAGAATCTGGCCATAGCCTGGTTTTGAATGCAACCAGATTTTTTTGAACCTGAAGAGATGTCAAAGGAGAAAACAAAAACCCTCATGCAGTGCTGAACACAGAAATAAGTACAGTGGCCTCTGTCTGGCTTCAAGTATATCTTTTACAAATAACATGTATTGATTCATTTAGTAATATTCCATATTCTTGTCCTTACATTATTTAATGCAATGCACTATAATTTAAGAGTAACAGAAAGAGGAAAAGGGAGACTATAGTATCAGATCTGTGCATGTGACAATACGCATATCATGGGGTACTACACCTGATTTTAAGGGTCATTTTTTGTCGGAAAAAAAAAGTGTTAGGTGTGGAACATGAGTCCAAGAAGAAGAAGAACTACATGTAACTCTGAAAGATCGCCTGCTCCAGTTCAAACTCTGCTCAGCCCTAATGTCTGTGAGTACCTACCTGTATTCCCTCCCCTCTGTACTTTCTCTGTATCATAATGCACCACACTCCTAGAGAACTGTTTATATTAGAAACAGGGATGCAAAAAAGTCCCTGTGATCAAAGGAACCCATGAACAATATGCAGAATAAAAAACTTGTGGGGTCAGCACAGCATTTCAGGCTGGAGGAAAAAAGAAAGAGAAAAGGCAGAGGCAAAATGCACAATGGTTTCAAAAGGACTAATGTTTGGTCACCTGTCTCCATCAGTGCAATGTCATTTAATGGGGTGGGAGTGCTGCTGTTAGGATCATCTTCTAATACACCCAGTGCTAAGAGGAATAATTGGGACCCGGATAATAGTTGTTTCTTCTCTGCTGACACTAGAAAATTAACCATTTGATGGAAAAGTGTCAGAATAGAGGGGATACCAAGGCTGGGTAGTGATTCTAATGCATGGTAGGATGATGTATAGCATGATATATGAGCAGGGCTAATTTGGAAAAGGAGTCTTCAACTGTGTGGAGAGACAGGGGTGAAACCCAGAATTTAATAAATGATTCTGAATAATTTTGCTACTTGTGATTAATTCCTTTTTGCAATGACTAGATGGAATCCAAAGATGGACACTCAAGCTTATAAAGGGCAGAAGCAAACCAAGAAAATGAAAGTACATAAGACCGACCGATTTCTCCCATTACATAACTTTGAGAACAGTTCAAACAGGCTAGGAACAGAGGAAAAATTCATTCCTGCTGTCCATCCTCAACCAACATGGCCTTTCCCAGACTCAGACTGATGCAAAAGATATCACGCAAGTTCACTAATGCAAACGGACTCTTTCGTGCAACTGGACATCTGTTAACATTTGGTGAAGAGGTCAACAAGGACTCCAAAACCCATCTGCTGGATGGCAGAGGACTCACTCGCTACACATGCGTTGCTGAGCCTCCTGGAAAAAAGAAAGGTGTTTTTCACCTCCAAATGTTTTCAACAATCTTTGGGAGAAACCATTTCCCTATCTGTTTGGGCTCTCTCTGGGCCACTGTAATCTTGAGAGAGGCCATTTTCAAGCAGAAGGTTGGCTTCAAGGTTGCTTTCTATTCTTCTCCTGGACTCTGAACAACGCAGAGGAAGAGTGGCTAAATTGCCCCCATGCTCCTAGCGGGCATTCAGAGGCAAAAACTGCAGGGTTAGGGCAGGTCTCTGGAGGCATCTAAAATGGTTCTGGGAGCTGTATGGGTCACACGTCTTCCATCCCTATTTTAAGTGCTCAGAAGGTGATGCAAAGAGCAAGATGAAATATGGTGATGAGAGGAAAAACAACACACCTAACACATTTCCCCACTGTTTGGTGTCCTTTTCTTTTGAAAGACCACAGTACATACCTTCCAACTGTCTTGATTTAGAAGGAACAGTCTTGATTAATCCCCTTTCTCCCACTTTTTCAGTTTTTTTGAAAATGTCCTTCTTTTGCTCTCCTCTTCCCATTTCCCCTCATAGTCCTCATGTTACTACAGTGGCTGCAAACTGGGTTCAAAGGACGCTCAATTCAGTGGAGGCGAAGGGAGGAGGAGGGTGAATCTTACCCGTCCCAGCAGACTTGGGCAAAGCAAACTGCTGCAGCCTCTCCTAGTCTGTGTGCTCTTCCTCATCCATACCTTGTTCCACCTTGACCTGACTCTGATGTTGCTGCACATACCCTGCTTTTCATCTGTGAAATTTTGTAGGGTACAATAAATGCTGAAGCATTGCCATGCCGGATCATACCGTGATCCATGGCTTTTGAAAAATAGACAATAGGCCATCTTCAACCAGGGCTGTAGTAATTTCTTTCCATTAATGGTATTCCCAGACAAGAGGAAAGTGGACTTTTATGCCTCCATCCTCCCCTCTGCTAAATTTCAGTGTCTCCTGAAATTTGGATGAATAGATCAGCAGGTGTGGGATCTGGCCTTGCAGAATTCCTCTGGTTAGCATGTTCTTTGACTTTCTCTGAAAAACTTCAAAATGAGACCCTTGTGGCTGGCCTATCATTTCTCACTGATAGCAATGTGGAGAGAAGGGATGCAGATGAAGACCAGCCATTCTATCTGAGTCTATGGCCTCTTTATGTTTTTGGCAGGTGGAGATGTGGGGGAGGAGGAGGAGAGATTTTAAGCAGGGATGTTGTGCACGTAGATGTATTATTGAATATTGATTCTCCATAGATACCATTTTCACACAAAACAATCCTTCCCGGTAAAATGATGAAACTGGGCACTGCATTACAACCAGCACTGAATTCTGCTTTGTAAATAGAAATAACCACCTTGTAAACTTCCTCCAACAGCTCTGTTTTTATACTTTAATTGAGAAACAGAACATTTTAGGTTACTTTTATAAGGTGGCGTGTGCCGAATGGCAGACATTGTTGATGGAGGAAAACCGTCTATGCCTGCTTCCATAAAAAGAGCCTGGCAGTTGCTTGAAGAGATTTACACTTAACAGACGCCGATGAATAGCAATGGTTTTTGCGCATGGGGCACATTCCTGCACTTCTCTGCACAATGGGAAGGGAGAGGGATCATCTGCCGGAACAGATACGAAGTGCTTGGAAAGGGTTTTTTAATCCTTTGGTGCCTTCATTGAATGAAGCCACATTTATGAGTGGAAGGAGGCATTTGTAACCCATGCAAGTGGTCAGGCATTGGAAATCAGCAGGGTTCACTGAAATATTTGCATTAATCAATGGACATGCGTGCAAAAAGAGCCCTGCCAAAGGTCCGCCTAGTTTAGCAAGAGCAGAAGGATCTGGAAACAGTGAAACAATCAGATAGTAAAGGGAGACAGGGAGCAGCCTTCTGTATCAGCTACTTGGGGGCTTATCGCACCAGAGTGCTATGGCGATATGGTGACATAGCACTGCCAACAATCATCCCCTACAACATGATGTCGTTGGTGTCTTGGCATCATCCTTTTGCAGCGCTGACACAAACGTGCATTTTTGCATGCTGGAAATAATCCGTTAATGAGCACCTTTGGTATCACCAAACAGTAGCTCTTCTGCTGTGGAACTCTGATCTCGCTTCCTTCCATTAAAACTCCATTACTGGGTGGCATGTGGGCAAGTTTGGGTTGTGGTCAGCTAGCTCCTCTCTTGGAATTCCCCAGAGGATTTGTGTAGGGAATTCATAGACTACTTTTGATGCTTGGTCTAAGAAGATCACTCTCAGCTGCAGCACCTTACTTGCTTGGTGCCAACATGTGAAGACTCTATTGTGCCACCGGAAATTGGTAAAATGCCAAAGTATAACCCGTACACAAGTTCAAATCAAAATTTCAAAATTAGGCAGTTTCATCTACAGAAGATTGTGTGTGTGTGTGGAGGAATGGTGCGGATGGTATGGCCATCTATCACAAGAAAAGGTCTCGCCCAGCATCAGGCATCAGCATGACATCTCTCTACCGTGATACCAATTGTGAAGCTGGTGGTGCGATGGGGAGGAGGCTATGGCATAGAAAGAGAACCCATGAGTGGGATGTGCTAATGGCCAGATTACTGCAGAAAAGCTGCAAGGTGCGGTACAATTCTGTATCTCTACCACAAATGGCTGGAGCGGATTAATGTGGTATAAAGAAGAAGTGTAGTATACTTAACTAGGAAATATGTCTTTGCTTGACAGCCCTCTCTGAAAACCTGGCTCTGATCACTGGCAGACTGGACCTCTTTCTCCTTGTGCAGCTGATGCCTGGTAAAGTAGATTGAAGGGGAATTATGACTATGGCAATAGTTTCAAAATGGTGACTAAGCTGCAATTGTGAACGTGGAACAGTTTCCTAGATTTATGCATTGGTTGGTTCTAATGAAGGGATTCAGTTCATTCTGGGGCTACCTTCCTCTATAGTATTACACTAGTATCAAGAAATGCTTTTTCATGTCAGTGAGGCAGTGAATTCAGAGAAGGCTTTAGGATGAATGTTCAAGGTGTTTTCCAAGGTGCTGAATTTTAACATGGATAGCATGAAGTACTTGGGACAACACCGTTAAAGTGTGGACTGACATGGAACCCACCACCATGTTTAACCATTCAAAAATACTAGCTAGACTGGCTGCTCAGCATTTAAATATTCCTAATTATGGATTCCCTCCTCCTTGCTCCTGGCTGATATCAGTATTCTGTAGAGATTCTCTCTGATTTTCCCTGCCAGAGGCAAAGGAATACATTAACTGGGAGTGAAACTGGGGGCAAATGCATGGACAAGCCTTGCAGATATTTGGATTCCACGCTTGTGCGGAGGTGTGAGCTTTCTTTAGAAGTCATTTCCACTGATGCTGACACATGAAATGTCCCTTGGCAATCCGTCTATCAAACAGCAACATGCTATGCAGGAAAATTAGATTACTCATGCTACAACTCAGAGGCAGGGCACATGGGAAGAGGTGGAATCGACAGCTATAGATGCTGATAGCGGAACACTGTGAAGTTTTGGTATCTGGGGGAGGGAAGGTAAGTGTGTAGACAACATCCCAGCCTTACTACTGCAAGGCACAGGTAGCAGAGTTATCACATTGACTGCAAAGGTGGGGATGCATACCTTGCAATTATTCTGTAAATTATCAGGTTTAGCCATACAAAACAACCTGGGATGATTCTATTAATCCTCCTGTAAAGTTTGGATGAAAGCAGAGAGTGGGTTCAGTGTTCCACAAATGTGGAAGATTCCAACCATCTTTACTTCTTCCTGGATCCCCAAAAGATATATTTGTACTATATGATAAGGATACATTTCTGCACCTTCACTGCCAGTCTTGTTGGTCTCATCTGATCTCAAAAATCTGGTCAGCCAAGCAGTTTTTAAAAGGCACTACAAACATTGTTATTTTATGCGCTTAGTAATTATTTTTTAAAATGCCAAGCATGGTGTAGTGGTTTGAGCATTGAGCTAGGACTTGGGAGACCAGGGTTCAAATCCTGGCTCTGCCTTGTAAACCCAGTGGGTGACCTTGGGTAAATCACACTCTCTCACCCTCAGAAAGAGGCAACGGCAAACCCTCACTGAAGAAACTTGCCAAGAAAACTCAAGGGTTGCCATAAGTTGGAAACAAACTGAAGGCACACAGCAACAACATGCAATGCCATTGTGTATGGGTCCACATTGTGTATGGATGGTTGTGCATTGTGCATTGCGCATTGCATGTGTGCATACATATTTGATTGGGCATTTGGTTGCACGTTTAATGTCATGGTTCAGTCCTGCAATGCTGCTGTTCATCCCAAGGGTTGCATACCACAATTAATACATAAATCCATATGTGGAAGTTGACACCATGAAGCCACAATGTTGCACCTCAGCACATGGTGTACAAGCATCCACTACTTCAAATAGATCTCGTTGTAGGGGTAAACCCCATGCCTCGGTTCTTCTTTGTATTGTTCCAGTTTTTCTCTATCCACTGTTGAAGCGACTTCTTTTCTTGCAGATTTATTGCAAAGTTAATTGTGTTTGTCTTAGAAAATGGTAGGTAGGCAAAGTTGTTTTCAAAAATCATGGTCAAAGTACTGCCACTAGAATTACAATTGTACAATTCTGGAAGAATCAAGAAACACCTAACATTGAGGTTTGGTTGGAAAAAGTTTTTGAAATGCAGGAGATGGATATTTTGACAGGTTGCTTATCCCAGAAAGATGTTACAATAATAGAGGAAGAATGGGCCCTGATATTGATATATTGTAAGGATAGACAATAAAGGTCACGATAAGGTAATTGTGACAATGTTAATAGTACTGTACTGTTTTAGCTTACTTAAATTTTATGAATATACTCTGAAGTCACAGAAACTGAATTGGAAGAGAAAGAGACTTAGGAGATTTTTGCGTTTAATGAATTGAGGCAAGGCATGAAGTAACTTTGGAAGTTTTTGTTGATTGTCAATCTATTATCTAAACCAAGGAAGGGTTATTCCCCTCCAAGGTGATATTGAAACTATTGTGTTTTATATGTATATTTAATAAAAAATGAAAAAAAAATCATGGTCAAAGTAATGCTACACAAGACAAAGGACATCCCCTCCTCTGAGTACTGATGTTCTATAACTCTACGAGAAATGTGCAGGTGTGCGCGCGCGTGTGTTTTAAAGTGGTTTCCTAGAAGCTTGACATTTGTGTGATGATGTGTAGGCACTCATTCAACAAGACAATCAAGACACTTCTTTTCCTTAACAACGCAGAGCACTAAAACAGGGCTTTACAAAAGGAAAGGAAAGAGGATTTGCATCTTAGCGGAGTCTCATAAATCAAAATGCAGTCCAGCCCTGGAGAAGTGTGGGACGAAACATTTGAAGGGGAGATGGAATGGAGTGTGAAAGGGCGAAGGGTTGGAGAGACACCCTTCTCTTGGAAAAAAAAATAGTTGGACTAAGGCCAGGCTAAGAGCATTGGCATCCTTAGTACAAGCGCAAGTTAGTAAAAACCAACTTTGGTAAAGGCTTCTCATTCAAGCAAATATTTTTTAACATGGGACCCCTTTATGGAGATGTTTGGGGCTATTAATTCAGAAACCAACTCTGTTCTACTGAGGTTTGTTATAGATACAATCCTGGCAACACTAGGCATGTTCCTCCTTACTAGAGTAGACTAATAATAATAATAATAATTTATTTCTACCCTCACCTCTCCAATAAGACCGAGGCAGCTTACAACATGATTTGCCTATGTGTCGGTGCAACAGTCAACTGTTGATTCAGTGGATCTGCTTTCATTGAGATTAAGCAACAGGATTCAAGTGATTGTGTATATGGTAGGCGTACACACCATAGTGATTTGAATATTGGACTAGGACTCTGGAGACCAGGGTTGAATTCCCAGCTCAGCTGTGAAACTTAGCGGGTGACCTTGGGCAAGTCGCATGCTCTCAGCCTCAGGGAAAAGAAATGGCAAACATCCTCCGAACTAATCTTGCTAAGGAAAACCCATTAAAAGTTCACCTTAGAGTTGCTATAAGTCGGAAACGACTTGAAGGCCCACAACAACAAGTACACACAGACACACGAACACAAACACAAACACACAAATGGGATTTGTACATACGTGCTGCCTTTTGGCTTCTTGCATACTGCCAGGTGCAGACATAGGGAGAAAAATGCTTACTGAAACAACATTTTGACAGAAGATAAACATGGGATGGCTATTATGAGAGGAAACGTGTCCGAGAACCTCTTTTGAAAAATACAGATGAATGCAGAAATGGAACATAATGGCATTACAGGAGAAACGGTGACTCAGATCGGAAATAGATATTAATCTCTTCCTTGACAGTGAAGAATTTCAGGTGTCCAGATTAATTTTACCATTTAAGAGTGGCTATCAAAGTTTACTTCAGATTTTTTCAGTCTGAATGCCTTCGACCTGCCGGTGTCTCTTGGTGCATGGCAGCTGTGATCACTGAATGATAATCATCAAGTTCCTGTCAAATATTAACTTATTGAACGCTGACTAACTCATCCTGTCAAATCTGAAACAGCATTACATGCCTGCTGTCAAATATCATAATCAAATATTGAAATCAAATTTCATAAAGTGTGAGACACAGATATTAAACGTTTCAGGAATGCTCAGCAAATATATTTGAAAATCTCTTTGATTGTTTATGGACTTTACTTTCAAATTGGAGTACAATCCCGTACATGCTTTCTTGAGAGTATGGGTGCATATTCTGCGTTGCATATTCTGGTAAAATTTGTTCCCACTTTAACTGTCGTTAATGGGATCTGTAGTTCTGAGGAGTAGACTAGAGCTCTATAGTAGAGAAGCCAAAGTAATTCACCAAAGAGAAATCCTAGCATTCCATAGGACACAGCCATGGCAGTTACAGTGGTATCAAACTGCTGTGTAGTGTAGACACACTGCAATCAAACTCAACTGGATTTGCTTCCGTGGTTAGAATTGCTGCATCCATACTGCATAAACCATCCAGTTCGACACCACTTTAACTGCCGTGGCTTAGTGCTATGGAATTTTGAGATGTGTAGTTTTGTGAGATATTGAGCCTTCCCTGCCAGAGAGCTCTGGTGCCGCCACAAACTACAATTCCCAGAATTCCATGGCAGTTGAAGTGGTGTCAAACCAGATTATTCTTGCCTTGTGGATGGAGCCAAAGTGTGATTGCTCCGAACAGCAACCGTAAACTTTGCAATTATTTAAAAGTATTTGAAATCGGAGACGGTTCCCTCCCATGTTAGTCGGTAGGAGGCAGCGTTAACATGCATGGTGACATATTAATTGTAACATTTTGCCCTCCAGGTAATTATGAGAAAATATGGTTATGGTCTGGGAAAAGGTGGGATTTCTTTCTGTTTCTTGACTCCACTTCTTACCGAATGGGAGTCGCCGAGAATGGATCCAATAACCACGTCCGAGCGCTGCAAATATTTTAAAAGCTCTTTAAGTATTCCATTTCCTAAAGCCACCTGTCCCCATCCAATGCATTTAATCGGACACAGATGGCAGAAACCAACCTGCTAACCTTTGGGGTTGGAGAGAAAATATTTCACTTTGTAAACCCATTCCTAGGTATTTCCTTAATTCTTCCTCGACAAAGCTTTCATCCCCTATTTTCCACTTAAACTTAATGAGTTAACTGGACTCTGAAATTCCTCCTCCCTGACCTCAGAGGTCTGTTTAGCTGCCTTTCCACCTGCTCTTTGAGAAGTTAGTGTTTTTTTCCCCCCAAAGAAAAAAGAAACTTAAAGAAAGAAACGGGTTTTCTTCCCCCCCCCCCCCGTCTCTCTGTGTGCATTCATTTTCGCTCCTATGTAGAAGTGAAATTAGAGCAAACGTTGAAGCTCAGTTTTGGAAACAAGGGGAAAGTCAGCTTTTAAAGGAGTCACTGTAGAGTAAATCCCACTCCCAATCCCTTTCTATTGCCATCGCTTGCTTTGATAAATGTGTCACTGAGAGACCATGCAGGAAAATGGCTCAGCGTGTCTTGATCACAGCCTAGACTTCATTTCTGTCCATCAGGGATGGACATTATGTGCATGCAGCTTTTGGGAGCCCTTAGCACAGCATCTGAAGCCCATCAAAGGCCCGAGATCCATTTGCCCATAGAGGTATATTTTTGGATGTACTTTCCCCAGTGCATGGAAGGAATGGGTTACAAATAACAACAAGGATATGTTAACACGTTGTTCTTCTTAGCAACTTAGGGCCAATAAAGAGTGGAACATTATGCTGGCCTGTATGCAGACTAGGGCTAGATAAGGGCTGAGCGTTTATACACTCAGAAACCCTAGTCCACCAACCGTGCACCATTTTGGCGCACACGTGTTTAGATGGCACATGCTACAAGGACGTCCATTGTGCGCAGTTTCCAAATGACACTGTGCACTGCGCCCTGACCCTTATGGTGCCTGTTCTATGGTTCAAATAGGAGTTGCATTTTGCGACTTCTGTTTGCACTGGGTTAGGGCCATGGTATGTGGCTGCTTCCAGGGGCAGCACAGAGTGAATGGGCTGTTTGAACAGTCCCTAAGTTTGCAAGAAAATTACATTTGAAAAGTCACCCGGTAGGTTTTATGGCTGAGCTGGGAATCAAACCCTGGTCTCTGGAGTTGTAGTCCAACACTCAAACCACTTCTCTCTCATGCTTATGACATACACACACTAGACAGTGGGTTAAAAAAATATGCAAAAAGTTTGGATATCAGTACTATAGGAAGCCACCATGGGTTTCAGTCCAAACTTAAAAAACTTCAGAAGCCACCATGGCTTTCCGTCCAAACTTCAGAAATGTTGACCAAAGTGCTGATCCTTGTTCCCTGAATAGCTCCAGAAAATTTGAACTAAAACCCATAACAGTTGTATTGTCCCCACTGACCTGGGAATACCCAGACATGTAGTTTCCAATCCACCATGCTCTTACATTGGATAAGAAAATGTTGTCTGTTGGGGAATAAGAAAACTGATGGGGTGTCAAGTAATTTTGAACAGGCATAACTGTTCTCTCCAACCTGAGGGAGAATGGTGGGCAAATGAATCTAAGTGGCCAAAAAGGAGAGAAAGAGAGAGGGAGGGAACAAGGCTGGATTTTATTAGCTTTCCATCTTCTTTAAAAGATCCCCAAGCAGATCTAGTTTCAGTTTGCCCTTCAGGTCTTGTGGCAACCTTTGGTTTCTGTTTTTGCTGGAGGATAGGTTTTATTACATTAATAAAGCAGCACAAATGGTTCCAATTGTAGAGAGCCACAATGAGCTTGTCAAAAGCGATCAGCCCGAGCTTTCAATGTTTTCACGCTGGAAATTTATCTGGCTTCCCCTACGATTAACTCCAGTCTGCTCACCTACTTAGATATGAACATTTGTTTTCACCAGATCCAAGTAGTTGAAGCTGCGCTGGGAGAGGGGCAACTGTAACCTAGGGTGCATCTTCACTGTAGCAAAAATCCCGTTTGACACCACATTAAATGCTGTAGTGCCATCCTATGGCATCCTGGGATTTGTAGTTTTATGATGTCTTTGGCCTTCTTTGCCAAAGAAGGCTGGTAGCTCAGAAAACTACAAACCCCAGGATTTTGTAGGATGGAGCCATCACAGTTGAAGTGGTGTCAAACTGCATTATTTCTACAGTATAGATGTGCTCCAAATCAAGCACTGGAATATGGTGTCTCTATCCCAAGTTCTCTGTCTTGACCTGAACTGTTGGATTGTGATCTTTGGACTTCAGGTGTCTGTTTGAAGAGCAGGAAAAAAAAATATGCTACTCCATTGAATGAGTAAGGGAAGAAGGCTAGATGCCAAATATCTGTACCAGAACTATCCAACCCTAAGGCTTCATATTGCTTACCGGTCACAAGGATTGGCACTGAACATCCTGAAGATCTGCCATTTAAAGGTGTCATCCAGGTCTGGTTAGAATAATTCAGTCTATTGCATTCGCCATCACCATGTACGGATGTGAGAGCTAGACAATGAAGAAAGCATATTAAAAAAAATAATCTCGTTTGAGATTGGTGCTGGAGACGAGTGCTGAGGATACCATGAATGGCCAAAAAGACAAACAAATGGGTTCTTGAACAGATCAAGCCTGAACTCTCCCTGGAAGCCAAGATGAAGAAATTGAGGCTGTTGTACTTTGACCACATCATGAAGTCTCCTCCCTTAGAGGTTTTTAAGCAGAGGCTGGATGGCCATCTGTCGGGGATGCTTTGATGGAGAATTCCTGCAGGGAGTTGAACTGGATGGCCCTTGTGGTCTCTTCCAACTCTATGATTCTATGAGCAGGCATGACTCACTTGGAATGACAATAATGCTAGAAAAGGTAGAGTGTAGGAGAAAGAGAGGAAGGCCATGCATCAGATGGCCAAACTCGGTCAGGAAGGTCATGGGCTTGAATTTACAAGACCTAAGCAGAGCAGTGGTGGACAGGAGGTTTTGGAGATGTCTCATCCAGTTGTGGCATTCAAAGAAAAGGGCTAGGCAAAGTGATCCAGGGACTGTTACCTCCCTTTATGCCTCTGGACAGAGCTCAGTTTGCTTTACAGTACCACGGAAAGTGCTTGCAAACTCTACTCTCTTCCCAGTAGTCTAAAAAGAGTTGAATAGAATTTGCCTTCCTCTGCTTTTTCTCTTTTTTTAAACAACAGGGATAAAAAAAAAAAAAGCGCCAGCTTCGATTCATCTGAAACCAGTGAGGGAAATGTCATTTGTAAGAGAAAAGCGAAGTGGATAAAGAAGAGGAAGGTAGACGAGGATCTTTGTAGCTACTAGTACCAGACTCTTGCCTCAGTAGGAGACTTGTGAATGGTGTTTCAAGTCCAGGAAAGGTAGTTAAAATGCAGACTGCCTGTCCTTGTTCTCCGACTTTGAGAGGTGTGGCTTGTTCCCCTGGAAAAGTTATCGCCCCCTTTCTTTGATCCATCACTTGATGTTCAGAACAGCCTTTATGCCTGCTTCACATATAATGGATAATTTAACCTACACTATTAAGGAAATACAGAATATTACTCATTGGGCCAGCTCTACCATCAGGCCGGGTGAGCCAACTGCCTTGGGCAGCAGATTTGGGGCAATAAGAAAGAGCAACATTTTATTTTATTGATTATTGATGTATTTTTAACTACCAGATAGAGAAAGGTGCCTGTTTGATTTCATGTCTCATGTGCCAAAATAATTTGGTTGGCTTTGTGTGCAACACACCTTGACTTAAGTGAATGATCTGGGTGTCATTTGCTGTTGTGTTTCAGGTAGCAAAATCGCTTGGGTTGGCCCCGGTTATGCTTTAAAAATGATCGGCTTCACTTGCTTTCGAAAGTGTAGGAATATACGATGTTGCTCTCACAGGTGCCTACGTATCATACACAAACTGAAATTTAAAAGAAATTTTCTTTAGAGAATTCTTTCTCGGGGACGGAGACTCGAAACAGAACGTTATCTTCAGCAGAATGCATGTGGTGAGTTGGAAAATGGTCCCAAATGTTGCTCCTCCCTGCTGGTAAAAATATAACAATAAATTAATGTGACAAGCCTGGACATACAACTCTGCTGGTAAGTCCTGTTGAACGTAATTTCCCATCGATGTCTCAATTGGACTATAAATAAGTGGTAGGTGACCGCATTGTAATGGCACCCCAAGAGGTGCATCTCTTCGTTCAGTTGAACGATAGGGATGCTTGTGTGTGTATTTGTAGGTGTCTATTGTCAACGGTCAGATTTGGGACACTAATAACTAGAAGAGGATGGAAAGATATAGAGCATTTTTTTACGTTTAGTATACAAAACTAAATTGCATCATGAGAGTTTACAATTGCAAGGGATACAGCAAGAAACTGCTGCACAGCTGAAGTGTGGACTATTTCCTTCAATTCCCGAAACTAACCATTTCTGGGGGTGGGAAGAGGTTGACGAAAGTTTACTTTGGGAAGGATGAAGTCCAGTTTCTAGCAGTAGGTTAGGGGCATTTTTACCTGCTGGGGGTGTCGGGGGAGAGATTTATTTCCCTCTGGGAAAGATTTATGGTGATGAATTGCTCTGTATTAATATGAAAAAAATCTCATAAATATAACTCGCCCGGAAAGGGCTGTCCCAGTCGCAAACATTTCGACGGACAGCTTTGGCAAAAAGTCAGGACATGCATTAGAACACACACTGTTGGAAGACTCCAATAAATAAAAGCCATGAAATACGGCTTCCTCATGAGAGTGTAATCCTAAATCATTTTGATAAAGCACCTAAATTAGGCCCACACAATGGAAGCAAAGGAAGGGCCCTTAGAACTAATTATTTATAGATATTTTTGAATATAAAGATGGATGCAAGTTTTCCCCCTGACCCAGTCCGTTTTGTTAAAGCGTAAGATCAGCTCATGATGTTCACTCATGTTAAATGCAAAACTTTGATTCACAATAGCATTATATTAAAAAAAAAATCAATCCACATCTCTTTCCTATGCATCCCACAAAAAACATCTATAGGACATGTTTCATGTCATGTCATCATGCACAACATTACTCTTCATGGCTCCTATTGCTCAGAGGTATGTAGATATGTATTTATTTAATATCCTGCTTTTCTCACATGTGGGACCCAAAGCGGGAACTAGTTGTGAATAATAGTTGGCATTTTATATTGCAGTTATGAAAACAAAACTCTAGGGTTGCATCTCCGCTGCAGAAATAATGCAGTTTGACACCACTATAACTGCCATGGCTGAATGCTATGGAATTGTGGGATTTGTAGTTTGACGGGGCACCAGTGCTCTCTGACAGAGAAGACTGAATATCTTACAGAATGATAAATCCCAGAAAGAGCAAGACTTGTATGACATGCTAGATTTTTTATTTTTATTTTTGTTGTGCTATTGTGCTTTTCATATTTTGAACTGATATTAATTTTTTTGGTAGTTAGGAACTTTTTAACTTTGGTGTTTAGTTAATTTTTTAAAGCTATTTTTTTTTTAAATAGTGGAAGTTGCTGTAAGTCTAGAATTAGGAAACAGGCAGGATTATACTAATACTAATACTAGTAAATGATATGAATGTGGGCTAGGCATACACCTGCATGACCATATTTTAAAAATAAAATAAATTGTGTGGAGAGGGATCGCATTCTAATCAATTGGAATGAGGAACATTTAAAAAGCGTAGATTTAAATATACGATTCAGTTAAAGTCTGCACTGCAGAGATATAGCCTGAAAGAACATGTGTGTCTACCAATGCCAAAGATTTTTCTTATAATACAGTTGAGCCATCAAGTGTAGTGGGTTACATGTTGGACTGGACATTGGGAGAACAGGGTTTGATGCACAGCTATGGAAACCAAGCTCTGGGTGATTTTGGGCAAGTCACACTCTCTCAGCTTCAGAGGAAGAAATCTTTCCAAGAAAAACCCATGACAGGTTCCCCTTAGGGTCACCATAACTTAGAAATGGCTTGAAGGCACACAACAACAGTGTTATAACATACGCATGTAATGCTGCTGGCATCTTCTTCTTTGTCCGCTGTGACAAAAATGACAGTGTATACGTATGTGTGAGAGAAAGAGATTGAGACCGAGCGAGAGGGGTAGAATCACAGAATTTCTCACAATGCGGTTTGGAAAACACTACGCTCGACCACCGCATTTGGCAGAGCAAAGCACTATAACTGTAAACATTAGCGTTAAGGCACTTTAAGTCATTGAAATAGCCTTAAACTAGCCCAGGGTGTTCATGCTCAAAAAGAAGTAATTTTTTTTAATAAAAAAGAAACACTTTTCCTGGCAGGAGAATGATGGATGTTGTTCTGCAGTCTTCACCGAAAACGTGCGCATTAAAGATCTCCTTTATTTCACTTAGATTTATCTGGGTTCCTACCAGGACTCTCAACTGATTCCTTCATCTTTGACTGACACCAAGAAGGCTTTTGCATCCTCCTCTTCCTCTCCTTCTCCTATTTTTAAAAAACTCCTTCTTCCTACTTTATAGGAAGGGTAGTGGTACTCTTCCTTCCCCTTCAAGGATGGTCTTGCCTGGAGTATGGCACAGAGTATGGCACACTACTGTCCCCTTTGAATAAGAGAGTTGCACCTCCTCTTTAAACTTTCCTGGAGGTCTGTGCTTTTTTCAGCAATGTTAAAGACCATCTTCCCACGGTGAGATGCTTTGTGGTACAAAGGAGACCATATACACAGCATTTGCATGGCTGGGGAAGACTCACTGAACAGGCTTTGATGTGTCAAAGAAGGAGGAGGATACCTTCCACGTCTGACCCATCGCATCTTTCTCCCCACCCACCTAGCTGCGTTCCAATTACTTGTCATCCTTTGCAAATATTATGTGCATGTATATCTGGGCATGTGAGATGCCAGCGCAAGTGACCTCCACATCAGTGAAGCAATGACTCTGCTCCAGGTTCAACCTCAACTTGAAAGGAACTATCCCAGTTTCTGAGCCTACAGTGGAGATAGGACAGTAGTTCCCAGTCTTTGGTTCTCTAGAAGTTTGGGACTTCAGCTCTCAGGTGGCTTAGCTACCCTGCCCAACAGTGAGGAATTCCAGGAGCTGATGTCCAACCTTAGATTTTTGTGGGGTTTTTGGGCTCTGTATCCCTGTTCTAGAAGAGTTTATTCCTGATGTTTCGCCAGCATCTGCGGCTGGCATCTTCAGAGAAACATCAGTTACAAACTCTTCTAGAACATGGGCACAGAGCCCGAAAAATCTGCAATAATTTATGGATGCCAGCCATGAAAGCCTGCAACTTCACACTGAAGTCCAACCATTTGGATGACCAACGTTTGGAAACTCCTGGGATGGAGTTTAGCACTTTGGATAGCTCCTTGATTAAACTAAAACCCTGAACAGAGATACTGCATAGACTCTCAACAATGCAAAAATGCAAAGGGATCTTGTAACACCTTTGAGACTAATTGAAAGATAGAAGTCGGTAGCATGAGATTTCATAGACTTGAGCCTACTTCCTTAGACTCTCAATCAGCCCGCCTGGGTTTTTACTCAGAAAGACATAAAGCAACCTGCAACACCACTGAGACAAAATGCAAGCCAGGAGATCAGTATGGTTTCCTTCCTACATGCATGCGCATGTAAATGAAAGATGCGGTCAGCCTTCCATGTCTACAGATTGTGCATCCATGAATCCCACCATCCACAGCTTGAAATAATAATATCATGGGACATGAGCATCCAAGGATTTTGATATCCATGGAGGGGTGGTGATCCTGGAACCAAACCCCAGCAAATATCAAGGGCCCACTGTTCCTTCTGTAAAGTACAGTTGACCCTCCTTATCCACGGATGTTTTATCCATGAATTCAAGCATCCACAGCTTGAAAATATTCAGCATAAATTCCAAATAGGAAACTTTGATTTTCCATTTTATATAAGGAACACTGTTTTGTTATGCCATTGGATTGAATGATACTTGAGCATTCATGGATTTTGTTATCCACGATGGGGCCTGGAACCAAACCGCAGCGGATAACAAGGGTCCATTGCATCATCCAAAATCCACAAAAGAGCAATATCTTTATTGAACCAACCAAAATGCACATTATACATGTTGCAAGCTTTCGAAGCTCCATTGGCTTCTTCACCAGGCATGTGTTAGAAATCATACAGGGGAAGGAAAGATTTATTTATTTTTTATCATGTCATAGCCCTGCATTTGATCAATATCTTGTGGTTGTTGTCCTCAGTTTAAATGTTTTGGAAGGGTATTCATTCAGGTGGACAGCTCCTCCATCTGACCATGTGGATACTGGGAGATAAAGTCCAGGAAATAAACCTTTAATTCCATTAGCAAGGCAAAACACTACTGCTTTTGAGAACCAGGCCTCATTCTCACTACCTTTTAAACCGGATCGCAATTTAGTTTGAAGCAGTTCAAATAACCCTGGTTTCCATTTGAATTGAATTGCTGAAGCGATTCAGTGAGAAAGGCCATGCACCAGACCCATTTAAACCGCATCTTTTTGACGCTGATTTTTTCCATGTCTTTTTCGATAAATCGATTCTGCGCAAGTGTGAACCATTCGCGGATCAGAATTGATTTAAATTTGCACTTTGGCCAGCTGGAGTGAGTCCATTTTGAATTTATTCATGCATGAATGTGAACCACAAGTGGATTATTTTAGGGGGAAAAATGCGATCAGGGCAAATTTAACGGGAACAACGCTCTGCTGTTGAATCAATCCGTCGATTCGGATCGCACACCAATTTATCTGTAAGTGGGAATGTGCGGCTGCAAGCCCTTTGGTGAGCAAGAGAACACTGCATTTCTCAGGGAGCCTCCATGTTTTTGCATCTGGAAAACTTTTAGGTGTTATTAAGGCAAAACATGCCAATGCAAATCCCAATTTAAAAGGGAAAAAAAGTTTTTATTCCTCCTGGTGTGTATACCTCCCCAATCTTTAAATGAAGGAGGGAGAATTAAATGTCATGATTGGACAGTAGATGGCACTAAGGTATAATGAAAAACCCCATTCTGCTGCGGAATTTTCTTTTTTGATTTTGCTTTAACTTTATGAACAGAAATGAATCAAGTAACCGATTCCTTTCTAATTTCAGTTAGTTGAGGTTGAGCTGGGATCTCTTGGGGTGGGGGGGAAGCAAAGATCTCATTTAACACAGGCCGGGAGAGCGTTTTCATGTTTAGCACAGGTAGCGAAATAAAAATACTTTTCTGTCTTTGGAGTATCTGTCAGTTCTATGAGAATGCGATTTCATTATGTATTATTTTTTTAAAAGTAAAAACATGTTTCTTCTGCATCTTAGAAAGTATACTTGAAAGGACCACATTTCCATTAGAAACAGTGACAACAACTCCTAAAACATCTTGCAGGTATTCCTACTAGGGTCAATATAAATATAAATGGCAAAAAGAAAGAAAAAAAAAGACTTGATTACTCAAACAATATCTTAGCACCAAATATTTATGGCATACGGTTTAAATGCAGTTTACGAACAAATCCATTTAGCCACTTAACAGAGAAGGCAGAACTATTTATGCTCTGTGTGTTTGTGTTTAAAACACTTCTCCTTCTCATCCTTTTTGGAGGCTGGGAATTAAAAATATGCAGTCTGCTGTTATATCGGGAAAGACAAATTAATCTGTGCCTGGTCTGTGTCAATCTTGCATGCATTCCATCATAATTCCTTTTCATCCCATTTTCTGCCACAGTCTGCAATTTTTGTGTGTGTGCATGTGTAAAAAAAAATGCAAGAAGATTTGCATTGATTTTCTATGCAAATTTCCATCAGAATATGCATTATTGTCTGCAACTTTTGAGCTGAGAAACAACAGCACAAAATTCAGAGACACGTACTCTCAGAATGATAAGTTGTTCCAACCCTCCTCTCGCTCTGGGAAATGTTAATTTGGTCGATCCATTTAGAAAAATAAGAACAAAACAGATTTCTGTCCCATCCTTAGACTTGTATTTATCAAATATATACCTCTGGAGTTTTGTTTTTTAAACACAAAGAGGATCCAGATTTTGGGAACTGGAAACCAACTTTTGTCCCAAGTTGCGGGATTTAATGTTTAATTGTAGGCTCTAGATTTTGGGATGCCGTTAAAGGGTGGCAAATTATCAATTATGGAATTTATTAGATGATTTTTACCAACATGGGGATATCTGAATGCCTCCATCACAATAAACTATGCTAACATAGACCAGGATCCAGATGTGTGCAAACTCTGAAAAACTAGAGGAGAATGCAAGCTTTTGAAAGCTCTTGTTTGCCTGCTTGTTTTGCCCCTCCGAAAAAGAAAAAGCTAGTGGATAAAAGTTACATTTCAAGAGTGTTATTTCTAGAGATCCTTTCCCTTTCTTTAAAGAAAGCTGAACAAGGATTATCTGCTTGGGATTCTTTTACCCTCTCTGTCTTTCCTTTGGGATCTAGGCACAGGAGACTGCGAAGAAAAGCAGAATAACAATGACTAACAAACACACCGCTACATGCCAACTGAAAACAGAACTCTAAAAACAGGATTAGAGCCTTCTCAAAAAGAATATTTTTAACTGAGCAACTTCCCCTTGTTAAAAAGCAAATTTTAACACAGAGGCAATGCAAAACTACATGCTTGCATTTCACGTAGAAGAGATGCCTATATCAATTGTTTATGCTTGTGTATCAAGTGTGGAATCTTGAATTGTGCTTCATATATACCATAGACATATAAGCATGGATAAGCAGAGATGACGGGAGAGAAAAACGGCTACATGGAATATATATTCTTATTTATTCTGTAAATGCATGTCTTACAGCCCCTATGGGAGCCTTGAGGAAGCTGACGGAACACATAAAAGTCAAAATACAACCAACTTCGAGAACTATATAAAACAAGAACAGCATGCTTCCAAAACGTTTATATGATAATATCCACCGTTCCAATAAAAAGGATCGCAGCAATTAGTAAAGGCAAAATTCTTATGCGTAATTTAGCTAAGAGGCCTATATATATATATATATATGTTTGAATTCTGACAATTTCTCTCTGATTGATACTTAGGTAAGTGTGGCAGTGAAGTTGCACCACTTTTCCAGTCAAAATGTCTGGACAGAGTATATAAAACAAGAACAGTATGGTTCCAAAATGTTTATGTGATACTAGCCATCGTTCCACTAAAACAGGGATCGCAGCAATTAGTAAAAGCAAAATCCTTATGTGTAACTGAACTAAGAGGCATATATATATATGTGTGTGTATATATATGTTTGAATTCTGACAGTTTCTCTCTGATTGATACTTGGATATGTGTGGCAGTGAAGTTGTACCACTTTTCCAGGCAAAATGTCTGGGCACAGTATGTGTACTCGCGATATCAAACCTGGATTGACAGATATAAACTTGTGATCAGCCGGTGAGTTAATTTCACATCCCTAGTTTTTGTAAAATTCAATCTCCTCCAAAGAGCTGACAAAGCAACTAAAAATTTAAAAAATCCAAGTGCAAGAATATTGTACCAGAACGGAGGCATTCTCTTGGTGCAGATATTTCAGTGGCAAGTGGTTTATAGCTACAACGATAGTGGCAGAGCTACATTGTTTTGCTGCATTCAAATGTTCTGTATATAATTTTTGAAAGAAAAAGTTTGCTAGCTTGCCTCTCGCCCGCGTACCAGACCTTTGCTGTCCATGTTTGCTGGGGCTAGGACGGCTTTTGATGCCGAGATAGGATGAAACGTCCTGGGTGTGTGGAGCATGCTGCGATTGTCTTCGACAGATGAGATAGCTGTGTCATGCTAGACACAAAGTGGTTTAAGCTCTGCTCCGTCGGGGCCAGAGGTCTAGGCATTCTTTTCAGGAAACCGTGGCAAAGGCGACGTCCTTCTAACACATCCAAAGGGAAAGCACATCTTACTTAGATTTTTTAGAAAAGAAGAAGTTTAAAATCACAGCAAGAGCAAGTGACCCCCTCCCTGGGCGATCCATTTGGACCGAATAAATTTTGCAAAAGAGAGAGACAGAGAAGCACAAAGCAAAGCAAACACAATTGCTCCAGACTCTTAAAACTTTCTTTGTTTTTTTGTTTTTTGGCCACCTCCTCTTTTTTTTTCTATACACCTCGGCTGCAGAGGAGCCAAAAACACATTTGTAAATGTGATGGACTGCTTCTCTTTCAGGTGATGCATCTCACGGTTCATAGAAACCTTAGTACAGATGAAAGTGTTGATGGTATGGAATTTTTGTTTTTTTTGGGAAGAACCAAATATTCTGTAGATAAGCTTAAATTTTTTTGAGGGGGAAGAAAGATGAATAACAGGTGGGATTGTTGTATAAAGGGCATAGAGGTTCACTGCAATAAAATGTATACGGGTTGAAGTCTCCCTTATCAAGAATTCCAAAACCTGAAATATTCCATAATCCAAAATTGTCCACAAAACGTTGCTGAGATAGTGGCACCTTTGCTTTCTGATGGTTCAGTGTACACAAACTTTGCTTCATGCACAAAATTATTTAAAAATATTGTATAAAATTACAAACAGGCTATATAATATATATATATATATATATATATGGTATATGAAACATAATACATTTTTTGTTTAGACTTGAGTCCCATATTTCATTATGTTTGTTGTTGTTGTTAACCACCCTCGAGTTGATCCCAACTCATGGCAACCCCATGGATGAGACATCTCCAAAATGTATATGCTAATACAGGTATTCCAAAATCCAAATAAATAAATTAATCTAAAATCCAAAACACTTCTGGTCCCAAGGATTTCAGAGACTTTAGCTGTACCATCCCTTTCCTCACTCGGACTCTTTTTGGAGGGCTGCCATATATAGAGAAAAATCTATTTAATAGTTTAATGTGACTTGATATCCATAATTATTACTGTGTTTGCCTTAGGACTCTGTATATCTCACGTGTTTTTCTGAACTAACCTGGCGGATGCCTGATCTCTCCTGAATAAGACAGGTTAAAAGATGGACACCATGATCAGCTGACATTTCAAGTCTTAGAGTTGGATGTGTAATTTTAACTCGACTGATGGGAAGAACGTACAATAGGCACCCAGAAATGAAAGGAGACAACTATCAAATGTTTGAAGGGATCACCTTTATCAAACAGTCTTTCTAACTTTTCTGTCTTTGGACAAAAAGGTACTGCTGGTGCTAGAGGCTGAAGAGATATTTGATTCCCTGTACTAGTCAGTTTTTTAAAAGAAAAGTCCCTTTCAAGAGTGCTTTTGGGCTTTAAAGCAACTTCAGATATTCAAAGCTTTATGTGCCGAGAAAGTCACGGTTACTGCAGTGTGAATTTAGAGATGACCAATTTGGATTTGTATGTTTCTTCAAACTGCGTTCTCGCAATACTTCCCCAGATATTTAATGTACGTTAATTATTTGAATTAATTTAAGTTAGTGTATGACTCTGTTAGGTTTCACATGTCTTTATTCATAAGTTTGCTCCTCTTTCTAGAGTATATGTTTCAAAAACAACAACAACAAAATCTGCATTTTGTCAAACATTTAATATTTAATGATTAATTTAGAAAGGATTAAAGCACAACTGGGCATGTTTTGAGCTGCAGATTGCAATATAAGAAATGGAGACAATTGACAAAAGGTGAGTCTTCTTTCCGGAGAAAAATAAAATGAAAGAAATAATAAATACATACTTATGTTCTAATACACACATCCATTAGGGAGATATGGATCAGGTCGATTTATCTTTCGGTTTTTCACTCTTGAATTCCACCTTCTGTAGATCTTTTCTTCTAAATATATTTACATGCAAGTATTTTCTGTTGATTTTAATCACAGTTATTTCCCAGGCCTATAGAATGCCTAAAGTTGCAACTTTGCTGAAAATCTATCATCTATCTATCTATCATCTATCTATCTATCGTGTAGGCTTGTATTTTCTGAAAACAGACCATTTCAAAATATCACCTTTAAAAAGATATAAATGTCTGTGGATTCCTTTAGGACTATAGCATCCTGTTTCAAAATTAAGAACTTTTTTTTCTTCTTGGGGCTTAGGCTTAAGAGAGACATTTCGCACTGGGTTAAGATAGCGTTGGACATCTCAGTTGATGCCAACAAAGCACTCGCTATTCAGAGAGAAGAGGCGAAAGCGCCATCCCATTGTGATGAAGGGCTGCAGAGCATTTCACACTGTTTAGGAGGTCATCTTCTTTGTGGACCCCACCAATGGGCCGGCGCATCAGGATGGCTTCAGGACAGAGGCCCCGTCAGCCGTAACCCGGCATTCTTTACACTTTTGACATGCTAAATCCATAAGCAGCACTTACAGTCTCACCGTCAGGAGCATTGGTGGATTGCCCAGGGCCGAGACACCAAAAGAGCAAACAAGATTTTGCCATTCCTCCCCGTCTCACTCCAAACTAGCTAGCAAGCACTATATTGAGATGACGCTTGTCTGTCAAAGCTACACTCCCCACTCTCTCTGTCTACTTAGTTTCCTATTTATTTATCTATAGATTTATTCCTCCACTTCCTCTGCAGCTCCAAAGTAGGAAATCGTAAAACAGCTCTCGTCGGAAATTAAACACCAACATCCTCAAGCAATCCGAATCTGATTTCTTTTGAAAGGCATGTCTACACTAGAAAGTTAGATCACTTTTGCTGTAGTTTAAATATCTACCCCTAAATTCTGGGAGCTTTAATTCAGTGAGGTTGCTAAGAAGTCTGTTTGGGAAGCTGGGGCTGCATCTGCACCGCAGAAATAATCCGGGTTGACACTGCTTTCAACCGTCATGGCTCAGTGCTATAGAATCCTGGGATTTGGACCCTGGGATTCTCAACAGAGAAGACAAAATAGCTTACAAAACTACAAACCCCAGAATTCCCTAGCATTGAGCCATGGGAGTTCAAACGATACCAAACTGCATTATTTCTGCAGTGCAGCGGCAGTCAAAAAGACAGTTTTTTGGGGGGGGTCATGCTTTCAGTTCTGATTCCAAACTTAGAGCTCTCTAACAGGGAAGGCTAAATGTTTCACAAAGCTACAATACCCAGAATTTCATAGCATGGCAGTTAAAGTGGTGTCAATCTGGATTATTTCTGCAATGTGAATGCATCCCTAGACATCCTTGCTGCACTAACAGGTATCCTCTACATAAGGAATGACTATTAAATGAGTTTAGGTATATATGCCGTAATTGTCATAATCATGATCACCATCTTCCATTTAAAAATTCTCTCAAGCAACCATTTATTATGGTTCATGGATGGTGGAATAGAAGATTTTGCTTCTTTTGCCATCTTTGCCTCAATCCACCCATGTAAGGACCCATTCAGACTTTGAAAAATATAACTTGAGCAAGAAAGGGAGAAGAAGGCTGCATCTGCACTGCCAAAATAATGCAGTTTGACACCGCCATGGAATCCTGGGATCTGTCATATGCTATGGCACCAGATCGCTTTGACAGAGAAGGCTAAATATCTTGGAAAACTACAAACCCTTGAATTCCCTTGCATTGAGCCATGGCAATTCAAGGAATGCCAAACTGCATTATTTCTGCAGTGCAGAGGCAGTCAAAAAGACAGATTTTCGTCATACTTTCAGTTCTGATTACAAACTCTTTAGGGCTGGCAGGGACCTGTCAGGCTTTTGTCTCTCTGTGTGTTGAAATTTTTCTCAACAGACAATTGTGGGCACTATCCTCTTGCCCAGTGTGCCAAAGTGAAGGCGTGCAACTCTGCAGGAATATGAAGCAAAGGGTAGGGAAAACGGGCTGGATTCTATCCCCAAATAACTATCCCCACTCACTCTTGACACTCCAATTCTGGAATGTTAAATCCATCAGTAATAATAATTCAAACTATAGGAGAAGGGATTCCATCTCAATATTTGGAAGAACCTGCTGAGGGTAAGAGATGTTTGACCATGGAAAACCCTACCTTAAAGAGTGGTGAAGTCTACTTCTTTGGAGATTTTTAAACAGAGGCTGGATGGCCATCTATCAGGAGTGTTTGGATTTTATATTCCTGCATGGCAGGGGGGTTAGATTGGATGACCTTTGGGGTCCCTTCCAACTCTGTGATTCTACGATTCTGTGAACGGCAACAGCAGTGACAACCATGGATGATCCCTTCCAATAGTGAACTCATTTGGCCAATGTCAACAGAACTGGACTTAGAAGAATGCTCAGGAAAGCAAAAGGAGATGTTTGCGGAAGTTTGCTTTTCAAAAAAGTAACCCTCTAATTGTTTTTTGTGGGTTTTTCAGGCTACGTGGCCATGTTCTAGAAGAATTTATTCCTAACTCTCCAAATTCTTTCCTCCAAAATGCCACCTCCACCAATCCCAAGGAGTACTAACATATTTGGAAGATATGAAATATAAAGTGAGAATTGGAAAATAAAACTGGAACATTGGGGTGATTGCGGGAAGGAATAAGCACAGAAGACTAGAGTAAAGGCATTCTTAGAGGAAACAGGTGATGGTCACCCTGGCAAAGAGCACTCTTTTTAAAAAGACTAATGTGGTTTATCAATATTTATTAAAAGGCAATAATTAAATCTTGCTTCTCAGTAACTATGATTACATTCATCATCTGAGTTTGTTATTCAAAGGGGTAGTTATGATTATTATGACAATGGCTGCTGCCGCACTGCAGAATGAATCCAGTTTGACACTGCTATAACTACCACTGCTCAATGCTATGGAATCCTGGGATTTGTAGTTTGTTGTCTCACCAGAGCTCTCCAGCAGAGGAGGCGAAATATCTCACAAGACGGCAAATCCCAGAAGCATCGGGCCATGGTAGTTAAAGTGGTGTCAAACCGCATTAATTCTTCAACTAAGCTTGCCAGGGTGTGTTGTTTTGATGCTGGAATGTGTTGCCCATTATATATTTTCCTTGTTATTACTGGGTAGGATTCAACCTCTTCCCCTTCACATGAAATAAGGCAAGGCTTCAAATGTGAGCGGTCAAGGTTTACGTTTTGGAGAAGAGGTGCCCTGGAAAGTGTAAAATCAGGAAACAATGTAAATGATAAAAAATGGGATTCCCGAATCATGGCTCAGTGGCTACTTCTGTGCATTTGCTAGCCAAATGCCATTCCTGTTAGTAACAGGCAAAGCTAGATGAACTGCCACTGTAAACAGGCAACCCTTGGGTTCAGAAGAGAGGAATATCAAGAAAATGTTGCATTTAGCGACGCTTTCTGATGAATATGCTTTGTGATGAATTGTCAGGCTAATGTTTCCCCGCTGTAAAGCGATGGCCTCAGTGAAGTTTAGGATCAACTGGCAGAACAGAGAAAATACAGAGAGAGAGAGAGAGAGAGAGAAAGAAAGAGAAGGGATTGGAACAGTCTATTACAAGGAAGATTGTTTGTTTCTATAATTTTTTAACAAAACCGGCTGTGATGTGCCTAAAAAGGATGTGCGTGCATTGGGGGTTCATGGACGGGGTGAAGGTATACCGCTTTGGCTTCCCGGATTACATCTGCTTTAAATATTTGTGGCCCTCTTAGGTCTTTGTGGCACGGCGTTTGATGCTGCCTTTTGTTGTCGAAAGCCAAAGTCTCCTGTGATATGGGAGCGATGCGCCGGTTCAAAAGGAAAGGAACTGCGTACCAGGGCCTTCCCTTTTCATGTCAGAGTTTTCGCTGGAGGCTTTTGTTTCAAGCTGCCATCCGGTTCATCCGCTCGGTGCCAGAGGAGCATGCAGAAATCGGCACCGCAACCTCAACTGTTGAGTGTGAGTGTGTGTATATGTGTGTGCGTGTGCATGTCTATCTATAGATATTAATAATCCTAATTATACACAAGGAAAAAAAAAGGTCTAACATTAATACTCCCCCCCCCCCACTTCCCTGTGATCATGCTGGGTAAATAAGTCTGAGTTTGGTGTCGGTGGGAGAGCTGATATTTACCCACCAGCTATATTAATTACACTTAAGCTAATTTAAAGTTTCTGTTATTAATTCCCTTTCTACTGTCACCGCCATGAGGATTATCTGCCACCACCTACATAGGCAGTACTCTTAATTACAGGCAATAAATGGTTGCTGGCAAAGGGGTGGAGGCAGACAGGACAGGTATCTTTTCAAGAGCACTTCCATTCCCTCTCCTGTTTTCTTTGTTTATTTCGAATAAATAGAGGCCAAAGAGGGTAGATTAAGAGAAGGGCTTCATCTTCACAAACCAAAGGCAGGCTTTGGGGAGTCGGTGATTTGGGCGAGTATTTAATTTCTTGGTGGCTGGAAGAAGACTGGATTGAGTATCGACAAGTCCCTATCAATAGGGGGACCCCGGAGACCTGACTATTTGCATGCGGGCTGATTGACTTGCCCTTAATAGACACATAATTGTTGACAAATACCTTGCAATAGACTGTGGCAGGCATAGCCCAGCAGACAAAGGAGCCCTTCAGTCACCGAGATTGGAGCAATTCAAAAGATGTTGGGAGAATGCATATTTTTCCATATATATATATATATATATATATATGTTTAGATGAATCTCAGAAAGTCATCTCCCCCCCTCCCAACCCACATACCCTAACTACTTATTTCCTCCACTTCTAGGAATGGGTTTGGTTTGCATGTTATTGTGAGAGCCCTTGCTTTGCAACTCCAGGAACGGAACACAAACCTCCATAAAATGTGCGGTTGGAAAGCTATACATTTGTGAATTTGTGGTGGTGTAATAATAATAATAGTAATCCCCACCACCGCCACCACCATCATTATCATCATCATTTTGAAAACACGAGTACACTTGAAAAATGCACATGGAAAGAGATGTGTCTTTCCAGAAATGTCTGCAAATACTCTGGAATCAGTAGGGGCATGCGAAGAAATGCATGCAGGAGAATTATGGAGGAAAAGAACACTGTTTCCAGACAGTCACATGTGTTTTTGTGCGAGATGGTAGTTTTCCATGCAAAAGCAGCAGTTTTGCACAACAAGGATCTGATCAGAAACCAGCCATCTTGCAAGCTACCTATCTGTCTAGGCACATGATTTTATTGTGTAAGATTGCCGCTGATTGTGCAGGATATTTGTTGTGTACAATGACCATCTATGCTTAGAAAACAGCGGTTTTGCGCAGAAAACACATGTAGTTGCCCTGTGACACACACAATAGGGTATTTTTTGGTGTGGAATTTCTTACCTAATATTCTTAAGGACAACAGGCCTGTCTATTTCTTCACAGAATAATTTCCTGAAACACTTTGGGATGTGCAAATAATGGGCAAGAAACCTGCGGAAATATTCATTTTTTCTGCAAACTCCGCAGAAAACTGTGAAAATTGTCCTTATTTGTGAGAATGAAATAGTCCAGCAGGAATATCTCTATGGTGATGGCAATGCCAATGATAATGGGGGCATCTGCATTGCAAAAATAATGCTACTAATGCCACTTTAATGCCATCCTATGGAATCATGGGATCTGTAGGTTGTTGTGACACCAGAGCTCTCTGACAGGGAAGGTGAAATATCTTAAAATGCAATCACTATAAGAGCCTTTCGGGGGTTACTTGAGAACTTCTGAAGAAATGTGTGTCTTAAGAGTGAGAATTTCGGCTATCTCACACATAAATATCCATTCTTCACTTGAATAAGGTATGGGATTTTACCAAATTATAGATTTTTAATGAAACCTTAGTACATGCAATTGAAACTTTCCCCATTTACTGGTGCTTCACTCTCTTCCTCCTCTTTTCTGTCATTTTTTGGTAAGTCAAATTCTAGATTGCAAGCAATGTGGGGCAGGCACATGTCCTCATGTCCTCCATAAAGTCCTACGCATCATTACCATCGGCATCACCATCGCCACCAGTGTAGTGTAGTGGTTTGAGTGTTGGACTATGAACCTGGAGACCAAGGTTCGGATGCCCACTCAGCCATGGAAAACCATCGGATGACTTTGGGCAAACTGCATTCTCTCAGCTTCAGAGGAAGGCAATGGCAAACTCCCTCTGAACAAACCTTGCCAAGAAAACCCTGCAATAGGGCCACTTTACATCAGATGTGACTTGAAGGTACATACCATCAACAACAAATAATGTCCCATAGACACCCTCCAGGTTGCCTTCAGTGCTTCTTCTGAAGGGTGGGTAGATATGGAGAAATCAACCACGTATTTTTGAAGTTCTCTTTTTTTTACAATTGGCGTTATTTTTTCCCATCTCTGCATCAGTTTTGGAGCTCTTCTTTTTCCCATCCCCATAGAAGGCTTAATAAGTGTTTAGGGGGCAGTTCCACCAAGCTTTGCCCTCGAGTCCATTTCAGGCTCCAGAGAGGCTTTTCCCCCCAACAGAAAGTAATCCTTCCATCAACCAGGATTCCATAGGATGCAGGCATGGCATTTAAAGTGGAATCATATTGCTATGATCATATAGTATGAAAAGGCCCTCAGTCTTGATGTGTATGCTCAGGATCAGAGCAGGATCAAAAGGCACACAAGTCTGCTACTCTGCTAAAGCTATGTAGGTTTAATGGGCAGTCACCTGGGCAGCTACATTTATACCACATTGCATTTCATGAAGGGGAAAAACAGTAAAAAAATATATATGCATACATGCATTTTCACTGAATGTTCATGGAGATGCATGAGCTCTTTGACACAATCTAAGAATAGCCAAGGTTCCCAGAGCTAATGTGAAGGTGAAGGCTTTCATGGCTGGCATCCATCGTTTTTGTGGGTTTTTTGGTCTATGTGGCCATGTTCTAGAAGAGTTTATTCCTGACCTTTCACCAGCATCTGTGGCTGGCATTTTCAGAGAAATTTCTCTCTTTTGCTGAAGATGCTGGCGAAACATTCAGAATAAACTTTTCTAGAACATGGCCACATAGCTCAACCCCCCCCCCCAAACTTCCCAGAGCTAGTTTATGAATCTTCCTTGGGATCCTATTTCTAGCATCTCTAGTTGTATGCCATTGCCAACACATTCAGAAATATAAAAACCAACAAAACAGCCTCTGAGACTAAAGTATCTCCCAGGCTGCCGAGATCCATTTCCTTTCATTAGCCGAGATGAAAATTTGATATCAACGTAATAAACAGAGAGTAACCAGATGCCTGGAACCCCCTTTGAAAATGTGATTGCGATGATCTTAGTCCTGAGTTCTTTTTCTGCAAAGTGACAGCTTCCTTGAATTTTTCATTTGCAATTCCCAAGGTCAGTTCTACCATGAGGGGGAGTGAGAGAGCTGCTTCAGGCAGCAGATTTGGGGTGCTATGAAATGGCAGCAGTGTTAGATTTTTAAAGGGCTTTTTTTTTTCTTTTGCTTGATGTTTTGTTTCTGTTTGGTTGGAGTGAGGCACACGATTTTGTTGTGCAAGATTGCTGTTGTCTGTGCAAGGTTTTTGTTGTTTATTATTACAGATTTTGTTTTTGTTTTGCTTAGAAAAAAGTATTCTTGCACAGAAAACACTTGCGGTACCCACAATCGGGCATTTGTGTGTGTGTGTGTGTGTGCAATTTCTCCCCCAATATTCTTATGGGAAACATGCATGTGTATTTCTGTGCAAAATAATTTCCTGAAACACTTTGGGATGTGCGAATACTGGGTAAGAACCCAGCAGAAACGTTCATTTTCTTAACAACCTGTGCAGAAAACTGTAGAAATTATTTGCCCTTGTTTGTGAGAATGAAATAGTCCAATAGTAATATCCCTAGTGTGACTTCTGTGAGGATGGGACGAGGAAGAGCTCTCAAAGGGATGCAGACATGGGAAAGGACAAGGCTAATTGTAGAAAAGGGAGCTTAAGTCCTGTACAGACTGGCACTTTGGGTCAGCTGGGGGTGGGCAGAGTCGGAGCGTAGCATCTCCATGACACATGCCTTGGCACTGCCCCAGGTTGCCATGATGTTGTGCGCCACTCCACTTGGCACGTAGTGTCATGGCTCTCCTCTGGTGCTGAGTCCATATGATGCAGCACCGAAGGAACCCTGTATAGCCTCAACAACACAGCTATGTTGCCCTTTCCAGGGCACAAAAAGGACCTGCTTTTTGCGGCTCCTTTTCACTCCCTGGAAAGGCCGGATTGGGGCAGCGGCGTGCGTTTGCCACAGCCCTGATCCAGCTGGAGAAGGGGCGGCTCCATGCCATCCCTTCGGGGCCATCCCCCAACCAATTAACTAAAACTTTAATTTATTGTAGAGAGCTCTTGTAGCACCTTTGTGACTAACTGAAAGAAGCTGGCAGCATGAACTTTCGTAGGCTTAAGTCAACTTCCTCAGATACAGTTGGAGGAAATTTTTATCACCAAATGCATCTGAGGAAGTAGACTTCAGTCTACGAAAGCTCATGCTGCCAACTTGTTTCTTTCAGTTAGTCTCAGAGGTGCTACAAGATCTCTCTATGTATTGATTCTATAGACTAACATGGCTCTATCTTTGAATTCCACATTAATTTATTGTTATTAACTTCCCTCGAGCTGACCCGATTCATAGTGACCTTGTGGATTAGACATCTCCAAAAACCCTATCCTCCACTGTTCTGCTAAGGTCTTGTAGATTCAGGCCCATGACCTCCCTGATGGAGTCTATCCATCTGGCGTGTGGTCTTCCTCTCTTTCTACTAACCTCATCCTTTCCTAACATTATTGTCTATTCTAATGAGTTGTGCCTTCTCATGATGCTGAGAAAACTCTGCAATAGTTGGAAATGACCTGGAGGCACACAAGAACACATTTATCCAGGGAATGCAAATGCAACAAATATCAAAGTCCTAGGTGTGAAAAACTGGCAGTGTCTCACTCTCTGCCAAATTTTGGGAAATGAAGGAAAATTTCATTTGGTGGGGCAGAGGTTTTATTTAGGGGATGTGATGTCTTCATTTTGCTCCTCACACCATGCATAGTTACGTCCCTAAATTGCCTGCATATGTCACCAACAAGATTCTTGCCTTTGTTTGATTCATACGCCACAACTCTGGGTCTGTGTACAGGTTGTCCTGACCCTGGCAGATGGAGACTGCCTTTCCACGCTGGTGTACAATGCCATAATGTCCTATGTATCGTGGGAGGCTTCTATGCTTCTGCTTCTACTAGGAATGCCGTCCGTCTGCTGTTCCTAACAGAAGGTGAGTCAGGAGATGGAATAATTGCATCACCCTCCACTCCCCAACTGCTCTGTGCATTTCTGTGCATAGAACAATTAAAGAGAGACCCCACACCTTCAGCTGCATATGAGCAAGTGCTTTAAAATGTTCTAATGAGCATGCATAGCTTGCTAATGCAATGCCTTTCCTTTACACTATTTACACCTCCTTTGCATTTACCCTTGCTGAATGTTGCTAAGAGGCTTGTGAATGGGGGTACTGATATAGCAACCATCACAACTGCTATCTGTTTTTCAAAAATCCCCTTTTGCTCACCCAGTGTTCTTTGATACACATGCTTGGTTCATCGGATGTGTGTGTATATATATCGGTTTTAATGATATAGATGGATAGCTAGATGATAGATATGCCTCCTCCCAGCCAAGATCCTACATTGAGGATATGGGTAATAATTTTATGCTTACATACTTACATGATGGTTGCATAAAGTGTATTGTGATGTTGCACAACAAATGTGTCACCAAACACAAATTGGCACCTGCATGCACAGAGTGCAACCATATAAAATGCAAATCCATACACAATACCCCACCTCTGCAACTCTGCTTCCGCAATCTTGAACTGAATATGGCTGTTTCCCAGCAGATAATAATTCCCAAGCCCTTTTATAAGTCAACCTATGCACCAATAAGATGTCAAAGGGATTCCAATTCTTTCTCTGTGTGTTTTAGTATGTTATAGATTGAGAGCCAGCCTGGTGTAGAGGTTTGAGCATTGGACTATGACACCACTTGGCCATGGAAACCCATTGGGTGACTTTTGGTGAGTCACACACTCTCAGCCCCAACCCCTCCCATGATAGGTTGGCCTTTGGGTCACCATGTCAGAAATGACTTGAAGGCACACAACAATAATAGATGGTATAGAGAATGCATACATATAATATATTTGTAAAACAGACAGTATTGGACAGGTTCACGGTATTTCTTATGAGCAAATGTGCAATTGCATAATTCTTACTAGAGATTTTTAAGAGAGAGAGAGAGAGAGATAAAGAGGGAAGATCTACAAGGCCGATAGGAATGAAAACACTTCAATGAATCTCTGGGGAGAGTCCAGGTGCCTCAGGCAAAGTCAGATGTGTGTAGACACAGATATGAGCCCAGATTAGGGAGCAAAGAAACCAGGTACAAATTAACTTGAAGCAATGCTGCTTCATCAAAGGGAAGCATTGTTAGGAACACCAATTCTTTTTCAAGGGATCAAGGCAGGTTTTCCTATAGCTTCAGCACGTTTCTTGCAAAATAGATTAGACAAAGAGCAAGGGCAGAATTCTCCATCAAGGAAAACGGTCTCCTGCAAGTGTCATGGACTATGCAAAGAGAAGCAGTTCTCACCCTACTCATCTTCCTGTACCAAATGTCTCCTTATTGCTTTTGATATGTTAGGCTTGTGTGCCAGTACAAAGAATAAGAGGCAGGGCAGGGCATTGGACCATTGACCCAGGTTGTTGTGCACCTTCAAGTAATTTCTTACATGGCAAACCTATCACAGGGTTTTCTTGGGGCTGAGAGTGCGTGACTCTTAGGTCACCCAGTGAGATTCTTTGGCTGAATCGAATCCTGGTCCCCAGGGTCATAGTCCAATGCTCAGATGACTACACCACACTGGTTCTTACCAGGTAGCTATATGTTTCTTTTTCTCCTCCTCTTTCTCTTCTTCCTCTTCCTCTTCCTCCTCCTCCTTGTCTTTGTCACTCAACTATAATTATGTAGCCGCAAGGGATAGAAACATTTTTAAAAAGTAAAATCTGAATGAATGAGTCAAAAAGCAAATCAAGCCTGAACTCTTCTTAGAAGCCAAAATGACTACTGAAGCAATCATTGCTGTTGTTAACTGCCTTCGAGTCAATTTTGAGTCATGGTGACCTTGTGGATGAGACATCTCCAAGATTCCCTTTCCTCCACTGCTCTGCTTAGTTCCTGCAAACCATGACTTCCTTAAAAGAGTCCATCCATCTAGCATGCAGCCTTCCTCTCTTTCTACTCCCCACTGTCTTTCCTAGCCTTATTATTTTTTCCAGTCAGTTGTGCCTTCTCATGATATGTCCAAAGTACAACAGCCAAAGTTTCATCATCTTGGTTTCCAAGGAGATTTCTGGCTTCGTCTGCTCTAGAACCCTTCTGTTTGTCTTTTTGGCAGTCCATGGGATCCTCAGCACTCTTCCCCAGCACAACATACTTAATCCATATCATGAGAAGACACAACTCATTAGAACAGACAATAACACTTTGTAAAGTGGAAGTCAGTTAGAAAGAAGGAAGACCACGTTATGCTTGGATAGACTCGAACAAGGAAGCCATGGCCCTGAATCTGCAAGACCTGAGCAGGGCAGTTGATAACAAGGTGACTTGGTGGCTTCTCATTCATAGGATCACTACAAGTCAAAGTTGACTTGATGGCAACTAACAACAAGAACATGCTTAGAATTCTGAAATCTAGGCTGCAAACCAAATGCTCTGTTCCAGTGAACCATGCATAGTTGCTCAACTGTGCAGAGACTTTCCTGGATAACCAGAAGTCCTAACCGCAAAGAAGGCCAAGCCACTGCAAAATGTAGGCTATTTAAGAAAAATGTAGAATGTACAAAATAAAATGTAAAAACACTAATAAATATAAAACCATGATTATTGGTCATGCTCAAAATGGAGGACATGGCATTCTTCTTGGACTGAAGACTGAAATGTAGACCATGTCCTGGAAAAGGAGAATATCTGAACCCAATGGGATTCATAACTGAGCTAGAATTTGAACCCTGGCTTTTCATGTCCCTACTAACACTGTAGCACACTGTGATTGAGGAGTAACATCTTTGTATCAATGCTCCAAGGTGCACACAGTGCTCCATCTTACAAGGGTGTGTGTGTGTGTTTGTGTTACATCTTTCAGTCAATACAATTCAGTCAAGCATGTGTCCATGCTCCCCTGTATGAGAAGGATGGAGAATTTACTGAGCAATGGTGTTCCTTAAATAGAATGACACTCATGGATATATTCCACAGCAAGGATGTAATTGATCTTAATGACTGCCCTCGCCAACTTGTGCATGCCCCTAGTCTCCACTCTTTCCCTTGCCCTCTCCTCTCCAAATCCTGTCACAGTTCCTTTTGGAACAAAACACAGCACACAGGATGCAAAATTGTATCATGCATTTTTCCGAGTGTGCAACGCGAGGGCTGTAGTGGGAACAGAGGTGTGCAGAAAATGTGTGTCATTCTCACAGCAAACCACTGTGCCTTGCCAATGCTTGTTGCCAACAATAATGTCCAAATCGCAACGCAGATAGTTCATTAGAAATAAAGGACAATTTGCGTCTATTTGTTTAAGCCTCATCACTCCAATCCCTAAGCATTCCTAAACACAGAGACGCCGACAGCCAGCTGCCTCATACTAGTGTGTGTGTGTGTGTATGTGTGTGAGAGTGTCCATTAATTCAGAATTACTTCAATTATGAGCTTTTGATGCTCTGAAAACCAGTCTCTAACCCAGAAGAAACGGAGAACCCTCGGCCCGTCCAATCAGATCATTTTCCTGGCTGCTGGCAGCAGATGTAAGCAATTTGCTTTTATATTTATTTATTTTTAAAAAAATTATTTTTGCATATTCAGTATGAATGGGGCTGCTGGCGACCTTTCATCCCCAAGCCTGCAGGATTCTAACCCTATCAAATTAAACCATTTTGCTCACTTATTCCCAAACGCTCGGCCAGAGCTAAGCAGGCCTCCCGCTGCATAGCAATGGCGGGTGATCGTGTCCGCTCATACCCCAAGCCTAATCAGAGATTATTAAGGAAAATATACAGTGCGTTAATTTGATGAGATTGGTTATAGGTACCACAGTTAAAGGTCACCCTCTTACGTGTATCTCCCTCGGTCACTGCAATATTTCCCGCTTGCTCAACAATCCTCTGCTTCCAAACAATAGGGCAAGAAGACACGTTTATTTTTGTCACGCTGGGGACAAGCTCAACAGGGATAAAGAAATGAATTATTTAAAGTTCGCATAAACAAACCAGCCCCATGTGAGTCGCCTGCCCACACACTTACTTTCTCCTAAGTCTCTCACCCCCCTTCTTCGTATCTCTGCATTTATTGATTGTGTTTTGCCTTTAAGAGACTGTGTTAAGAAATGGGCCTCATTTGGACAGGAGCAAACAAAGAGAGTGAAATAGATAGATAGATAGATAGATAGATAGATAGATAGAGGACAGAGATGTCACAGTTTGGCACCAGATAGCTGGCTTTACTTTGCAGCAATTCAGGTTGGATTGCTAGTATTAGACTGCTTATAAAAACCTTTTGGTTGCCCCTGGGCAGAAAAGTGTTTTAAAAAGATGTTAACTACTAGATTGTCAGGTTTCCTCTTGTTAGCAGGCAACGGAGGGTTTTGTTGTTGCTTCTGGAGCCTAAGGTTATTTCTTCATCATCCAGTTTTCCACAATTAATTCCCTCTTGGTTTTTACTGGGCTTTCTGAAATAGGAAGCTGCATCCTGGCTGGGGGAGGGCAGATTATTTGCTCAGTTCTAGAGCAATGTAATTCCTAACTAAGGGGCAGTACAGACCGGCATTTTGCAGAGTAGGGCAGAGTAGGGCTGAACTAGGGCTGTGCGTCCACACATGCCCAGCCCTAGTTCTGCCATTATGGTGCACACCATCCATACGGTCCACTCCATGATGATGCCTTTGCAGCTCAGCGCCCAACCGGCGCTGGCCGGAAGGGGCGTAATCATGGTGCACGAGTGCGCCAATGACGCTCCTTCCAGGATGCTGCTCAAAGCAGCTTGTTTTGAGGCACAGATTGGTGCCGTAGCATGCGGCTACTGCAGCACCAATCTGGGGCATACATATGTGGTATATTGCCACCCTTCTGTATAGCACCTGTGTTTCTTCTCAGAGGAAGCAACAAATAATTTTAGTAATTTTCCTCCTGCCAAGAGAAAGTCTTTGAAAACCATGCAGTTTTTGAAGCCTATCTGCAATTTGGGACTTGCTCTGATTTTTGTCTGATATTCTTTGGTACATTATCCAACATGTGTCTGCAATAGAATCCCTAGTGCCTCTTGTTTTCCTGAACTCAGTTCAGGGAAATGAAATGGTCCTGTGGTTGCTGCAATCTTTGGTGTCCCCTTTCTTGGGGAATGGAATGTATATTGAATGTTTCCAGTCTGTGGACTGTTCTTTAGTTTTCCCACATATGTTGACAGATTTTAGTTGGAGCTACAGTATATTCTGAGGAATATGGACCAGAGACCAAGATGGGACACAGGAATAAGTAGAGATCAGGAAGGTGGGCCAGAGACAGTATATGTATTGATGGGAGGCATAATAATCGGTTATATGCAAAGAGGACCAGCCAGGTGGCCTTGTGGCCACATTTATAGAGGGAACAGAAAAGCTGAGAGGGGAAGCTCTGAGAAAGTATTGTGTAACTGAGGAAGAGGGTGGAGTACTTAGCCATCCTGGATCCTTGTTTCTATGAGATGTGTGTATACAGTATTTTTTTCTGTTATGTCCCAGTCAGGAAGTGCATTAGTTAGCATTACTCTTTGAGCTCCTGTCAGGGGTCAGGAAACTTTGACCTCTTGTGACCAACAGAAATAAAAGACTCTTATTTGCACCTAATGGCCTTGACGTGATCAAAGTCCTACGGATTCCCCAAGTCAAGACCAGCCTTAGTCCCGTGGCAGGAATATGGCTGGAAACACACATGTATAGTCACCTCTTTGGTTGCTTGAATAATGTGTTTGCAATGAAGAAACCTTTGGTTTCACAAAATTCAATCAGTTCCTCTCCTGCTTCATTTCTTGATCCTAGGCAAATTTTCCTACAGTCTTTGATTTGGCTCTGTTTCCTACTTTTGAATCCCAATTGCCTATGATTAACAACATGCCATGTTTTTGGTGTGTGATCAATTTCCTTCTGAACTCGAGCAGAGGACCTTTGAATTTCTTCTCCTCCTGACTCTGTAGTTGGAGCATCAACTTGGATTATGGTTATACTGATGTGTTTTCTTTGAAGTCTTATTGATATAATTTGGTCAGACTTTGTGCTATATCCTTTGACTGCTTTTGCTCCACCTCTCCTCACTGTTAATGCCACCCCATTCCTTGTTAGATTTTTATTTTCTGAGCCAAACAATATGTAATTATCTAACTCAAAATGTCCCATTCCTGTCCACTTTTGCTCACTCACTTCAAATATTGCAATATGTCTGTTTCTTGTTTTACTCCATCTAGTTTTCCTTGACTCATGCTTCTCCCATTGCATGTTTCTATAATATGTCTTGTTCCACTTTGGACTTTCCTTTCACCTCTGTGCATGTCAAAAGCACATCAGTGCAAGGTTATTCATTATTCTGTAAGTAGGCATGCTATGAAAATGTTAAGACTGCCTAGTATAGGCCATCCTATTGTCATCTTGAATGGACAAGGCTCACTGAAGGCTGTGTTTATTTGATGATACCACAACGTGAGAGCCACAGCAACTGGTACTAAAGAATTTTGCAGCCCTGGAATCCTTGATTTCATCAAAAATAAAAATAAAAATTCTAGTCCTTAAGGCTTCAAAGCTAGATCTGAAAATATATAGTAGTCCGAGTGAACCTTATTGCTCTTGGAGCTCTCAAAGGCCCCTTGGCAATATTTTAGGGGAGAGATGAAAACAAATTCCATCATGGAGACTCTTTTTTTTGTATATTTCAAGGCTGCTGTCCTTAAACAGAGAGTAAACATAACTGTATGTGGACCAGAAAACACATAGAGGCTGAAATCAGTTCCTGGGTTTCCCATAGTTGCATTTCAAAGCAGATGAAAAAGTGGAACGGCAGAGGATCAATCAGGACTATCCCTGCCAAATTGGAATAGTTGGAGGGTATAGAGGGTACATATAGATGTAGACAGATGGTGTCTGCAAAGGACAGGGTAGTCCAGGAGCAGTCTGGGGTATCCTTGCCCTGAAACTACCCCAACCTCCCCCCCCCCCATTACCTGGGGCCCTCTGTTGTGACTTCAGGTGGCTGTTTTCATGTACTTTGCTGTCCAGCATGGCTACTATAGCTGTGAGTCCCTCACTACTGAGGTCAGACCAAGGCGTCCAGCATCAAGCACATAGCTGGGTGCCTCATTGTGAGCTCAGAACAACTGATTTGCCACGATGGGCAGCACAGTGGGATGTATTTTAAACAGCCACCTGGCTTTGCAATGGAAGACTCTGGATCTTATAGGAAGATCCAGAACAAACAGTGACTTTTAAAAATCCATTCTGAGCATGGTATTTCCTGCTTTTGGTGCCGAAGAGGCTGGATATCATCTGGTCTGTTTGCACCAAAACCAGGGTTTGGGCCATACATTGTCTGGATTCTCCACTGAGTGGACAGTTTTATTTGGCTCATGTAAGCAAAGCCAAAGGTGAGTGTGGGGAATGAGTTCTGGATTTATTTATCAGATGTAAGACAAAGTTATGGGATGCGGTGGCTTTGTGGTTAAGACACTAGTTCTGATGATTGTAAGATCTGCAGGTTGGCAGTTCGAGGTCTGAGTGCTGCATGATGGGATAAGCTCCTGTCACTAGTCCCAGCTTCTGCCACCCTAGCATTTTATACTCATGCAAATGCAAGCAGATAAATAGGCAACAGCATTTGTTGCAGTCATGCTGGCCACATTTGGTAAATAGGTACCAAAATGGTACCTATTTATCTACTGAGTCTTCTTTGGACAACGCTGGCTCTTCATCTTAGTAATGGAGCTGAGCACCACCTCCTACACTTGGTTACGACTAGACATTCATGTCAAAGGGACTACCTTTACCTTTACCCTCTATCTTAAGAAAACGTTGCTCTGTTGCCACTGACAAGAACAGGACGGTCTACCCCATATGCCTCACTGCAAACCAAGTCAATAGCTTGCTTGAAAACCTCTCCCTTCTTATCCAGCCCTTTTATGCAGGAAATGAAATGCAAGGAGGATAAATGCAACATGGAGATGTAATAGCCTGGTGCCATGTCGGTGTCACCATTCCTTTTTTTATTACCAGCGGTGTAATCGCCCTTCAGGGGAAGAATCATTACTCCTTCCAGGTACAAGAGCTCACCAGGCCACCAGACTGTGTAGAAATAGGGAGGGATAATTCCACCCCTTCCTCATTCAGGTCTTTACTTTGTCAATAAGAAGGAAGGGATTACATATATATAAAAGGTAGCTTTGGAAAAGATTTTCCCTCCTTCTTTAAGAAAAGAAAAGAAAAGAAATTTTCAACCCCTCCACCTGGTGGGAATGAGAGCAATTTTGATTTTAAAATACCTGCTCTGTGGCAAAATGCCTTCAGTCACTATGGCCTGCTGGGCCTTTTCACAGAGGCAGTTTTCAATGCAAAGGCCTTCTTTTTTTCTCTCGTCGCCGGCCCCTACGGCATTTTCTCTGGTTTGCCTTTTTATGAACATGCCCTTGCCTTTGCCTGTCGGCAGGCCAAACAGCAGCCTGTTAATTCAGGGGGAAAGATAGCTGCAAAGTTTGTTGCCACCGCTACTCTACTATGTCAAAGTAAAAGGCGTTGCAGAATCAGACTAGGCCTGGAGCCTTTTTCCTTCTCCTTTTTAAAACAGCAGGCCTGTTCTGTAAACTCATCCTCACTTCACCTCAGAATGGTAGCTAATATACAGTACCTTCCATCACTAGACAGATGGAAAAGGGAAAAAAGTAAAAAATAAAAGGACATCCCCCCCCCCCCCCCGAAATTGTAACATTTCTATTCTACAGTCTCATATGTCAATGGTGAAATTGTTCGCGCATTTGCAAATGTATTTAAATGGCGCATGACTAACCAATGCAAATCTTGTTAGCGATTGCTGTATCTCTGATCTCTTCTCTTTGACAGGTTGGCAGGTGGTGCATTTGCACAATCCTGGTTGCAAATTTTAGTACCAACTCAGAAAAAAACGACAACCAGCAAGTGGAGGTGCAGTTGTATGGGTAGCCATTTCTGTGTTGTTGTGTGCTTTCAAGTCATTTCCAACTTACAGTGACCCTACAGTAAATCTAGAAGATTTGTTCAATGGAGATTTGCCATTGCCTCCCTCTGAGGATGAGAGAATGTGACTTGCCCAGTGTCACCCAGTAGGTTCCCATGGTTGAACAGTGATTTGAACCTTGGTCTCCTGGAGTCCTATTGCAATACTGAAGCCATGATGCTACACCAGCTATTCAATTTCTACCTATTCAATTGGTATTCATGAATGGTACTACACTGGACCCCCTGTGAGAAATGTCACTAACTTCCCTTCCATGTTCTGACTATGAGAGTTGAAATCAGTGTCCTATGTCAAGGCAAAAAGTATCAGCCTTTGTGGTCCAGAATATCCATCCCTCCTCTCGACAAAAGTTTTATCTGGAGATACTAGGAACTGGTCTTGGGTTCTATTCTATTGCATGCAAAACACAAGAACTGTCAATGATCTGTGAACTTTTCTTGTAGGAGCATTCAGTCTGTTGAGTTTTGGGTTGGAGGGTGGGTGGGGAGAAGGTTTGGGAAGATCACAACTCCAACAGGTGTCCTATGAGGAGATCATCCCACAGTTACACAATTAGTAACTAAATAGTAAGGGAGGACAATGAAGGGCACCAATTTTACTACCAAGGAAGAATTTTGGAAGAAGCATCCAAAATTTCAGAGAGTCTATGCAAGTGCTTTCAGCGTGACACTGGCCAAAGTTGGATAGTATGACCTTCAACTTTTGTAAAATGGACAGGCTGTCATTTCGGCACACTGATTGTTGATTTGTTTCTTTATTGCCCCGGACAAGACCCTTATAAATATGTAAGCTAACCACCAAAACTGAATAAGCAATCTTCCATGCAAGGAAGGCAGCAATACTGAGGCGGTGGAAGCAGAGAACAACCAATCAAGCTGATGTCTAGGAAAAAGGGGGAATGAAGAGAAACAAGAGAGAAAAGCTGGAGAAAGAGAATAATTAAAAAGCAGCATCTGCTGTGTGAATTGCTGGACTTCGGCTTATGAAAAGGAAGCAAGCTGCAGGCTTTCTGATCTCCTTTGCAGAGAAATTGAGGTTCAGCTACCCCACTGTGTGGTTCCTGGGCCTTCTACTGATATTCTTTGCCCAAAAGCACTGGGCACAAAGGTGAATGAGGTTCCCCAAGATCCACCATGTAAGACATGGATTTAAACTTTAATTTTGCCTCCATTTTATGACTACCTTTCCTCTTCCCTTCAGCCAGACCGGAAAGAAATTCAGCTAATGGTCTCTCCTATCCCCTTGGCTTTATTGCTAGAGGGCTTAATGTATAACTTGCATGTATCTTCTTGGTGGCCTTAGAAACCTTGATACAGCAAGAAATAGAGACAACAGCTTTAAAATAGCAGAGAATATACTTTGAATGGAGAAAGTCACCAATTTCCGTGCCTGAAGTGGCCATATTGTGCCCTAGTAAAATTACTTATTTACCTATTGTTATTGTTGTTGAGTGCCTTAAAGTCATTCCTCACTTATGGCTACACCAAGGTGAACCTATCACAGGATTTTCTTGGCAAGATTTCTTCAGAGGGGGAGTATGGCTTACTCAAGGTCATCTGGTGAGATTTGAACTCTGGTCACCAGAGTCATGATCCACCACTCAAATCACTATACCATGCTGGGCTTTCATTCACCTGTATTGTCTCTTATTTAACAAGCATTTTAAATTGTTGCTGTGTGCTGTTTATGTGAGCCAAGGGTCAGTGGGGACTGCAATGAGGCTTGGCTCCCTGTCCTATGTTTTACACCTTTCTTGGAGTAAAGAGAAAACTGACTGGGCTGTAGGGAACTGAATGGAGCAATAGGAGTCGGACAACAGAAATGTAAGGACATCTTTTGATGTAGCCCACTGGAAATGGTGCCATTTGTTGGCATCCATTTTAATGGGGTGATGGAATCTGCTCCAGGTTTTAGTTTAAAGGAACTATCCAAAGTGCTGAATTCTATCTCCAAGGTCCATGACAGAGTCACTATTCCACTAACATGGAAGCCACCAGTTGCCACTGCTGCAAAGTTGTCAGTTATGATGTCTTGTGGGGAGTACAAGAATCAAGCCAACTGTCATTTTGTTTCCCGTGCTGCAAGGGAAGAGAGTGCTCTCCTGATGTGTATTTACACTACACAATTGCAGCTATTTGATATCACTTTCACAACCATAGCTCCACCCCATGGCATCTTGGGATTTGTAGATTGGTGAGTTACTTGGTATTCCTGGCTAGAGAGCTTTAATGCTAATAGTTCGAGAAAATGTATTGGAGTATTCGAAGTCCCTCTCCAAACTACCAAACCCTGGATCCCATGGGATGGAGCCCTGGCAGTTAAAGTGCTATCACACTGCTACAACTCGTATACCTGGGATGAGCTGGGTGAGTGTACTTTGGTCCTAATTATTATGTATTAGTTTGTTTTTATTGTAAGCCACCTCAATCCTAATCGGAGTAGGCAGCATACAAATAAAGTTGTTGTTGTTGTTGTTGTTACTATTATTATTATTACTAATTCCACACTGAAAGGTGGAGTGTTGTGGGTTTATAATCACTCTCCAGAGAAGGGTGAGAACAAAAAGAGGCCCTAGGAAAAGCTGGGCTATTTTGAGTCCTCAATGATTCCTTTTCCTAAACTTAAGGTTTTGCTCTAAGTCTGTTCCTTTGACTTTGCTGCATTTTTATGCGTGTTCATCCAGGGGCCTTTGGGCTTTATAATTAGACTTGTTTAAACTGACCTCTTTTTGCTCCCTGCCTGCTGTGGGTAAAAGAGGCTGTTCATATTGAGCTTGAACCCTGGGAGCTTGTACATTGGGCATAAGTCTGAACACAGGTATGCCTTGGAAGAGGGAAAGGAGATGCATGATGCCTCCATTGGGAGAGTGATTGGTATGGAGGGAAATGGAAATGAGGGAAATAGGCATCATAATAGGAAGAGGGGTGCAGGCAGTTACTGACCATGCTCCTTTCTAGGCAGCAGTGAAACAGACTGGGCATCAGATAGCACACAGGTGGTGCCCACTTTGCAAATACCCCATTCCTAGGTAAGAAGACTGAGAGGGATATGTTCAACCAGCAGCGTGCATTCCTGGATGAAGTCTGGCTCTGTAGACCTGGAATGTAGCATAGAAACAAGTGATTGATGATCTTCAGGGAGGTGGGGAATGCAACCCTGTTGGTTCACCTTGATGACTTTTGCTACTATTGACCATGACATCTTCCTGAAGCACCTCAGTGCATTGAGTGTCAGGGGAACTGTAATACAGTAGTTTCAATCCTACTTGTAGCTTCCTTATTAGAGTACCACTAGAAGATTTCTGCATGGCTCCATGGCACTTACACTGTAGAGTTCCAAAATGTTCCTTTTTTAAATCTCCAGTGCTGTCTAATATCTGTATACAGCCACTGGAATGTGTCATTTGGGGATATGGAGGACAATGTCATCAATACAGAAGTACAGTTGGCCCTCCTTATCCATGGATTTTTTTTAATCCATGGATTTGAGCACAAGCAGCTTGAAAGTATTCCCCAAAAGTATAAATTCCAAATAGCAAACCTTGATTTTCCATTTTATATATGGGACACCATTTTGTTGTGCCGTTATATTTAATGAGACTGGAGCATGAACAGATTTTGTTATCTCCAGCGGGTCCTGGAACCAAACCCCAGTGGATAACAAGGGCCCACTGTAATATCCAATTCTACTTCTTTATTTCATCTATAACAGGAGAAACTGCAAATGCTGGACTGGTGTCTGGAGTTGTTAGTGAGCTGGATGAGGATCAATAAATTGAAGTTAAAACCTAACAAGGTGGAGGATCTGTGGGTGGGTGAGTAGGCCTTCTGGAAGAATGATGTCTTTAGGTCTTTAATGCAGTTTTAAATGTAGAGAGTAGATTTAGCTGCCGAGTCCCTCCTGGCAGGTCATTCCACAGTCTAGGAGCAGCTAAAGAAAAAGTCCTCTGGGTGTCGATTTCCAGTCTAGTTCTAGCCAGTTGAAATAAATGCCCTACAGATGACTTCAGTGTATGGGGTGGATGATACAGGAGGAGGCAATCCCATAGGTAACCTGGCCCCAAACCTTGTAGGACTTTAAAGGTAATAACCAATGCTCCCCTTGACAAAGCAGTCTGGGAATACACCTTGATTCAAAGCTGTCAGTGGAAAGACAGGCAGGTTTTGTTATTGAGGAATGCTAATGGTCAGCTATAGTTGGTCCAGAGCAATGACCATTCCTAGGCTGGGGTAATCTGGTCACAGCCTATGTTCTGATAACTTCTGGATTGGTTTATTGCAGTGACATCTGCATGAGGCTTCCTCCATTAATGGTCCTGATGCTGCTGCTGGATACTGCTTCTTACCCCTGCTCTCCTTCGGTTGTGTTTTCCTCACTTGGAAAGTGTCCCACCCAAAGAGGAGAGGCTCATCTTTGATTCTGGAGGATGTTAACTTGGGTAATCCTGGTTTAGCTTGTTACCCAAGGACAAAATGGTGGAAAGATGATGGAAATAAAGAATACAGTCTTGATGCACAGGATTTAAGCAGGGGAGTTCTGTGATCCTAGCAACAGGAGGGAAGGAAGGAATGACGTTAATGTGTCATGCATCTTGGAATAATTTCATATCTTCCCCTCTTTTTCGCTCTAGCTTAAGATATTCAGGCAGACAGAAAGAGCAGTGAGTTGGAATGGGAATTCAAAAACCTGCAAGGGGATGTCTCTGTCAACCTTTGTTCTCCGAATGCCCCTCCCTCCCTTATTAGAGATGGAACGACATTTTCAAAACAAGCCCAGTATTTTCAAAAGGTGATCCTGAAAAACAGAGGACAAGGGGTTGGATAAATAGCATGCTAAACAAACAATAACACCATCCCTTTGAGTGTTTATCAAGGTCAGCCAGTTTGGGCAAGGATCCATGGAACTGAAAGATGGCGGTGCTTGTAAAACAGCACACTCCTCCACTGAGAGACTGTGTTGAGCGCAGAAGAACATGGCAAATGTGTCAGAAAGAAACAAGCAGCTGAAGATCTGTCCAACAAAGTGATAGGTGTCCTAAATACAAGGTTCCAGCCAGGCCTGACAGTAGGTTGTATCATCTTATGCTAACACCCCCAGGTTAACTCAAGCCCATTTCATGGTGAGCTTGTGCATCAACTATACCTCTGAATTTCTGCAAGCAAATTCACAGTAAGAGCCCCCCTCCTTTGTCTCTTTCCAAGTTCTCAGCCCCTTCCCGTTCCTGCAATTTATTTCAGCTGCCCATCCTCGTTTGATAGTCTGGCTTTATGGCTGACTAGTTGAGGATCATTTCGAATCTCCAGCAGCAAACAGTTTAGGACAGCATTCAACATGAAAACAGGAAACATTTCATTTCTTTCAGTCATGCTACACCTTAATTCTTTAAGGCTAAAGAAAGACTTTGTGTGGAACTTGCTTTGGTGCCCCATTGTTTTGCTGAATGCATCGGTATATGGGGATTAACTGACAGGCCTGATTCACTTGCACTGTATAGGAGAGCTTTAAAAAAAAGCTCATAGTGCTAATTTCTTTCCACTTTAAAACATCCCAAGAAATTGGTCCAATCCACAGGGTGGGGTTATCCCCGTTCTGATTCCAGGTGGGAAACATCATTGTTCTTCCTTGGTTTGCTCAACCATTTGCTCCTTCGTGTGCTCTTGACATAATGAAGCAACCAAACAAACAGCTATTTCGAGAAATATATCTATTTCAAAAAAGGAGAAGAAAGAGGACACTGATTTGGGTGTCTATCTTGTACAAAAATCCTAGTTACCGTATATTATCCATCTTAGCTTGACTGGCAATGGATCTCTTGCACTAGTCTGCTGGGAACCTTAAAATGAGCATCAGCAATTACAGACCCAAAGTCTGCTGCAATTTGAAGGCATTATCTCAGGATAATTGTCCTGAAACATTCATGTTGCAAAGGCAAAGGTAGATAATTTAAAAATCCATCTTTCTTTGTCTGCATTATAGTTTGGACAGCAAACCCTCCCCTGTTGTGGGCATTGTAGCAAGATAATAAGTCTCCAAATTGCTCCTTTGCAAATATCTGGCGCAGTTCATCAGAAAGGTATGTGGGTGTTTTTTCCCCCTTTAATTTCTTTAGTTGTCTTCCTTAGCTTCTTTATTGGCTTTTTTTGTGTGAAAAACCAACCAGCCAACTAGCTTTTGTAGGCTAGACCAGGAGGACTGATCTAACCCACAAATGCAACCCATTGGTGACTAACCTTTTTGGCAAGTGTGTAGGGCTGACCCAACCATTAGGCAGAGGGAGGTAGATACCGCAGGCAGTAGGTCTTGGATACTATGAAAGGGCAGCAAATGGTTCATTATTTAATTTCTCATCTGTTGCTCCCAAACTATGGAATGGCCTGTCGGAGGAGATCCGAAGCATCACCGATGTTGACAGCTTTAAAAAAGCCGTTAAGACGCATCTCTTCTGACAGGCCTTCCCGGAATAACTCACTTGACCAACCATTGACATGGTCCCGATATAGAATATTCCATCTCTTTGTGTCGCTGACTGTTGATTGTTTTAATATGAAATGTTATTTTATTGTTATAAGGGATTTTAATTGTTTTGTGGGTGGGAGGGAAAATGAGTTTATTTTATACTGTGTGTATTTTTACTCTTAGTGTACGCTGCCTCGATCTGGATGGAGAGGCGGGATATAATATATAATATATTATTATTCCTTTTACTTTCTAGGAGAGGTCAGTTCTTCACTGGAATAATTTAGCTGGCATTGACACTGTACCCTTTCACTTGGTTCCTTCTCAAGCAGCAGAATATCTCGGGTCAGCTGTGCTACACTTGTCAGCTCAATTTTGAGGTGGGAAAGAGAACCAAGGGACATTTTTTTCCCATCCAGGTTTCAGGGAGACTATCCTTCTAACAAGGGCTCTTCCCCACTCCACAATTATAGCAGTTTGGTACCGCTTTGAGTAACTCAACTCCATCCCTTGGAACATTGGAAAGTTCAGGCTAGTGAGGTACTGTATATACTCATGTATAAGTCTGGAAGTTTTCATTAAAAAATTGACCCCCAAAATGGGTCGACTTATCCACAGGTCAATGTAAGTACTGTACTTTAACTTTTATCAAAAAAGGAACCATGCCCTAGTGAAAGGTGAGAACTGCGTCCATCTTGGGAGCATCAAAAAGAAGCATGGATTCCCTCTACTCTCTCATCCATCCAGCCTTTAGGGTGAGCACAGTTATGCCTGTCAAAAGTTTAACATCTTTAACATCATTTTCCTTTGCTTCATCCTTTACATGCTTTGTTACATGCTGATAAGTTTTTACCCTTGACTTATCCATGGGTGATATCAAAATCCATAATTTGGGCTCCAAAACCTGCTCTTGAGTCATATATGAGATCGACTTATAGTCAAGTATAATTTAAAATTCTTAGAGAGCTGTAGTGCCTCACTAAACTACATATCCCAACATTCCATAGGATGCAGTGGCTCCTAAACCTAACACAGGCACTCAGCCTTATTTTGGGACAATAGAATAATAGTTCTAATAGGTCCGCTGAGGAGAGGGTAGGAATATCAGCCCTACCATCTACTCAACAGGCAATATATCCTCAAATACTTGAGAATGGGGAAAAATGGGGACAAGGGTGTTTGTCACCTTCGTGCCATGCTTCATTTTATTCTCTTTGCTTATTAAAATACTGGTATGTTGCCCAGAAGCAAAGTTCTCTGGGCTATTTACTTATAGTAGAAATTTATTAGAACTGCAAACCATGCAGAATGAAGCAGGGAATATAATCAGTGCAATCAAAAGCAACCGAGTAAACAAAGAATCTTTCAAGAATTCCAAGAAATAGATGTAAGAATTCAAAGTTCAAAAGGTGTGAGAAAACAAATCAAGGTCTTCATCCGGTGCCAAATGAGCTTTTCTGAGGAGAGCCACTACCAAAAAGACCTCTTCTTCAATAGTCAATCCATTGATTGTTAGAAAAACAGAGGTTATTGATTATTTTATGCCAATCAGGCTCAGAGCTTAGGGAGCTGTTTGAGGTGCTGATCTTCTTGTGCTTTCAAATAATTTCTGATTTATGGTGACCCTATGGTGGACCTTTCGTGGGTTCTTCTTACCAAGAATTGTTCAGAGGGGGTTTGCAATGGCCTTACTTTAAAGTTAAGAGTGTGTAACTTGCCCAAGGTCTAGTGGGTTTTGGTAACCCAAACCCTGGTCTCCTGTAATTGTAGTCCAGCAATCAAACTACTACACCACGTTGGCTCCGGCATACTGATCCCTGTATCCAAAGTAAGTTCAGCCTTTAGGAAAAGCTATCACGAATCAATATTAGGAAGCATTTCCTGATTGTAAGAGCTGTTCAACAATGGAATATGTTGTCTCATAGTGTGGTGGAGTCTTCTTCTTTGTACATTTTTAAATACAATGGGCCTTTGTTATCCGCTGAGGTTTGGTTCCAGGACCCCCATCGATAACAAAATTTGTGGATGCTTATCTTCTTTTTTGTACATTTTTAAATACAGTGGGCCCTTGTTATCCGCTGAGGTTTGGTTCCAGGACCCCCATTGATAACAAAATTTGTGGATGCTTAAGTCCCATTAAATAAAATGGCATAGCAAAATGGTGTCCCTTATATAAAATGTTAAAATCAAGGTCTGATATTGGGAATTTATACTTTTTTGGAATATCTTCAAGCCGGGGATGCTTGAATCTGTGTATAAAAAACCCGTGGATAAGGAGGGCCGACTGTAGTGGCTGGATGACCATCTGTCAGGAGTGCTATGACTGTGTATTCTTGGACTGGATGGCCCTTGTCTCTTCCAACTCCATGAATTTAGACTTATGCATTGGATTCATCAGCTCTATCATAGTCATTATCTTCCATATTAGAGCCGAAAACTATATTGAGGAGAGATCTGTGCCAAAGTTTCCAATGCTGTTTACATTGAGGGTGCGTGAGCCTTACCTATGACTGGTCTTATGTGGGAGGTGGACAACAGACAGTTGATTCCGTTGGCAAATAATCACCCAAGATCCCAAACATGCTCCAGCCACCGTTAACATCCAAAGCAAAAATAGCTTGCTCAGCACCTACGGTTCCCATGCATCTTGCTGGAAAGTATCTGCATTCTTTGCCTGATCCTTGGTTTAATTTTACAAAGTCAGGGCTGGAACAATCATTTAATTCTTCAGGAACGGCAAGCTTTCAGTGGTCATTTCAGAACTTTCATTGGTTTGTGACCTCTGTAATCAGAAGACTCAGGGTTGTTGGTGTTGGGTTTTTTTCCTAGCGTGGTTTTCTCCCCCCCCCCCTTTTTTTTGGTCTTTAAAGAACCTAAGCGAACAGGCCGAATTTGTTCATATTATCCCCTTCCAAGCTGTCTGAAGCTTTCATCCTCTTCTCTCCCACACATGCCCTCATTGCTCTACCACTCACCCACCAATGCGGGTCTGTCAGTGGTACGAAGGGGTCAACATCAAAGCACTTTTACAGCTAGCAGCTTGCAGCTAATGCTGGCATTATGGGAAGAAAGATTGAGAGAGAGAGAGAGATTGGGAGAAGCAAAGAGAGGGAATGAATGGCCCTCTCATCTAGAAAGACCTCGAAGAATAGAACAAAAACTTCCATTCTCCCACACTTTATAATACTCCTGGGCTGAGTGTGCGCTATATGGAAATGCAGCTGAGTTTGAACGGCATTAGTGCTCTTTCAGTTTACAAACAAGAGGACTAATTTAGAAGCCGGGGGGGGGGGGGGAGAGACAGATAAATCTGCTATCTGATTATTTCTTTGTGTTCACCCATGTGGCAAAATGGGTGGGGGTGGGTGGGAAGATCTCGCCAAAGAAGGGTGTCTGCATGGGTACACCAAGGTAGCTTATGAAGTTCAAAAAATGGCGAGAAGGGCAATTGGAAATCATTTATACACCATATGTATAATTTTTAAGAGAGTGAGCAAGAGAGAAGAAAGAAAGGAGGGAGGAAGAACGGGTGGCAGATAGATAGATAGACAGATAGATAGACAGACAGATTTGAATCTCTTGTTAGTACAGTCGGCCCTCCTTATCCACAGATTTTTAATACATGGATTCAAGCACCCACGGCTTAAAAACATTCCAAAAAAGTATAAATTCCAAATAGCAAACCTATATATAAGGGACACCATTTTACTATGCCGTTGTGTTTAATGGGGGTGTCCTGGAACCAAACCCCAGTGGATAACAAGGGCCCACTGTATGTCAAAGTGAGTCCAAGTCTCTTTCTAGATAGCATATTTTGGGTTCCTCTCATACCTGGGGTCTTTCCACATTGCATGGTTATGGACGTTTGATGCCACTTTAATTAATATCCATCATCTTTGAAGTTTAGTGTGATACATAGAATTCTTTGCTAGAGAGCTTTGCTTCACTCCTTTAAACTACCAGTCTATGATTCTGTGAATCAGGTGGTTTTACCTAAGTGTTGGTTCACCATTCAATAACTGATTAAATGGGCCGGCTGCAGCTAGAACAAAGCAACAAGTCTGCAGTCATGCAGTTGTGTATTCTTGAAGGATATGTATTTATTCATGAATATCTTTAACATACCGCTTGATTCACTGAGACTGCAGGAACAGCTGCTGTGCATTCTCCATTGCACAATAAGACAATAAGCAGCAATTTAAAATTATGGAGAGATATACAACCCATGTCTTTATTCAGGGTGGCGAGCACCCTGGAGATTGTACCTATGGTTCAAGAGAAAAAGCAATGGAGAAACCAAGCCAGACCAAAGTCAAACACAGAGGGTCCATAGGAGCAGAGATGTCAGCAGTGACCATAAAAAAATGACTGAAAAAGGTTTAAAACTGGGTAAGGAGTCCTTGAAGAGAACAGTGCAAGAAGCAAGAAGAAGGTTAGGATGCAACAGACCAAGGAATATAGCATAATGCTAAAGGGAGAAGCAGGTTGTGTCTCCCTTATTCGTGATCCATAAATTCCATAATTCAAAATATTCCAAAAAGCAAAAATGTGTTTCATGGGTGGCCGAGACAGAGACACCTTCGCTTTCTGATGATTCAATGTACATAAGCTTTGCTTGATGCACAAAATTATTAAAATTACCTTCAGGTTATGTGTGTATGGTGTATATGAAACATAAATGAATTTGGTGTGTAGACTTGGGTCCTGTCTCTAAGATAACTCATTGTGTACATATGTACGCAAACACAAATATTCCAAAATCCAAAGCATTTCTGGAACTAAGCATTTTGGATAAGGGCTACTCAATCTGTAGTGGATCTAGGGTCTTAAAGCAAAGAGGTGGCCTTGGCTGTGTTCATTTATAACTAGATGTAAATCACTTTATCTGGCCTAATTACTCCATTGTTTTCTTTTTAAAGCATGCCAGAGTGTTTCCTACTCTTCTGATGCTGCTACTTTAATCTCTGTCACTCAAAAGAATACACTATTTCTGACTCCACTTCTTCCAAGTCCACATGTCACTTAAGAAAACATATTCCAGTTGAAGGCTGAAGGACATTCAAGCTGCTAGAGTGGTATATGTTTTTACCAACTACTCATAGCCTCTTTGGGATAGGACTTGGTCCGCTTTCTTAAAATAATGGAGGGTTGCAGTCCAGCTGAAACAATGGACTGATGAGTATAGTAGCCATTTCCAAAGGGCAGTTCTCTGTCTGAAAGGCTGGCAGAGGACAATCCTATTTTTAAAAGTGCCCTCTCTTTCAGGGGCTGGTAAGCCCAAGTCTCATTTAATGAGAAAGAACCTGATGAAACTAGAAGAGCAATGGCTTTGATTTTGGCCACCCATCAAACAGTTAGCACCTGGACAGAAGGCTCAGCAAAAGGTATACAACTGAAGGCATACAACAACCACAAGCTACAGTAGAGAGCTGGGTGGTTTAAGTCACATTTCTGTGAATCCAGAGTTTATCTGTGATATATTTTCAATACCTACTTGTTGGAGTGGAGCTGGAGAATAGTGCCTTGTAAATCAAAGCCATTCATCCGCCACACCTCCAAAAATCTGAATTTGGAAGGCATTCCAAGGTACGGTTACAAAACATATCAGAAAGGGATATCTTTCTTGGGAGAGAAAACAATGTGTTTTTTCCTATGATTTGCAGATGTAACTTCAGAGAGACATTTGAAATGGTTGGCCAAAACAATAGATGGAACTAAAATAAATGGGAGTCTGAAAAACCTTTTCCAGGAAAGTCAATTTCAGGAATAGTCTTCTTTGAGATAAGGAACTGCAAGCTCAGATGTTCCTTGCTAGCTTTCTATCATCCACCAACTCTCACTGCTCCCTTCAGTCTTGGAATTTAATCCATTTCATTGTTTTTGCTTGGACTGATGGAGGTAGTGGACCTTGTTCATTGCTTCATATACTATGGCATGGGAGAGATGATGGCAATTGATGACAATGATGCTAATTATGATGCTGCTGCTGATGATTTGTAGTTTTCCATGGTCCTCACCTTTCTCTGCCAAAGAGTGCTGGTGCCTCTCAAAACTGCAAATCCCAGGATTCCATAGTATGGGGGCATGGCAGTTAAAGTTGTGTCAAACTGCATTATTTCTACAGTGTGGATACACTCTTTGTTTCTTCTTGAAAGAAACAGGTAGCAATTTTAACAATTTTCTTCCCACCGTGACAAAGTCTTTGAAAACCACACTGTTTATGAAGCTTATTCGCCATTTTCCACTTATTCTGTGCAAATTTCATGCATGGTTGTTTTGCACAGAGCATGTTATGTGCAGGAAACGGCCTTTTCTGCGCAAACAAAATATTGTTGTTGTTTCCTGCCTGGGAAATGTTGTTTTCTGCACAAAACAAGTGTGAATTTTGCACAGAGTAAGTGTGAATATTTTTGTTAGTCTAGGATTCTTCTCGCCACGGTTATTTGACACTAAAAAAAAAAAATGTTTTTCTCTATGAAAAATGTGTTAAAATATTTTTGAAGCCTTGCTGGAAAATTCTTTCTCCCCTTTCCATGGCCAACTCCATAACGTGGAGCCCACAGGCAAGATCCTTCAAGGGTCCAGTATTATAGGTGTAGAGAAGATGAATGGACCTTCAACATACATTTAGGCATAGTTTTGGAATTTGAGGGTATAATGCAATGGCAATCCGCACACAATCATGGGGTTTAATGTTATTGCGAATGGGTGTATCTCACACAATTTAGGGCAATGGGAAGTCATTCTGAATGCAATCATGGGGTTTCACGTAATTGCGTATTAGAATATCTCATGCAATTTCAGGCAACCTGGGGTCATTTTCAGGAAATGACAAGTCACTCTGAACACATTCCGAACGCAATCAAATTTCACTTAAATTCGCTAAACTAGCGAATTCACGTAATTGCAAATTGGCTCCATTTGCAATTGAGAGAAATTCCTCCCATATGATAAACTCCATTGCCTCCATACATTTTCAACCACCATGTCGAAAAACACAAACCATAAACTTAAACTGCGGATCCATGGTACTTCTAACCCTCCCGAGAGTCCAATGCAAATGGTTCAATTGGCTTGGGAAGACCTTCAGAGGATCCATCATTTCTCACCATGGCTGACCTCTGATCCTTCTTCCATTTTCTCCCTTTTGGATCAAGCAAGGCTTTCATTTTCCAACACTAGTTTGTTTTGGGGTTTTTTTGTGTTTGGTCTTCTCAGCTTCTTTTTAAAGTAGCTTTCAGTGATTGTGTCAGATTCTGTAATTAAATCACATTTTCCCTCCTGTTCCTTCAGTCACTTTTACTTCTGATGCTGACACGTTGGCCTAAATACAACTTTCTGCTTTCTGCTTAGGGCTACCTCTTTCCTCCTTCCATCTGCCAGTCCTAAAATTATCACAACCCCCCCTACCTTGTGCTCACAAATATGTGGATATCCTCTGAAAATCTGTTTCGCTACATTAGATGTTTCTTGCTTTCTTCCCAAAGGGCAGTTCCAGTAATCCTCCTACTCCTCTGCAACTCCATTAGATCTTAGAAATGTCAGTTTTAGTGCACTTCATCCTGCAACTTGGTTATTTTCCTTTGAACACAAAACAAAATGCCATATCCAAGGGCTTCAGCTGAGGTCTTCGCAAAGCTCAAAAAACAGAGTATAGCCATCCCGTTTGGCTATGATGTTATGATTAGTTGCAAGTATTTTTTCCCTCTTTCCATGTCTGTAATAGATCCTAATAGGACCTGAACCGCCACCCCTGCAGTTATGATGCAGCTGTCTGCATCTGCACTTCACAAATAATGCTGTTTGACACCACTTTAATGGCCGTGGCTCCATGCTATGGGATTCTAGGTTTTGTCATTTGGTGAGACATTAAGCCTTCTCTGTCAGAGAGATCTGGTGCCACAGCAAACTGCAAACCCCCTGAATACCGTAGTATTGAGCCACAGCATTTAAAGTGTTGTCAAACTGCATTATTTGTGCGGTGCAGATGCAGCCAACGTGCACCGCCGCCAACTCAATTGCTCATTCAGGGCTGAACCTGCAAGCTAGCAAGTGAGAATTGTCTTGGCATCGGGAGTCAGATGGTCGAAAGGAACCAATAATCTGACATTTCTTGTTATATAAACCTCTGGGGCTTTCTGTTCCTCTTCCATTTGAGCGGCAGATAATCCAAGGAAGCCACCTGGCTGTTCCTCAGTGCCTGTCAGCCTTGTGCCTCCTTGCCAGCCAAGGATGGGTGAAACTGTCACTTTCCCATCTGTGGCACTTGTGTGCAAGGATTTACCCACAATTCCATTCTGTTTCCATGCCATTCCCACATTAAACTGCATGTTTAAAGAGTCTCTCTCAATAATATGTGTTTCAGAAATATATTTAAAGGTGTATTCTCCCTCAAATGCCATATTTAACCATGTTTTCCCTTTCAAATATATTCCTTTCTTTTTAAAAATCTGATTCAACCTTTATTCGGCACCCAACAAGATACATTTACAATAAAACTTCAGGATCTTTGTGGTTGTTCAGAAATATATATTTAAATAAATATATATTTAAAGGTGTATTTTCTTTCTAAAGACGCCAATGCTATAAAGTGTCTCCCGGTATGCTATGAGATAGAACACCGCAGGCTTGACCAAAGAGTCATTAAATGTGCATCTGAACTGTAGGGGGAAAAATCCAGTTTGATGCCACTTAAGCTGTCATGGCTTAAGGCTATGAAATTCTGGGAACTGTTGTTTCTTATGGCACCAGAGAGAGAAGGCGAAATGTCTCACAAAACTACATTTTCCAGAATTCCATAGCCTTGAGCCACAGCAGTTAAAGTGATGTCAAAATGGATTATTTTTGCAGTGTGGATGCAGCCAGTAGGCGGGCGGGGCGGGGGGAACGGAGCAATCACAAGCTTTGTTTAAGAGCTATTAATCATAGAATCATAGAATCATAGAGTTGGAAAAGACCACAAGGGCCATCCAGTCCAGCCCTCTGCCATGCAGGAACTCTCCATCAAAGCATCCCGAACAGATGACAATATACCTGTTCCTGGTTTGCTGCTATGGATCATCTCATCTGCCTAAGTGTTTTGCTTCTCTTTGTAATAATAATAATAATAATAATAATAATAAAGTTTATTTGTATACCGCCCTTCCTGCGATCAGGGCGGTGTACAGCATAAAAGTAAACAATAAAAACAATCAACTATATTACAACATTAAAACAATGTTAAAACAGTGTAGGAGTTATAGTAGCGGTCTGTCAGGGTATAGAACCAATATGGGAAGGGGGATCAGATGTGGGAGAGTGTCAGGGGTATGCGTGATTGAACAGATGTGTTTTTAAACCCCTTTTAAATACATCAAGGGAGGCGGCCAGACGGAGCTCGGTGGGCAGGGAGTTCCAGAGGCTAGGGGCCGAGATGGAAAAGGCTCTTTTTGAAGTTGTTGATAGTTTAGCCTCTGGAACCCTCAATAGCTGTTGCCCAGTGGATCTGAGTGTGCGGGGCGGATTGTGTGGGGAGAGGCGGTCCATTAGGTACCCTGGACCTAAGCCATTTAGGGCTTTATAGGTGACGACCAGCACTTTGTACTGAGCCCGGAAGCGAATAGGCAGCCAATGGAGATCCTTTAAGAACGGTGTTATATGGGCGGCCCTGGGAGCACCAGTGACCACCCGCGCTGCCATATTTTGCACCAGTTGTAGCTTCCGAGTGTGATACAAAGGCTGCCCCATGTACAGCGCATTGCAGAAGTCCAACCGAGAGGTTACTAGAGCATGTACTACAGTTTCAAGGTCCCTCCGGTCCAGGTAGGGACGCAGCTGGCGAATCAGCCGAAGCTGATAACAGGTGCTCCTGACCGTCGCGTCCACCTGAGAAGTCAGATGGAGCGACGAGTCAAGGAGCACCCCCAGACTGCGTACTGTGTCCTTCACGGGGAGCGTGACCCCGTTCAGGACAGGTGGAACCACCTCCATCCCTGGACCGGGAGAACCTATCACGAGTACTTCCGTTTTCTCTGGATTCAGGCTGAGTCTGTTTTCCCTCATCCAGTCCATTACCGATTCCAGACAGGCCACGAGAGGAGCGACACCATCCCTGGTCACTGCATCAGTCGGAGACATAGAGAAAACTATTTGGGTGTCATCAGCGTACTGATAACACCGCGCCCCATGCCTCCGGATGATCTCTCCCAGCGGTTTCATGTAAATGTTAAAGAGCATGGGGGACAGAATGGCTCCTTGAGGGACCCCAGATGTAAGGGCCCTCTTATCGGAGCAAACGTCCCCCAGCTGCACCATCTGGAACCTCCCAGAGAGGTAGGACCGGAACCACTGGAGCGCAGTGCCCCCGATTCCCACCTCTGCCAGGCGTTCCAGAAGGATACCATGGTCGATGGTATCGAAAGCCGCTGAGATGTACAAGAGCACCAACAGGGACACGCTACCCCTGTCGATGCCCAGACGGAGATCATCGACCAGGGCGACCATGGCAGTCTCAACCCCATAGCCCGCCCGAAAACCGGTTTGAAATGGATCTAGAATATCCGTTTCGTCCAAGATCGATTGAAGTTGGAATGCAACCGCCCTCTCGATCACCTTCCCCAAAAATGGCAGCAGCGAGACTGGCCGATAATTATTATGAACCAGGGGGTCGAGGGAGGGCTTTTTCAATAACGGTCTTACAATGGCCAGTTTAAGATGGTCAGGAAATTGTCCCTCCCTCAGAGATGTATTAATAATTTGGCGTAACAACAAGGTTACCGCCGATCCCCCCTGGGCCACTAGCCACGAGGGGCAGGGATCGAGAGAGCAGGTTGTTTTCCGGACACTTCTAAGGATCTTGTCCACATCCTCGGTACCGACAGACTCAAACTGATCCAGTACAACAGAGTCCACGGAAGCTCTAGACGCCTCTATTCTGGGTTCTGCTTCAATTCTGGCGTCCAGACCTTCGTTTATCCGAGAGATTTTATCCGCGAAGAAGTTGTTAAATTGGTCACAGCAGGCCTTGGTTGGTTCAAGGATCTGGTTCGGGGCAGGAGGGAGCTGAGTTAGCTCCCTCACTACCCTGAACAGCTCTGCTGGACGCGACTCCGCGGACGCGACACGAGCAGCATAGAACGAGTTCTTCGCTGCTTGTATCGCCTCTCCATAGTCCTCTAAAAGGAGGTCTAGGAGAGCCTTGTCGGATAAATGCTGGTGTTTCCGCCAGACGTGCTCTAGCCGTCGCAGAACTCGCTTCCTGGCCCGGAGATCTTCCGTATACCAGGGCTTCTTTTTGGAAGCAGGCCTGAGAGGGTGCTTGGGAGCAATACTGTGTATAGCCCTAGAGAGATCTGTATCCCAGGTGTTAACTAGGGCATCAACAGTATCGCCGTCACTTCCAACCATATACCCCTCTAGGGCTTCTTGGAACCTCTCAGGTTCCATCAGCCTTCGAGGGTGGACCATTCTAATAGGTCCGCCACCCCCGGGGGGGATCTGGGTTGATGCCTTGATGCTTGCCTTTACCAGGAAATGATCCGTCCATGACAGGGCGGAAATATTAGTAATTTCCGCCCACGGATTTTCCATGTCCGTACAGAAGACCAAATCGAGTGTATTCCCCGCAAAGTGCGTTGGACCCCTGACAAGCTGGGACAGGCCCATGGCTGTCATGGTTTCCATGAATTCCCGAGCTGCACCAGATGGAACATTGTTGGCCGCGAAGGGGATGTTGAAGTCTCCCAGGACTAAAAGCCTGGGGGACTCCAACACCAGCTCCGAGACCAACTGTGTCAGCTCGTTAAGGGAGTCTGTTAGCGCACGGGGTGGCCGGTAGACCAACAGAATCCCTAGACTGTCTCTAGCCTTCAGGGTCAGGTAAATACACTCGATATAGGTAGTCTGACGAACATGGTTCCTGGTCAGAGACAAGGTGTTTTTATGCACCAAGGCAACACCCCCCCCCCGTCCACCTAACCTGCTTTGGTCCTTCACCGAGTACCCGGAAGGGAGGGCCTGGGCCCACACAGCATCCCCTTCAGGCCCAAGCCAGGTCTCGGTTATGCACGCCAGGTCACAGTTGTTATCTTCGATTAGGTCGTGTATAATGTGGGATTTATTTTTGATAGACCTGGCGTTGCACAGGAGCAGAGACAGGGTTTGTGGTATGGTTGGAGTGACTCTCAGGTCCCTTTGGTTAGGAGTAGGACAGGAAGGGGAGGTAGATACTAAACATCGATCTCGCCTTCCCCTGTAACGCCAGTCCTTACTCCTACCGCCATATCTCCTCTTGCCCCACACTACTTGGATTGGAGCTCCATTCGTCTTAAGAGAAACATCTTCTGCTATCTCTGGTGACCCGCTCTCCATGTCTATATCTCCCTATGCTCCAAAATTGGTATATCAGATGGTATAGGGGGATATCACTGGCTTAATATCCCCAGACCTCAAGAATATGCTCTCTTAGCCAGTGTTATTTCCCCGGGACTACTACAAATACTACCTAATTACAACATTATAAAAATTATAACAAATACGGAGGGTCAACAAGCCAATCCGATATACAATCCCCTTTGATGATCCCTCCCGCCAGAGGCCTGTACTACCCGCCATGGATACCAAAACAATGCGGAGGTGCGCAAGTGCGCAGGCAGGTGCAGGCAGGCTTTCCCCGGTCCCAGTGGGCCGGCTTTAGAGGAACGCCGCTCCCACCGGCGTCCCGCCCAAAGTCCTCTGCCGCTGCGCGGGTGTCTGCGCGGGTGATGTTGCTCCGCTGGCACTCCGCGGCGCAGGTGCAGGCAGGCTCTCCCCGGTCCCGGTGGGCCGGCTTTAGATTTCCACTGCAATACTCTCATCTGGACCAGTAGGTTACCTTGGAAAGCCTGGCAACCGTTGACCCATCCGTTCCATGTGGTGCCAGGCAATAATTAGCTAGGAATCATACATAAACACTACCAGGTCAGATCAACCCAGGCCCTGGGCATACCGCTCTTGACCCATGGCCAGGAAATCAGTAATGCACTGCAACTTGCCAAAAGGCTGGAAGCCAGTGCTCCTTGTATCCTCATCAAATGTGCCTTTCTTTGCGTGAAAGGGGTTCAGCCCTTTGGTGACCAGTGAGCTTGAGTCAAGTCCAATGCCAATGAGCACCACAGGTCTTAATTATCTGCAAGGCAACTGGCATCGACAACAGAGCTTCAGCTGTCAAATTAGCAGAGCTCATCGAGAGACGCAAGGTTCGTGTATAAATATATTTCTTGCACCGATCAGAACAAACAAGTGCCGAGCGGAGCATTTATTGCAACGCCAGTGTCATTTTCGGCCCCTACTCTGTAATTTGGGATAGTTACCAATGTGCTCATCACCTTCATAATATGCATATTTAGGAAAATAAACATTTGCTTTGTGCTAATTCTATGGTAATCAGGGTGATTGTACTGTACTTAGCGACTGTTTGTTGCCATGGTTATTTCTAGTGGTTCTTGGTTATTAATGTCCTGGAAGATTCAACCGTCTTCAGTCTTATTTTAGCTCCCTCCCTTTCCTCCCTCCCAATCTAAATTCAAGGAATCAATTTGAAGTCTTTTAATGATCTGTCACATGCTCACATAACCCAAAATAGACTTGCATCTCTATCACTTGAACACTAAGGGACCTCTTCATAATGCCTCTTCATGCCAAGTCTCTGAAAAAAAAGAAAGGGGAAAAAAGCCATTAATATACCTAGAAATTGTAATGTCCACTTCAGACCTTGTAACCAAGGCATGTAATCTGACTGCAAAACAGACCCTTCCCCTTGTGTGAGCTATAATTTGGAAATCTTTTGCAGCAGAAGCAAAAATCCACATGCTTTTGGAATGTGTAGATCTTTTTTTAAAAAACTGGTGCCTAGTTTAAGGAAGCAAGACGCTGTGATGGGTGACCCATGGCTTGACAACAGTACATGCAAAAGGGATCTAGGTGTCTTAGTGGACCACAGGCTGAACATGAGTAGGCAATGTGATGCAGCAGCTAAGAAAGCCAATGCAATTCTAGGCTCCATGAATAGGGGTAGGGTCTTGATCAAGGGAAGTAATAGAACCACTCCATTCTGCTTTGGTTAGACCTCGTGTGGAATATTGTATCCAGTTTTCAACCCTGCAATTCAAGAAGGACGCAGACAAGCAGGAGTGTATCCAAAGGAGGGCAACCAAAATGGTGAAAGGTCTGGAAACCATAAAGCTCAATGAGGAGTGTTTCAAGGAGCTAGGTGTGGTTAGCCTGGGGAAGAGAAGGTTAAAGGGTGTCATGATAGTCACCCTTTAACTGAAAGGATGTCATATTGAGGATGGAGCAAACTTGTTTTCTGCTGCTCCAGATACTTGGACATAGCGTAATGGAAAAGAGACTCCATCTAAACTTTGGGAAGAACTTGATGGTAAGACGTGTCTCACAGAGTGGTGGATTCTCCTTTTTTGGAGGTTTATAAGCAGAAGCTGAATGGCCATCTGTCAGGGTGTGTGTGTGTGTGTCTTTGATGATGTCTTCATGCCTGGCAGAATGGGGTTGGACTAGGTGGCCCTCTTCCAAATCTATGATTCTATGATTCTAAGCTGGCCTCACTTTCCATATGTGACTTTGTAGTTTAGCAATGGAGCACTTGCTTTGCATGCATTAAGTTCCAGGCGCAAATATTCAGGATTCTCTCTAGACTTCTTGAAATCTACTGCCTGTTGGTATAGACCATAGTGTCATGGTATGTTCTGAAACACAGGTAATCGTCATGGCATCCTCCGTAGTCACATCCCTGTGAAAAGCCCCTAAATCCAGGCTGTACTCTTGATCTACACTAGTTCAAGCAATTCTCATCTCCGTCTGAATATTCTGGCAGCCCAGAATATTCTGGCTAGTGTAGATGAGCCCCAAATTCTTGACAATTGGATATGTGGTATCTCTCCTCTCTCTACTTTCTGTAGACCAATATTGTTATTGTTATTGTTGTTGTTATTATTATTATTATCTTCCTCCCGCCTCTCCAAGCAGATCGAAGCGGCTAACAATAATAAAACAACATTAAAGTACAGACCAAATAGGGAGGTGGAGTATATTCACAGATTTTCTCACTTTCAGATGGAAAAAAGGTACCAATAAGAAACTGGTCAACTGCCTCAAGATAGAGATAGAGATACGTTGTTGTTGTTGTTGTTGTTGTTGTTGTGTGCCTTCACATTTTTGACTATCCCTCATCCTTTTTTTCTTTGCAATGCTCTAGTATTTCACCCTTCCTTCCCACCTTTTCATTTTCCCATCCTCTCATCTACCTCTCCAAAAATACACCCTCGCTGGCCTCAGACTGCAAAGTTAAAATCTAGTCACATTGCCTCTCTGGCTGCCGTCAGTGTGAGGCATCCTGACAGCTGGCATTCAGCTGTTTTCAAAATCCCCCACCCCACCTCCTCTTTTTATTTTTTATTTTACAGTATCCAGCATCATGCTCCGACACGCGGTAGAAGTAATTAGCTGCCGAGTGGCTGAGCATATCCCGCAGAGTGCCAGTGTCTTGCCTGACACATCTGGGCACAGAAAGTAATTGAAACAGCTGCTTCGGCCCATATGGCAATGAAAGCTGGTGGTGGAAGATGCCTGCTGCTTGGGCTTCGCCAACCTCAGGCAAATTAGCCATCATTAATCCCAGAATCTGACCAGCATACACACAGCCATAATCAAGACATCTGGGGTGCAGAGGGGCAAGAGATGTGTGAATGGAAACATTCATTTGCCCAGTTAAAAGGCAAACAGCACCTTGGCCCTCTGTTCTTCATTTCCGCTTCCCCTGTTTCTTCTTGTGCCCTATATTTTTAAAAGAAAACCAACCAATCAATCAGTCAATCAATCAATCTAATTGTTTTAGGTGGATCTGTAGTCAACAAGCGGCTGTGTTTTTTTCAAAAGCACTACACTAATAACAGGCACTTGGTTGGCATTGTGAAAGGATGGTTTATAAATAGAAGGGCAGCAAGCAAAGGACCTAGCAATAGCAATAGCATTTACATTTCTATACTGCTTATCAATGAACTCAGAATGCTTCTAAGCAGTTTACAATCTGAAAGCCAATTGCCCCTAACAAGCTGGGTATTCATTCTACCAACCTATGAAAGGATGGAAGGCTGAGTCAACCTTGGAGCCCTGGGATTGAACTCACAACCTTGTGGTTGCAATACTAGCATTTAACCACTATGCCACCAGGGCTCCTTAAGACCTAGAATATTTCGCATCTGAAAACCAGGACATGCGTGGCCAAGCAACACCAGAGTATGGTCAAGATGGCAACTATTAATGGTGAGCAAGAGCATACAAGGTAGGAAAGGTTGCAGCAGTTTGTTTTTGCCTGAGCCTACTGGGAAGAAAAATATCCCTCCCCTTCCGCAACTGCCCCCATGCAGAGTCAACTGAGTGCAAACTATTTTAACACTTGAAATGCAGTTTGCAGCAATTGAAGTTAGAAGAGGATAAAGGGGAAAGGGGGAGGAGGAGAACGACATTGGGGCATTTTAAAAGTAGCTGAAAAATTGGAACAACAGAGGATTAAGTAGCTGAGAAAGTGGGGCAACAGGGGATTTATCTGGACTGTCTTTGGCAACGTCAGAAAAATCTCAGCTCACCTCAATGCCATGTGCATGTTCACGTCTGAGGAGGGAATAGTCTATGGTGTCTAGCCACTTTAGGAACATTCTGTCTGGTGAGAAATGTCTTCTCAGAAGCAAGAGGAGAAGGAGTGAAGTCTGGAGACCACGTTGCTTCATCCGTCCACATGCGTAAAGGGGGAATGGAGACAGCATTAATGCATCTTTCCACAGACATATTAGGTAACATCATCAGGGTATACCCTTTTTCTTCAGTGGCTCCACCACTGCTGAATTATAAGGGCAGATGGAAACTCTATATTCAGACACAGATGTCAGCAGAAGAGCCTCTGCTTTAGTTTCATCATGTACAGGGATTTACTACTTTGTTTTCTTTGGCTGGCTTTTGGGTTTCTGAAAGGGACTGAGAGAGGTAGAGAGTGTCTGTTTCTCTTCCAAATGCTTCTATGTGCTTCACCAAGGGATCACCGTATGAGACTCTTTGAGAGAGGCTTGGTAGGTCTCCTGAGACTCAGACTGTAGATCTGCAGAAGGGGAGCCATAGAGCTAAGGAAGTGACTCCCATCGACTGAAAAGAAAGAGGCTGATGGAAGAGGCTGGGGAGACATTTTGGGGACAAGTGATGGCATCTGGCAGGAAAGGTGAAAAGTCTGAATCCATCTTGGTAGAGACATTGGATGAATATGAGGGTCAGAGTGAACCACAAAAACTCAGAATCCAAGTAGGAAAGATAGCTTGCTCCACTTCAGTTTGTTTCCTTGGCCTTGAGGTTCCATGATGGAGGATAATCCTAAAATTTCAGGTCAAAACACTGAGGTTAAAGTCTAGATCCAATGTTATAGTGTCAACTAGAGTAGACCTATTGAACAAATGCGACTTGTCAAATTAGCACTTCTGGACATCCCAAGTGACAGGGCACTAGAGACTTTGCTGCTGTTGTATGCCTTCTGACTTATGGCAAACCTGGAATGTTCTTGGCAAGATTTTGACTTCCTCTGAGGCTGAGAGAGTGTGACTTGACCAAGGTTACCCAGTAGCTTTTTATAGCCAAGCAGATATCAGAACCCTGGTTTCCAGAGTTGTAGTCCAGTGCTCAAGCCACTACACCACACTGTCTCTCTTTTACTAACGTTTCCAAATTGCAAATTTCTGCATTTTGGGATAGGAAGAACGTGTTTTTTTTATTTAACAGGCTGAGGGAGAAAGCCAGGTAGATACATTTTCCCACTTTTAGTTTATATTTCAGCAGACCTGACACACTTAAGGAACACTTTTAGTCTGACTCACTAATGTAAATTTGGGTTAGTTTGCAAAATAAAAATAAAAAAAAAGAAAGAAAGGGGAGAAAATGAAAGCAAGATTTCTCCTAAGGGAGAAAGAACTTCATTTTAAAGAGAGGAATACACCTACCAGAGTGAATTATTAGACTGTGTAAGTGTTTCCCAAAGGAATAGCTGAAGAGTAATTCCTTCGTGGTTATGTTGGAAAGCCAAAAATAAACTCCAAGTGAAGGACAGAGACAGTTCATTCTTGGCTCAGTGTGAACTTAAGGTTGTGATTCAAGAGTTTCTTGGGAGATCAGTTTGGTATGTAAGAGAAAGTCCTGGAAAACCCTTTCTTAAAATTACTTCCAGAATCCCTTTCACCTCAACATAGGAATTTATCAGATGACGGAAATTGGAAGTATAATCCAATGGCAATCCGAACGCAATCATGGGTTTTTACATTATTGTGTATTAGAGTATCTCACGCAATTTCGGGCAATGGGGAGTCATTTTCGGGCAAAGGGAAGTCATTCTGAATGCATTCTGAACACAATTAGAATTCACATACATTTGCTAAACTAGCGAATTCATGTGAATTCGAATTGGCTCCATTTGAAATAGAGAGAAATTCCTCCCGTCTGATAAACAACATGGTGTGGTGATCTGAGTTTTGGACACTGGGAGTTGTAGTTGTGTGCCTCTGATGCGCGCACACACATGCACCCTGCCACATGGTCACTCTGTGCCATTTGTATAGTGTGGGCAGGATCCGAGATGCATCTGGCTATGTCCTTGTAGCTAGGCATGAAATGATTGCAGCAACATCCAGATCCACTAATATTTTCCAGGGGTCTCAAGGCTGATGTGATCATTTTGCATCTGGTTACAGGAACATAGCCAGATGCACCTCTGATCCTGCCCAATCTCCATGATGCACAGAATAGTGTTGGTTTTGGGGGTCCTTCAGACTACCAGGGGGTAGTAGATGGCTCAGCCTAAGTAGATCCGCATGTGAAACTACTATGTTGTGTTGAGCCATGATGAGTTGCAGACAGAGAGCTTGGAATCCTCTTGTTGCTTAATGCATGCAAGTTCAGCATGGAAGCAGCTGGACATTTTTGTCTCCATAGTGTTTGGGAAGAGAAGTTGCATGTGAAATACCATTGTGCTGGGAAAATTCACACACCCTGGCGTCACTTCAGTAAGGACTGCCACTAAGCTCAGAGAGAACAGAGAGGCCTTAGGGAAATGGTAGAGAAATTATTGTCCCTGCTCCTTGAAAAACCCTGACACTCCGATCCCCCTTTGGTTGAATCTTCACTGCCGAAAGAACACATTTTGACACCGCTTTAACTGTCGTGGCTCAGTGCTATGGAATATTGGGAATGGTAGTTTTGTGAAATATCCAGCCTTCTCTGTCAGAGAGCTCTAGTGCCACAACAAAGTACAAATCCCAGAATTCCATATCATTGAGCCCTAGCAGTTAAAGCCATGTCAAACTAAATTATTTCTGCAGTGCAGATTACTTTTTAGCAGCATAGCTCCTGTTAAGGGCCCTGGACAGACAACTGCACCTTGTTATGGGTTCTTTTTCAGCTGATCGGCAGGTTTATATGGTTACTGTGTATTCTCAGCCCATGTAAGGATATATATATATATATATATAATGGTGGGGGAATTGCCCCCCTTTTAGGAATTTTTCTATATCTCAAAATCTGGGGTTTCCCAGGCTAGTGACCCACTTTCACGTTCACTTCCTGGTTTGGCTCTATTTCTATTTCTATCAGAAAATGCCCCGATCTCAGAGGGAGTGATAATTCATGAAGAAAAGTCAGCAAAGTTGGAAAGCACCGCTGTTTCTTCTTTCTCACAGGGGACTGACAAGACATTTCATAGTCAATGGCAACAAGGAAATAATAATAATAATAATAATAATATTGCCATTGACTATGAAATGTCTTGTCAGCCCCCTGCGAGAAAGAAGAAACAATGGTGCTTTCCAACTTTGATTACTATTATTATTATTATTATTATTATTATTATTATTATTACCCAATCTCTCCATTAAGATCGAGGCAGCTAACAACATTAAAACATTAAAATACAATAAATGCACCCCAAAACAGATGCAGGGTGTGAATGGGAGGGAGACAAAAACCTTGAAATTTAACTTTTAGTGATATTGACTGCATGTAGTGCCTGGAGCAGTCTCCCTCATCTGCTTGACTTTGCACTGTGAACTAGAGATGACCTCCCTGGAAAACAACATGGATCTTCCTCCTCCTCCCCTCTCTCTCTCTTTTTGTGTGTGTTGTTGTTGCTCTGGGCTTTTTTATTATTATATGTGTAGCTTCGAGTTCCTGGAATTGCTCTTTCCCAGTGTGGTGGTGATGGTGGGGAATGAAATAGAGAGAGAGAGAGAGGAGGTAGAAACACTTAGCCAAAGACCCCAAGGCCCGCAGGCCTGTTGTTTCTGATTTCCACCCATCACTCTATTAATAACGGACAACGTTTTCATTAAAGGATGCGTTTTCCCGCTCTAGGATATACAGTCGTGTTCTCAGGGCTGATGGTTAGACGGGTCCCGAGGGAAGCCCTTCCGACCGCACTGTCTTTGCGAGGCAGACAGAAGCGATCTGTTCTTACACACGCCATACGCTTCTACAGGTCCCACGAGGTGCAAAGAGCAAGCCAGACCTAATAGCCCACAAGTGAAAGAGGCACAGAGCTTGGTTATCGAATTCAGTCTTCTAGGATAAAAGCTTCTCTGCCCCCTTTTCCCTAACTTCACCATTCAGAGTTTGAGTTTTTAGGATTTATTGGATAAAAAGCACCCCCCCCCCCCAGCTTTCTCCCCTGAATTGCAGGGAGTAATTTCTCGCACGACAATTAGCTTTGTGCATTTGTGGGCATGCATGCATGCCTTCTGACTGTCTGGATTCGGTGTAACTGAACCACCGTGTAACTATGTGAGTGTTGATGCACAAGCACAATGTAGGAACTCATCCGCTGTTTCTATGGTGAGCAGTCCTACCTGTTTTCCCCTCAGCTCTGACAAAAAGCAGTCATAGAATCACAGAGTTGGAAGAGACCACAAGGGCCATCCAGTCCAACCCCCTGCCATGCAGGAACTCCCAATCAAAGCATCCCCGACAGATGGCCATCCAGCCTCTGCTTAAAGACCTCTAAGGAAGGAGACTCCACCACTCTCCGAGGGAGTGTGTTCCACTGTTGAACAGCCCTTACTGTTAGTCTTTATGTTGTTGTTGTTGTGTGCCTCCAAGTCATTTTTCATCTTTCACTTTTCCTACTTGAAAAGGACTGGATACTTCTTTGATATTCCAAGGGTGCATCTTATTGCCGTGTGCCTTCAAAGTTGTTTCTGACGTATGGTGACCCTAAGGCCATATCACAGGGCCTAGCATAGGGTTTTCTTGGCAAGTTTCTTCAGAGGGGGGTTGCCATTGCCATGCTCTGAGGCTGAGAGACTGTGACTTCCTCAAGGCCACTCAGTGGGTTTTTATATATGAATGGAAACTCAACCACTGATCTCCAGAGCTGTAGTCCTATGATCAAACCACTGCACCATGCTGGCTCTTTTTATAGATCCTGCAAAACTTGCCAAGAGGTGAGATTGAGAATAATTTTCCCATATACTCAAAGTCTGATCTGGCAGAGAAAGTCCTGATTAATCCTGTGCTGTCCCACTTGTTCAGCTGTTCTTAATGTGTCCTAGTTTCTCTTTCCTCCTCCCACCTTCTTCTCTTTTTCCTTAGCTTACTTTCATTGCTGCAAACTGAGTTCAAAGTGCAAGGCTAGTTTGCATTGAATTTACTCAGCAGTAGGGGGAGGACATGAGAGGACACAATCTTTCCCTTCCCAATAGGCTGGGGGAAAAGCAATCTGCAACAACCTCTCCTAGGTTGTACTATCTTGACCACACCCTGGATCTGTCCGAACTGCAAAAATAATCCAGTTTTGACACCACTTTAACTGCCCTGGTTCAATGCAATGGAATTATGAGAATTGTCATTTTGTAAGCCATTGAGCCTTCTGTCAAAGGGCTCTGGCGCCACTGCAAATGAAAAATTTCAGGATTCCACAGCATTGAGCCATAGCGGTTAAAGTGATGTCAAATTGGATTATTTGTGTAGTGCGCATGCAGCCTCTGATGTTGCTTAGTGAGATGTGTTCCTGTTTCATCTGTGAAATGTTGAAGGGTGCGATGCAGGTGGCTTTCAAGTTGGAAAGAAATGGTTAATTGTATTACATTATGTTGGGAAGGGTGTGGGTGTGTGTGAGCACCTGCTTTGTAGGATGGGGAGCCATGGCACCTAAAGTGGTGTCAAACTGCATTATTTTTATAATATAGATGCATCCTTGGAATGCCGAAGAAGTGCCAAGCCTTTATGTAGTAGGAAGTGTCAAATGCCGATGTGCCCTTCAAAATAACTACAGTCGTCCCTCCCAATTCATGGACTTGGTGTCCACAGACTTGCCCGTCTTTGGACAGCAAGATGGGAGGGAGAAAATGGTGCATATGCAGGAATGCATCTCCATTGAAACCAATAGTGACTCCAATATTGGCATTTTTTTTATTTTTTGGGGGGGGGGAGGCAGAATGGATCCTCTGTAAATTGGGAGGGACAACTGTACTGAAATTTTTGACTGCACACCTCCACTTATAAATAAAAAACCAATAAATAAAACTTTTATTTATACCCTGCTTTTCTGCTGTAAAGAAACCATATATATTTGGAGCTAGTATGGCTTCTCCTGGAATCGTTTTCAAGGGGATAAAGGATGCCCAAATTAATCGCAGTTCCATATCATACCAGGGGCTTGCTGAAGCATTCTCGTTTAACCCTTGGAAAAACGACCCAAGGTTGACTTTAGCCCATCTAGTGATGCTTCTCTTCCAAATAACAGACCCTTTGGAGAGAGCCAGGTAGTCCTGTAAAGATGCAAATAACATTCTTTCCGGAAGCGGTGTCTTAGACATCAGCGAAACCGTCAAGTCAGCTAAATAAACAAATTAAAGTTGTCTGCACAATTAATGGATTCTGTTGCTTTCTGTCTCTCTGTCTTTTTCTTCTTCTTCTTCTCTCTCTTTTGGCAAAGCCTCACAGTTGCATCAGAAATGCGGTGTGGAGTCATCACCTTTCCCGTTCAGAGTTGATGCCATTTTCTCAAGATGACCTCTTGGCAGGATAAAATCAATACGAGTTCTGTCTCCAAAAACGTCCAGCTATATTCTTTATCCATTAAGCCCTGCAATTCCTCTTATGAAATGCTTGAGAAGGGGGATGGAAACCATAATTTAACATTACAGTATGAAACATGAGGGTGACCGTTGCCAGTAGATGTGTCTTCAGAGGAGACGCCCTTCTGTCAAAAAAGAGGGGGAGGAAACCCCCAAGAACCGACGGGCCCGAAGATGGAAAGAGTGTCTGATGGGAAGTCTTGGGTTTGAGTTATGCTGGAGCCAAAAATACAGGGTTGCAATTATCTTCTTCACTACTATCACAAGACTGAGCTGAAATTAGCTACAAGTGAAAATTTCACTTTTGTTAAGAACTTAGCAAATTTGTCAATATTTTCATAACGAAGATGGGAAGATAACGAAGATGGGAAGATCTTTAAAGGAATAATCCCTGAAGGTAGATTGAAAGTGAAAGATTTATTCCTGGACATAGAATAATGAGTTCTTAATTGTTAAAATCCTGGGGTGAGTCCACACCACACAGGTAAGCCACTTAGATACCATTTTAACTGCTGTAGCTCCAACCTAAGGGATCCTGGGATTTGTAGTTTAGTGAGATGCTTAGAATTTCCTGCTAGAGAGCTCCAGGACAGTGAAGAAAATTCTTAGTTCCCCACAAACGAAAAATACCAGGATTCTGTAGGATGCAACCACAGCAAATAAAAGCATAGTCCTACTGTTATAATCAAGAAAGTGTGGCTAAACACTTCACTTGCAAGTGGGAAAACTGAATATTTCTACCCCTAATATTCCAGCCGTAGAGAGCTCTGGTGCCACAATAAACTTCAGTTCCCAGGATTCCTAGCACTGAGCCAGGGGTGTCAAACTGGATTATTTCTGCAGCGTGTTTTGGACCTTTGTCTCATTGTACTGGGTAGTTCCTCCAGTAAAAATGTCATCAGAGTGAGCTCTGTCACCTTTTTAAACACAAGAAGCTGCCTAATGCAAAGTCAGGTAACCATCTAACCTTCTATTATTGGCACTGAATGATATCTCTCCAGAGGTCCAGGTATGAATTGCTCCTTTCCTATGCTAGATATTGAGCTTTAAGCCTTCTGAATACAAGGCCAGTGCTCTACCATTGAGTTATGGTCTTTCCCTCATTATTACGTCTCTCTCTATCTCCACCTCCTTCCTAGATCATCATCTGGTCCATCTTAATAGAGTAGGAACAGGTTGGTCCAACAAAATAAAAATTTCTCATTCTCCAGCAATAATCTTTCAAAGGAAGGGGAAAAATAGAGGGGGAAGAGGAAAGCCACCCAATAAAAAAGAAGACATATTTTGACTTTTAAATGTCGAAAGAGCTTGGAAATCCATGACATAAACTTTTGCCTAAGAAAATCAATCCCGTGGTACGATTTGATTAGCAGACAATTGCGATCCCATTTGTTTCTACATTTGTCTGCCTCATGTCCTTTTCATTCATAGGCTGGCCGATGTAAAGCTTTCACTAAAGACTCCCCAAGAAAGTCAGTGACATTAAAATGTCCTTTGATGCTCTTTCACTAAGCAGTGAATATTAACAGTTATGGTGACCTTGCTCCCTAATGTGTTTTCCCTGAATCAATAGCAGTTAAGTGGCACTGTTTTACAATTAAAAAGGGGATCGTTTTAAATTTAAAAGCTCATAGCTAATTTTCTTCTTGGCACTTAATGGCATAATTCATTTTTGAAAAACCACATTGGGAGAGCATAGACTTTATTCTTTCCTTGGCAGCCTTTGGAGAGGATAGATCCTTTTTTTGTAGTTATTGGAGAAGCAGCTGGAGAGAGAGCCTGGGTCTCTCAAGATTTGAAGTATTTCCCAGTTTTAGCTTAAACAATTTCTCTTAAATATAGGCCCTGCAGGTCTTCTGGAAAAATAATGGTTATGGACATTGATACACACAAAGGGTGTGTATGTGTGCGTGGTTGGGCGATGCTTCCGATTCCTCTCCTTCCCAGAACTTAAATGTTACAACTGGTTACCAAAAACAAGTCATTTGAAATTTGTTCCTTTTCCCAGTAATGCAAATATGCTACTTTGTAGTGCAGTACTAACATGACGAAAGAAAAAATTTGCATTTTTTGCTGTGTAACAATGTCCGTATGCAGTGATATCGACTCGAATCGATTGACTCGGACTCAAGTTAGACTCAAGTTAGACTCAAGTCGCTTCAGTGCCTCGAGGAAAGCAATAAATGATATCCTGACTCGACTCACAAAGTGTATATTTTCAGTGACCAAATTGCTGGTGTCATTCATTTCAAGCAGCATGCAAGGATCTCCCACAAAGTGCAGGCCATGTTTCTCGGAAAACAGCAAAGGTGTTGGGCAATAGATTTGAGATGGAAGGATCCTTCCAAAGCTTTTGATAAGCTCCAAAAAGCTCCTCTGATGCGCAGTGGGGACCAGCTGTTAAAAAAAACACCTCAAACCCATTGCCTAATGCATTTGATGTTCCCCTCCAAGAAACGTCCCCCACCTCTATCGCGGGATAGTTGTGCAAACATTTCTCCCCTGTTAAAAGTAGGGTCCCGGACTTGGTACATGACTTGAGACTTGATTTTAAAGTATTTTGCAAGGACTTGAGACTTGACTTAAGACTTGAAGGTAATGATTGAAACCTGACTCAAGACTTTGAGTGAAAGACTTGAATGCATCACTGGTTGAATGGCACAGCTTAGTATAATAGTTTTTCAAGCCCAACAAAGGTGGCATCTTAGTGAGTTTTGGTGCCAGAGCTCTCTGAAAAAGAAGGCTAAATGTCTCACAAAACTATGATTCCTACAATTTCATAGCACTGAGACATGGCAGTTACAGTGGAATTAACCTGGATCATTTCTACAATGTGGACACAGCTATGGTTTTCTCTTCTGCAAGCTAAACATACCCAACTTAGTGGTAGTGGTTCCTCTCAAGGCTTGGTTTCCAGAACTTTGGTAATCTTGGTTGTGTTTCTCTAGATAGACTCCAGCTTTTCTCAATCCTTCTTGGACTGTGGTGCCCAAAACTAGACACACATTTTCAAATCATGTTAAACTGAAAGGATTCTCAAGCTAAGTGACATTGGCTTCCCATGGGACAATTTCCCCTCCTTACCCATGCAGTTATTTTTGTAACACAAGTCAGTGGCAGAATGGGAAGGCATCAAGTGGTGGCAACCTCATATTTTAACTGCATGACACAGACATGTAACACACTGCTGTAAAACTGAATTAATGGCCTGCACCAGGTGTTGGCTTGTTTGAGCCACATCTCATATCTCACATTTCACATAATTCTGTTTGCAAAACGCTCCCAATTTGCAATTAGAGCGGAGACAGATGTAACATTTTGAGAGCTGGGAGGGAATCTGGAAGGGTCTATAGGGCATTCAGCGGAAACATACCTCTTTCTATCCAGGAATCAGCAACCTCAGACTATGGTGGGATAGTTCTGCAAACAGCAGACAACGGCAACAAATTTGGCAGGTGTAGCTACATTGACCAGAAAACAAAATCTCTGCTGTAGTGATACCTCTATTAGGACAAATGGAAATCAAAGAATACATTACACCAGCTTATGGAGCTCACAGCAATCTTCAACAGGTGACGATCGTATATAAGTTTGGAAGAGAAGGAAAGTGGTGGTTTTTTGTGGGTTTTTCGGGCTCTGTAGCCATGTTCTGGAAGAGTTTATTCCTGATGTTTCACCAGCATCTGTGGCTGGCATCTTCAGAGCTGGCATCTTCTCTGAAGATGGCAGTGCAGATGCTGGTGAAATGTTAGGAATAAACTCTTCTAGAACATGGCCACATACCCTGAAAAACCCACAAAAAACTATGGATGCTTCAATGGAGGAACTGAAAGACAGTGGCAAGAATATAAGTTGGTTTGGTTATATGCAAATCATGCATAAATATAAAGAAGATCTAAACAGGGAAGGTTCTGAAAAAGAAACTAATGATTTGGATAAGCTTATATGGGAAAGATGGGCCATGAAAACAGCCAATCACAGAGCTCCAGGAGTCCAGCCAATGAGAAGCTGGCTGGTCAGGGCTATAAAAGAGCCTTGACAGGGAGCAAAAGGGGTTTATTTTGTTGAAGTTTTGAGGGAAGAGACAGCTTCGGAGGGAGGGTGTGCTCTTGGGGTTCCTGCGGGAACATTTATAGGATAGTTATAGGCCAGGGAAGGGTCTGAGAAATCCAGTAGGGACTAGAGAGGCTTGAGGGAGTCTGAGAAGGAGAGGCTCAGAATAAGCCTGGAGGTTAAGGAAGCTTTTGGCTTTAATATTGGAGAAGGTTGCCTGAGTGGCTGTAGTATTCTTTTTAAGGAACTTCTGTAACTAAGAATAAGACAAACAAAGCTTTAAGTATATTTCAATATTTGTTTCTTTATTTTATAAATAAACTTCATTCATGTTTTGAAGTACTGCTTGGCCTCTGTTAAACTATTGAAACACGCTACCAAAGATAACAGTGCCTCAGTAGGAGATAGGTGGTGGGTGAACAAGAAAGTGTTCACGACAAGGGAAGGTTCTGAAAAAGAAACTAATGGTTTGGATAAGCTTATATGGGAAAGAGATAAAGGGAAAAATTCAAAATTATATAAGTTGTTTTTACAAAGGGAACTGGAACATGAAATAGTATCTACACACATGATTAAATCTTGTGTTTTATCTATATTTTTATCTATATTTTATCTACATTTTTTTTCAATAGAAAACAACCCCCCAAAGAAAATGAAAGGAGACGTGAGCCCTCTGCCCTCCATCCACCCCAATAAGTAACCCAATCTCCATTTTCTCTTTCTTTTGTAATTACCCTTTTATACCTGTATGAATGCCCTCCTGGTTCAGAGGATAAATGGCCACAGCCATTAAGGAGAGTGGGTTGTCCATCCAGCTTTTATTAGCTGCCAATTACTCACCGGGCCCTTTAGAAGACCAAGACATCCCGGTTAAAAGAGTCTTACGCAATTGAAACCTGTGCTCTGTTGTAATAACCGTGTTACCAAAACAACACAGGCAGCGAAAAGAGACACGATATTTGGATCTGGATCAAACCCCTTAGTATCATGAGAGTAAGGATGGTCAAAAGCAGAGATTCTTTCAAAACGCTAGGGAACCCATCCAGAATTTCAGGGAAAGGTGGTTTTGTGAAAAGCACGCGTTCTCTCCTACTTTGTTTTTGTTTGAATGGTTTTGCTGATTATCCAGCAGGTTAGCATGAACTGAAATCCAATTCAAACCAGGCACACTTATTTCTGCTTAGACACATATATGATTGCCGAATCATCCTATCACCCTGCCGCTGAAAAGCATTGCGGGATGTTTTTCAAACCTTTGGGTTTGGTTTAGAGATTCTGGCATAACTCAGCGTCGCTGCCTATTTGCTTGCGAGTCATTCAGATAAAAAAAGACGATGAGAAATCCAAACATGAAAACATATTTAGCAAATCAGGTTCTAAATGGGGTTGTATGGAAGAGGACACTCCGACATCATATTTTCAGCTTCGATTACTGCCAGGATTTTTTCGGGGTGGGAGATTTATTTAATAGTTCATCTTTCAAATAAAGTCAGCTGATAGAAGATCTCTCTCTCTCTGTGTATATAAAAAGATGAAGGGAGAGAAGGGGATGGGAAAAAGGACAATAACAGCACCTTTAAAACTAATTGGTTTTTATTTTTGCATGAGCTTTCATTGATCTAAAGCCAGTTCTTGAGATGCTTAGCGCACCCAGCAAATGTGAATGAATGAAGAGAGAAACTTGAGCCCTGCAAGGTCCTGAAAGGAGTCCAATCTCCATGGTCCCCTATGGCCTAAGTAAGTACCAATCTGCACCTCATCCCCGGATCAGTCTGTATTTGAAGTCTATTTAGAGCTTCTGTGGGCAACCTGCAGGACATGGCACACTAAAAGCAAGGAGCCAAGTCAGCATAGCTCACAGCAGCACCAGTGACTTCTACACTGCAGCCACACTGTTGAATGAACGTAGTTTGACACCACTTTAACTGTAATAACTCCATTCTATGTAATCCCAGGATTTGTAGTTTGCAGTAGCACCAGAGATCTCTGGTAGAGATGGCTAAATATTGCACAGAACTACAAACAGCAAAATTCCATAGCACTGAGCCATGACCATTAAAGCCGTGCCAAACTGGATTATTTCTATAGTGTAGATGCAGCCCTACATTGCCTTTTGAAACAGCAGAAAGGCGAGAGCTAGTTGACAATATGGAGTGATGGAGGGTCAAGGAAGCAGGAGCTGAGGGCATCCTCACTGGTGTCTCAGAGGAGGGAGAGGACACTGGAGAAGTGGGTGGCATCTGCACTGCAGAAATCATGCAGTTTAATGCCACTTTAACTGCCATGGCTCAATGCTATGGGATTCAGAGATTTGTAGTTTTGTGAGATATTTAGTTGCCTCAACAAATCTCAAATTCCAGGATTAACTGGATTAAACATGATGACTACTTTGAAAACTCTCTCTCTTTCTCTCTTCCCCCTGCTATAGACATTGGAGTTTATCACACAGGAGGAATTTCTCTCAATTGCAAATGGAACCAATTCATAATTACGTGAATTCGCTAGTTTAGCGAATTTATGTGAAATTTGATTGCATTTGGATTGTGTTCAGAATGACTTCCCATTTCCTGAAAATGACCCCCCATTGCCCGAAATTGCGTGAGATACTCTAATACACAATTACGTGAAACCCCATGATTGCGTTCGGAATGACTTCCCATTGCCCAAAATTGTATGAGATACATTCATTCACAATAACGTGAAACCCCATGATTGCATTCGGATTGCCATTGCATTATAACTCCAAATTCCATTGTATGATAAACTCCATTAAATAGTCAGAATAACAGAATTGTATAATTTTAATGCTGGAAGTGACCACAAAGTCTAATCTAGTCCAACTCCTGCTCAATAATGTACGTCCCACCATTGGAGAAAAGTAGTGCCATTGGTGGGAAGCTGTTTTGATAGAGTTAGGAGCTTTGTAGATGAGGGGAATGCTGTAGATGTAGTGTATCTTGATTTCAGTAAAGCCTTTGACAAGGTCCCCCATGACAGCCTTGAAAAAAAGTTAATGAAATGTGGGTTGGATAATGTGACAGTCATCTGGATTTGTAGATTAAACAGAGATTGGATGGCCATCCAATGGGATTGCCTTCATTGTGTCTTCTTGCATGGCAGGGGGTTAGACTGGAAGAACATTGTGGTCACTTCCAACTCTATGATTCTAGTAGACATTTAAAAAAAGATTTTGGGAAATTCCAGGTTAAATGTTAATTTGCTTGTTTACATTCTTAAAGCATATATTGGCATATAGATTCCCCAAAATTTCACTATTGGGAACTTCACTCTCCATTTGTATCTTTTTTGGGGAGTGAGGGTTGTTTATGTTGGTGTTGAGTAGCATCGTTCCCCAAATACAGTTCTTTGCCACGGCAACAATTGCTTCACAGTTTAAAGAAAACGAAACGGAACGACAATCAAATAATGCTTACTCTCTTTAAGCAGCTTAATGGGTGCAATAGCAACCCCCCCCCCCCCCCCTTTTGAAGACTGAGCTCTAGTGACACATTAATACCAACATAAATGGAACAAATATTTGTGTGCTTCCTGGGAATAACAAAGGCCCGATTAATGTGATACATGGAGAAAAAGACATTTTTGAACCTCATTAATACATGAGTAGAAGTCAATGGAGGAAAATAGATCTTGTTAACTTGCTTCTTAGATACCAATAAGCATCTCATTTGCCTTAAACATATCAACCTAGCAACACTATTTATTCAATATAGCATAATCAGGTGCATTAGAGAAGCACTGCAATGCACACAGTGGAATGATTAATCTGTTATTCATTCCCTTGTATGGCAAGGGAAGGCGTCCTGCTAGGATGGCAGACTGGCCAGGAAGGGAAACAATGTCCTTTCCGGGATCAAATAGGAAAGAGGTTACTGCCCTGAAGATAAAGCTAAATTATTTTACCCTGAATCCCTGTAGTAAACTCATTCTCTAGCTATAGCCTGAACAGCACCAACTGCACACAAGAAGGAGGTATCAGGAAGTTTGGAGCAACCTGAAGTTTGGAGAACTACAGAAACTCTTACAGAGGACTTGTAGAAAACAGCCCAATGAATACTGAACATTGTTTCTGATTTACGATGACCCTAATAGCAATATCAATAGCATTTACATTTCTATATCGCTCCATACTGAACTAAGAAGTCTCTAACTAGTTTACAATGTGTAAGATGATAGCCCCCAACAAGCTGGGTACCCATTTTACAGACAAAAGGATGGAAGACTGAGTCAACCCTGGAGCCCTCAGGTTTGAACTCACAATGTTGTGGCTGCAGTACTGGCATTTAACCACTGTGCCACCAGGACCCTAAGGCAAATCTATTATGGAGTTTTCTTGGCACGTTTCTTCAGAGAGGGTTTGCCATTGCCATCCTCTGAAGCTCGGAGAGTAACACTCATCGAATGGGTTTCTATGGCCAAACTGGGATTCGAACCCTGGTCTCCAAAGTCATAGTCCAACACTCAAATGACTGGTACTGTTAAAATGTTCAATTTGTTTCATGTGAATTTATCATTATATTTTCTAACAAATTGGCCAGAATAGTCTTGATATCTTATATCAGCCAACTGTCTTTGTCAGGAGGAATCTTAGCTTTCCTGTAAGGTCAGGCAAAAGGAAACAGCTGCAGCTTCTCCTAGTCTGTCCATTCTTCCTTTTTAATAATTTTTACCATCTTGAGGATACTCTGTTTACAACACAAATCCCACTTTTCAGCTTAGAAATGTGTTATATCTACATTTATTGTCGACATCACAATAGGCTGTAAAAGTAGAGGCAACCTTACAGAACAGAGTCTTTCCGGAAGAAGGTTGTTGTCCATGAGCATGAAGATGGAGAAGTTTGAATACCAAAAGATTTGACCAAATCAATAATTTTTGTCTAGTTTCTGGTTTCAGCTAATGTGTTTCTTGTTTTTGGTTAAAGTTTTAGGGAGGCAATAGTGACTGATGGCCAGAAAAGAATTCCCCAAATTATATGGAAATAATATGCTATTTATTAGGAGAACAGAAGACTAAAACAGAGGGTGGTAGCAAATTAGGTCTTCCTTAGCGTAACATAAGGGCTGTGTTGGGAATCTTGGACAGCATTCTGTGGAATGTAGCAGAGGTGCAGACTTTGGAAATAAAGGACATCAAGTCTGCTCAACAGTGCTTTGATATTCTAGAATAAAAGGACAACCCATTCAAAACACAGGGTTGTTTTCTAAAATAAGGGACATCTGCTAAACCAACAGGGAGCTCTGCCAAAGGCACAAATAATGAGTTGTGCTCAAAGTAGCACATTAGCACAAATTGGGGTTGCCATTCTTTTGAAGATATGGCAAACTTGGTGCATGATGTGAGGACGTGAATGACACCTTCCAGCTATACCCAAAATATGCAATAGTGAAGGCATATACAATAGAATAAACAGCGTAGCTATTTGTTTATGGGGTGTCTTGCGAGATATCCTGATCTGGTCATTTCAAGAAAGAATAGCACCTCACCGACCGACCCGACAACCTGTGATGCATCACTATGGTATAATCTATTAGTAATCTTAACTAGAGTAGACCATTGAATTGAGTCTAACCCCGAGATGTAATCCTCCGCTAAGTTTCTTCTCAAAGGTAGTGACTCTAGCACTTTTCTTCTTGATGCAGGAATATCCTCACCAGCTATGCAGTTTTCTAAGCCTGTTTGCAGTTTGGGACTTATTCTGTGCAAAATTTACTCATGGCTGTTTTGCACAGAGAACAGATTATTTTTTTAAAAAAAATTGAAATACTATTTAAACTACTTCTAATGCAATTTGTTTAATTAAATCATTACTTCCTATTAATATTGGGGGCTCAACACCTCTTTTTCCTCCGCATCATCGCCACAGCAGCCAGTAGTCCCAGTCCATGATGCAAAGAGTCACCAAATCCAAATTTCTCATCTCATGCTGCCCCTTTCATCCTGTTGTTGGACAAGCAGAAAAAGAGAGGCAGGACGCATGGCTATCATGCGAAATAGATAGTTCCTCTGCTTCTTTCCAGAGTAGGGACTCATGTTGTCAAATCTACTTGAATTTTAATAACAACGTTATTTTAGTAATCTTGTATGAAGCATGGAGCAGAGATGCTGACCAGACAAAGACTTTATGTGTGTTCTTTCTTCTCTCTTTCTTTCTCTGTCTCTCTCTTTTTTAATCAGGCAGACATCTGACCCTCCTTACCAATCTCCATAAGCATGTCTTGTGAGATGACCCACCACCGCCCTGCCTAACATTTCTCCAAGAGAAAGCTAGCTTTTCTCCACACTGACAGCCTGATTGGGTTACATTTCTTGTTTAGATTATGCAAGACCGGACAGCGTTCAGGCACAAAGGAGAGAAGAACAAGGCCTCTAATTGAATTCATCATCCATTTCAATAGAATTGCTGAAAACCGACAACAGACAATCAGCTTTGTATTCCGCTAACATAATCCACCTCCATTTACATTCTAGATATCTTCAAGCAACACAGGCCCGTGCGCAATGTACCACCAAGCATGCACATTCATAGGGCTGGAGCTGGAGAGAGCAACATTCTGTCACCGCAGCTAATTAAATCACAGTTTCTTACACTGTACTTTTTATATGACAGTACAAATGGAGGCAGGCAGAAGAAGGACAGCCATACTTTGGGTGATTCCCTATGCAGCACCATGTACAAGACTTCCACTTTCACTACGGTTGGGATAAAGGACCCCAGTGAATGTAAAAAAATACGCAAATAAAAAAACCCCCCGCTATTCTTTTAATTGCTTTTTGTGGATTTTTCGGGCTATGTGGCCATGTCCTAGAAGAGTTTTTTCCTGGCGTTTCACCAGCATCTGTTGGCGAAACATCAGAAACAAACTCTTCTAGAACATGGCCACATAATCTGAAAAACCCATGAAAAACTATGGATGCCAGCCATGAAATCCTCTGACTTCACACTATTATTTTTTACCCAGGAGAACACTTCTCTAGGAATTTTCAGGTGCAATTCTATGGTCAATGTCTGCCAGAGGTTGATCATAGAATCATGCCGGAGGACATACAAATGCCTAGAGAAGTGTTTTCTCTAGGAACGTCTAGATTCTCCAGCTCACCTCTATAGTCACCTCCTGGCAGAGATGCACTAGGGAACCTAGAGATTCCTAGAGAGAACATATTAATTAAAACTGCAAATAATCAAATCCACAAAAGTCAAAGCTGGAAATGTGGGGGACCGACTGTAGTTGCTCTTCTGTCCTGTTCCAGTCATAACTTACCTTCACTGATCAAGCTTTCTTTTTAGAAGCATCCATAAGGACTGCACACTTTCTTTTTAAGTTCTTCATTCTCGAATTATAATGTTCACTTTGTGAAACTGGCTATATATTTTTTAAGCGCAGGCATTTGGATCAGTTAGTCCTATACACTGGCCATGGGTGGCGAATGACAGTCAGCCCTTCTTGGTTTACAGGGGATTGGATTCCCATAGATCTCAGCAGTAAGTGGGGTTGGTGGGGGGACTGGTTAGGATCCACTATGTACCACTGTAGTTATGGCACTATATAGTACATAAGGGTTGTACAAGATTCCAGTGACTATATGTAAGATTGGTCCATCTTTTGACCTGTTTATGTGTGAGCCAAGACTTTGGCATAGGAGTGTTTATTCTCATCTCCATCACGGATTGCGGGAGTTGGGTGTGAGCCTATATAAGCTTCTTTTAATCGAAAGAATCTGTATTGAGTATGAAGATGGGTGTGCATATGTTCCTCATTGCAGCAATGAAGTAAAGAAAGTCTAATCACCTTGTTCCCGCACAATAACGATCAATATGAATGTAATTACCCCTGTTCCTATTTGGCATAGCTAAAAAGGGTAACGCTGCGCCAGGGCCTGTTCGTCGGCTGCTTTGCCGAACGGTCCCCTTTATCCTCCTTTGCATATTTATTACCATTCTTTAGACTGATCCATGCAAACACAACCCAGTGGGCCAATGGGAAGAGGACAGCCTGTGCCAGCAATCCCTGGACTGTCAAGCGATCAGTGGAGATTGGACAGGTCCTGATGAAATAAATGTTGGCTGCTGACTCTTCCAATTTTGCAACACTCCTCCATGTCACTAGAGCAGCCATGTCCAAGATTGAGATATTTGAAAACTGTCATCTTTCATAAATATCCACTTTGAGTGACAGGCCTCTCTCTCCTCCCCACACCTGATCCTTTTCTCCCCCTTTGATAGGTACCTGCTTGGCACCCTGCCGGTGGAATTTCATTGCTGGAAAGAGGTGATTAGCAAAAGAGATGGTTTCCTTCATTCCTCCTCCTATTCTCCCACAAAGCGGCCTGAGAGTGACAGGTCCCCGAGAGAAGAAAAGCGGAGGGAAGCAGAAGCGGGGATACTAAAAACAGGGCACCTAAGTGAGCCCTTGCCAAAATGCAGCCTTGGCTCAACGAGATTGGGAAACTGCCAATCTCAAGTGCAAGAAAAAAGAATAGGGAAAGAAAAATTGGCAGTCAAATGTTCCATGCATCTTGGCTTCCTAAACAGAGGGAGAATTTGGATGAAAGGGGTCTCACTAAGGGCAGCACCCCACGCAAAACACTTCCTCATGGCAGCAGCTTGCATGGATATTTCACAGTCTTGACATGAGAGAAACAGGAATAATGGCTTGCACCCGCTTGATGTTTTATGCACACATAAATTCCCTCGTGCATATGTTTGTACTTTGGGGCCATGGTGTAACATTTGTACTGAGTTCACAATTACACGCCAAGTTCTGCAAGTGTAAGCGTTGTACATGTAATAGTATGTTATTGGATGCTTAGTCTTCGATATCTTCAACATACAGGTCGAGTTTTTCTTACCTAAAATGCTTGGGCCAAGAGATATTTTGGATCTTTTTGGATTTTAGAATACCTATATTTACATATACAGAGGGGCCTTGCTAGCTTCTGAGGTTTGATTCCAGGACCCTATCACTTGAATTGAGCGTTAGCATTTTCTGGGGGGTAATTCTAAGTAACTCACTCAGTTGTGAATCACAAGATTGCGTTGGATGGAATCCCGATCCTTAAAATGGAATAAAACGACTATTACTAAGTAGTTTTGACACACATGAGATGTTGTGAGTAGATGTCATATGCTGTACATTGTATGGCACTCCTATTCACTGGTCACTTGCCACTAGATCCCAGCTCTCAAGTAGGAATGAGTGGGACCTTAATTTCAGCCAATTTTTTGAAAATTTATAACTAAAATAAACTAATGTCTTCATATTTGGAAGAGGGAGATTACCCATGAATGTGCAAGAAACCAAAAATGGACAGATTCGATGTCCTTCCATGTCCAAGACTTTGAATCCTTTTGTCTGAATAATCTGGGTTTGAATTCCTGTGTATTCATCAATCCCGACTTTTTAAAAAGAGGCTCATTATCTTTAACATATATATGACACAGTTCTCTCCATAACAGAAATCGTTGCTGTGTGTCCTCAAGGCATTTCTTACCTATAGTGTCCCTATGGTGAACCTATCCCAGGGTTTTCTAAGGACTGAGAGTGTGTGACTTGCTCAAGGCTCAGTGGGCTTTCATGGCCCAGCGGGGATTCAAACTCTGGTTCTCAGAGTCATAGTCCAGCCCTCATACCACTACACCCCACTAGCTCCTATAATAGGAATAGTTGTACCTATTGGCTTAGGGGAAGAATTTCATTTAAAGAAAACATGATTTGCCAACATTTGCAAATTTATTCATATTTTAATTGGAAAGAGCTTGATAGTTTTAATTCTAGGACAAAGTGAAATGGACAGATTTCCTACTCCATAAGAACCAGATCCATTACAAGCTAGAGGAATACAACAAAAACACCTTTAATTCTCTTTAGAGATCCATTGCCACGTACACAGTTTTGGCAAAAGAAATTCATGCTGCAATTTCTTTTTTCATTGGAAAGGCAACAGTTTAGCCAAGGAGAATGGCTAACGTATCCACCCACAAAGGCTTGCTTGGGTTGATATAAAGCACTGTTCATTTGCTACAAGAATTATAGAGGCCGGATGGGAATAGATTTTGGAAGGACATTAGTTATTCTAGAATAAGCCACTTTATTAAATGATACTAATGTAGCAATGGCCATCACAGTATAAGCAATAAAGCTAAATTAGAAGGTATCTTGCATTAACTCCTTGACATTATATCCTGACTAATGTACAATTAATGTGTCACCTAATACTAGAGATATGTTTGTAGATGGAGAGATGGGTTAAATTGTATTGCGCACGTGCATATACTCTCGTTTATCACACTCATTACATCTTGAGACACAGACATACAGGGATGGGAGACCATCAGTGAATATCAGATGCTGTATATTTCAAAGGAAGGAACTGGAAAAGCCAGCTCTGAGTATTCCTTCCCTAAGAAAACCCTATGAAATTCATGGGGTCACCATAAGTCAAAGGGCAACCTGAAGTCACACCCCTGTTCATCTATGAAATATGTACATTTCTTTTCAAATGTATTTTTTTTGCATGGACACTTCCCACAGCCATCGATCAACCTGTACATTTCCAAACATGATCAAGATCAAGGTTGCATAGTGTAACTCTCCACCCGTGCATTGATCTCATAAGATAGCTCTTGTGTTGAATTGCAATGTTGCACAACTAAATGTACAACCTAAAGTCTTAGTAAATATGCTATCAAATATGTACCCTGTTTCCCCGAAAACAAGACATCCCCTGAAAATAAGATGTATTGGAGGTTTTGCTCAATTGCTAAATATAAGGCCTCCCCTGAAAGTAAGTTTTTGTATATAATTATATATACAGTATATAATAAATGTTCTCTTTTTTTTGTTCAACAATAAATATGAATTCTTCATGCAAAAAATAAGACATCCCTTGAAAATAAGACCTAGCGCATCTTTTGGAGAAAAAATTAATATAAGACACTGTCTTATTTTCGGGGAGACACGGTACCAGTATGAACATCCCAATGTCCATTTGCATGCACAATGGCATCACACACAGGAGTTGCTTGGTCAGCCTTGAGATGAATGTGAATGTTCTGTATTGGACAAAAATGTCCAAGTGCTTCCACAGGGGGACTTGCATATACGTAAAACCCCCACAGATTTGCAGCCTTTGCCTTTGGTCCAGGGAGAGTCTAGGAAGTGCAGACAGGGTCGAATCTGCTCTTCCCATGGTCATCTAGAACACAGATCTATTTCCAATTCATTTTCAAATGGTTGCTTGTGGTGGTCACTATAGTCAAGTGGCCCTTTCAATATGATCATGGAGTTTATTATATGGCAGAATTTGGGGGTATAATGCAATGGCAATCCGAACGCAATCATGGGGTTTCACATAATTGTGTATGAGTGTATCTCATGCAATTTTGGGCAAAAGGGAAGTCATTCTGAACACAATCATAGGTTTTACGTTAATGCGTATAAGAGTATCTCACACAATTTTGGGCAATGCGGGTCATTTTCGGGAAATGGGAAGTCATTCTGAATGCATCCTGAACGCAATTAGATTTCACGTAAATTCGCTAAACTAGCGAATTTTCATGAATTCGAATTGGCTCAATTCGAAATTGGGAAAAATTCCTCCCATGTGATAAACTCGCATGTGGCTAGGGAAGAATGGAGGCCAACCATGAATACAGGAAAAAGAATAGAGAGAAATGACTATGAGATGCTTCTTGCTTTTCATTCTGGTCCATCGACAAGATCTCTTCTTCCTTCTTAACATCTCTAGTGACTTAGAGATTGAATTTAGAATGTGTTTCTTCCATTTCTAGGCAAACAGCTTTGTAGGTGCCAGTTCACTGGGTTGAAAAGGGGTGGTTCTATTTATTTTCAACAGGAATTCATTATGCAGTATTTCACGATCCATTTTCAGCATCCGTTGAAAGACTGGGATAGGCAGGTGAAGCTAGAGAAGGATAGCTGTGCGAGTGGAAACATGGGATCTATATACCTTCTGCGGTTGTCTAGGCTCATTCAAATCTGAAAAAAAGATACATCAGTTGAATAGTGGAGCAAAGGATTCATGTGTCCTATGCGGTCAATGCACAGGTGGAGAGTTCTGCTATGCAACCTTGATCTTGATCATGTTTGGAAAACTTTACTTCAGTAACCAAAGAAGTTAACAATATGACTTCTACATATGGAACTAACATACATATATTTTTAAATACGGAACAAGCAATGCCCTGCTCTATAACTATGAAGACTTTTCCTTGATTTGTTCATAAGCCAAAATACTATTGCCCACTTCTAATTTGCCTACCCATCTCATATACTTTTGTGTTAAGCCTTTTCAATTTTCTCATGAGACTGACATTGATATAATTTCTACCCGGTTCCTTCTACAGACATCTGTACAATCTTTAACCAAGCAGTTATTTCCCCCCAGTACAAACACTACAGCTCCCATCCAGGTGGACTACGAAGCATCAGTTATATGCCTGCCCCATGTGCCCTTATTTTAAATATATCTAAATGTGGTTTGAGTGTTGGACAATGACTCGGGAGACCAGGGTTTGAATCCCATCTTGGCCATGAAATCCACAGGGTGACCTTAGAAAAGTCACACTCTCACCTAAAGGGTTTCCATGGCTGAGCAGTGATTTGAACCCTGGTCTCCCAGTGTCCTAGTCCAACACTGCATTGGCCCATTTCACCTGATACTCTGGTGAAACCTCAAAGCCTTTTCCCGTGGAATTTTGTGGGTTGCCCCCACAAAAAAAGCCCAAACTTCTGATCCCGTGGCTGGATTATATTCTCTTCGACTGGAACGAAGAGTGTTTTAAACATGAAGAGTGAAAGGATCTCCTTTCCTGCAACCCAAGGGAGGATTCCACCCCTGCACTTTCAAAGTGACCTCTTTGTTTTCTTAACACATTCTTTTTGTGTTCTTTAGAACTATTCAAACTTGACAACAGCTTCTCCAAAAGGATAACAGCACTTCCAGAATTGCTAACTAGGTCCTTTCCAGGAGGGCTAGAGGACCCTAGAGCTACAGTACTAGCACTATGGCTCTCTACAGCCTTATTGAAAATAACAGAATTGGTGCTTTTGGGACTGTTACTGGCCTTTTGGAGAACCTGTGCATCTTCTTTAATTTGGAAAGGTTTACAGAAAAAAAATACATCAATAAAAAAGGCCAGTTTGGGGGACCCCTGGGGCACCTCCATTATTATTGAGGAGCCCATTCTGTTACTTGGTTTGAATAACAGCTTTGGGTGACAATTGCTTTTACAAGGAATTTGTGAAGCGTATGCATGACAGTTTATTGACAAAATCACTCAGATTTGCCCTGACCAGGGCTGCATCTACACTGTAGAAATAATGTAGTTTGACACCTCTTTAACTCTCATGGCTCCATGCTATGGAATCCTGGGATGTGTAGTTTACTGTGCCACCAGGGCTCTGTGGCTGAGAAGGCTAACTATTTCCAAACGCTACAGCTCCCAGAATTCCATCACATTGACGATTAAAGGGGTATCAAACTGCATTAGTTCTGCAATTGTCGATACAGCCCTGGTTGCATTATTTCCATATGAATAAAAAGTTTGCTGAAATGTGTTGAGCACTTCTTCTTCGTCTCTTTCTTCTTCTTTTGTGATTTTACTACTCTTCTTTACTATTTACTACATAATTATTGATACCAAAGTTCCTGTTAAGGGAGTAATGTGCTGGGACACACCTACTTTGTTAGATGAGATATATTTGTATTACTCTTAGCAAACAGGTAATGCATGTGGCACCAGAACGGATTTGCTTATAGCCGTGTCCCCCTTTGCCCTGCTCCAAGTTAAGAGCAGCTGCTGTTACCAAGCTGTCATCTTTGTTGCTAGGGAGACTCGGTGCACATGCCAGAACATGATTAGTTCATTCAGCACCTTTCTGGGTTAGCGCATGGACTCTGATGAACCCAGAAGGAGGAGCCGTTCTCTTGCAAAGCTATGCTCTGTGGCGATAAGGATTTGATCAGTAGACATATCTCAACAGAAGACACTGGAGTTGCAACCAGAGAGAATATTTCCAGCTTTTTCATAGTGAATAGCCAAGCAGAGGTGTAGCTATATAGGGGAGCAAAATGAGGGTATCGCTGCATTGGTTTATTATTATTTATTGGTTTTCTATTACATTCCGGACCCCCAGCAGATATGAAAAAAATGTGGGAACTCAAGTCCTATTGTTCTAAATAGCAGTGTGCCATGCATGCAGCCACTAGCATGTCCATGTCCATGCACTACCATTTCGGACAATGGGGCTTGCCATCCACAGATGCTGAAATCCACGAATGGCATGCTCGCGGATGACAAGGTCCCACTCTTCCTCCATTCAGCTCATGGCAGCTCACATGGCTCTTCTCTTCCTCACTCTGCAACAACTCTGTGATTGTGCATGTGTGTGATGGTCCAGAATTGCATAGGCAACTTGCCTGCCATAACATTTTGGTACATAGGTGAGATGGGATAAACAGTAGAAATGGTACTGTTAAGTTGTATTGATTTCAGACACAGGGCTGAGATAATACCGGAAGGGAGGAAAGCATGAGCAAGGCCTGCTGAAGGTAGTTTCCTTGAAAGAGTCTGGTTATAACAACAAAGTTAGGAGGCAGTATGGGAAAGAGTGTTTATAAATTATAACAAATAAGAATTAAGCCTGAATGAAATTGAAATTATGTGTACTTTAATTAGGTTGCATTAATGTTTGCTGATCAGTTCTGGCAATTCAAGTTACTAGACTGGATCTATGGTTTCTTTAAAAAGGTTTTCTGAGTTTTATCTACTGAACCTCGATTTCTGAACTAAGTATCCGACTGGACAAGACAGTCAATCAAGATGTATCCACACTGAAGAAATAAATCAGACACTGTCCTACAGAATCCTGAGATTTGTACTTTGGTGGGGTACCAGACATCTCTGAAAGACGGGGCTGAATTCCCCACCAAACTACAAATCCGAGGATTTCACAGGATGGAGCCATAACAGTTAAAATGGTGTCAAACTACTTCATTTCTACAGTGTAGCAACAGAAATAGTATTTACATTTCTATACTGATTCCTAGTGAACCTGGCACTCTATAAGCAGTTTACAATCTGTAAACCAATTGCTCCCAACAAGCTAGGTACTCATTTTACTGACCTACAAAAGGATGGATGGCTAAGTCAACCTTGGAATCCTGGGATCAAACTCACAACCTTGTGGCTAGATCCGCAGTGTAGAAGAGCTGAGTTTCATGACTTAGTGAGGACTAGAACCTGCATCTCCCAAATTCCAGTCCACTACTAGAACTACTATACCACAAGGAACTCGATGAGTGGTCATGTCACACCAAGGAGTTTATCATACGACGGAATTTAGGGGTATAATTCAATGGCAATCCGAATGCAATCATGGGGTTTCACGTTATTGCGAATGAGTGTATCTCATGCAATTTCGGGCCATGGGAAGTCATTCCGAATGCAATCATGGGGTTTCACGTAATTGCGTATTAGAGTATCTCATGCAATTTCAGGCAATGGGGGGTCATTTTCGGGAAATGGGAAGTCATTCTGAACGCATTCCAAATGCAATCAGATTTCACGTAAATTCGCTAAACTAGCGAATTCACGTAATTGCGAATTGGCTCCATTTGCAATTGAGAGAAATTCCTCCCATGTGATGAACTCCCAAATCTTCAAAGCAGGGTGAGGTAGTTTTTGATGCATGTTTCACTATAAGTTGAGTTCCTACAACAATCAAATTGAGAGAGTAACTTTATACTTACCCAGTTATGTGGCTATTGGGTAACCCCACTGCATTAGAGAATTGCAATGTTGTAGAACCAAATATGCACCAATACGTATCAGTGACCAGCAATATGCATCAATGTGTGATTGTGCACAATAGCACCAACATGTGTAACTCCAGTTCAAACTTGAACATGACTGTTCTGCATCAGGTAAAAATAGCCAACTTCTTTCATAGGGGCTCAATAGGTGTCACCAAATGTGTAAATTTACAGCACTATATAAATAAAGGTTAACCAATGGGATGCCAGTCATATATATCCCTTAGCATTGTCTGGAGTGCATATAGTATGTGCCTGTAACCATAACTGGATGAAGTCATTGTCACACATCTTTGTGTTACCAGTGACAATGAGTTTTAAGGCATCTCTAAAGCATGTTCTTCTCCCTCAAGTGTTAAATAAAATTGAGTCACTGGTGTGTGTGTGTGTTTTAATGAGAAATAACATGATAATAGACTATCTGGCCAGCGACTGTAATAACTAGATTCAGGAAGTGTTTAAGGTTTCTGTGATAAAATTGTAACATTATATCCCTAAAGTACATTAATGACATCAAATGATGTAACTGTGGAAGGGAATGGACAGAATGCAATGCCCACAGGACTGGTCTAATAGAAATAATTTTTAAAAATGTAATGGCAATTGTATCACTAATGTTTTCCCAGCCCAGCGCTGTCCCCATGTCAGGGGGTTTTAGATTACACATAAATTCCCACCCCTATACATGCCGACTTAAGTGTTAAGCTAAAATAATTAAGGCAATGGCTTTCCAAGTGAAGCAGACTGTGCTACTAATCATTTTAACTCTCACCAGTCAATGAGAATTCTATGCAGTTGATAGCAGATATGCCTTTTCCTCTTCTTCTGCTGGTGTGTTTGAATCTGTCAGCAGACAGAAAGCTACTTTAAAAAGTAATTACAGGTGGCCCTCCACATTTGCAACTTTGGCTTTTGCGGATTTGATTGTTCACAGATCAGATAAACACGTTCCTAGATTCCTAGAAAGAAAAAAACAACAACATTGCAACAGTGCAATTCTATGGTCAAAATCCACCACATATTGACCATAGACATGTGCTGGATGGCCTAGAGATTCCTAAAGATGTACATAGAGATTTTCTCGGGTTAAAAAAAAAAGCAGTTTTTTTTAAAAAATATATGCAGTTTTCTTACTTTCACAGGGCACCCCAAACCCCAGCAAATATGGAGGCCTCACTTTACTTACAGGCAAGAATCCTATCGGTGTCTTACACATGTAAAGGTTCCCCTGCAGAAGCAGTTCAACATTTTTCTCTATTGAGGAAGGGTTGCACATGAGGGACACAGAGATGCACATCTGTGCATTGGGTAGCACATTTGTAGCCAGCCATTTAGTTCACATACACACTGTTGCCATTCAACACAAGAACTGCTTAACACAATCAATGTGTTACCCTTCACAACCCCATCACAGGATCTTGGCCATTAGTCAAATGGTATTAAATTTAGTTCAAAGAAGAGAAGGTTAAGAGGGGAAATTATAGTCCTGTTTAAATATTTTAACGGGTGTCATATGGAGAATGGAGCAGTCTTGTTTTCTGCTGCTCCAGAGAATAGGACACAGAATGATGAATTCAAACTACAAGAAAAGAGATTCCACCTGAATATTGAGAATAACTTCCTGACAGTAGGATCTGTTCAATAGCAGAATACACTAGAAGGGCATTCCTGAAAAATGCAACTATAAAATTACTTTGGAAAATGAGAATTGAAACATCAAGTGAGGGAACATTAGGTTTGCTCATTTGTTTGTTTTCTTGCCTTTCCCCCAATGTGAGGCCCAAAGGTGCTTATAACATGTGTTAAAATAAAGCAATTAAAACAATATATTGTACAATTTGGTTTTTTTAAATTACATTTGATACCAATCCAATTAAAGCATTAATTTGAAACAGTGCAAAGCACATTTTAAACACAGTGAAATACAAGCACACTGATTTGATGGTACTTTGACTGGTTGCAGCGGGAAGACTAGTTGAGAAATAATATTCTGCCATGTTACAATTGCTTCTGTGTTTATTTTAAACAACTTATACAAATGTACCTACCTACATTTGCAATAATAATTTCATATGTTATTAACAACTGCAACAACGTCAAACATCATCATCACTGTCATCATTGACAGGAGAGTTTTGTGTAGCCCTGAGCAGCCACTGGAAGAAAGACTTGGTTGCCAGTGTAGAGGTCTTGCTGATTTAAAAGATCTGAGGAACCTGAAGGTTAGCAAAAGCTTTGACAATATTATGTAGGGTTTTGTTCATCTCCAGTCTGTTGGAATGGCACATGTATTGACAGAAGGTTGCTTCAAGCTTCACAACACTGTCAACAGATCACAACATGGTGCAACTATAGGGCACAGTGGGATTGTAAACAGCCACCCGGCATCACTCTGGAAGGCTCCAGATTTTCTGGGAAGAAGCAGAGCAAAAGGTGAGTACAATCCATATTTTTTCTTCTGCTAGTTCCTTGATATGGAGGAAGGAATGATGCTCTCCCACATTTCACAGACGAAAACCAGGACGCATGTGGGCAAAAAGCACCAGAAGGTGGTCAAGATGGCAAATGTTATTCTGATCGTTTCTTTTCTCTCCCCCTCCTGAGTTGACTGCAAACTACTTTTGTGCTTTGCACTCATTTTGCAGCAATGGAAGTAGGTTGAGGGCAGAGGAGGAGAGTGGCAGGAGGAGAGAGGATCTGGGATCTTTACTGCATTTCAGTTGGTCAATAAAGGTATCATTCTGTTGTGGTTTTTTTATTTTGTTGTACAGTCACCACTCCAAGTCTGTGGACTTGAAATGAACAGACTTGGAAATTGATGGAGGGGTGACCGCTATTAATCTTAATGGGATGCATGCCCATAGTTCACGCCCCACATGCACATGCCCCATTCAAGCCTATGGTCTTGAATATGCGTGAGATTTTGAACTCACAGGAGGATCTGGAACTGTATTTTGCTGCATGGTCATTGTAGCTACCCCTAAAAAGGGAGTTTATCAGACAACGGAAATTGGAAGTATAATCTAATGGCAATCTGAATGCAATCATAGGGTTTCATGTTATTGTGTATTAAAGCATCTCACGCAATTTCGGGCAAAAGGGAAGTCATTCTGAATGCAATCATGGGTTTTACGTTATTGCGAATTAGAGCACCTCATGCAATTTCGGGCAATGGGAAGACATTCTGAATGCATTCTGAACGCAACTGGAATTCACGTAAATTCGCTAAACTAGCAAATTCACGTGAATTTGAATTGGCTCCAATTGGCTCCATTCGAAATTGGGAGAAATTCCTCCTGTCTGATAAACTCCTATGTTTCCTTGGCCATTTTAAGAGCGGCTGAAAAAAATGGGATGATGGAGATTTAATTTGGACTGTCTCTGCCAGTCTGGGATATTTGGAGGACATGGTAAAGCCTTGAACAAGTATTATTCCCAGCATTGGAAAAAGGGGCACCAGTGATCATCCAGTCTAAAGTAATGGAACCTATCCAAAGAAGATATGGCTTAATCAAAATGAAAAAAAGGAAGTTGAAAGGTGTTTCAAACATTCCTTTGTCTGTTCTGCCCAGGCAATGGCTCTGCATTTCATACTTCCTCTCCTCTACTCAGATTGCCATTTTTTTTTTACTCAGGAGAAGAAGAAGAAAACCTTTCACATGGTAGGAATTTGCCTGGGGCTGCAGCTGGCCTATGCTCAAGCACATTTCTGTGGCCAAATATTTGCAGATCATTGCCTTGTGTGTGAGTGTGTGTGTGTGTGTCTATGTGTGTGAGCCCTGGATCTGAACCTTGAACCTGAGAAATTCTGCAACGGCTTTTGTCTTGGATCTAACAACACCTCATTTGTTGGAAGAAAAGGAGGCAGGAGGCTGGCGCTTTCCTGCTTGATAGCACACTTCTTACAATGAAGAATATATATGTATTTTTTTTTTTTTTTTGGCAGAATCTTAAGTTTCATTTCACACAGCGAACAGGAAGTTTTCATCATGAAGTTGATCTTTCCAAATCTGTATTTCTTCATGGCATGTTCAAGGAGATGGGTCATTGCTTGCAATTTCCCTGGCTAGGTGCCAGAGGTGAATAATTCTAAGGAGGTGTTGGCATTTTTAAAAAAAAAAAGAGCAAAACATGCAACCTTTGATATCTTAGAATCTGATGTTTCAAACTTATCTGTAGCCAAGGGCTTGGAAACAAGATCTCATGTGGCTCGCATACATCCCTTGCAGGGTCAAAGCTTGTCAATATGCAAAATGACTCACCCTAAATTATCTGCTACTGAATGAGAGTTCAATATATCTTGGATTGCATCTATTTTACCACTATTTCCACTCTTACTGCTACTACTATTATCACCAACACCACCACTACTACTAGCTGAGACTCATGGCTGATCAGGGAATTGAACCCTGGTCTCCTAGAATCGTAGTCCAACACTCAAACCACCGCACTGTAGAAATAATGCCGTTTGATACCACTTTAACTTCCGTGGCTCCATTGTGCAGAATCCGGGGGTTTGTAGTGAGGCACCAGCACCTTTTGGAAAAGAGGGGTAAAAACCTCATAAAACTACAAATCCCAGGATTCAATAGGATGGAGCTTAAAGCACTTAAAGTGGTGTCAAACTACATTACTTGTGCAATGGAGAGGCACCCCGAGAGAGATTCTCAGTTGAATGATCCAACTCCCATTTTCAATGAGCCCTCTGCATTTGGCATCTAAGTATTCTTGAATTCTTCCACCACAAATATTCAAAGCACGCCTTTTCTGTGTCTTGTTATTATTGGTGTTGTGTGTCTGTAAGTTGTTCCTGACTTATGGCTACCGTAAACCAAACTTTTTCCGGGGTTTTCTTGGCAAGATTTGTTCAGAGGAGGTTTGCTATTGCCTTCCCCTTAGGCTGAGAGAGTGTGGCGCGCCGAAGGTCACTTGGCTGAGCTGGGAATCAAACCCTGGTCTGCAGAGTCATATTCCAACACTCAAACAACTATATCACACCAGCTCTCTGACTTCAAAGGTGAGTCAAGCCCAACCAAATCTATCTATCTATCTATCTATCTATCTATCACAAAGAAGCCAAAATTTCACTGCTCCCTCCCCTCTCCTCCCTCTGGCCATGTCTGGTGAGCAAAGTGTTAAATGGATTGTAACTGGATCCTATGGAGAGACCATTGGCAACCTGGTTATCAGTGGCAGTAAATGGAAGATAATAGCCCCACTAGAGAGTTATGAAATGGCTTGTCTTTGAGCTGCCAACGTGTTTAGTCTCCCTTTTATTATATTCACAGCAGTAATCCAATATGTCCTGACTTCTGTCATCTGTATGTAATGCTTATCAACCCTCCACCATTGATTCACCCTCTTGTCAGGGACAATTATACCACAAAGTGCCGAGGTTATGGCTGAAGCAATATTATGACTAGAAAGGGAACACAAAAAGCCACACAGCACATCACAGCAAGCAATTTCAAAGCTGACGTCAAAGGCAAGGCGAGTGGCGCGGATGGGAGGGGAGAAAGGAGAGGGGGGAGAGAGAGAGATTGTCTGTGGTCACACTCCCAGGGCACTCCGAAACATTGTCAAGGTGAAGTGCTTCCCCGGCTGTGACAACGGAAGGGTTTTTCTATATGCTTCACATTGGGATGATACCACTGCGGCTATGATAAGCCCTCATTTGCAAGCACTTGGAACGAGACAGATGAACGCTGCCGGTGGCGTTGGATGTTGGCGGGCAGATGTTCATCCTGGGAGCAATTTACTGGGTGTTTCGTATGGATACACAAAGATTTTGTATGTACAAGCCCTGAGCTCCAGCATGCATCTGTCCTCAGACCTCTCAAATCGGAAGTTGGTGGCACACAGGGCTGAGGCTGGAAATAGAAAATTAGTAGGACCAGCAAAGCTATACCACACGCTCACCAGATTCCATTTTTCAATCCATATTGCACTTTGGGCAGGCTGAGAAAAAATAATAATTGTTCCTGAACGGTGGGATTAAACTGTGTGAATATTTTCTTTTATAGAGTAGGGTTGTGTATGCCATTCTTTTCACAGTTAGTTGCTTCACTTCCATTTACGCATAGGAGGCATTTGTAAGAATAGTCACACAAGCCATCTTAGCCAACAAGGGACCCTGTACTAGCAATGTAAATCTTTCACCGGATTTCACTTTCCAGTGCATGTTGCACTTTCAGGACACTGGAAGAAAAATACCTTTTGAAAGGTGATTGGTGGGATTAAACTATGGAAATATCTTTTTCTATTTTTAAACTATGTTTACATGTGTGGTCCTGTTTCCCTTAATTGCTTGCCTCTTATACAAAGCAAGGAATCCTATTTATATGGGCAACAGGGGATCCTGTCCTAAAAATATTAATCTTTGCTTATTTATTTGCTTATGAGAGTTGTGCATTTTCAATAAGGATCAAAAGAACATTCAAAAATATTCAATGAGTCATTAAAAAGAAAGTGTTTCTTATGTGTTCGGAAAGTTTGACAAAGAGAATCCTGGACTAATAAGAATCCACAGTTATTCTGCACAACCTTTGGATTTATGCACAGAAATATTTGTGTTCATAAAATTCAGTTTCCTGTACATTAAACGCTGTTTTCTGTGCAACCCCCCACCCCTCAAATACATGTACAAATTTTGCACAAAATTAAGTCCTGAACTGCAGACAGTCACCAAAAAATGTGCAGTTTTGAGAGACTTTTCTCACAGTGGTAAAACATTGTTTCCTTTGAGAAAGAAATTAATCAGAATTGCACTCCTAAGTCTCATTGATCTTTTTAAAAATATTTTGAGATTTTTAAACTTAAAATTGTGCAAGGAGGTTGTTTTAGTGCAAAAATGATGGTTCTACACACAAAACTAGTGAGGTTTTATTTGCATTTTTGGGGGGTAAAAATAAATGATAATTTTCCACCTAAAAAGTCCTCAGATATGTTGGGGTGGTGGTGGGGACAAGCACCATTCCTTACACTCTCACAAAAAATATCATGGCATTTGGAGTTTTTCCCACTGGAGTGCCTGGAAGTGCCAAGACACATTTTCTCATGAGAGACAAATAATTTGTGAATATTTCTTAAATTCCTATCTCATGCTGGTTGGAATGGTGTCACATTGTGTCTAAAGGGCTGAACAGACAGCTGAATGGGGTGGCTCTATGCCACCCCTTGAAGCATGGGGTTGGAGATGTGGCAGCCATATGCCATGGCCCCAACCGGGTGCAAATAGGAGCTGCAAAACATGGCTCCTATTTGCTCCCTAGAACAGGTGCCACAACTGCAGGAGCACGGTGTTATGATCCTCTCCGGGCACCACGCCATTTGGGCTCTGGGCATGGTGGACATCATCGTGGTGCACCCTGTGTAAATGGGGGTGAGCCAAGATGGCACCCACATCATGTGGTGTGGTTTGGGAGCATGTGAATGCTTCACCCTACCGCAGGACTAGTTCAGGCCCAGGTCGGCGTAAAGCGCCCGTATGTACCAGCCCACAGTCAGTTATATTTGCTCTGTGATGGCATGAAACAAAGTCAGTTGAGAGAGGTTGAGATGGACGGTAGTCACATGGGCCACCTTACCCCATCAAAGATCCTGTATTGCCCTGCATGGTATCATGATACTACATAGCCAAATGGCTAAATGATCTGCCACTAAGGAGCAATGAACACAACTGGGAGAGTGATACTTTCTGAGTATCAGAGTTCCTCTGCTGTTGTTGTCAACTGCCTGGACTCATGGCAACCCTGTGAATGAGACACTTCCAAGCCCCCCTGTCCAGAACTGGCCTGTTAGGTTCTGCTAAATGTCACACAAAACTACAAGTCTCAGAACCCCATAGCATTGACCCATGGCAGTTAAAGCGGTCTCAAACTGGATTATTTCTGCACTGTGTTTTGGACATTAGTCTTAACCCAGCTGCTGCTTATACCTATGGTGGACATTTTGGCACCATGATTGGAAAACCCAGACATAGACTGGCCCACCCTTCAGTGCCAGAGATCCCACAAGGGTCTTAAGTGGACGTCCATTGAGGATTTTTTAAAATGGTCTTCTCTGTGCCTTTATAATTGACAAACCTTGCTTTACACACACACTCTCACACACTGTGATGGACCTTGTGCTAGCATATTAATGTTCCTCCCCTCCCCAGAGAGAAAAGCAAATACTCTCAATGGAGTTTTGTGCTGCCAGACTCCTGCTCAGATCTGCAGGAAAAAATACCTGTTCAGGCTGGGGTGGGTTGGTTGGGGGGGGGGAGGAAGAGAGATGATAAAAGATGCAATTTCTATGGTAATCATTGTAGAGCACTCCCTTGTACCCTTCATTCTTTTGGTTCCCTCTCTGCTTTCCCTTCTCTGTGTTTCAAGGCTACTGCTGTATTCATTTCTCTCCTCTCCCCGCTCCCCATTTGTCACTCCATGCAATCCCAGGTTTACAACATAATCTCCAGAAGCAGTTCTGATAATAACCCACAATTCCTCGGTCCCTATTGTGTTTTTCAGAGTCAGTAATCTGGGTACCTCTGCATCACGGCGCTGAAAAGCAATGGTGCATTTCCATGGCAACCGGCTAATCCGCAGGTGGAAGGTGATTGGGCACCTTTGGCACCAGAACAATAATTTGAAAGGTCTTCCTCCCCCCCCTACCTCCGTCGTCGTAGTCTTCTTCCTTTCCACTTCACTGTTCCGCAGCATCATGGATTTCATTGTATTGCAATTCACTGTGAGGATCATTATGAGCCGTGAAGATCGGGAGGGGAAGGATACCAGAAAAATCCTGCCTCGGCTCTATAAAGAGAGAAAGCCCTCTTCCTTAAGAATCCTATAAAAACAGTATGTATCTGTGTGTGGCGATGTTATTAGGCAACCAAGTTGTGTTATGTGGCCTAAAACAATTGCTCAAAGCACCAAGTTGGGAAGATAATAAGAACTCTCCAGGTGATGAAAACGGGGTCATGATGTTTGAAGATGTACCGGGATCTAGTCCTTGTCTGTACAGGTCTGTTAGCAATAGAAATAGCAATAGCAAATACATTTCTATACTGCTTATCAGTGCACTTAAGCACTCTCCGCAGTTTACAAAGTGTAAGCTAATTGCACCTAACAATCTGGGTACTCATTTTAGTGATCTCGAAAGGATGCAAGCTTGAGCCAAGCTTGAGCCCTTTTGCTGGTATTGAACTCGCAACCTTGTGGTTTGTGAGTGAGTGGCTGCAGTACAGGCATTTAACCACTGTGCCACCAGGGCTTCCTGTTGATCCCTGTTCTGGTGGGATCATGTTTCTATGGTGCACGGTTCTGGTGTGAACAGTCCAGACCATAGCTGGTACATTCAACACCATAACCAGGGTTTGTTGTTGTTGTGTGCCTTTGTTTCTGATTTATGGCAACCATAAAGCGAACCTATCATTAGGTTTTCTTGGTAAGTTTCTTCACAAGAATTTTGCCATGGCCATCCTCTGAGGCTGAGAGAGCATGACTTGCCTAAGGTCACCCAGTGAGTTTACATGGCTGAGCTGATATTGGAACCCTGGTCTCCAGAGTCATAGTGAAATGCTCAAACCACCACGACAAATTAATAATAATAATAATAATAATAATGATACCTCTTACTCTGTATCTCATTCTGGGAATATCTAGAGCTATCCGTTCCCTTGCCAATGTGGCTGTCTGCATGGGCATGACACTGAGCTGTCCAGTGAGTCTTCCACTGTCACCAGTTGCTTTTTCTGAGGTCAAAACAAGATGCCCAGCCATCTGATCATCACTGGGCACATCATTCTGATTTCCAAGTGACTGGCGATAGTGGCGGACAAGTTGGGCAGATCAGCGGGACGCTCATGCAGACAGCCATCCTGGGGCAGGAACGGAGAGCCTGGTAATGGTAGCTGAGGCAGCTCTAGGGTCAAATACTCTGGGCTGCCCTTGGAATGTCCTGGCCAGTGCAGACAAGACCCTAATACAGACAAGTTCCTAGTGAGCTACTTAGAATTACTGGCTGAGATTAAACAGGGTTGAGTATAGTGTAAGAACTCCATATCTCTGCTATGGTTCCCGTCACCTCCCCAGGTCTCATCATTGCACTACAATAGCCCCCTATCCCACAGCCATTCTGTTGCTGATGGAGAGCAGGCAGATAAGAGAAGCATCAGACTGTGTCCCCATAGGCAGATGCAGAAGGAGGACATCTTCTGCTGGGGATCTGCTCGGGATATGTACCTAAGTGCCCTCGTGCAAAGTCAATTGTGAACTACTTTTAAACTTTGAACTCAGTTCAAAGCTGAGGATAAAGATGGAAAGTGGATCTCATTTGGGGAGAACATATAGATAGAAATGACATGAATAAGTAAATCAATAAATTAATCAAATGGGAGAAGGGAAGAGAAACTTGGACATTTTAAAAGTGAGATGACAGAGGAGTGTCCCTGTCAAACCAGGACAGTTGGAGGTATACATTTCTCCATCTGAACTATGTTACATTTTTCTGAATCCTACCCACATTTCCTTCCTGTCCTTGTTTCACATCAGATTGTTTGTTTTTAACCTACAATTACTTTCATCTATATTTTTCCATACACATTTCCTAACATACCTACCTTCTTCAGATAACAATTTTAAACTCTTTTACTCCATAAACCGATGTGTGAATTTTTCAAAGGTTTTGTTTTTGTTTTTGTAGTTGTAGACAATTATTTGTGCCTAATTTGTAAATGAAAGGGGTGGGGAAGAAGAGAAGAATCCAATGAACATGCTTTCTTCCCCAAAATACTGAAAGATACGCATTTGCTTTCGCCAACAGTCTCACAGAGCACAAATCTGGTAAATTCACGAAAACCTTCAGTTAATGCGAAATTTCTTTTTCATCCTTAATATAGGATTAGAACCTCAGTGTCCTACCGCAATGGAATGGCTAAATGAAATATTAAGTTACTGAATTATCCATTTGGTGGGGTGGGTGGGTAGGTGGGGTGGGTGGGTATATCTAGAGGCGAAGAAGAAGGAATTAACTTTTTCAAAGCTCATGCTAAAAGGGTGAATGAAAGGGTGAAAACTTTTTTTTTCTTTTTCATTTGTCCCTTCCTTAGATCTTCTTTTATGACCTCGCTTTCATTAGTTGCAATGGAAGAGATCTGGCCCAAGAGAAACAATTTTAGATCCTTTTTATTTCAGCGGGAATAATGTAATGATGTGCTGAATTCCTCTACTTAAAATCAATGGGACTTTTAAAAACAACAACACACACACAGTTTCACTTTGGCTGGATTGCACTCTTTAAAACAAAGTAAACAGACTTGGGGAAATAGCTTTACTTATTTTCTATATAACAAAAGAAACATCCAATAATTTAAAGCTTCCAAGAAATCTCATATATCTAAGCTGAATCCACAAGACTCTAGGTTTCCAGCTCGGTACATGAAATAACAGCCCGTGACCTGTATTTTATTATGACACACAGCTGTTTTATCGCCTAAGTAAATAAATTGCCACTGAGCCAAACTTTGGGAATGGAGATTTTGAATAATAACACAATTAACTTTTCCCACAAAGTTTTTCCCCAACCTCCCCAACTCAGAGGCGCAGCAAGCTGTGATTCCCACGTGAAGGATATCAACTGATTTCCTTTCCCTGTCAATCATCAGTACCATGTGGTCCTCTGGTATGTCAGGTTGTGACCTTTCACTCTAGGCCTGAGCCTGAAAGCCACCAAAAAAACCCATTGCGTTTAATTATTTAGGCTGTTTCCAATAAATATATTAAAAAAAAATGTGTGGCCTTAACATATTTCACATGGTCTGTTCAGATCTGGCTTTCAACTTCCTTTTTGGAAAAAAGAAAAGCCTGCAAGCTCTAAAGGTTGCATTTGCCATGGGGAGGGGGAGAGAAAGATCTATCGAATCAAATCTTCGGAGCAGCACTAGGATATTTCTGAATTGCTTTGCGTAATTGTTTTAGTAGCTATTTGGGAAGCTCTGAGAAGAGTGACTTTTGTTCCTCTCGGCCTCAGCTGTGGACAGACTTAGTCTGAGATCTGGCATGGTGAGCATGGAGCATAGTGCTTCATGCATGCAAGCTTCACACCTACCCATTGGCAAGTGCCAAGCCCTGGTGAGAGATCCTATCAAGGCTATGAAATGGCTATGGAGAGGAACAAGGCGATGAAGCAGAAGGGACTGTCCCAGCTGCAGTTCTCTAGGGACAGAGGAAGAAGAATGAGATCTTTGTTCCTTTTCCTTAACAACAACAATAATTTATTTCTATTTGCTGCCTCTCCCTATGGATCGAGACAGGGTCACGACAGGTAAAATACATACAAACATACAAATGTCAGTATTAAAATTCTCATAAAATAACCCTTCTAGAACAGAATAATACAATATAATAAAAACAATACAATAGCCGAACCAGTGAACTTCACTGGGGATGAAAGGCAGTCCCCACTGCTTGGTAATCTCTCTGCTTGGCCATTTTAAACCTGTGGTGGTATCTCCCAGGGCTTCGGCATCTGCTAGGGTGAAGGCGAATAGCAAAAGGGCTAGCGAAGAGCCCTGTGTGCCCTGCTCAAAACAAGACATATTAATTTATAATCTTAATTGTCACTACCAGGATTTTGTCTAGAAAATGTTGGAGGGTGGCATGACAGGACATATTGTGTCCATGATGTGTGGAGAGCCACATTCCACGGCAGGCTTATTTTCAAGAATATGTAAACTTGATCGATCAAAGCAGTTATTAGGGCTGAGCCTACAGTTATAGAGGCCATGTCTGCACTGGCCAGGATACTCTGGGGGAAGCCCAGGATTTCCTGGCCTCGCAGCTGCCCTCAGGGGACAAGTTTAAGAAGCAAACTGGAAATCTCAAGATGATCTCTTTGCTCAGGCAAGAACCAGCTGGAATAAGAAACTCTTTTATATATAGTTTTTTGTGAGTTTTTGGGGCTATGGGACCATTTTTCTAGAAGAGTTTATTCCTGACGTTTCGGCAACATCTGTGGCTGGCATCTTCAGAGAATGTGAAATGTCAGGAAAAAACTCTTCTAGAACATGGCCACATAGCCTGAAAAACCAACAGAAAAATATAGATGCTGGCCATGAAAGCCTTCGACCTCGCATCTTTTATATATCTTGTCCAGGAGAAACCTACGGAGCATCAAACTCAAATCAGTTAAATCTGAATAGATACAACTTACAGGAAATCTAAATTGCAGGGATTGAAACATTGCATTCATTTTGACAGATGGCACTGTTGTTGCAATGAAAAAAAAAAGAGGACTCCAAAGAGGAGTTGCAAAGGTTGGGAGTGTTCAGGGAACGTTTCTTGGTTGACTGTGTCAATCTTTCAGGGGGAAATTGATTGACTTCATTGCACTGCTTGTTTGTTTTACTTTCTGATTAGGTTCAATGGTAATGGTTTGCCCTTTCCTCAGTCAAACAGTAGATGTCCCTTCCTCTTCCCCATAAAGCTTCTCTGGAATTTCAGCCTAGCAAAGTCACCAACTCAGACGTCCTCTGACCCATCCCCAATGAAGCGAATCCCAGTCTCACCATAAGACTTAAACTTTCCAGCCCTTGAATCAGTGCCAAACAAGCCCCTCGATGTTAGGAAACTATTACTATGTAATGAGTTATTAGCGACTTTACAAATCACTCAGGTGAAAGTCTGGCAGTCGAGGGTGCCCTGGATGAAGAATTAATTACGACTGTTGGTTTTTATTGGTTTTTTTAAAAAGGGAAGTTGGGTATTGAAAATATTTACAATTGTTGCACAACAAGCTTCCCAGCTGGCACAGAGAGGGTAGAATTAAACACGAGCGATTAATTGAGGCTTCTTTGTGGAAGAATAAATCCCAAAATTGGGAACACTTGAGCCAAACGTAACTATGGAACATGTTTCAAATAGACAGCCCTCTTCCAAATTTCTGAACAGTTTCCTCCCCTTTTGGTTCAATCCTCTAAGTTCACTAGATGCTCCCCTTCAACTTAACAATTTATACATTTTTGGGAAAAAGTCAGCATTTTGCTCACCGAGTTCTGGCACTGCCTGAATGTTTATAAACTGAGATGTTGCATCTCATAGCTACTCTCTTTCTTATTTTGCATACATCCCCCTTGGCCTTTGCTTCTTATCACATGAGTAGCCCCATGAAAGCAGAATGTAAGAATGTGATATGTCAAGAAAGCCTTAGAGTAAGCAGTAGTAATAGGGTTAGATAGTTTGAAGCACCCAAAGTGTCCTTCCTCTTTGTCTACTTATCCTGACCCCTCTGTGATGTAAACTAATTTTAGGGATGTTTGCTCTTCTTCTCTTCTCACAAGTCCTCTCTCAACAGATCCCTAGGATGAAGCTGGTTTAGATTAGCACCTTAAGGCTGCATCCGCACTGCAGAAATAATCCAGTTTGTCACCACTTTAACTGCCATGGCTCAATGCTATGGAATTCTGGAAGCTGGAGTTTTGTGAGACATTTAGCCTTAGAGAGCTCGGGTGCCATAACAATTACAGTTCTTGGAATGCCATAGCATTGAACCATGGCGGTTAAAGTGGCATCGAACTGGGTTATTTCTGCAGTGTGGATGCATCCTCAGTAACTTTCCTATCTTAGAATGGAGTTCCTATATCAAAGTCTTTAGTTTGTTCCTCTAAGCCATTGATGCTTTTACTTCTTAATCAGGATCTCTAACCACTGCATGCACTCTCTTTCAAAATGCCAATGATCTTGTTGACTTCAGAACTGAATTAATTCTGCAGTGTGACAGCAGCCTGAAAGAAGGGCAGTTCAGTTCTTGCTGTCAGAAAACCCCGTATTGCACGGAAAAGAAATATCATCATCATCATCATCATCATCATCATCATCATCATCAGGATGATATGTATTCAAATGCAGTAACCTGGTGCTGTGTGTATTTTTTAAAAAAGAAGTAGATAAAGCTCCTTTAAATGTAAAAAAAGAGGGAGGGAGGGAGGGAGGGAGGGAGGGAGAGAAAAAGAGAACCCAGTAGGGGAAAAAACCAGGAAATTGGCATAATAAGTTGTATAAATAGACCCATCCAGGGCATTTTCCCCTTCTTTGTTTTTATAGCTTTGAATCCTCTGGGCAACGCTTTGCCCTAAAGCAGATAGCTGAGAAATATGGAGAAAAGCAAAACAACAAATCTCCTTCTCCCTCCCTTTTTTTTTTTAAAAAAATAATAAAATGAAAAAATCCACATCTGAGGGAAATGAAATGTTCTTTTTTAGAAGGCACCAGCCTTACTCTGGAGTCAAGAGGTCAGAGGCTGAGTTTCTACTGAAGCAAAACGTTCAGGATAGATATTTCTCATCTGTCAGTCCCATTAAATACAGTTTCTTATGGACTCTGCGCTGAAGCAAAGCTCGCTTTCCACCTCTCTTTCTCCCCCCCTCCAGCTTTCAAGTGTGCACTTCAAGTTAGCAGGATAATAAAGATTCCGTTGCCTTTTGCAGATGTTTAAAGACACGATGCAGAAGACAAATTCTCCAGCTAAAACCCTCAAGAAATGTCACTTCTGTGTCTAGCGAGAGAAATCCAGCACATTCTCAGCATAAACATCTGCTAAGAACATTTGAGGGAAGGGAGGAAACTTAGTGGAGGCACTTTAAATAATGACTTTGGTGTGGTTGTGGTTGTTTGTGGAGTGTTCCCCCCCCCAGCCTGTCTTTAAAACAGTAGAAACAAACAATCCCCCCCAAACAATAGATTTTCCCGGAGAAGTTTTGTCTTCCCATAGAAAACTTTATATGGCACAAATGCTTGGGGTGGGGTGGGCTGACGTCGGAAACAGCAAGCCCGGGAAGAGACTATGGGAGGAAAAAAGAAAAGGAAGGGGGGGGGGCGGTTAAAAAAAGAAATGCACAGTCCGCTTTCAGGATGGCCTTTATCAATCATATTTGAAAGACAGTCATTAATCAGAGCTGGCTTTTACTTCGGGAAGTCCCTATCCTCCATTGTTATGCTAACTTGTTTTCTGACAATTATAACCGGGCTTTGTATTTACATAATAATTGGATTTTTTGGTATTAAATGAAACACTCGAGAGGGCGGGGAGGATATTACCCGCGGATGTCAAGGAAGAGTAAATTGGTGACATGGAATGAGAAGCGGCAAAAGGGAATATTGAGTCAAAGTCTGTCCATACTTCTCTGGAAGATGTACTATCAGCACCCGTGACCCACAGAAAACCACCAAAGACTGATTCAATGGGGACCATCCACCTACCCACCTCTCTGTTTCTTCTGCCTTAGTTTTCATTTTCCTCCCCAAGCATTTCCCGCAATGCTCCGGAGCACTGTAGGAATGGAAGGTAATGAGGACAACTTAAAATATCTGGGTGCTCTCTGGAGATGGGGATGCTTTTGCTGCTGAAGAGCTTCCCATGGCAAGGAGGTAGACAGACGTTGGAAAGTGCCATCCAATATTGGAGAGATGCCGGGGGGCACTTTGCCAGGGCAGGCCCTGCCAGGCCTGATGCTGACCATGCCTACAAGCCTAAGTCTGCACATGATCAAGATGGTAGTCTACCAAGATGACAGAACAGATTGTATCATTCCAAGTGTGGGCCACCATGTTGTCAATGCTCCTTGACTGAAAACCTTTCCACAAGTTATGTTCTGACACATTCAGGGAAAAAATGGTTCAATTTCAGATTCTATAGATTAGGGTTACTTCAAGGGGATAGTGATCATTTTGAACCTGTCAATTTGTAGTATCTATAAGATATATGCCACTTAGCTTCAAGCGTAATCCTTCCTTTTTCATAGAAAGCAGCTCCTTGGAAAACCAGGGTCTACTCTACACTGCTGTAAGGGCTCCCTGGGAGCAATCTTTTCAACAGCCCTCTCCACCATTTTATCCTTGCAAATTTAGTTCAGGGTTCTGACCAGCACCAGCTGTGTCAGCACCAGCTGTGTCAAAATGAAACTTCTTAAGAACATTCAGGAATCCTTCATATACTTCATATCTCTGAGGATGCACCATTTCAGTGGGCCCCGTACTCCTGTGGAGATATGCGTCAAAAAGTCCTCTGATATTAAAGGAGTTCAAGTGTAAAATTCTGAAGAAAGATTTCTACAAGTGCAATTGGCCCTGGAGAATGTCCAAAATAATAAGAGTAGGGAATAACAGTATCAAAGAGATCAAACAGATGTAAAGATGTAAATAAGTAAGGACAGATTATAATAATCTATGCCTCTTGTACAATAATAACTGTAAATCACTCCCTGTTAATTCTCCCCACCAGAATAGGTTAGGCTCTAGGTATAGAAAGAATATTCGTAGATATTTGGAAAAAAAAATGTTGAAAAATGTGTTCCTAAGATGATGGGAAACCCGGACAAGGTGAACTGTGGACTGAGAAGAATTTTCACTGATTGGGAAGAATTCTGCACATTTCTTTTGTGCAGAAAACTGAAAATGTGGTTTCCTGTGCAGAAAATGTTGTTTTCTATGCAAAAAGCCACGCACAATTGTGGCATTGAATAAGTCCTGTACTACAGTATCGTCTGTACAAACACATGCACAAACACAATAAGTCCTGAAGTTCCAATAGTTTCCAAAAACTGCTGAATATTCAAAGACTTTCTTGCAGTGGGAAGAAAATGTTGAGAATGAAATTCGCAAACTGTGCCTCGTTCCACAAGTCGGGTCCAAACTTTCTCTTGTTAGAATTCTGTGTTGCTATTCTTGAAGGCTGTTCACATGGTGTCTTCTGAGTCAAGGGGTTCTGGAGCATGGCAATGGGCAAATCTTGAGCCTTTCCAATGTGACAGGTATTTTTTCTTATTGAGCAGTTGTTGAAGGTGGTAATCCGAAACTGGGGCAACACATTTTGCTACCACCTGAATTTGCAATAGTTTGTAGTCTGTTGTAATCTTATTGAGTCATTGCTTTATACTGAGCAAGAGTCTAGATCAATTTAGCCTAGTATTGCAGGCACCATGTTTGGGGAATAATTTTTTACATTGAGTTTCTATTATTCTACTGGGACCTCATGTAATTTTAAGATCACAACCTCCACGATCTAATGCAACCCATCAGCAACTACATCTCACAGTTAGAGGGTTCACATTTTGGAATAGTTTTTGAATTCCTGTGAAATTTTATTCAGTTTTTATTCAGACAAATACAAAAAGAGGAGACTCTCAACATAAAAACAAAACAATGAACAAGGAAACAGCAATAACAGCAACTAGTTGCAGACTTTGGTTCTAATGATAAATGCAGGGAAAAGATTTCTAGGTTAGGCACCAAGAATATTTTATTTCTACCTTTATTAGAAAAGCTGTCTAAAATTCACTTGGAAATTGTTGATGTTGGTGTATATATAGTTTACACAGTTGAAGAAGGGAAGAAAATCTCTCACACATACACAGACATATACAAACACACAATATCCTTTTCAAATGAGAAGAAAGGTGAGAAATGTTTTGTACCGCATCGATCAATTTACGCAAGTTGTCTTTCGACAGATTGTATTAATGGAACTTCATTTTCTGGTATTCAGTCACTGGCCAATTTTCTTCTCGTCTCTGGGAAAAAAGGAGGGATCAATGAACATGTTGTATCGTCTTTGCACAAAAATCAGCCTCTGTTTTCCCCTTAGACATTAAAAAGACGTGGTTATTTTCATTTTTAATAGATTTCTTTTCACCCTCTTTTTTCTTGCATTCATCCCCCCTGTTGCGAACGCTCTAATACTGGCCTATTCTGCCTTATAGATTCTTTCTAAACAGCTCATGATTTCCTTTCTCCGATGGTTTGAGTACTACAAGTAAATGACAATTGGAGGGGGAAAAATCTTTCTTTAGATTCAGGCTAACCGAGGGTGCCATCACTAGAAATGTACAAAGTAATTCTCACAGACTCCTGTAACTCTTGAATACTGCCAAATACCCCTCTCTTCTTTTAAAGGAGGTTCAATGAACTGAATAGGATTTCTTATTTTATTCATTACATGTTGTGTGTGCCTCTCTTTCCAGTCCCCCCTTCCCTTATATTTTTCCTTGCAAAATTCCCGATGAAACAGTGGCACTTTGCAACTTTGGTCACTTGAGCTGGAACTGCTCTGGATTTCAGACAGACCTTTAAAGAAGCTATCAAATGTAGTTCAGTACCACGGTTAGCTCCAATGGAGGAGATGCCATTTGTTTTAAGACAAATTTACAGCTCAGGGTGCAACTGCATTGTAGAAATCATATAGCTGGATGCCATTTTAACTATGGCGGCTCAGTGCTAGGGAATTCTGGGATTTGTAGTCTGTTGTGGCACCAGAACCCTTCAACAGAGAAGGCTAAATGTCTCACAAAACTACGGTTTCCAGAATTCCATAGCATTGAGCCATGGCAGTTAAAACAGTGTCAAATTGGATTATTTCCTCAGTGCAGATGCTGTCTCAAATATAGATATCCTTGTTTTATTTTAGTTACTACCTCTTTGTCTGATAGAAGAGATTCTTTCAACCTCCACGAATATTCTTTTTTTCTTTCATGCATTGTTAATGCTATTGGACTGTGATCCGATAAGATTCTAGGCAAAAATTTTCGCTTTCTGTATTTCTTTACGAATTGTTTGGGCTATAAATGCTAGATCAATCCTGGACCAATATTTAAACCTATCAGAGAAGAAAGTATAGTCTTTAATGCCTACATGTGTCATTCTCCATGCATCTGTCAAATTTAAGTCCTGTATAAGATCAAATGCAGTCAATGGTAATTTCCCTTGATGTTTCTCCCCGGATTGGTATGATGATCTATCTTCTTTTGGGGTTACTACCCCATTCCAGTCCCCTACTACAAGTTTTGATAGTTTTTCAAAAACCTGCCACTGTCTTGTCAAATTGTCAGCTCATCTTATACTACTTTTTTATTCTCATATAGGATGTGTATGGATTTTTTCGGAGGCAGACTTCTGTCACCTGCATGTGTGTAGACTAATGGTGATGACGGCTGTACATGGTTTTAAGTCAAAATTGCTGCCCAGCATTCTCAAAACGCAGGATCTCTCTTCAAAGTGTTGTGGATCTACTAAAATAAAGACCTTAAAGTGTTTAAAAAAATAATTGCAAAATTGCCAAAACTCTAGTATTCTTATCCAGGGGGGAGGAAATCATTTAGACCTACAGTATATACTCAACTATAAGTTGACCTCATGTATAAGTCGAGGGAAAGTTTTGGGGCCGAAATTATGGATTTTGCTATGACCCATGGATAAGATGAGGGTAAAACTTAGGAGCGTATAGCAAAAGATGTGAAGGATGAAGCAAAGCAAAACTATGCCAAAGAATTTACAAAATTCCAGCCGACTCTGCGCTTGCTCTTAAGGCTGGATGGATGAGAGGGGAGAAGGGGTCAGTGCTTCCAGGACAGATTATACTCTTGCTTTTTATTGGGTCAATTTTTCGACCTAAATTTCTAGACTTATACATGAATATATACAGGTACCTGTTCTTGGGTGTGAGGATGAAATAAGCAACGATTTACATCCCCAGCAAGATTATGTTTTGGAATCAAAGAACAACCACCATCAGTCTGTCAATCAGTTTTAGCATATTTTCCTCTCTCCTTTCTTGCTTCCCACCTCCTGCTTTGACTACAATGAATAGCAGATTTCTCTGGCTGGCTGTCAGCTGTAGTCAATAATCTGAACAGGCCCAAACACATTCTGGTTTCCCCCAATTCTTCTCGCACAGCACACATGTGCTTGTTTCTCCAGGGCTGTTTTCTGGAACGATTTGTGCCTTATCAGGTCTAGACCTTGATGGGAGTATCTCCCTCCTGTAACTTCTTGAGAAGCATACCTGTTTGAATAATGACATTTGCGTCAGAGTAAGATCAGGGTTCGAATCCTGGCTCAGCCACAGAAACCCACTAGGTGACCTTGGGTGACCAAGTCATCCTCTCTCAGCCTCAGAGGATGGCAAGGGCAAGCTCCCTCTCAAGAAACTTCCCAATTTTTTAAATGTTTTAAAATTAATTTTATTAATTAATTAATTAATTAATAATTAATATATGAGGTATAGAAGGGGGTGGGGAAACAAGAAACAGGACTAGCATATACAATTTATAGACAATATGTAATGCATTATATATAGGCAATGATTAATGATGTATGGTTAAGTATGTTATATATATTTTAATGTTTCGATAAAATAAATAAATAAATAAATAAATAAAATAACTTTATTAAATTTAATCATCTTACATACAAAATATAAGTTCTATCACATATAAGCATAAGACCATCCAGTCTTCATAACATACACTCCCATACATAATTTTTTTCTCTTCTTTCCCGGACTCCCCCTTCTTCTTTTTCTTCTCTCTTCCTTTTTCCTTCTTCCTTCTCCTCCTCTCTTTCTCCTTCTTCCAACTTCTTTCTCTCCTCATTCCTTCTTCCCTCTTTAAATCTGTTGTTCTTTTCTCTTCCCTCCTTTTCCTTTCTTTCCCTCATCTTCTCCCTAACTCCTCATCCCATCTACATACCCAAACCTTTATCCTACCTACTTACACTTTCTATCCTCTTACATCTTATTCCCGTACTTCTTTACCTGCTAACACCTACTTCCATCTTCCATACATCTTCCTTATTCTCTCTTAATCCAACTCACATTCTCTTCTTAAATACTAATAAGCTAAATAAACTACATAAAAAATGAAACTTCCCAAGAAAGCCTTATGATAGCTTTGCCTTTGGGTTGCTGTAAGCTGGAAATGACTTGAAGGCACGCAACAATAACAACAGCAACAAGGCTTAATGCTATGGAATCCTGGGATTTGTAGTTTGTTCTGGGACCAGAGATCTCTGGCAGAGAAGTCTCAATATCTCCCCAGAAGAAGTCCATAACATTGAGCCAAAGTGGTGTCAAACTGCATTATTTCCGCTGTGCGAATGCAGCCTAAGACACCTGCAGGATTCTGGTTAGCGTCAAGAGGAGGGTGTTATAGATGTGAGCCATCTTTGGATCCCACTTCTCTGCCTTGTGCTGGTCTTCTCTGGCATGCTGCTCTCCTCTGTCTGTTCAGATCCCCTCTTTATGTTTGCTTCTTCTTCTTTTCGATGCCTCTTTGCAAAGATCGATGAGGAGGTCTTTGCTGTTTTGGCATAAAATAAGAGTCAATTTTATTTTACACAAGGGAAAAAGAAAATACTTCATTATTCTCCCTATTATCGGGAGCGTTCACAAGAGGAATGTTTATCTACTCCCTCCTTTGCCTTCTGTCCCCTTGTAGCCCAACTTTCGTCGACGCTGTTTTCACGTTTCAAAGGAAATTAAGTGCAAAGAATGAACAATTTCATCAGGGAGGGGAAGGCGGGGAGACGCAACATATTGATACAGTCAAAATGAAGAGCTATTTGATGATTTTCCTGCCCCCAGTGAAGTGCCAGTGTCAAGAACAGTAGGGGTTGCAAGCGACACACAGAAAATGGCACCATAATAGCAAACTCAGTTGTGTTTAGAGCTTCCTACTTTCTTCAGTAATAGGGATTTTCAAAGGAGAGTCATCTTTTCTTTTATAGGGCGGCTTTCTTGCAAAGAGACAACACTGGAGGCTCGTGGCGTTTCATAAAACCCCCTCTATTTGCAAATATATAGGCTTAACCTGGGAAAGCGGGCAAACACCCAGACAGGAAAGTCTAGTTTGTAAAGCAGAAAGATATTCCTTCCCATGTAAAATAGGAGTATTTGAACTGGTAGAGTATTTCTGAGTAGTTGGTGGGTCCGTCCAGTCTTTAGTAGCCACCAGCCATTAGGGGCCAGCATAATTTATTTATTTAAAATGCTTGATACCACATTTCAAGGGGAAGCCTCCTCAAACAGAAAGACATAGATTGATAGAAATATGTGGTTGTTGCTTTTGCTGTTGTTGTGTGCCTTCAAGTTGTTTCTGACTTATGGCGACCCTAAGGTGACCATAACACAGGGTTTTCTTGGCAAGATTTCTTCAGCATGGGTTTGCCTTTGCCTCCCTCTGAGGCTGAGAGAGTGTGTCTTGTCCACTGTAGGTATCTGAGGAAGTAGGCCAAGTCTATGAAAGCTTATGCTTACATCGTCTTTCTCACATTTAGTCTCAGGGGTGCTACAATATCCCTTTGCATACCACTGATCCATTACTGGTGACAGATACATGGTTTCATGTATCGGTTAGACAACATGGAGGACAAATCAGAACACTGAGTGACCCTACAGATCAATGGCAAGGTGGTCAAAAAGGAGTCCCCTGGCACAACCTTCTGGGGTTACCCCTCCAGGAAGGAACAGAACCACCATAAAACAATGCTATTATTATTATTATTATTATTATTATTATTATTATTATTTATATAGCGCTGTACAGTGCTGTATATACAATCTTATAGTTAGACGGATCCTATGTCCCATCCTGGCAAGCCAGCCCAGATAACATGGTCAATGTTATCCAAAGCTACTGGGAGGTCCAGCAGAACCAACTGGGACACACTCCCCTTGTCCAAGCCCCTGCATAGATCATCCACCAAGGCAACCAAAACTGTCTCCATTCCCTAACTAGATGGATTTAGATAATCTGTTTCATCCCTGGAGTTGGGAGACCATCATGCACTCTAATACCTTGCTCAGAAAGGGAATTTTGGAGACTAGTTGATAAATAAAATGCTCCTAAAGGCCGTTGTTGACTTTTGTCTCTGCCCCTCAGAAAGAAGCTTCCCTTCCCTTGTTCTTTGCCAGTTAGGGGAATGTCAGTCTTTGCAGCTCACACCTCTCCCAATCCGTTTTGAAAAGGTATGGGGTTTTCAAGACAGACCTTGCCTGATCTATTTTCACACTGACCCATTTGGCAGGCTTAATAATTTCAAAGTGTAGGAACATACTATAAGGTAATGACCACTAACTTTTAAAAGTAGTCTGGACAAATTCATGGAGAAGGAAGCTATCAACAATATCAGTCATAGGCCTGAATTACACCTGTAGCTCCAAATGGAGTAGGCCCATTGAATCAATTACTGAATAATAGGCGCACACTTATGTAAATCCCATGGATTTACTTTGTCTGCTCTAGCTGGAACTACCCATTGTTGTTGTTGCTGCTGTGTGCCTTCAAGACGTTTCCAGCTTACAGTGATCCTCAGGTGGACTTATCATAGGTTTTCTGAGGCTCAAGGTGGGTTTCCATGGCTGAGTGCGAAATTGAACCCCGGACACCAGGATCCCAGTTCTATGCTCCAACCACTATGCCATGCTGGCACTCTACTACCAATAGGATTCATTATATTTATCTATTACATATCATATCAGAGGCAAAGTATGCCCACACATAAGAGAATCTTCACGCTGTCTTTGGCCTTCTAGAGATATCTGTTTTATAACTGTGTCAACAAGATACTAAATTAGATACAACTTTGGTTAGATTCAGCACGACTCTTCTCACATTCTTACCATCCCATTTCAAAAGGTAATTCATCCTAAAATACACATTTTACATTTTATTTTGGTATCTGTTTTTTTCTCTTAGCTGAGGCTTCAGCAACCATGCCTTGCAAAATTCTGAGAGGTGCAACATTCAATGAATAAGTATGTTCCAACTCACTTATTAGTGTCAGAATTGCAGATAAAGTCAGTTTGCATTGGGATTCAAGAAGGCTGCAATTTTCCAGTCATGCTTAATTGCATTTTCTCCATAGAGGATTTAATAAACCGGAACATCAGTGTGGTTTTTATCTAGGTATTACACAGCGAATAACAGCATATCTGTCCATTCCTCTGTCTGGCTCTCTATCTATGTAATCTCTCTGTGTGTCTTTCATTTTCGTTTCATGTAGAATATATGTCAACACACCATAAATGACTTTGTCCATGGGAAATGATAATAGGTGAAAACCAGCAAAGTTACAAAAAGAGAGAGATTAAAATGATGTGTGTGTTTTAAACTGATCTGTGCCGTTGCGAGATTTTTTTTTCTTAACATGGAGACAAGCTGACAACAAGATTTTATTTTCTTATTTTGGAAACGTTTTATCAATAAGGCAAGGAGAAGAGGAAATACTAGAGAAGAAGAATGGAAAGTGATTGGCTAACCCTTGGATCAATGAGCTATGGATTGTGTCAGCAGTAGTAACTGTACAGCTAGAAATTCAGTGTATAAGAATCTATACAGCAAGACCAATGTATGTAAAGAAACGGGTTGATTGAATCTGGTTCAAGAGGCGCATTTACCATGAAGAGGTACTTGGCCAGTTCTTTTCCTACTTCATGTGAGAAACTGGAAGCTTAGCAACTGTTCAAACCAGTTTCCAACACTTGGGGCTTTTCAACTTGGGGAGAAGACAAGTGTGGGAGATTTGAAAGATATTTCTGTTGCAGGGTAAACAGTTCAAACATATCTTAAGTATTGCATGTTTTTAACTATATGTGTTCTTATCGGCATCTGCTTTAATTTTGGTAAGATATTTGGTGTTTAAATAAGGATTATTTAAATACTTCAAGAACCTTAACAAAGAGAAGGGTGCAGGCTTGTTCTCTGCTATCTCGGAGGATGGAATTAGGTCTAATGGTTTTAAGTTACAGGAGGATGCATTTCAGTTGAGTCGAAGGCTTTCATGGCTGGCATCCATACTTTTTTGTGGAGCATTTGGGCTATTTGGCCATGTTCTAGAAGAGTTGCTTTTTGATGTTTCGCCAGCATCTGTGGTTGGCATCTTCATCTCCAGGCTATCATTCTCTGAAGATGCCAGCCACAGATGCTGGCGAAACGTCAGAAAGGAACTCTTCTAGAACATGGCCACATAGCCCGAAAGCTCCACAAAAAAGTATAAATTTCAGTTGAACTTTAGAAAGGACTTTTTGATGGACAAAGAACAATGGAACTGATTACCTATAGAGGTGCTGAGGTCTCCTTCTATGGATGTCTTCCAAAAAGAGGCTGCTGGGGAATTTCCTCCACTGAGCAGAGGGTTGGATCGGATGGACTTATGGGAACCCTTTCAGCTTTATTATGCTCTACAATATCTACTTACTACAGTCATTCTCCCTGCCATGAAGGCATGTCTTCCAGAAAGTTCCTCTCTGTTTCTAGCTGAATATGATAGGGACTGTCATGATGGTACATTTTCCACAAATGCTTTAGGAAATTTAAATCGAAGTTCCCTTTTCTACCAAGTGGTCATGGGAAGCAGAAGTTTTCTCTTCGGGCAGTTGGCAGAATGTTTTAAACTGTTCTGATTCACACACTTGGAAGTCACTAACGCCGTTTACCTGAAATGTTTCTATAATTCCCGTTAACATACTTTGTCTTTATCTTTTCAAAGAACCTTCCACGTTGGGTTTGATTTGCAAGCAACAGATTGGATTCCACTGAACGAAAAACTGACAAAAGGGTGCGTTTTCAGGAAAGCGGGGCATGGGAGGGGGGGAGGATCTGGAAGGACTTGAAATAAAATATTTTTCTAAATCACTTCAAGAAATCTAAGCAGGTAAGGTGCCCCCTCCCATCCCAAACCCTCCCAACTCCCTCCTTCTTTAAGCAGAAAAGTGAATTCCCAACACATTTTCCTCGTCTCCCTGCACAGCGTCTGTACTGGTGACAACTGATTCATGTGTGCATTTGCATTTTCCCTCTCTGCCAGCAGCAAAATTCCAAACGGGGCCCTCCTGTGCCGGCAGATGACAGAGAGCTGGCAAATCAGAGGGACCTGTCAAAAACAGCTGTCCATTAAAAGGAGTTTGCCACGACAACGGAGAAAACGTTTGAAAATGCTAGGTGGTAGAATTTAATTGGAGTAGCAACTGTTCAAAATTAAGATTAAAAGGACCAGTCAGGACATGGGAGCCGCAGGTTGGGGATGGCGGGCGGGCAACCAGGAGGAGCTGGTTTGTTTGCATTTTGTTATTATATTTCATTTTGTCACCTTGCAAGGATGCCGAGCGCCTTCAGGCTTACGCTCGCTTCTGTTTACCTTGTGGTTCCCGGCACGGTAAAGCGGATGGGACACCGGTTCTAATGTCTTCCATTTTTACGTGGATGAAATGTGGCATTTTTCAAAGGCTAGTTTAATTGCTCACCCCCCTCCCCAAAAGCCAACTGGGTGCCTACTTATTAAATTAATTTTATGGGATCTGTTTGTCAAGTTTACATATTTTTTCAGCTGTTTACATACTTATAAAATGTATGGAATCTACTGAAGACCAATTATTTGAGACAGAAAATATTACTGTTCCGCTTCGGTTGACAAGAGGCTGAGAGTAACAGATGGATTTTTGGGGGAAGGAGGAAGACTTGCTATGTAAGGTGAATGCATTATTTATTTATTTATAACGTGTAACATCTTTCCTTTAAGTTCTTGAGGATCCCCAAAGTAGCTCATTTAAGTATTTGAAACAGCAAATAACAGCAACAACAAAACCTCTGTGAGATATGCATTACATCAAAAGAAAGAGCATTACCCCTATCCAGATAGGGACTTTCTCCTATCCAGAGGACTTTCCAAACCACACAACTGTAGCACAATCATTCCACTTTAACTATCACGGCTCTATTCATGGTTCCACCCTGTGGAATCCTGGGATTTGCAGTTTAGGGAGGAGTATTTAGGATTCTCAACCATAGAGAAATAGAGCTTCAGCAAACCACAAACCCCAGGATCCCATAGGATGCAGTCATGGCCGTTAAAGTGGAATCATAATTTTATAATTGTCTAGTGTGAATGGAGAGTGCTGGTCCTTCACCAAACTACAGATCGTAGGGATCTGTTAGATGGAGCCATGGCTGTTAAAGTGATGTCAATCTTTATTATTTCAACAGTTTAGATGTAGAACGTCCCAGATATAATGGTTCCTATAGAAATCCAGGAATTTAGGAAGCTGCATTATTATGAGACCATTGGTCCACCAAATCCAGTTTTGTCAGCTCTGGCTGGCAGCCAGAACTCTCCAAAGTTTCAGGTAGCTTTTGTGCCTAGTCCTAGTTTGGAGATCCATGGTATCCCCAAGTGGTCTCCCATCCCAGTAATAATCAGGTGGAATGGACAGAGGAGGTAGAGTCTAAGGGATGTCTTGTCAGATCAGTCTTTTCCAAGTACTCTTGCTTTTCTGAACGAAAGGCATTAGTCTTAACAAAACCCTTCTTTCCTTTAACAGAATTGCCCTGGATTCAGTGTGGCCTAGGATGGGACTTTGCACAGATGGATGGTGCACTGAAGTCCTTACATATTCAGGGTGTCCTACTTGAAGCCCAGCAAATCACTATTAGCTTCCATCACAGTACTTATTTGGCATGTTCATCACCTCTTAAAGATGGTCAAAGCTTAGACAACTGCTCAACTTGGAGCTCCAGAGTTGTGGATCCTGGCCACAGAGTGACTCTGTACATCGCTAATCTATCAGAAAAGTAGGGAATGCCTTTTGTAGAGATGATTCCACTGACCTACCTTTCCAAATTCTCCTCTCAACCCCCCCCCCCCAAAAAAAACAAAAAAATATTTTACTTTTGAGTATTGTGGCTGGAATCCTAATGGTGTCTTGGACATTTTTCTCCAACACAAGTGTCCATATTCAATGCACAACTGTGGAAATGGGGTTGTATACATAGTGTCATTATAATGAATCCACATTGAACCTGTATCCCCATTGTACATGGATGTGCATGAGTGTTTGGTTGTGCATTGGTTGTGCATTTGGTGTCTTGGGTCACTTGTACAACATTAAACACAAGGGTCTGTAGCACAATTAATGTTTAACTCCATATGCAGAGATTTACACTACACAATACCAAAGAAGGCTCCTGGCTCATATGTTCAGACTTTTTGGACTTACAAAGAGAACAATCATCTATTTTGAACCTCTTCAGCAAATGACCAGCATCAGAATGATAACCACTTAGAGTATGCCATCAACAGCTTTGCAAATATTTTTGTCTATATTGGTCTAGGTTTTAATGCAAACTGGGGAATAGCAAAACTGGATGTTTTCTTAGACATCAGCATTGATCAAAGGAGCCAGAATTCTTACCTTTGCGCTGCAAAGCAAAGTGTGTTATCTTGGGGAAAACGGCATTGTTTCTTTGAGATCTTTTCCCCCTCTTAAATGTAATTACTTCTTCCACCGAACATGATTCTCTTAAATAACCTTCAATTTTTTTTTGTCTTCTCAAAATGAAAAGAGTTCTGCAAAAGAAAGAAAGAAAGAAAGAAAGAAAGAGGGATTTCTTTAGATTTGGTGTCCTTGAATCAGCTCAAATGTAAACTACTCCCTTCCATCTTTCCTTTGAACAGAAAGGGGCTTCAATCTTCGTCAGCGAACATGGCCCATTTAAATAAGTAGATGGAGTCCCATCTTTTCGATCAGCCCTCTCTTTGTTTGACTTGTCAGTAATAACACTTGAGCTGAAATTGTACAGGCGTCCTGCTAATTTAGTAATTATTGACACGGTGCCATGCTAGAGATGATAGCAAACAGAGGGAACTGTTAACAGGAAATGAAGGGGGGAAAAAAGATCTTCATATCATTGTTGAATAATGGCCGAGATCATTTTGTGCTCTAAGCAGGCCCTAGGCTCCATTTTCCATTTTCCTGACACATTTATAATTTATGCTTTGTAATAGTTCCAAATATTTTTTAGGACTCGGCACTTTGTTTGAGAATCCAGGGGAACGGAATGAGAATCACGGAATGCACACACACGGATGAGTGAGCAATATGACCTACCACATATTTGCAAGATTTAGAAAGCCACCTTTCATTACTTTTTTTTTGGTTCCCCTTTCCCAATTTACCCTTGTATTTAAATTTTAGCAGTGTTGGGTGTACAGTTGAACCTAACATGCATCAAAGGCAGATGGACTTTGTTAAAACGGATGTTTTGCATGTGATACGGAAGAGTTTTTTAAAAAAAACATGTCATGATGTGAATTAGCTAAAGAATTGCCAATCAATATATGGCAATATATATTGTTTTATAAATTGGGAAAAGAAAAACTATTTTCAGCTTGCAGAACGCCACAGGCTCATGTTTTCACTCACTTTGGCCTTGATACTGTTGTAAACATGAAGAGTTCTTGCTAAAGCTGGAGAAATAAACTGTTCGGATGTGACCTGGACCAAACTAAGATTCCAGATAAGCATTAAGAATGCATCTACACTGTGGAAATAATGCTGTTTGACACCAGTTTAATGGCCATGTCTCCATCCTGCAGAATCCTGGGATTTGTAGTTTTGGGAGGCATCAGCCCCAGTCAGAACAACCTCAACTTTGTCACCAAAAAGACAACAAATCAACCAGCAGCAGAATATTCTTGACTTTTTCACAACTTACCCAGTAGTGCGCAACATTTTTGGAGGTGTGTACACAATTTACCCCTCAAAGAAGAAAGTTGGATGAGGAAAGAGATCAGTAAACCTACTTTTGGCCCTGCAGAAAAGTATTTCAGCAACTTTAGTTATCAATGTACCAAGAAAGAAAACGGAAGGAAGGATCAGAACATAACCTGTTGCAAGGACTCTTGACAGCTATTGTCGAACTTGAGTCTTTCAAGAATATAGAATCTATATTATGTCTTTGAAAGGAGAAAAAGGCATTTTAGCAAGCTAGCTGAAAAGAAACTCATCTGTGAGAAAAGCTGAACATATTTCCTCCACTTGGAGGTCAAGGGAACAACATTATTAGCACCTGGTTGAGGGAAGAAGAACTTCTGTATTGCTTCAGGAGGATCATAATCCACATGGGTAAAAGTCACCAAATGAACTCTCCATCCTGATCTATGGTGGGACCTTGGTGATACTTCAGGGATCAAAGAGAGAAGAGTTAGAGAGGGGGGGCATCTGTATAAGACAAATTATTAATCTGCTATGCTTTATTCAGACAGCTGTTTATAGGCTAGTAATGGAGATCTGTGTGTGAGGTAGAGCTAGCTCACATCTACATCAGCTCTGTTTATATGAGCCAGCCTGAGCTTTAAGATACCCATGTAAGGACTTTCTCTTAGTCCCACCATCACTGGCCCGTCTGGTAGGGACATGTGAGAGAATTTGTTAGTGGCTGCTTCCAGGCTGTAGAACTCATCTCAAAAGGAGGCTGGGTTCCCAACCTCCATGCAGTTGCCCAGTTACTACAGACATGTCATAAAAGAGTCTTTAGCCTGGTACATACAGGCGGGAAGTGGCATGCCAACACTGATTCTAGGGTTTGGGAGCATGCAGCAACCGCACGCTCCCGAACCCTAGTCCGTATGGATGCCAGCATCGCTGCCCTGATGATGTACGCAATGCACAACATCCACACATCGCTGGCAGGAAGCAGCATCATAGGGCTGCATTCGGAGGGTGTGTCTGTGCTGCAGCATGCGGATGCTGCAGCAGAGACGTGGGGCAAAAACGGGTGGCACTTGAAGGACTTGGAGGAAGCCAGTCAGGCCTCTCCAGGAAAGGAGTGCCAGAGTCCACAAGCAGCCATCAAGAAGACTCTATTCAATTTCCCCCCTTCATACGTATCTATGAGAGTGGTAGGAAGGAGAGAAGAGCCTCACCTGAAGATCTCAAAATTTGGGCATGCCCATTTGAGAGATACTGTAACCTTGGCCTGAGCTGCAGGACTTTTTTTTTAATTTATGTATCAGGGATGATAATGCCATCTGCAACCTCACCTCATTGGTTTCCATTTGCCATCTGCAATATACAAGTTAACTCCACTCCAGAAAAACAAGCCTTCAGCAAATTCAGAAAAACTTTATTCAGCAACCAGTGTTGATCAAAGTACACGATTGTTGTCAGGACTAAAAAGTTTTTTTCAATTACACGGTAACTGGAAAAAATTCATCTGTTACAAAAGCCTTCAAGCAACTCGAAACATACTATTTCACCCCTGTGCCAACCTGCAGTTTCCCACAAGAACAATCCTGGTAATGCGCAGCTCAGTCTTCCTCCCCATACGTCTACTCATTCTCTCAGGCTGCAAATGACACACATTTTTTTTTCCTTTTCCCAGCATGATCAATACAATAGCATGATAAATGCCCTCTTGAAATATGGTTTGCAAGTTGTGTGGGGCTTAGTTTGTGGGCTTTATAAGTCAGTGATCTTTCCCTGTTTGGATTGCTGGAAACAAACTTGGTTTCTTCTTCAGCCTGTATTTACTGTGATTTACCCTGTGATTTACCACCCTAGACTGTTTCTTGATTCAGATATCATGCATTCCTACCTGGGCTCTGCTTTGATTTATGGCTCCTGACCCCAGACTGTTTGTTATCAGATACCACTTGTTATTTCGGCGACTGCACTTTTGGCACTCTTCATTCTCTTGCAGCGTGAGAGCAGGGCACTAGGTTTGTGTGCACATATGCATATGGAATTTCTTCAGTTAAACTATTGTGAGCAATCCCTGCAGGAGTTTTGGTATATTAACTGGATGTTAAGACCCATTAGTTCTGAAGAACACTGCTCCTGGTGGGCATGAAAACTGCTAGGATTGATTTACTTGTTGATTTACTTGCATGTTCAACTGTCCTATTACAGCACTAGGCTTGACAGTTCTGAATAAGTACAATAAGAGAGAACCACAGAGTGATTTGTTCATGCTAGTGTGGATCTTAGAGCTAACACTACAGAAAAGTAATTCTGTTCACATTCCAATAGGCCTTGTGAGTGCCATTCACTGGCATCCGAATATACCTGGCAGAGAGAAAAGAACAGAGACAGGAGACTAAGGCTGTATCTCCATTGCAGAAATAATGCAGTTTGAAATAATAATAATAATAATAATAATAATAATAATATCCTGCCCCATCTGCACTCAGGTAATTGGGGCATCTTGCAACATTAAAAATTATACATAACATAGCCCCCAACCCTCCCTCCCTTAAAATAGAATTAAACATTTTATAATTAAAACCTGTTTAAAAAAATCAATGACAGTTTACACAATAACAACAGCGATGACCATGGACAAGCAAACAGCAAATGGGATTAGATTTCTTTCTTTCTCTCTTTGGTGGCCGGGCGTCTATTCAGGAAAGGCCTGCCGGAAGAGATCCGTCTTAATATCACTTCAATTGCCATGGCTCGTGTTATTGAATTCTGGGATTTGTAGTTTTGTGAGATATTTAGCTTTCCCTGACAGAGACCTCTGGTGCTACAGCAAACTACAACCCCCCCCCCCCGACTCCATAGCACTGAGCCATGGCAGTTAAAGCGGTGTCAAACTGCTTTTATTTCTGCACTGCAGATGCAGCCTAAGGCTAAGACCCAACATAAGAGTAGCTTGGCATACATTACTTTATGCAGAGTTACAAATCATTTGTACTAAGTCACCCTTGTGTTGAATAGCACATTGCATGACAGAAAACACACCAAAGGATGACTTAAATACACAGCCAAATGCTCATGTGCATGCGTGCATATGCATACCTGCATGTGCATGAGCAATACATGTGCAGCTCTGCTTCAACAAATTTGAACTTAATGTAGATATTATGTGCTGGACAAAAATATCCAGTCAATTCTGCAGGTAAGCTCACTCATGCTGGTAATACACCAGTAAGATTCTGGTCCTTGTGTGTGGTCCGTTCGAAATCACTGCTGTAAAGCCTCTTGTCACACCATGTAGAATAGACCCACTGATTCAGTGGGATTTCTTTCTGTGATGTGTAACCATTAAATACTTGATTCAGTGGGTCTATCTATCTGAGACTAACCAACAGGATTTTGGACACAGGATTTTGGGTACCGTAAACTTCACATGCCAGAAAGACACAGAAGTGCAGTTCACACTTTTTGACAAAACAAAGTTCAATTTTTGTTCACCTTTGGATGAGAAGTCATTGAGAAGACATTGCCTCCTGCAATGATATTTATGTTTGCTCTCAAACTTCCACTCCCCCCCCCTCGACAGATTCACTTCGGATAATTGCACTGGAAGCAATTCACAAAATCGCAAAAGTATTTTTATGACGGTAAGATCATGTTGTAGAGTGAACCATTACTGTTCAGCTTCAAGAATGCTTGAAGTTTTCGATTCACTTCAAGAAAACCTCTCTTAGAGGGCTTTGACAAAAGCTTTGAGGGCCAATATTCCACGTAATTAGGCCATCTCTGCCAAATGGGACAATTCAAAGAGTAGCATTTTTGAAGCACAATGTTCCTCCCCCACAATGTTCAAAAGAAGGAAGAGATGGGTCTTTCATGTTTATCTAATATGGTGCAAAAAGCAGGTGGACATTGATGGGTGACCTACAGAAATCCTACTTCTGTCTTCTGCAGAAGGTATCTTATGGACATTTCTCTCTTTTTGCCTTGATGGAAAACTTCACCTATCAATGGTGGCAACTTGAATCACAAAGTGTGCTTTTTTTTTTTTTTGTCAAGGGACATGGGTTGGAAGAACTTTAAAAAGGAGTCAGACATCTAAAATGATCTTCCTTTTGTGGCATTTCCTTTAAAACCTATGGGTTTCAAGCTTACTTAAAAAAATAAATCAAAGGTCTTTGCCACCTGAAACTAAATTGAATATAATTGGATACTTGTATGTCAAAGCACTTGGGCACATAAAGGCAAGTATCTGCACATCAATAGGATGGCAACTGGGTCAGAAGATAACCTATTGTGTGTGTGTGTAAAAGAGACATCTTCTCAAACTTCTTTGGAAAATCCAAGAAAACCTCTTGTAACGTATACAAGCAACATGGTTGTGTCTTATTAAGGTTCTGTTTATAATGATGGACTCTGCAGTTGACCAGTTAACCTTGAGTGGTCCTCCATCAAAGAGAGACCCAAGGATAGGAAACAAATGTTCTGAAAATTCAACAACATGAGGATGTTCGAAATGTTTTTACTGGTCCCTGGCATACACTGAAAAGTCACTGATAAGACCTTTTGCAACCTGTACACCAATTAAACACTGGTTAGGTAAAAGACAAACACAGCTGTTTTAGACATTTGCAGCTTCTCTCAACACATCCATGAATGAGTTCCTCCTCCTCCAGTCATGACCATCATCATTTCTCTCCCTTTGGTAAGCAACCCTACAGCAGTTCGAGGGGCCAGGCCTTTGCCTTGAACCTTCCAGGGGCCACATAAACTAGAAAAACCACAAAACTGGTTCGAAAACCCATCCAGTTAGAATAATGGAATCAAAGGATCTTAGAAATGGGATGATAAGGGACCATGTCAGGAACACAATGCCATTCAGGAATATAAAGCAAGAGAATGCCTGAAAGAGACTGCTTTCACCTCTTTTTAGGGACCTCCAAAGAAAGAGACTCCACCATGCGTCAGGGTAGTTCATTCCACTGTTTTTGTGGGTTTTTCCGGCTATTTGGCCATGTTCTAGAAGACTTTTTGTCAGCATCTGTGGCTGGCATTGTCCATCAAAAGTCCATTCCACAGTTGAACAGCTCTTACAATCAGGATGTTCTTCCTAACATTTAGGTAGACTCTCTTTTCTTGTAATTGGAATCCACTGGTTTGTATTCTAGTCTCTAGGGCAGACTTCTATATGACATCTCTTTGGATGACACCATCCATTTTGATGTCTTCCTTTGGATGTCACCCCTTTTATACGGCCATCTTCTATATGACATCCCTTTGGGTATTTAAAGATGTGGATTTTTTTAAAAAATGGGTTTTAAAATTTTAAACAGTGCTGGGGGTGGGTGGTAGGTGGGAAAGCTGCCCCTTTTTTGCAAAAGAATTTCCACTTCAATTTGCCTTTGGGGAGACAGCCGAAAGAGGACCATCTATGGAGTCCATAGAGACAGAAGGAGGCAAGAACAGCCTTGGATGGCAACGTGTCCACATGCACTTTGACTCTCCCCAACCTATTCCATTTCTGAACCTTAGAGGAGAGGGCATGCCATGTTGCAGCCAAAACAGCAGCACCAACCCACAACAAAGGGCCATTTCATACTACACAATTATAACACTATAGTCTACATCTGCACTGCAGAAATAATGAAGTCTGATGCCACTCTATCTGTCATGGCTGCACCCTATGAGATCTTAGGATTTGTAGTTGAGTGAGGCACTAGATAATAGTAGATGAACCTCAAGTTGAGATTGCCAGAGTGAAAATCCCTTTAACTGTCATGCAGACAAGAGAATTTTATCAGGTGTCATTTGTCACACAATTGGATAGCAAGCAACCTCTTCTGAAATTCCTTCTTCTACATGATCCTTACAAATATCTCTCCAGTTTCCATCCTGGCAACCCTAGTTTGGACATGCATTCCCCCACCTTCATACCAAGGGAAAGAACTACACACATTTCATTTATAGGATAAGATATTAAGAGAGTGAGAAGCGGAGGACTGGAAGAGAGGGGCATGAAATTAAGTGGGTAGACTGGTTGCAAGGGGAGGACAAAGAAGGTGAAACAAAGAAATAAAAATTATAGAGATATAGAGCTCATTGTCTGGATAGGTCACTACCTGTTCTTTCATACTGAGAAGCTGTTTAAAATGTCACCAGAGATGAAAGTGAAAGCTGTCCATAAAAATCAATAGAGACATCCAAACATTTCATTTCATGGAGCTGGTTCACCTGTTTGCCCACTACAACTCCCCCATGCCCAGAAGAGAGGAGCAAAGAGAAGAATTTGCACCTTTTCTCATGCCATTCTTATTTAATTGGTGGCATGCTCACATGTGTCTAATAAAGTTCATTCTTCCCATTTGGAGGATGGCAGGGTCTGTGGGGCTAACGCCACACTTCAGAAATAATCCACTTTAACATCATTTTAACTTCAACGGCTCAATGCTATGGAATTCTGGGGTTTGTAATTCAGTGGGACAAGCTAATTATCAGTTATATTTACAAGCTAAATGTTTGTAAGCTAAACATTCAGTGGGGAAAGCTACAAATCCCTGAATGTTATAGCAGCGAGTCATAGAAGTCATAGTGCAATGCTCAAACTGTTATGTCACACTGGCTCTTCTACAGCACCTGATATTCATTGGCAGTCTCCTATCCAAGTTCTAACCAGGGCTGACTCTGCTTAGTTTCCAAGATCAGGTTGGCCCTGGAGCTTTTATGGTATTTAGGGCATTCTCTGAAGATACTAGCCACAGATGCTGGCAAAAAGTCAGGAATAAACTCTTCTAGAACATGGCCACATAGCCCCAAACCCCCCCCCCCCGACAGACGGCTATATAGATTTCCTAAATGCATGCAAATGTATCTAAGATGTCTCATTTTGTTATCAATTCCCCCAAGTGCTCCCATTCTAATCACCAACTAATTGTCTCGGTGCTCTATTGACAACTTGCCCACCTCTTTGCTAATTTCTGCTGACATGATGGGGGCCTGGAAGAACGAGGTTAACCTTTTAGCATCCATTGAAGATCCACAGGTTTGATGACGATTGATTGACCTGGCCTCTTGGGTTGGAATAAAACCTCATCAGCTTTCTGGTGACTTGTGTAATGAGGCGTTGTTAATTGACGACAGGTAGGTGAATGGCAGCGAAGTTGTCTCCTTTCTCGTCCTTATGAAAGGGAGTGGTAAATTAGAGGATCTGTCACATAGGTCAAAAGATGCAAGGCGGTTTGCAGTGGCCATCTAACCCCTAAGTGAGCCTTCAACTCTGACAACGTCTTGTGTCATGGAAAGCACTGTTTCACAGAGCAGTGGTAGGGAAGTTGACTTCATGTTCAGGGTTTTACTTATACTGCAGTCTCACCGTAACCAAGAAGAGGGATAGTATGTGGTGTAGAGCTGTTGGATGCAGTTCCCTGAGAGTCCTAACAGTCATTAAACACAATCTTCTAGCCCTCATAATTGCAAAAGTGAACAAAGTTTAAGTTCTAGCTAGTTCAGACCATTGGGTTATTTGGCGCAGTTGCTGTAATCTGGACATTGCATCCATGTTACTGGGTTGAGGAACTTCATGGGGGCCAGGAACCAATTTCCCTCACTTTGTCCCACGGGCCACACATGACCACACCAAGTCTAAACACCACACTCAAAAAGGTAACCGTAAGAGACACACCTTCATTACCTGCCACCATTTTGAGAGATACTATAGAGGAAAATGGGACTCTATGCAGTTCTGGGATACTTATGGGTTTTGGTGGTGGCATTTTTGGGGGGAAGGGGTCTGTTTTCAAGTATTTGGTGAGTTTCTGTGTGATTCTCCGAAGGAGGCTAGGGGGACTCAGAGGCTACAAGTTTGGGGCACAGGAGCTATAGGCAGCTCACACTTCATCCACTTGCTATTTACTGTCATCTATGCTATTAACTTTGACTAACAATGGCTTTAAAGTGGCATCCCTTCAAATATTTAAACAGGGCTGCCATATCACAATTCAACCTCTTTTCTCCAGGCTAAACATACCCAGCTCCCTAACTCTCTCTTCATAGGGCATAGTTTCCAGACCCTTCACTATTTTCAAAATTATGGATTTTGATATGACCTATAGATAAGTCTTCACTCTTTTGGTCGCTCTCCTCTGGACACACTCAAGCTTCTCAACATGCTTTTTGAATTGTAGTGTCCAGAACTGGACACAGTATTTCAGATAAGACCTGACTAGAGTGGCACTATGACTTCCCTCGATCTAGACTCTCTACTTCTATTGATGCAGCGTAGAATTGCATTGCCTTTTTTAGCTGCTGCACCACACTGTTGACTCATGTTCAACTTCTGGTCTACTAGGATGCCTACATCCCGTCCATATGTGCCTTTCACATCAGCACTGGATTGCTGATTAGCTAGCAGCATTTTTGAAATAGCGGTACATTGTTATGAAATATGCTTTTAATAAAATTTTGGGAACATGTGGTTTGTGCCATGACCTCTACCTGATCTCCTAGAGGGCCCACAAAGGGAGAGAAACCACTGGGCAAGACAGTAAATTGCCTTGGAAAGACCAGCAGGGCCCCTAGAGATGAGATTAGTGGAAGTTCTCTATAGGAAGTTTGGGAGTTGCCAAACACACATTTCCACATCTCCTAGGTAAGACAATAGCCTTGGCATCATATCTGATGAGGCAGTGATTAACTTAACAACTCAGCCATTAAGTCAGCTGCCCCTCCGAATTGTGTCCAAGCCTAAGTGCATTGTACACAGATTATTTGCTCTTGGCTTGGCAAAGCCCAGACAATCAACACCTTTGTCTAAGACTATCTAGTAGCCCCCGGATACGTTTAGCCCTATAAGAGACTCTGAGTTTGAATCCCCTGTTGATGCTATCCTCAGAGTGCAGGCTGGTCCATGCCAGTTTGACCTCTGCTCATAGCTCCCGTGGCCCATTTCCCCTCATCCCGGCGGTCGTGTCCATCATCCTCATCCACATCTATCAGGCTCCCCAGAGAAGACTTCTAAGGTAGTATTCCAGCGGTGTCTCTCCCTCTCAAACCTAACTCCCAATCTTACCCCTTCCTTTTCGCTAGCATTGAACGTGAGTGTGTGTGTATTCCCCCTTTAGCTATGTGTGGTATTTATTCCCCCAATAAACTGAGTATCTTCATTGGACTCATTTGGACTAGTGTCATCTCTCTTGGGGTTTGTTGGTGGACCTCTGGTAGACAATACTGGGACCGCGATTCGGCATAAGACTTTGTTATGATCTTCCTCTCTGCTTATTTTAAGCTAATTATAATTCCCCTAAGTGAGACACTTCCTAACAACATGACCAGGCTGAAGACTCTCAACTGGGTTATGAAAGTGTTTCCTGTGGCATCCTCTGTCTCTGCTGCTATTTCTCTGATGTCCTTACTGGTACTCACACTTTGGATTGTCCCACAGGAGAAGCTAGGAGATGTCATCAGCAAGCTGTCTCCCCGACTGCCATTCCATTTATGGATTTATTTAGTAAGGTTCCTGCATTTTTGCCTGTCTGGAAGTGAAAAATAATGGACTATTGGCAGTCTCAGTTTTCCTTTGCTTAGCAGATTATAAGCTGTGTAGTCCAAGTGCTCTGGGCAGGTCCTTGAGGGTCACCTCAGTAGCAGCCTCAAAATTAATGAAACAACATCATAAAAACTTCAGAATAAGGAATGAAAAGGCCATACATTGTGCAAAATTGTCTTATTTTGCATAAACAATGCAAGTTGCAGGACTAAACTATCCTGGCTGTGGCATGATGTTTCCTTTCTTGAAGAAATGTTGATTTTATACAAAAATAAAATAAAATGCATACCAGGCCCGATTACATCTTTTCTGAGTGATGAGTTTTTAATGCAATTAATATACAAGAGGAGCTGTTCCTTTTGTTGCAGAAGATGCAGACATCTCCCTGAAGGAAGTACTTCTGTTTTGATCGTTTGACATTTTCCCCGTGATGCTGCAATATGCAACTGCAATAAGATCTCATTTGGCAAAATGCTATCCCTTCCCCAGCGATGTGAGCCACTGGGATTTGCAGTGAGGTCTAGGGCAGGGTTCATACATGTATTTACTTGTGATATTTCTGTGCTGCTTAATAATGAAAGTTCTCTGGGTGGTTTACAATAGAAGTTAAAAGCAATTAGTTTCAAATGTAGGAGCATTTTTTAAAAAAGCTTCATCCAGATAAGACTCTTTTCAACAGAGTTTATACTACTTCATGTGGCAGCCATGGGGAGGAGGAAGAAGAAGAGGACCAAGGCACCAGAGGGTGGGCAGTGGGACAGAGATGGGGCTTTTGTCATTCTCCCCTGGGCTTAATTTGGAAGAAATTGGACAGAATTTATTTAATTATTAAAATATTTCTATTCTACTCTCCATCATGCAATCTCAGGGTAGCATGCAATTAAAATAATATAAAGAATTTAAAACAATCCGAAACAAACAAAAAAGAATGAATTACCATATATACTTGACTATACTCTAAGTTGACCTCATGTGTAAGTCGAGGGCAGGTTTTGGGGGCAAAATTATGGATATTGATATGACCCATGGATAAGTAGAGGGTAAAATGTAGGACATGCAACAAAGGACCTAAATGAAGCAAAGGAAAACGATGCCAAAGAACCTACGATATTATGGCAAGCATAACCATTTTGGCTCACACTAAAGGCTGGATGGAAGAGAGAGTAGCGGGAGGTCAGTGCTTTCATGACAGATTGCACTCTTGCCTTTCACCAGGGGATGATTACCTTTTTAATAAGAGTTAAAGTATAGTATTTACATTGACCCGTGGATAAGTCAACCTAGGTTTTTGGGGTCAATTTTTTGACCAAAATTTCCAGACCTATACATGCGTATATACTGTAGTTCAAATAAGATAATATTGTGTTAAACAGATCGCCAAGTTAAAAAAGCAGAAAAGTCTAAAATAGTTAACATCCCTCCTCTGTGTGTATGGGAGTCTGGTGTGGTGTAGTGGTTTTTTTCCACGTATGATTTTTTTAAAAATCTTTCATATTTTTTCCATTTTGTATATAAAGAAATGAGCGATTTAAAAAAAACTTCTAAAAGAAGTGAAACAATATTGAGGCTCCATCACTTTCTCCCACTTGAAATATATAAAGTAATATGTTGTGTTCAAGCACCTCGGGATTCTGCCATCACATTCTGGATTTTGGTAAACCAGGAATTACTAGAGTTAAGATTTGTTAGTCTGGAAGTTTCCATTTTGACATCTAAATTTGTGTTTTGGTGAAAATCGAAGTAGTTTTGATATTTGGCCTCTGAACTCCAGGATAAAAATTGCTCAAAAGAAGTGTTCAGAAGCACACAAAGGTCTAATCTGCACTGCAGAATTAATGCAGTTTGACACGGCTTTAATTGCCATGGCTCCATCCTATGGAATCCTGGGCTTTGCAGTTTGTTGTGGCACCAGAGCAATTTGACAGAGAAAGCTAAACATCTCACAAAACTACCAATCCCAGAATCCCATAGGATGGAGTCATGACAGTCAAAGTGATGTCAAACAACATTATTTCTGTAGTGCAAATTAGGCCAAAGTACTTTTAAATAGCTCCCGCCATGTTGTGTTGTGACAAATGAGCCCATAAATTGGACTGGCCTTTTTATTTTTAGCTTCCCTAGAAATTTCTCAGATTTTTTCCCCTCTCCTTAAGCAAAGATATTCTGGTTCTGCCTCAGGCAAAACATCTGTAGGAATCCTGAGGGAAGCCAAAATAATTTGATAAAATTAACAGATTTGTTTGGGATAAGGGAGAGATTCGTGCCCAAGTCAGCTGAGAAATGAAGTGAAAGATGTATGTTCTTTTGGGGTGGGAGGGAAGAGAGGAAAACCTCTCAACAGAGAACTAGAAAGACTGGGAAAGAAGCCGACATGAATTAGCACCACAAAATAAATCGATAAAGAAATAGGCACATCCTTTGAAATCTTCACTCAGCTGAATGTTGTGAGTCTTTCATGAAAAGATTCAAAATGAATCCTTTATGCATGTAAATTTGGTCTTTTTCCTAACTGTACTTGATGCCGTCTTGATTTATAACTTCTCCACCTAAATAATTAATAGTTTCCTGTCTTGAAACGGCTGCCAATTTGATGTTCAGCAGTATGCTGTTTAACTTTGTAATTAATCTTTCCAACAAGTGAGCTTCATTTTTCCATATCAAAGTATATCTGGTACATATATTAGCAGGCATAGAAAAAAACCTTTCTTCTCTAAACCGCCCGGAGCATTCAAGACAGGGGGAGTCAGAAACCATGAATGAAAGGAGACCTGAATGGTTTCTCTCCCTTTTCTGACACTTTTGCTTCTGCAACATCTTCTCCTTCAATACTTTTATTTCACTCGCTGTGTGTCAGACTCATGTCTTGCTAACCCCAATGGAGAAATGGAAATAGTTTGTGTGAGTCTCTTGGGTTCTGTCTTCATGGGCCAAATAAAATGGTCTCCTCCTGTCCTCTCAACAGATAGACTCTGGCCTCATCCTCACTTATAGAAAAATCGATATGTGATCTGAATCAATGAATAGATTCGACAGTGGAGCATCATTCCCACTACATTTGCCCTGATCACATTTTTTCCCTGTAAAATAACCCACTTGTGGTTTGCGTTCACAAATGGATCAATTCAAAATGGATCCGCTCCAGCCAGCTGAAGGGCAAATTTAAATCGATTCTGATCCACATCCGGTTCACACTTGCGCAGAATCGATTTATCAAAAAAGACATGGAAAATATAAGTGCCAGAAAGACGTGGGTTAAATGGGTGTAGTGCATGCCCCCACTATCGGAATTGCTTCAGTTATTCGGTTTAAGTGGGAACCAGGGTCGTTTGAACCGGTTCAAACCGATTTGCGATCCAGTTTAAAAAGTAGTGGGAATGAGGCCTATATGACACACAGCCAACAGTCTAGCTCCGGTAAAAACAGATTGAACCATGTCTGGCGCATTCTGCACCAGAACTGGGTATATCCCTTTTAAAATGGAATAAAATATATAACCCTTTGCTCCGGATATTCCCAGAAGATCCGGAGAACTCCATACCAATGTAGGGTGGGTGTTTGAAATACATCCCATTGATTCACCTGGCACATCTTCTGCTGCCAACAGTTGCTTGCTCTCAAGGTGCCTAACCATGTGCAGGGTGACCAGACGTCCTCCATTTCAACCTTCTGTCCAGGAGGAGTTCCAAAATTTCCTCCATTTTGAGCAGGACTAAGAAGCATGAATTTATATTTAGGAGTCCTGGTCACGGAGTGGTTATAATGCCAGTATTGCAACCAAAACGTCGTGAGTTCAATCCAGTAGGGCTCCAGGTTGACTCAGCCTTCCATCCTTTCAAAAAATGAGTAACCAGCTTGTTGGGGGCAATTGGCTAACACATTGTAAACCGCTTGGAGAGTGCTTAGCACTGCAAAGCGGTATAGAAATATAAGTGCTATTGCTATGTTCATGTTTTCAGCTTTTTTTTGGTAATGTCCTCCATTTTTTTGTAGAAAAACTGCATTCCTTCTGCAATGTGGCATCAGCCCAGGACACTTGCTCTGTAAGTTACTACAAATGCATGGGAGTGTTTTGGCCACAAACAGGCAAAGCTATGACAGTTTTCCCAGTTTCCAACAGTTTAATTACAGCTTTGAGCACAGAATCTCTTGAAATTCTGCACCCTATTTGTGAGAATGAAACTAAGGGAAACAGGGAGAAGGGGATTTAATAGAATTTTTTGGTGAGGAAGATTTTTCTGCTGCAGGTGGATTGGCCATTCTTTGGACACGTTCTTTCTTTTTGTCATTGCAGTTGCGCATGGCATATATTGGTGGCCTGGCCTCTGTTTTGTATCCTCCTCTATGTCTTGGAATAAGCTTCATTCTGGGGAATAGGGCCAGTTACATTGAGACAAACCGCAGTCGCCCCACCAACAGAGGGTCAAAATTCAGCAAATTTGTTAAAAGTTACTTTCATTTACTTGAGGGAAAATTAAGATTTAAAAAAAGAACTACAGGAGGAATCAGAGCCTCAGAAATCTCATGAGAATATGTTGCAAGAAAGAAATAAGTTTAGCTCTTGTTGAAAAAAAATATGCATTTAAATATGCATTTTGATAGACAATGCACTTTAAAATAGCATTAGAGGCATTAAAGAGGATTCAAATACTTCATTTGAATACTTTATTTATTTTGAGAGGATAATTTTTCGGTTATAGTTCAGTGTGGAAATGGTATGGGATTAGGAACGTACACAAGTTACATGGATGGAAAATAAGCAGATTTCCTCATTGCTTTGCCAAAGGCCTTTTGTTCTTTGCTAAAACAACAAAAAGGAATGGAGTTTGGCAAGATATATCAGGCGCTGTTTAATGTAATGATTTGTTTTGAATTAATTTTCTCTTTCTTTCTTTCTTTGGCTTGTTAGAGTACTAATATCTTGTTAGGTTCCTAGGTTCTCTTTTCTCTACCATCTGCATATATATTTTTAAGTAGAAAATGAGAACAACACTATCAAAAATTTATGGGGTATCTCCCTTATTTTCCCTCCTTAGTATTGACAGTTAATGATCATTGCAGCCAACATACTTACCTGGTCTCCCATGTTGATGTGATTTATTGTTATCTTTTCCTACAGAATTTTCCCTTCCCACGAGTTACCATGGCAATAGTTTATTAAAATTGTCAAGGATGGACTGTCCAAAAACTAGACAATGCTACTGATGGTTTGTAAGATGTACTTGTGGTTGTCAATTTATCCCGCCTAATAAATTTTGATAAAAGTAACCTCAAACTAGGATCTAAGCTAATATAGAGGAGCTGGAGAGCTAGATGCTGAAGTGTTTGTTGGGAAGCATCATACCATACCCACAAAAATTGGATTTCGAGCCTTGAAGTCTTTAATGAAGATAACTGGCTATAAACACAATGTTTTGGGTGCAGGTTGTGTTGGTTGTCGGAATGTAGTTCTTCACTAACTTCCTTCTTGGAGGAAGGAACAAATAACTTTAGCAATTCCTCCTCCCTGCCCGGCATTGACAGGGATCCTTTGAAATCTACAGAGTTTTCAAACACCTTTTGCAGTTTGGGACTACCTGCACAAAAATAAATGATAAACTCACATTTGCATGTGTGTAGGAAATATAAGGATCATTTCACTAATGATTTATAGCACTGTAAGTCTAAATGAAAATGGAGAAAATAAAGAATCAAGGAAAATAAAGAATCTGATATCCTATAGCTGATCCTAAGGAATATCCCCACTTCCAAACTTGATAGTATGGATTTAGACAATGACCTGACTATCTTAAAGGCTGGCAGTAGCATTGTTGTAGTTGTTTTAATGATTGATTGTATTTTTAGATAATTATTTTATTCTATACTTTGTAAAGTTGATTTAATTTTGCTGTAATCCTGCCTTGATCTGTAGGGAAAGGCGGGAAATTCAAATAAAACTTATTGGGGCTTTCTAGATTGGCAGGAAAGTGTGACATGAAGTTGCCTTTTCCTTAATGCTTAGCAACTGCACCGCAGCCTTTAGATGGAGCTGAGCTGTTCTGTAGTTTTTAAAAAAGAAGCTGGGAAAACCAGCACCTTTTTAAAGGCGCTTCTTCTCCCCTAAAATGCAAAAAACATGTTTTCATGGCACACTTTCCCTTTTTCTCATCTAAAGGCTAGAGTTTCATGCAGCCATGAACACACTTCTTTTTGCCAATCTAGAAAGCCCTATTATTATTATTATTATTATTATTATTATTATTATTATTATTTTAGATCTAACCAACAACAATGACCTGAAGACCACATTCTCTTGGAATTTGATATACAGTAGAAAGGAGTTTGTTATACAACCAAGTGTGGTCAGATTTGCATTCTAGACTCTGAGAAAGCCGATTTCAGTAAACATAGAGAAAAATGGGGTGTGATCCCATGGTCAGGAATACTAAGGACATTATCACACCAGCCTTATGTCTCATTGCACTTGCATTATGAAAGAAAACAGGAAAATTGCTGTTGTTGTGTTCCTTCGAGTTGTTTCGGATTTATGGCGACCCTAAAGCAAAAACTATCATAGGGTGTTTCTTGGCATGTTTGTTCAGAACACAACACCCTATGATAGTTTTTGCTTTAGAGTCGCCATAAATCCAAAACAACTCGAAAGAACACAACAACAGCAATTTTCCTGTTTTCTTTCATAATGCAAGTGCAATGAGATATAAGGCTGATGTGATATAACTCTGAAAATATTTCTCATCACGCCTCTCTTCTTTTGTATGACTGCACTGCTTTAAAAATCCCACTCCCATGTGTGATAATCTCTTTGCTGCAGTTTTGGCATTACAACAGTCAGTGCCATGAAGAGGTCCCCCCTCTGTCCCCCCTCCGACTCACTTTTCCAAAGCAGGGTAACCCCATGCCTGTCGGTTTATTTATTTTTGATTTTGCTGTATTGTGTAATTACGGCAAAAATCCATAAAAGTTAAAATTTATTTTACTTCGTCATTTTAACATAAGTACACAAACACAGCAAATAAGAAAAACCTGTCAGGCATGGAGTTTGCCTGCTTTGGAATAGCGTGTAGGAGAGAGGAAAAGAATCAAACTCTGTCCTGCTGGAACTGAGGTGAAGAGGTTTTTCGTACGTGTGCAGCTGCGCTATAATAGTGACACTGAGAGCTATTGATGGGTTTCGCCTGTTAATGAAAAGGTGCGCTACAGTAACAAATGGAACGCAGGTTTTAAATGTCGTACTGGAGAAGAAATTCTATGAATATCATAAATTGCTAAAAGGACGTCTCAATGAGTCCTACAGCAAATCAGGCTTGATTGCAAGATGACTAAACTGAGGCTATCATATGTTGGACATATTGTGAAAAGATAAGACTTATTGGAAAAGATGGTAATACTCTGGAAGGTGGGAGGCAGTACGAAAAGAGGAAGGTGGATTCAATGAAGGAAGCCATGGCTCACCTAAATTTGTAGGAACTGAGCAGGGCAGTGGGTGCTCGGAGTTCTTGGAGATTTCACATTCACAGGATTGCCATAAGTCGAAGTCGACTTGATGGCAAATTACTATGTATACCCATGTGTAAAGTCTAGAAATTTTAGTCAAAAAAATGATTCAAAAAACCTGAATTGACTTACCCACTGGTCAATGTAAGTACAGTTGACTCTCCTTATCCATGGATTTTTTTATCCACAGATTCAAGCATTCCCAGTTTGAAAATATTCCAAAAAAAGTTTAAATTCCAAATATCAAACCTCAATTTTCCCTTTTATATGAGGGACACCATTTTGCTCTGCATTATATTTAATGGGACTTGAGCCTCTATGGATTTTTATTATTCATGCGAGATCCTGGAACCAAACCCCAGCGGATAACAAGGTCCCACTGTACTATTGTGCTTTAACTCTTATTTAAAAAGGAGCTACCTTCTGCTGAAAGGTTACAGTGTGATATATGTATGTTCTTGGGCATTGTTTTCCTTTGCTTCAGCCTTTAAATCCTTTGTTACATCCCCCTAAGTTTTACCCTCAAGTTATTCACAGGCCATATCAAAATCCATAAATTTGTTTCCAAAACTTGCCCTTGATTTATATATGAAGTTGACTTATAGTTGTGTATATACAGTCAAAACAGCAACAATGATAGTCTTGGTAATAATGACAGTCACGTCATTCCATTTTTGGATCATTTACAGAGTACCTTAATTCACATATCCATGTGAAAGAGGAAGAAGATAAATAGGTTTGTTTAACATTTGTAGCACCCTTGTGCTAGCTTTGGCACTGGGCAGAATTTTTTGACAAATGAAAAACCCGATCCTTCTGTATGAATCACACTGATCCTTTTGGAAATGGGAGTGCGGCCTTGCTATTATTTCAGAAAATATTACTCTGTGTCACTGGCCTTGTTGAAAAACACAGCTGAAATGACTCCTTTCCTGGAATTTTCCCCTTTCCACATTTGGGAACCAAGTGAAGTGGGGGAAATTTGTTCTTGAATTGCAAAATAAACTTCCTGCCCATTTGTGAATTTCACTGAAAGGGACCGAATTAGGACTGACAAATGTGCCATTTTGAAAACTCCTAGTGGGTTTCTTCACCCGCTCCATCCACCCCTTGGAAGAGGCTGTTAATGCCAACCCCATTAGAGACCTCCGCTTTTTTGAAGAGCTGTTAGCCTGGTTTATATTTTTCTGCTAATTTGTACTGTTTGATGAATGTTATGCGTTCAACACTTGCGGTTTCCTTAAGCCGACCCAGAACAGCAGTAGGATATGCAATGTTATTTTTCAAAACTCCTCTGCTTCATTTCCACCTCCTTTTTTTTTTTTTTTTTTTAAAAAAAGACCTGGGCTCAACATGTGAGTTGAAGGGATTTTTCATAAAAAATATTTGCTGAATGTGTTCTTCTTGGAACGCGAGCAAAAAAACTTGGGAGTCTGAACATGGGGGAAGATTTGTTCTTAGGGAGAGGGGAAAAAATGCTAGAAAATCTTTCTTTCTCATCTCTCAACCCCTGTAGATGGAGCCCTGAACTAAGGACTAGCTGCATCTTGAACACAAATTGACTTTCCTTTAGGTTGATGATGATTGATTGTGTTGTTTTCTTCATTACTTTAAACCTAATCAGTGCTTGGTGTAATTTGAGTAATGATAGCTCATTATTGGCGATTGTGAAGTTTAAGGCTTTCCTTGTTTTACCTCCGAAGGCAGTCAGTTGGGATAAGAGGTTACCCATTTCTACAGAAATGGTGCCTGTGCATTTGCAGAAGGCGGGGGGGGGGGGGAGCTGTTTCTTGTTGATGTTCGGGAAACATTAATCGCTTTGTGGTGCCTTCTTTTTCTTTTTTTCCTGGCAAAGGGTCTGCTCCTCTCCTCATAAGATCTGATCTGGCTCCATATGAGAGTTTCCCCCCCTTCCATCAGACATTCTCTTTTTCCACTCTTGCTAGGTTTTCTTAACTACAATAAATCACTCTTGTTTCTTAATGCATATGGCCTGATGAAGTGAGATGAATAGGTTTCCATGATGGGGGAGAAAAAGAACCAGAGAGTGAAAGAGAGAACGTCTTGTAGAAAAGATAATGAGCAAGGATCGCAGATACGCAAAAAATATTTATTTATTTGTCTATTGGTCTGCGGCTCCATCCCGATCTATATCCTGCTATGTATAGCATCTCATTAAGAAACGGTGCAGTTATTCTTTCTTTCTTTCTTTCTTTCTTTCTTTCTTTCTTTCTTTCTTTAAAAAAGGAACCTAAAGGACATTTGGGGCTTTAAAGTGGAGTTTATTTTCGAGTGCCAAACTTGGTAAAAGAGATGCAAACTTTGTGGCAGGGCAAGGAAATCTTCTTTTCAAAATGAGAAGTGTGAAATGAAGACTTCCTTTTCTCTTGTCTGACCTAGGTTGCTGCCACATTGCAGAATTAATGCCGTTTGACACTGCTTTCACTGTCCTGGCTCCATGCTGTGGAATCCTAGGATTTCTTGTGGCACCAGGGCGCTCACCAAACTACACATCCCAGATTTCCATAGCATAGAGCCAAGGCAGTGAAAGTGGTGTCAAACTGCATCAATTCTGCAGCGTATCTGCAGCCGTAGCCACATTTGTGGTCAATTTATTTCTGTTAATTGAACTTTCAGGCAGTGTTTAACAAGATGTTTCAAGATTATTCCCACCTTCGATTTTTCTTTTAATAATAATAATAATAATAATAATAGTAATAAGACAGTCCTTGATTGATAATTCCTTACCAGTGGTTTACAGATGTTTATCACAGCTATCCCCTCTCTATTCACCAGGCTATTCTTTTTCCGCAGCCCTTGGAATGAAATAGCTGTCTCTTATTTTGGAACAAATTGGTTCCATGCCTACTATAGCTAAAATTGCATACCTTTTCAATGACAAGGACCTCAGGGATTGGCAGATGTGTACCCTCTTTCACCCTGACCATGGAGGGGAAAAAAGGAAATCAGAAACAAATTTATTTTAGGGCTATGAATCAGTGAATTTATTGGTATTGGTTATTTTATTATGCACCGTCTTTGTATTTTATGGCATAGGTATCGTGTGTGGTGTTTTCTGCTTGCTTTTTTTCAGATACCATGGCCCTTGGCTTGTGTGTTAATAAATCTGGCAGGCAGTAAAAATGTGGCCTTATCTTTGTTTATTGACGGGGATTCCAGTGAAATTGAGTCACAGGGTTTGGCTTTGGGTTTTGTTTTTTGCCCCTGAAAATATTAGCTAACACTGACCTAAATCCCATGGTCATTCCCAATTAGAGCAGACCCATTAAATCAATGGCAACTTGATCTGTCAAGATATCAGTAAGTTCTATTGGATTAATGCATCCAATTGGATTTTCGGTCCTGTAGCTACAAGCCCAGTTTACAGCTAATATGCCAGGGCTGGGAATTATTTAACTCTCCTCTGTGTTGTTTGAACTGCAACATTTGTACAAGGGACACCGTCTTACTGTGCCATTGTGTTTAATGAGACTTGGGCATCCATGGATTTTGATATCTACTGGGGATCCTGCAACCAAACCCCAGCAGATACCAAGGTCCCACTGTACCTCATTGGTCAGACTTGTAAACCAAACCTGCATTCATCCTATTGCCATTCATAAGACATGACACACTACATGCAAGCTACATAAGTGAGGAAAACCACATGTTATGACAAACAGATGTCTTTTTACCACTTGAGGGAGCATCTGTTTTGAACTAATAGTCTCAACTAGTTTAACATATTGTAAATAAAGCATATTGTAAATAAAGGATCAAGGCAGGAATACACTATATATATCCATGTATAAGTCTAGAAATTTAGGTCCAAAAATTGACACCAAAAACCTGACTCAACATATCCAGTGTAAGTATTGTATCTTAGTACCGGTCAATGTAAATACTGTATCTTAACTCTTTTTAAAAGAAGGAACCATCCCCTGGTGAAAGGCAAGAATATAATCTATCTTGCAAGCACCAATCCCCTCTATTCTCTCATCCATCTAGCTTTAAGAGTAAGCCCAGAGTTATGCCTGCTGAAATTTTGTAAGTTCTTTAACATTGTTTTGCTTTGCTTCATCCTTTAGATCCTTTGTATATGCTCCTAAGTTTTACCCTTGACTTATCCATGGGTCATATCAAAATCCATAAGTTTGGCCCCAAAACCTGCCTTTGACCTATACGTGAGGTTGACCTATAGTCGAGTATATACAGTAGGTTGTGGGGAAAAACAGATAGTCTGGCCTAAAAAGTATCTTCCAGTATTGTGGAGAACTTTGAAAATGGGATCTGAGTAGGACCAATGGTTAACATTTGGAAGTGGAATGAATTTGCTTAAAGGGTCTTGCTCTCAAAGTCATTCTGCAAAATAATACTGGCCACTGGATCTGAATGAGCATCATATGTTCGGTTAAGAAAACACACACATGTAATAAAATCATAGAATCATAGAGCTGGAAAGAGGCCACATAGGCCATTGAATGCCATCCCTGGTCAATGCAGGATCTCCAGCTATAACACCCCCAGCCTCTTTTTCAACACACCCAAAGAAGAAGACCCCATCACCAAGATGCGACATTCCCTGCTACTTCAGGCTTCAAATCTCTATATGTTTTCATCTTAAATTATTTCACCAAACATGGTTGGTTAGCAAAAAGGCCTGCCTTCTCCTTGCTTTCTCCTGCATACATTGCTGATATCTATAATTGAAACTTAAAAAGCTATGAGCGTGAATAATTTAATCAGAAAGCATATTGTTTTTACTGTTCACAGTATGACTCCAAATGATCACATTATTGTACTGTTAGAAAATCAGAATGTGTTTAGCTTTACTTGCTCAGTCATCCTAGGTGCTGCATCTTTCCAGCGATTTAAGGAAGAAAAACAACAACCAAAAACAAAACAAAAAAAGAGCAGGGAAAATACAAGAGGGCTATGATTCATAGGCATAGAGTTGTTTGGTCTAACTTAAAGCAACTGAGATCTTGTGTTCCCCTCCAATAAGTTGTTATGGCACTTTTCATCAACTGGAATGACATTCATGGAGTCTGGAAACTCTGCCATGACAGCTGGCATACCGCACAAGTGTGTGCCTCCTTACATGCTGCCACCATGTTTAATAATAATATAATAATAGGATGTATTTCTATTCCACCTTTTTCGGTGGGGAATCAAAGCGGATTACAGCAGTCAAGCAAGCAGCTTCATTTATATACCGCTTCATACTGCCTAAGCAGTGTCTAAGTGGTTTACAACTGTAAGCTACTTGCCCCCAACAATCTGGGTACTCATTTTAGCGACCTCAGAAGGATCCAAGCCTGAGTGGAGCTTGAGGTCGACAATAGGGGCCTTTGGAGCAAACATGGTGATAGAGGCAGATAAAGGGGCATACCGTGGCAGTGGTTCCATGGCACAGCGGTGGATGCATGGGTGAACACCGTGCTGACCTGGAGGGAGGAATAGGTTGGTACCATGGGCATGATATCATGTGGCTGGCTTGTGGTATCCTGTCCATCTGTGCAGATCCCAGCTCTCCTCTATTCACTTCTTCCTAACTGATCCTATTTTTATCTCTGACTGGCCTCATACAACTCTTTTATAGATGAGCCTCTAGATTATATCCTCTACTTCATACCTTCCCTTCCTCACAGTATTTCAGGAAAGAGTTTGGCTGGTTCTACCCAGGATTGTCTAGCTCATATAGGGTTATCGAATGAAGATTCCAGATAAATAAAAGCATGTATTTCTTCTACAGAGCACATAGTTAAAACTATGGAATGCACTACCACATAGTGTTATGATGACCTTTAGCTAAACTGGTGTTAAATAGGATTATATATTACCTTCAATATGAGAGGCTGTGTTTGTATGCCATTTTAATGGAGCACAATTTCAAATGTACCCTGAGTCTGGAAAAGGTACTTCCTTGGACCAAGACTTTCAGAATATTTGAGCCAATGACAATGGTGGCTGGGTCCTTATGGTCCAAAAAAGGACATTTTCCAGCTTTGAATGCTCTCTGGGTATCCTGCTTCGGAGTGTAATACACAAGAAGACTGAAAACCAGGTCTAGAGTGAATTGTAGACCATGGTTTATCTGTCTAGGCTCTCTGAGCACCACTCAAGCTTCATTTGCAGATCAGCAGGGCAAAAATTTACATTGCTTCAAGGGGTGCAAATACCTGATGGCTGAGTTCCTTTATCCCCCATATTGCAACTCCTGTATTGTATACCAGCACAATGCAACATATGTGGATCAATGGTCAGTGAGCATGGCTGACTGTCCATGTCCAACTGCAATGCATAATGCAAAATGCACAAAGGCAATGCATAGAGGAACTATCACTTGCACAGTAGCTTGACATGTGCAACTTTGTTCATGCCCTAGTCAAGTTGGATATGATACTTATGCATTGTCCTCACAACAATCACTCCAAATGCACAGTACAATTTGCACCTGCATATGTCACTAATAGGATGCTGGCTGTAGTGTCCTTTACTTGTGAGGAGTCATCTGTGGATTTGGAAGATGACTTAGCCTCTTTTCTGAGACTGAAGTGTTGCTTTCCTCAGACCTTACCTCCTCCTTGAGGGTCTTCCATGATGATCCGACTGGTCTATTCTTCCATGCTATCTATCCCAGGCAGCTCCAAATCAAGGAAAAGTTGAGAAATAACATTTCTTTCCAAGGTTCTTAGGCTGTGCATAGACTAGACATGATTGTTACTCCAGAATCTTCATACTGACAGATGGCTGGGGATGTCTCCAAAACTAATATAAATATTGCACACATCTGAAAAGGGACCAAAGAAATGGGTGTTTATTTGAAATGTTCACAAAACACAACTTAACCACTCGCTAGTCAACAGGAAGCATGTGTTCAGGTATTATGCCCAATTCGAAATGTGCTCACAAATGTGCTCCTTTTTTGGGGGGGGGGGGGGGAAGAGTGGATCTTATTCTTTGGTGCTTTTTAAGGGACACCCACCTCATGTGAAACCAGGTGCAGACTGGACATAAGAAAGGAAGGAACTCTATAGATGCAGATGTTCTGGATATGAATATCCTTATTCCACATCATCCCCTAAAGAGTGTTGCACTAGTGTAGACATGGTCTGGTGGAATCTGGAGGCATGAAATTAGGCGAACATTGGAAACAGCACTAGACTAAAGCAGTAAAACAGAGAACGAACCCATAAATTAACACCTACGTTATTATTCTTCATAAAGGCACTGCACAAACACCTGTTGCTTTTGTCCCATGAGAAAAGACCTGATTTGGAAAAAGGGAAGTTAGATTGGGATTTAAGCACAAAAAACAAACCAAAAAAAGAAATAATAATACAAAATAATAAATAAAAACCAACCACCCCTATGTATGAGTGCCATTTTTCCTGATCAAATTTAGACTCCCTTTGGAGCAAGGAAACTTCCCATAGCATATCCAATCACAGACTTTCCAGCTGTCATGTTTATTGGGCCCTGAGGGTTGCTAAACCAGTATGACTTCATGCAGCAAATTGCATGTATCCAATGATATACGATGATGGGCTTCTTCTGGCGTGTTTCCTTGACCTCTATGAGGTCAGCTGTGGAGACACACAGAAGCCACAGGCAGAAGTGGCTGCCCAGAACTTTAGGATGTGTGGCAGAGACACAGAGCAGCTGTCAGCCAGATAAAGAGAGGACAGGAGTTGCGGCATTCATCTATTTTTCATGAGACCCAAGCCTCTGAAAAAATGGCTTCAGGCTTCGCTTCCTCAGTGAGGACTAGACATAGCTTAGAAATGTTACCTTTTGGACTGCAAAAATTCCATAGGCTACCTGGCCACTATGCCATTTCCAGGGTATAGGTCTGGATTTCCAAAAGAGGGCATGCTTTACGCTTTGGTTTCTTCGCAGTCTCCATCTGGCATGTGAGCATTTTATGCAGGTGATGGAGCAAGGGTATAACTAAAGCAGGGCAAAATAAGGTCATTGCCTCCCCTTAGATAGAAAAAAGCCTGGGCTACTTTGGGTTAAACCAGGGATGGAAATTGTGTCCCTTTCCAGATGTTATTGGAGTGCAATTCTTAGCAGCCCTTGCCAGCACAGCCCCATATTCACCAGCATTTCACAGATGAAATCTGTATGGTCAAGATGACAGAAGTTATTAATGACAAAGAACAAATAGTGTTGCGACAGACTAATTTTTTTCTTCTCTCCTATCAAGAACTAGATGGGATTTTTTTTAAAAAAATATTCTTTTCAAAAGTCCCACGTTCAAAAGGTAATTTTTTTCTCTCCCTGTTGAGAAGCATTTTTCACAAATTTCTCGAATGAAAATAAAAAAACAAGGGACGCCAACATTTACCCTAATTACCCGGCATTTCAAACTCAGCATGTCAAAAGAAGTTTGACAGAGGTTTAAAGAACATTCTTCTGCTAGAAAAATCCAATATGAATGGTAGCTTTGCGTATGAAAAATACTCAAATCCTGGCTATCACATTAAAAACCAAAATTCTTACACGTTGATCAGGAAGTGCTCATAATTTCTACTCCTTAAAAAGCTTCTGAAATTTCTTCTGTTTATTGAATTTTGACAAATATTTTTTACATCACTACGTACAAGTTTAAAGAGGCTACAGCAGTTTTCAGTCTTACCTGAACCTACTGGGAAGGATTAGAGCTAGTGTGGTATAGTGGTTTGACTGTTGGAGACCAAGGTCCAGGTCCCTGCTTGAGCAGAAGTACCCTTAGGCATGTCACATTTCCTCAGTCTTAGAAGATGGCACTGGTTAAGCCCCTCTGATGAAACTTGCCAAGAAAACCTTATAATAGGTTTGCCTTGGGTCAGTAATGACTTGGAAGCACACAAAATCAACAACTGCCTCTTGCAGTTTTAAACTCAGTTTTCAGCAGCTGAAGCAAGCTGAGGACAACAGAAGCAAGAAGGAAGAGGAGAAAGAAACTGGGACATTTTAAAAGGAGCTGAAAAAGTGGGATGGCAAAGGATTACCGAATACACTCAACTATAAGTTGACATCATGTATAAGTCGAGGGCTGGTTTTGGAGTCAGAATTATGGATTTTGATATGACCTGTGGATAAGTCAAGGGTAAAAACTAGGGGCCTGTAACAAAGGAGGTAAACAATGAAGCAAAGGGAAATGATGCCAAAGAACTTGCAAAATTCTGGAAGACATAATTGTTTGTGTTCACCATAAAGGCTGGATGGATGAGACAGTAGTGTGTGTGTGTGTGTTAGTTAGTGCTTCTTTTAGCTGTTCCCAGGACAGGTTAAGGTCTTGCCTTTTGCTGTTCTCCTCAGAGGATGGGATGGTTCTTCTTTTAAAAAATATGAGTTAATGTACAATACTTACTTACATATATACTGGTATACATGTACTTATATACATTGACCCATTGATAAGTTGATCCAGGTTTTTGGGGTCAATTTGTTGGCCAAAATTTCTAGAATTATACAGGAGTATATACAGTAATTGGGACTGTCCCTGCCAAATCTGGATAGTTGAAGGTACCTCCTTGGAGGTACACAAAATGTACCAAGGGGAAGAATTCTGAGAATGATAGCCCAAGTACTTCCCATCCAAAGTACCCTAGGCTAGTCAAATACAGTATCAGTCCCATCTCAGGAGAAAAGTGGGCCATACATTGCATGGATTCATGTTTTTGAAACCTGATGCTGAAAAGTTTGCATGCCTCTGTCTCTAGGCAAGAAAAAATAAATACTGTCACGATCAAGTAACTAATGAATAATTTACTGCCCTTTCCTCACATGCAACAGTGGATGCCTGAGACGGCTGACTCACTGTGCCAAGTGGCAAACTGGGCATTGCCAAGGTAGCTCCAGAACAGCATGTATGGGTGTATGTGTGAGTGCATCCATCTAGAACAAATCCTTTCATGTGAAGTATCTCTTCTTTCAAGAGAGGTGGGACTGGAGTGTAGGTGTGATGGAAAGGAGGCAGGGAAACCATGCGGCACACCACAATTAAGGTGTAATAAGCTGCCACAAAACCAACGCTTGGCTAATGACACATTTGTCAGTTTGTTTAAGAGGTGAGGTCCTCCCTGCCCCCCTTGTGACTCAGCAAGCAGTAATTGTTGCACAGATATTTTGTCAGCTTTGCCGGTGTTTCCCTGGGAAGACATCTCTGTCAAGGATAATTAAAGCCTTTCCCCACATCTATCGAAAAGTCAAGGAGGTCTGCTCAAAAACATCCTTCAAATCAAGGGGGAAAGAAGCCTCCAGGAGTCTTTGCGTTGGCAGTCAACATTTCTACTTCTCTCCCGCCATCCTCTTTTCCTGGGTGTGCTCTCCTTCATTTGCTCTTTCTCCTGACACTTGAACTTTTAATTGTTGTTTTGGCACATGCAATAGAATTGGCTACTGAAATATCCCCCAAATGTTCACTGCAGTCTGGCTGCTTCAAGGAGTAGGCCTGAATAAAATGATGCCACTGTTGGAATAATGGAGAACTCTCAGGCATTGGATGTGGCCCTATAGCAGAGGTGGGCTACTATGTGGGGATCAGGGACCATTTCACCAAAGCCCCACTCCATAGACTGTATCCTCTCCCACAGCAAGCCCAAATACCCTCAGTTCCTCCTGCAGTTTTCAAAATGGCACCAGGAAGCCATTTTGTGAAGGACAGCAGAGGAAAACAGAGGTATCTGGGGAGAGGACAGGGTTCTGAGTATTTTTTGCAATACTGTAGGGCTATAGGTCCCTCTTCTAACTTGCAAATCTGAGATCCACAACTTTGAATATCCATGGAGGGGTGACCTCCACTATTTTCAATGGTGCACGCACCTGTTGTGTACACATGGGCAGCATGCATGGGGGCACACCCTATTGAAGCCTATGGAGCCTGAATATGCCAAGCCTCCATTTTTGTGGGGTGGTGGTGGTCCGGAATGGACCAACTGTATTTTCGATATGTTTTCACATATTAGGAGGGAGCTTTTGGCATGACCTTCAGGCAAAAATTGCCCCCCACCCCCAAATTTTTACCATAATATTTAAATATTTTTCAGGAGTTTGGGGACCTTTAGGGGACTAGTCAGGAGCTTCAAGGGCCACAACAGGACGGCATGAAACCCATGAATCACAACCCATCCTTGCCCTACAAGAAGAAAGCAGGGATTGGAACAATATTTTTTTTCCCAGTCTACCACTGAACACTCTTGTTTCGCCAAGACCTTCTATTCTAGCTAGATATCTCACTGTATCAAAGTGAATTTATTATGAGCCACAATCAGGGCCGGTTGTGTTCAGAATGTGGAGAAGAAATAAAATGAACAAATGACAAACCTCCTGATCTTACTGGCCAAGGCCTGGGCAGGAATCTCAAACTTCTACCATGTTTCTCAATGCATCATGATCTGGTGATTCCAAGATATTCTGTCTGTTTCTTTAAAATAAAAAATTGGCTGCTTCCCCGAGGTCTCTTATCAGTTTAATCAGCAGTTAGGTTAATGTCATTAAATGTTAAATCAAGCAAACAAAATGTTAAGCTCATTCTGGTAGTAAGGAACAAGCCTGTGTCCTCTATCCAAACCCCAGTAATTACGTTCCCAGGATCTCCATCTGAACTTTTTTGAGTGGAGGGAGGGAAACGTATGGAACCCTGTAAAGTTCCCAAAATTGTTTTGATTAGCAAAACTGTTAGCTAGTCTTCTCGCCTGATCCCTGGCTGATTGACTTCAGAGATAAAGTTGAAGCCCAGAAACACTCAGCAACCACCAAGGTGTACAATGCAACTGCCCCTGGAGGATTCAAGCATCTCCACTAATGATTTCCAAATGGTGCTCTGCAGTTAACCCCCCTGAAAATGCAAGCCGCTCCAACAGGTGGAAGCACTTTAGTGCCACATATCTTCTTTGTCAGGTTAGGGAAAGAGGCTCTTGAATCATGAGTGCCATGAAGTATAGTAAACGTTACTTACCAAAATTGCAAAATATTGCATTCACTGATAGGCTTTGTTGGGGGACTATTGTGTTCCCAGTGACACATACCATTGAACAAACTTCCCCTACCTTTGACAGTTCCAAGGCTCTGTTTGCTATGGAAGCAAATTGATACTGCTTGAAATAAAATTTGCAAGTCTTTTAACAAATTGCAAAATTGCTGATAGAAGTCTCATAAATTCAGAGAAAGAAAGAAAGAGAGAGAGAGAGAGAGAGAGAGAGAGAGAGAGAGAGGATCAATGTCTCAGTCTGTTTGGGTCTTTAAGCTTCATTATCAGCATCTTGCATTTAGCCTGGAAACATATTGGCAGCCAGTGCAATTCCTTTAAAATCAGTGTTCTAAAGATGTTTTTATCTAGTTTCCTCCAACTGTGTCAATAAATGTATTCGGGTGTGTGTGTGTGTTGACATATCAAGGTCCCAAACTGTTTAGGGGCTTAAGCATCTTTACCACAATCTTGCATCCAGCCTGGAAACATATAGACAGTTAGTGCAATTCTTTTAAAAGCAATGTTCTAAAGATGTTTTTATCTGGTTCACTGCAACAACGTCAATGGCTTCTCCATCAGCATCAGACTCCTGGCCTCTCTGACATGCTGCCTTCTTTGTATGTATTCTCATCTCCTTGAGGATCAGCAATGTCAGTGTCCTCCCCATTAGTCTAAAATAATAATAATAATAATAATAATAATAATAATAATAATAATTTGTATTTATATCCCACCTCTTCCTATGGATAGATGCTCCTAAATACAGTGGTCCCCCGGTTTACAAATACCCAGGCCTACGAAAACTCCGGTCTACGAAAGAGCCGGGGCTGGAAAAACGGCCCCGGTTTACGGAAAAACCCCCGGTTTACGAAAAGAAAGCGGCAGGAAATTCAAATGGTGCGGGGGCTGGTTTAAGGGGCCCCGGTTTACGAACTTTTCGGTTTAAGAAAGGGGTGCTGGAACGAATTAATTTCGTAAACTGGGGGACCACTGTACCTCTGTTTTAGATCCATTGTATCTAACTGTGTAGAAGAAGGACTCTATACCCCTCCTGTGCCCTACCTTTCCAGCAGTAGCAATGCAAATCCATATTAAACAGGATTTACCTGAAAGAATGTGATTAGATAACCCATTTTATGCTGAACATTAATTTATGGGCGTAAGGCATGTTCTTAAGGAGGCTATTTTAAAAAAAAGAACCCATTTATTGTAGCTGAGCTAATCATTTATATCGGTTCTTGTACTCTGGTAGTAAAATTCCATAATTCACTTCTCTTTAGGAGATAACTCTTTTTCTTGCTGCGTGAGGCTTTGGTAGCACATCGTATATTATCATCAATACTAAAAGATACTATTATTTTACGCTAATGGCATTATTCATCACAAGTAAAAGACATCCCAAGCCTGTGGCTGCCACCTGTGATTCTTAATACTGTGTCTCCATATGGGTAAAGGGGTTTTCCTTGTTCAGATTAAGTGACACACGAGTGAAAACCAAATGGCATGGATTAGCAGGGTTCTGAATTCTCTTTCTTACCTTCACTCTGAGGTTAAAGGGGGTACCTCCATATATCACAAGGTTCTTGCCATCCATAGAATTTTGTTTGTTTGTTTGAGGGACCCAAACCAGAGGTCAATCTTCTATGGGTGACATTTTTATTGCTTATTAATAGGGTTGGGAGAAAAAAATCAATTGTTATTAGCTGAAATCCTCTGTAACAGTCTACACTGTGTAACTTTATGCAGAGTTAGGGATCATCTACACTGTAAAATAATACAGTTGGACACCACATTAATTGTCATGGTTCCATCCATTTAAACTCTGGTCTCCTGGAGTCACAGTTCAACAGTTAAAGCATTACACCAAGTTGGTTCTTGGGAAAGTACTTGCGAAAACATACACGTTCAGCAAAATTGCACACAAAAATAGAAATAATATGAATCCAATGTATACAAATGTGGATGTGACCTTTTTAAAAAAAATTCTCATACTCCATGTTGAACCAATCAAGTTGCCATCTTTATCCACCTCCAACTTTACACTTTATGCCCCTGTCTCTTCTTTGTCCCTTGAGATCCCTGCTTCTCCAGTCATTGGTGTTCCTCCATCTTCCTTCCTAGACCTCCTCCTTTAGGATTCCTTTCACTTCTCCTTGAGCTTCGTTGTAGGGAAATGTCATGATTGATGGGCAACATGCCTGGGAAAACTATCAAGAAGAGGCACAGATAATTGATGGAGAACATGTTTGCAAAAAGAAGGGTCTTGGATTCAGTTTGTGCAATCTCATGTTGGAAAGATCTCAGCTATCAGAGCTGGACAAGTTCTCAGCCAAAGCTGCATTACTCATTAAGAAATAGTGAGAGCAGACACAAGATATGGAGTTAGCTTGGTCATTTTATTAACTATTTCTATTGAGATAGTCTGGGATGGCTTACTAGTACTCCTGTTGAGGAAAAGAAATCCAAGTTGTCTTGTTCCTCAGCCAGACGTGGGAGAGCCATCATGCCCTGGCTTTGCACCATATGAAATACTATTCAGCCAAACAGCCAACTGTTATTCAGTGAAGGCTTTCTCATGACTTCTGGATCCCACAACCTATCGTGTTCGGTCATAGGTGCCTATTGCAAAATGTCTTGTTGCCCATTCAAGGCATAGTGCTCTCCAATGCTTTGATAATACTGATGTTGGTGGAGCAGTCTGGCTTCTAATGTAGTTATTTGGAGTCATATTGGGAGATGCAGCCATGGTGATAAAACTCTATCGTAGCTATATCTCCTGCTGCAGGGTCTTAGCCAGCATGTTTTTTGTAGAAAATATGATTTCTGTGCCAAAACAGTGCAGAAAATTCTGCTTTCTGAACACACACCATGTATGGATTCAGTATAGATTAACCCTGGTCTGCAAAGATTCTCATCAGTCTAGGATTCTGATCATAAGAGTTTCCTGATACTTAAGACAAATATTTTTTAACAATTTTTTGAATATGTTTTTCCATCCTAAATGAAATGTAGCCAATTGGTCTCAAATGGGCTAGTCCAACTGAAATCCCTCTATAGCAAAATGGGTTAAGGAGGGAGATAGACCAAGACAGCAAAGCAGCAGGTAGGAATTGCCCATCCTTGGCTATATTTCTTTGTTTCTTCTCCATCCCCTATGGCTAAGATAGCATCGGCATCTGGGCCCGTTTCTGTCTTTGTGACATTTTAAATGTGAACAAGTAATTTAGCTGAACATTTTCAGTTATTTCCCCCCACCCGCATGATTTCCCTATGCCTCATGTGCTGAGTTTAAAAATCCATTAGCATAGAAGGGGAGAGAATTGAGCAGATGCGGTGCAAGTAATTCCTTAAGGGAGTCCATATTTTTACATATTTTGTAAGAAGGGAACTGCTGTTCCCAGATGGTATCAAGCTAATACTGGTGGTTTGCTTTCTGATAACAGCATTCCCCCCCACCCCAATTATTTATATTCTGTTTAGTGACAATGGAGGCTTTGCTATATCTATACTGCAATGTTGGGAAGGCATGTGCCCAGAAAAGGACAGTTCTGCATTGTTGGATTGAGTGAATATGTGAAGCTCTATCCCTTCAGATTTTCATTTGAAAACACCGCCATACTGCTTGGGGTCTTGCAATGGAAGCCTCCAGTAGAAATAAAATAAAAACAATATAGAATAGAATAAACAGTGATTTATCATCAATATTGGTCAGGGCTTGGAATCACATGGCCTGGAGAAGCGGTGAAATGGGGCTTCTGGGGCTGCCGGTGAGGCAGGCCTGGCCCCATTGTGCCACTTCTCTGGGCGAGAAGAGACCGCCCCTTTTGGGAGGTCTGTACTACCCCATAGAATCATAGAATCTTAGAGTTGGAAGAGACCACAAAGACCATCGAGTCCAGCCCCCTGCCATGCAGGAACCCCCTATCAAAGCATACCTGACAGATGGCCATCCAGCCTTTGCTTAAAGACCTCCAAGGAAGGAGACTCCGGCACTCTCTGAGGGAGTGGGTTCCACTATCGAACAGCCCTTACTGTCAAGAGGTTTCTCCTAATGTTTAGTGGAATCTCTTTTCCTGGAGCTTGCATCCATTGTTAAGGGTTCTGTTCTCTGGATTAGCAGAAAACAAGCTTGCTCCCTCCTCAATATGACATCCCTTCAAATATTTAAACAGGGCTATCATATCACCTCTTAACCTTCTCTTCTCCAGGCTAAACATCCCCACTTCCCTAAGGCGGTCCTCATAGGGCATGGTTTCCAGACCCTTCGCCATTTTAGTCACCCTCCTTTGTATGTGTCTTTCTTCTCTTTCTGCTACCCTCCACCTTTCCTAGCATTATTGTTTTTTTCAGTGAGTCCTGTCTTCTCATCATGTGGCCAAAGCACGACAGCCTCAGTTTAGCCATTTTAGCTTCCTGGGAGAGCTGATGCCTGATCTGCTCTAGTACCTATTTCTTTTTTTGTTATGGCTGTCTACAGTATTCTCAGCACTCTTCTACAATGCCACATCTCAGAAGAAGTGATTTTCTTTCTTTCTGCTTTCATCATTGTCTAGATCTCACATCAATTCATGGTGATGGAGAGTCCAATGGCTTGGACTATGATTTCTTTGGTGTCCAACTTTATATCTTTGCCCTTTAGGATTTTGTCACCATAGCTTGCCACAAATTACATTTGCAAAACTCAAGAGAATCATAGTTCTGGAAATTTCCAGGATTTGAGCCACCAGTTAATCACCCAGTCCCTAAAAATTGCCGACGTCTATTCTACTACATTGGTCATCACGTAGAGTGCCTAGAACTTCTGTAGGGATATTTCCTCCCCAGATTTTTCCCAAACCCAATGCAAATATTCAAAAGAGATAGATAAAGCTAGCTAGCTGTTTGAATGCTCTTTCCATCCTATCTATTTATCTATATGCAAAGGGTGTTTGAACAAACAGCGGAAAATTTGTTAATGGTTAAATGTTCACTAGAATTCCTTCCAGGACAGAGATCTTTTTCCCATTTAGCCTTTAGCTGAATCTCCATGGTTGACTCTTCAGTGAAACGGTCTTGTTTCCCCAGATGGAGGAGGGGAAAGTTAAATTCAATACATTTGGACACAGGAAGCAGCGGTTTAAGATAAACTTTACTGCCTAGACATTCCTGCTTTCCAAAGAAGGGGTGAATGTCATTTTCATGTAGAGAAAGTGCAGCTGGTTTGATGGCGAAAGATGGATTCCATCTGGAATGGGAGCAAGAGAATCTGGAGGAGGAGGAGAAAGAGAAGACAGCAAAATCCAGATGCTGGGCATTGCCAGTTTGACTGGCAGCAAGTGTATGTCGTTAATTATACAGCTGGGTCTCCTTATCCACGGATTTTTTATCCATGGATTCAAGCATCCACAGTTTGAAAATATTCAGAAAAAGCATAAATTCCAAATAGAAAACCTTGATTTTACTTTTTATATAAGGGACACCATTTTGTTATGCCATTGAATTGAATGAGACTTGAGTATTTAGTATTGGATTGAAAGAGACTTGAAGGGGTCCATTAATTTTGTTATAGATACAAAAGTTTAAAAAGTAGATTAATCTTTAGTTAATTAAAGTGTATGTATTCACATGCACATGTGCAATCACATGCACAATGGCACTGCTTGTGCATCTCAACTTACACATTCATGTGAAATGAATGCATGCATTACACATCAAGCAAAAATGTCTACCTGCTTTTATAGGGGAACGTATACATGCAGAAGAGAAAGCAGGATTTCAGCTCTAAAGAGTAATGCTGAAGGCCAATGCCAGGCCAAGCTAAAGGCTGATAGCGAACAGCATTTTAGAATAATATTCCAAACTCCACAATAGACATTATTCACGACACATCTGATGATAGAATAGATCAAATAGCCAATGAGCATGTACAGAGTCCTTTTCTCTCATATTGAAAAACTCATCAAGGTGAGAGGCCTTAGGAGATAAAATTTCTGGATATGCCAAACATCTCATTATCTATGAAAAGTGCCCTTTAAGCTCTCTTTGCCACTGTGGTCACACTGGTTTTATGTTGGTTTTCCATGGATGAGGCAATGCTGGGAAATGGAGAATTAGGGGCTCGACAGACGGACAACTCTGTGCCGCCCGTCTTTGCCTTGGGTCGGTACTGCAGCAGCTGCACAGTACAGCATTGACATGCTGGCCAAAAGAAGCTGCTTTTGGCAGCTTCTGGGAAGGGGTGTGATTGGCACGCTCGCATACCCAAATGATGTACGTGCGGCGTGGTGCCGTTTGGATGCTGTGCTGTGCGTACATCATCATGGCAGCTCCTGTGTGGATGGGGATGAACCATGATGGTGCTTGGACAGTGCGGTAGGCCTCAGGAGTGTGCGGATACTCTGCTCTTCCGAACCCTAAAATCGGCCCCAGGCCAGTGCAAGATGCTGGTCTGTACTTGGCCTTAGTTTTCAACCTGACTAAGTGGAGACTTTTTTTCCTGCCATGGCCAGGTATGCATTAGGAAAGACAAAGGAGGAATTTATTACAGATCTCAATGAAGTCAGCATCACAGTATCATTCCAGTATATTTCTAAGAAGACATTCAGGAAGAGATTTAAGTGGTACTTAATGGCTCTCCACCTACAGGCTTTGCTGTCAGGAGGCGCTAAATAAAAATGACGTATGCTGTCGCTTTGAACTTGGGGAGCCGCCCTCGAGCTTTTACTAACATCCTGAGAAAGTCATCTCAAGTTCACAGAGACTCAAGTAGAACACAAAGAGGTGGGTGCTTGGTAAACTCCATTCTTTTCCCCAATATCTCCAGCTTCCCTGATCTTACTACCCAAACCACTGAAGCATGCAAGATCATGTTTTCACTGCAGGATGAGACCGATCATCCATCCAATTCAACATTGTGACTGGCTTCCTGTTCATGAATAGCAGTTTTGAAAGTTTGACTCATACCACTGCAGTAGAATTCAGAGATAGTTAGTCCGGAATACCATTCTGCAAAGAGATCTTGTATCATTTCTGAGACAAACTGAGTGAAAGACATTTTTCAATTCAATAATTTATTATGACCATAGACCAGCTTATGTGAAAGACGTTGTAGTATAAGCTTTCGTAGACTTGATCTACTTCCTCAATACAATTTGCTTTTAAAATTGTTGCAATGATCAAAACTCCTCCACAAGTCTAACTTTTAAGCAGTAAAGCCTCCCACCCCAACATGGCCACATATGTGTTGTCAGAAAGTGGGAAGAGGAGCAGGGTCAGGGTTTGCCATCCTGTTCATCAATTATGATATTATAAGATGGACTTACAATATCCTAACTGCCCATTTGTATGGTCATGGATGACCAAGTCTGATCTCCCGAAACTACTTTCACAGCCTGGCAGCACCCTGATGGAAGCATATCTGTGGTGCTGGAGATCAGAGTACTGGGAAATCACATCTGCAGTGTACTTTCCACTGGGTGGCTGATCAAACATGTTTCCACCGAGCTACCTGCCTGGTGCATCTGCTGCCGTGGGGAGCGGGGAGGATCTTAAGTTTTGGAGTAATTGGAACTTTGCTCTGAGGTCAGAACAAGGTGCCCAGGTTTGGATGGGTGTCTTGTTTTGACCTCAAAGCAAGTGACTGGGGGCACTGGCAAATGTGCTGGGCAGCTCAATGGGACACATTTTAAGCAACTGTCTGGGCTCTGGAACTTCCAGGAAGATAAGGAGCAACTGAAGAGATATTTTAATTCACTTTAAGAAGGGGGTATACCCCAGTGCTGGTGCTCAATGGGCCAGCTGTTGTCTGGTGTATTCACAGCAGAATTGGGATTTGGGCTGTGTGTTGTCCGTTCTCCCTGCCAAAGCATTTTATTTGTTCCATTAATATTATTAACCTTTATTTATATAGCACTGTAAATTTACGCAGTGATGTACACACAATCTTATAATTAGACAGTTCCCTGCCCTCTGGCTTACAGTCTAAAAGAGACAACACAAAAGGAGAAAGGAAAGGTGGTGGGAAAGGGGATGAGGTACAGTGGTTCTTCTCTCCCTCTGGGTCCTGGACCAAGACAGATGGACTGGAGGGAGGGCTCGGCTTCTTAATACATAGTTAAAAGGAGGCATCCTGGGGCAGATGGCACAATCCAGGGAACACTTTCCTAAACAATATAGTCTTTAACTTAATTTTGAAACTGGTTAAAGAAGTGATGAGGCACACATGTGGGGCAAGAAGGTTCCAGGAGTGAGGGGGCGCAAGTGAGAAGGGATGAATCCGGGACACGGCAGTGGAGATCAATACAGACAGGGTTTCTGATGTCCTTCTGGCAGGTAGGTTTTTGGCATTTGAGCTGATCTGCTTGGTGAGGGAGGGGGATGACTCAGGAGCTTATCACGTTAGCAAATATTCAGGATCCACGATGCCCCCAGATGTTATCTTACCTAAATCACCGCCGATCTAGTTGGGATGCTGCTTCCCAGATGCATCCCAGGTCGAAGCCTCACTCAGCCAGCACTTTTTTGAACTTAGGGAGCTCCCAACTTCCAAAATTGGCTGAGGTTTTGACCTGGAAAGGCAGCATCCCAGCTAGATTTGTGGCAATTTAAGTATGATAACATTTAGGGGCATCCCCACATCCTGAATTCAAGCCAGAAGAGGTAAAATGTCTTATTTGTTAATGTGATAATCTCCTCAGTCTGAATGCTAACTATGCCTTCTATTGTTTCTTTTTAAATTTGTTTGTTTTAATGTCATGTTTTAACCCAGATTTTGTTTTTTAATCCGTATTTCATTCTTACCAACTGCCTTGAGTGCCTTTTTTTTTTTTTTTTTTTTGGCAGAAAAGCAGGGCATAGTCGTAAAATAAATAAATATTTTATTATTGTATGCCATTTTGATGGAGAAGCCAATCTGTTGGGTTTTCTTTTTAAAAGTTAACCACAAGAAGGTAATGAAGCTTGCATCTGTTGGCAAAGCCTTTGAAAAGTATCCGAGGCAAGCCAATCCCCGTTTCCCCTATCAGCTTACATATTCTCTCTTTTCTGGTCCTTGGCGTATTTATGTATGTGTAATACCTAATCACTCTATCACTCAGGAAATATTAGAAAACAGTGGTGAAGATCCTGCATTGACCTCTAAGTGTTTTTAAGGAGACACAAGCAGGGGGAACTGTTAGAAAGGATGGGGGGGAAAATCTGTCAGAGGAAGAGCAAAGTGGTCTGCTTTATGTCAGTGTTTCCAATTACTCCAAAACTTAAGAAAGGAGAAGACATGCTTTTTTTGCTCCTGGGAAGCTGACTTTGGAAGGTGAGCAAGAGACAATGGACAACATTGCCTGGGACAGAAGTACCACATCAAAGAGAGACATCAAGTAAGCCGAGGAAGGAACAAAGAAATCTGGGTTTTGGATCCCACCCCCCCGCCGTCAAAAATTTTCCTATTGCTCAGGCTTCTCATGAGTGTTGAAACTAAGCAATGTGCAACACTCTGGTCTTTTGGTGGTCCATCAGATTTGGGTAGCATATATTGACCATGGTCCTGCAGAGAGCCAATGTAGCATGCCATGCTGAAATATCTTAGTGGCTTTGAGAAGGAATCAAGCACATCAGGGGTGAAGTAAGACATTTTTTTACTGAGGAGCAGAGGCAAAAGAGGGCTGGAAGGTAAAAGAGTTTCAACAGTGGTTGCCATAAAAGAGGTTTCTGCAGGGGAAACCTCCCATAGGTCATGACTTGATTTGGGCCCAGGTTGTTTGAAGGCCTGTTTTTCCCTGTATGAGCCCATTCAGGTTTTCAGATCATCTGGAGAGGACCTCCTCAATGTCCCACCACCTTCTCAGGCTTCTTTGGCGGGGACCAGGGAGATTTGACATGGCCTTCCCTTAGGCCTGAGAGCGTGTGACTTGCCCAAAGTTACTCAATTCATTTTAGGGCCAAGCTGGGAATTGAACCCTGGTCTCCAGAGCTGTAGTCCAACACTCAAACCACTACTCCATTTTGGCTCTCTACAGACAGCCTAGTTTATTTCCACTCAGGGACTGATAATTCTACCATTCTGCCTTCCTTTTGTAGCACACAAACCTGCAAAACAAATAAACGAAAGGACAAATCCCTTCCAAGCAATCAGAGCACACTTCTTTTCATCTTTGTCTCTCTCCCGTAATTCTTCCAGGACAAAGTTTGCATCCAAAGGGCTTGATTTCATCTGTCTCCCTCTCCATTCCCTTTCATTCAGCTGCATCTCCTTCAAAGAGAAAGGAGGATAAAAGTCAGAGCCTGAAACCACAAACAAACACTTTTACTGATGCTCTTCAGCTGTTGTTTGAAGTCTCAGGCTCACCTTCTGATGCCAGTCGGACAGACCTTTGTCATCATTATCCGGTCCCATTTCACAGCCTTTCTCTATGGTCAGTTCTCTGCCCCCCACCCCACAACCTTGTAGCGGGCTCCACAACATCACGGTAGTGTTTGAAGGATGAAAAGTCTCTCCGGCTCATTCTCCGGGTGAGATATGTTTGCCTTAAGAAGCCGAGGAGAAAATGGTTGTTGACTTTGTGACTTGGCCTCAATCCCACTCGATACAGATGGAAAGACTCTTGAAAAAGCAGTAATTTCAAAAACCGCAGAAGCTCATTTCTGCCTCCTGCCCCAATTAAAAGGCCTGACAGACCAAGGCTGTATCCACAGATACTTCTTTGTGTACTTATTTATTTACTGGAATATATGGTTGGAGAGGGCACGTTTTGTAGTTCTCTCATCACAGTTTTTTTTTTTTAAAAAAAAATACTTCCATGGTTCTTTTAATAGTCTGTGGTATAGTAGACAAGGTATTGGGCTTGGAACTGCCATAATCAGTGTCTCTTCTGTACTGTAGAAATAATGCAGTTTGACATCTCTGTAACTGTCTTGGAAGGCTGGGATTTGTAGTTTGTTGTGACACCAGAGCTCTCTGACAGGGAAGCCTAATCATTGCATAAAATTACAAATCCCAGAATTTCATAGCATGGAGCCATGACAATTAAAGTGGTGTCAAACTATTATTTTTGCAATCATTGCCAGACATCTCTTTGATTCCCCTTCCCTGCTTACCTAGAGTCAGTGGTTTAAGCATTGGACTATGACTCTGGAGACCATGGTTCGAACCCTTGCATGACCATAGAATCCCACTGGATGACTTTGGGCAAGTCAAACTCTGAACCTGAGATGATGGCAATGGCAACCCCCTCTGAAGAGACTTGCCAAGAAAACCCTATTACAGGTTTGGCTTGCAGTCGCCATAAGTTTAAAAATGATTTGGAGGCGTGCAACAACAACAACAACAAACAACCAACAACAACTCTTCCTACTTTCCACCAGACATGGAAGAGCAAAGGAGGTAGGGAAGCAACTAAGCAGTAAGTGGGAAGGGATCTGTTGAGAGCTGTTTTGTAGAGTGGATCTACATGTAGAATTATTATGCTGTGTTGTGCCATGTACAATGTCCCTTTCAGGTTGCGGTCTTCCATCCTTTTTCTGAATACTGAAGTAGTTAAACCCATTGCATATCTGCTAATGTACTTGATTATAGTCCCATTGTGCAGTGCGAAAAACCTCAGTAAATCAAGGGGTACCCAGGAGTCGCTGATATTATGCACCACACATGAATGTGCAAATGTGACATCTGCAGAACTCTGCCCTAAAATACCGCCATGATCTAACTATGTCTGTTGAACAATAGCCACAAAATGACAACTGCCTGTGTAATCCTATCAGTGTGTCTGAATGCCGGCCAATGAACTGTATGCAGACAAACATGCACAAGACAGTAATGACTGTAGAATTTCTGACTGAGCTTGAAAAGCCAGAAAACCTTGTTTGTTCCTCGTCCGCTCGTGTGTGGGCTAGGGCTGGTGGCGGTGGAGAGAAGAAGACGCAGCCTCGCCACCATGGAGGCTTTCACAGTGACCAAATCCTTGCAAGGGATCTGGCTGAGATAAAAAGAACCTGAAGACAGTCAGCAAAGGAATGAGCGAAAGCGGAAGTTCTTATTTTGATTTCTCATTAGTCATGATACCCAGCCGCCTTTATCCCAGCAGCGTTCACATCCTCTTTGCAACCGAAATCCGGGGCTATGACAATAACAATGTGATATGAAGGATATTGGGAGCATGGAACGGGTGGTCAAAGGCAGCCCTGGGACCAGCTGTGTTTAGTTTGCTGATACCCATGTGTTCCTTGTTAGGCTGCCTTCCAGCCTTCCTCCACCTCTTTTTTCTATTCTTCACAGTCCAAAAGTATGAACCAATTAGAGACCACAGAGTGAGCTGTTTATCCTCCCTTTGCCTTGACACAGCTATTTCCTGCCTGCTATCAGCAAAAGCAGAAAAGTATGAGAATAAACCCAAGGTTGTATGTTTCCTCCTCCTTCTCCTCATCTTTGTCCTCATCCTCCTCTTTGTCTTCACCTCCACCTTAATCACTGTTTTCCATTTTTCCAAAGACGAAATCAATCCCAAAGAAGGGAAGCAAGAAAAATAAATGCTTCCAAGTTGCCAGTTTATGTACGGTGAGCGGGAAATAACACTGGAAAAGGATTAGCAAAGCTGGACTGGTTGAGTTCTGCATTGATTCTTCACCCTTGATGCTTGCATGATTCACATCATAGGTTTCTGTCATGGATAAAATGTGAACTGTATGTCATAGAGAAAACAACTGCTTGGTGCTGGAAGGACAGAGATGCCACTACATTGCAGAAATAATGCCACTTGACACCACTTTGGCTGCTGTAGCTCCATCCTATGGAATCCTGGGGTGTGGAGTTTTACAAGTTCTTTGTCAGAGAAGGCCAAAGAGACAAAGAGTTCTGGTGCTCACAAAACTACAGGATTCTGTTGGAGGGAGCTATGGCAGTTCAAGTGGTGTCCAACTACACTATTTCTACAGTGCCTAGTGGTTTGTACAATGGGCCCTAGGTATCTGCTGTGGTTTGGTTCCAGGAACCCCTGTGGATGCCAAAATTTGTGGATGCTCAAGTCCCATTAAATACAACAGCATAGTGAAATGGTGCCCCTGACAAAAAATTGCAAAAACAAGGTTTGCTTTTGGAATTTATATTGTTTTTAATTCTAAAAAAAAAAATCTGTGGATACAAAGGGCCAACTGTACAAGTTGTTGTCTATCACATCTCAAGGGCACCAGGTTTGGTGAGGCTGCACTAGATGTTGCCACATGCCAGTTCTGAAGACTCCTTCCTTCCTTCCTTCCTTCCTTCCTTCCTTCCTTCCTCTTCTAATCTTCTGTCCCCCATCAAAACAAATAGCAACAAGTTTGCAATATGGCATTTCTTTCCCAGAGGCTGTTTATTCTGTTTAATGGCCACCTATCACCTCCTCACTCATTCTTTTTCAGATTTACTAGACAAGTGCTGAGCAAATTAGCACAAAATGCTTTCACTCAATTGTCAGGTGGAATCAGGTTGACGAATACAATACTGCTGGGCTTCCCCACTGGAAGAGCCGGTCGGCTGACAACATTGTCTCCTTCAATTAAAGCGACATTGCCAGCCTTTCCAAGAGCCTGGTCCAAGCCCCGAGTCAAACCTATAACTTTTTAATGTCTTATTTTCATAAAGACATTTTGACACGCACTGCTGGGATGGAGCAAAATAAAATAAAATAAAAAGGGAGCAGGGAGGCTCAGAAAAAGTAAGTGAACGGAAGGATAAGAACCAACCCCTATGCAGGAATTTTTATGATGTGTTTTAATTTTAAAAACATGCCTGCTTCAAAGGAAATATTTAAGTGACATGCTGATATGAGGCAAAGTGGGGGTATGTTCAAAAATAGCACCACAGTTGAACCTTGTAATATAATATTTATAGAGTAAATCTTGCTAACATGCCATAAAAATAACTTTTCATTCTTGCATAGACATAAATATGCAAGGCAACAATTATGTGTATGCCCACTTGTGTATGCATCCGTGTGTGTACTGTGTTGTCTCCTTGTGATGGTCTCAGAACAGGCAGGGCAACAGTGGGCAATTCCTGCTGGTCTAGAGGGCAATTTTCTGCCCGGCTCAAAATATTTAGCAAAGCAAAACAAACAAACAACAACAAAACAGAAGCATGCAAAACTCAGAAAAACAAAACACAGAAGGGGATGGAATTCTATCACAATTCAAACATGTTTTTACATGTCACCCAAGACCAGGATCTGCCCATTGGTCTTCTAGGAAGACATTTTAGAAGGAACGATCAGCAGTCCAGTTGGCTATTCTATTCATCAAACCAAGGTCACCCATTGCCATTGCACCATGCTGGTTCTGTCTCTTCTACTCCAGGATTCATTTCCATTAGAAATAGGTTCTACTGTATATACTCATGTATAAGTCTAGACATTTAGGTTTTAAAAAAGACCCCCCCCCCAAAACCCTGAGTCAACTTATCCATAGGTCAACGTAAGTACTGTATCTTAACTCTTTTTCAAAAGGAGGAATCATCCCCTGGTGAAAGGCAAGAGTATAATCTGTCCTGGAAGCACCAACCCTATCTATTCTCTTATCCATCCAGTGATAAGAGTGAGCACAAACATCGTGGCTGGAATTTTGAGGTTCCTTGACATTGTTTTGGTTTGCTTCACCTTTTTGATCCTTTGCTATATGCCCCTAACACTTATCCACGGGTCATATCAAAATCCATAATTTTTGCCCCCAAATGTGCCCTCCACTTATACATGAGGTTGACTTACAGTCAAGTAAATGGGCTTAAACCAATGGCCTTACAGATAATGGGATAGCCATCAAAGACTAGATTGTGTTTGAATTGAAGAAAAATGGAATTTTCTCTTACACAGGTCCATGGTGCTACCTTTATCTTCCTTCAGAACACACTGAACCTGTCCCGTTATCTGTAATGTCATTGGCTGAAGCCCACTAAGATCTGTAGTAGAGATGACAGAACCAGCATAATGCAATGGTTTGACCATTGGACTATGACTCTGGAGAACAGAATTCGAATACTGACATGGCCATGTAAATGCACTTGGTGACCTTGGACAAGTCACACCGTCTCAGTCTCAGAGGATGGAAATGGCAAACCCCCTCTGAAGAGACATGCCAAGAAAATCCTGCGATAGATTCACCTTAGGGTCTCCATAAGTTGGGAGTGACTTGAAGGTACACAAGAACAACAGTCGAGAAGACTATATTTATGGTTAAGTCCAGCAATGCAAGTGCTAAGACCCCAAGGATTGGAACCGGTGATGGAGGAAGACAGTATTATGCAAAGCCTGAAGTTTAGATTTTCAATTTGAGTCCTGATTTATAGAAAGCCTTTATAATAAGATGCTCTGAGTTATAACTCACTTAGCTTGCTTATAAATCTGGTGTCAGCTTTTGAACAGTGACTTGATTTGGAGATTAACTTGTACTGGAAAGCACCACATACTTCAATATCTATAACAATTAGACTGATGGAACCAATGTGCTTTTATGCTACTGCTGGTAATAATAATGTTGCTAGACTTTTTAAGTCTAGGAGCAAGATGCGAAGTGAAAGTGAAGGCTCAACATTTGAATGGAACAAATCTAGGACCATCTTCAGTGGAGTCAGTCAAGGGCCCCAGTATGTTGCATGTGCAAGTTAAGAGTTTATTGCATCAGAACCTGTAACGTTCCCATCCTGTCTCGAAATAACGGGATGAGAATATAACAGGAATGTTCCCGAAATGGTATCTTAACACTGCATGATAAACTCTTTACATTCTGGTTGATTTGACTCTTCAGGCATTTGGTACATGTGAGTACTCCACATGAGAGGAGGGGAATATACTAGCAATGCCCCCCCCCAACATTTTCTTCTTCATGTGTAGAGTAAGATGTCTGGAGAGGATGCTTTATTCATGGAAGGTCTCCATCTGAGCTAATCCTGATATTGCTGCATTTTTTGGCTTGTGCAGCATGGTGCCACACCACAGAATTAACACAGTTTGAAATCACTTTAACTGTCATGGCTCCATCCTATGGAAACTTGAAATTTGTACCTTGTTGTGTCATGAGAGCTCTCTGATAGAGAGAGATATCTACAAATCCTAGAATTCTATACATTGAGTCATGGCAGTTATAGTGGTAGCAAACTGCATTAATTCTGCAGAGTAGATGCAGCCAAAGGATGCAGCCTGTTCTGAGCAGGGGGTGTATGCTCCCGAAAATACAGGAGGGAAGAGAGTCCAAAACCAATTTGTGCCCAAAAAGCCCTCTTAGCTGAGATGAGATTCATAGTTCAGGCTCTTAATCCACTCTCCTATGCATCCTCGAAAGCAAAAAGATGCTCAAAGTGCAAAGAAACCTCTATGCTGAAACTCAGTGTATCCTGTTAATGAGCCCTGTAGCTGGCTAAGGGATGGAGAATCTAATTTGCAGCTCAAAATTGGAAACATGTGTGCGCGCACACACACATGCAAACATACACCAGTTGGAATACGTGCCACTAGTAAGGCAGCTTTGGATATTTGCATTAGTAACTTACATATTCTTGCAATAAACAGATTAAGTGAACAAATATTTCCCTTCCCGTAGGACTCCTGGGGGACTTCTGAGAATCACAGTCCTTGTGAATTTGACTTGCAGCAGGCATCAAAATAAACTCAAGATGATCAGATTAGGGTAATCTACATCCTCTGCCCTTTCCACTTCACCTTGTATCCCCCCCTTTACCCACAATGCATTAGGCTTTCATGAGTATGGCTTTACATGGAAGACATGCCAGGGATCCAAGGCTTCTTATGCTTTCTAAAAAGGAAATTATGGAGACAATCCTAGACCAGAATTGCATATTAAAAATCTCTGCAGAGTTACTTACAGTTTGTCCTATGCAGGCCCTTACTTTGAATGGCAATGTTGTACAACCCAATGCAGAACTGAATGTGGAACCAAATGGATAACTGCTTGCACAACTCTTATGTGCAATGTGCAAACCAATGCACAGCCCAGTAGACTTCTTTCTGTGCAACAGCACTGCACATAAAATTCTGTTTTTTCTACCTTGAAATGACTGGGGTTGCTCCACATTAGACCAAATGATCCAATTGCTTCTAGAACATCTGGATATGTAAGATACCAGGAGGTTTCCAGTAAACGTTTAAATAGCGAAGGACATTAATTCAGCAGCCACTGCAACCACTTTCCATGGTTGCCTCCAGGTTTTGCATTTCCTTGAGCAAGATGTCCTAAGTGGCTGGGAAGTAATTCTTAATTTCATTTTCAAAGGAACTAACAAGTAACTTAACAATTTTCTTCCCACTGTGAGAAAGTCTTCAAAATCTTCACAGTTTATTTGCAGTTCAGGATTTATTTTGTATGAATTTTTGAGATTGATTTTATTTTTTTATTTTTCCTTTGCACAGAAAACAGTATTTTCTGTAGATAATGGTGCGTGCAGCTGAGGATTTATTCTGTGCGTGCAGCTGAGGATTTACATCAGCCCTGGTGGTGCTGTGATTAAATGCCTGTACTGCAGCCACTCACTCAAAACCATAAGGTGGCGAGTTCAAGACCAGCAAAGGGCTGAAGCTCGACTCAGGCTTGCATCCTTCCGAGGTCGCTAAAATGAGTACCCAGATTGTTGGGGGGCAAATAGCTTACAATTGTAAACCGCTTAGACACTCCTTAAGGGTATGAAGCGGTATATAAATGAAGCTGTTTGTTTGTTTGTTTGTTTGTTTGTGTTCGTTTTGGACAGAAAACAGTTCTGCCCCGAAATACAATTTTCTGCACAGAAATGGCCATTTCCTACACACACACACAAAAAAGAAATCCGACATATAGGTTTTGTAAAGAATAAGCCCTAAACTGAAATGATTCCATTAGTCCAGGATTCTTTTCATCAAGGTGTCTTGATCTATGAGAAACACCTTTTCAAACCAGTTTTTCAACTCATTTTCACAAATGCAGATTGTCGGAGGGAAGAGGAAGGAAAGGAGCATTTTATGTTCCTTCATTCCAAAAAATGCAAACAAACCAAAAGCCTTCTAATATGTCAATAAGAATGCTACTATGAACATAGAAATAATGGTGCCTGCAGATGTTTATATTCCCATTCTTGGATGATCTGTAATAGCATATTAGTGTGCCATCAATATACCCCTTTATTCAATGGGACTGAAGAAAGTGCACTATGTGAACACACTTACAGGTACACAATTGGTTGCACAATGACAGTATTTAGCAGAAGGGTGATACAGAAAAATTACCACTTCATTGCGTGAGCATAGATTTACATTAGGAAAGCATGGCACAGGATCTTGGCTTCCATCCGATATCTTAAGTCGCTTCTGTGCAGAGACTGGAAGATGTGTACAATCATAGGCTTCTAGCTGTGTTTTTCCGATAGCCATGGGAGGATAAAAGAGGGGCATATTTGTTGAGAAATAACCTTCTTTTCAATGTGTGAGCAAAGAAACGCCGCCTTTTCCTCCCCGCCTTGGTGGAAACGTGTCATGGAGGAGTCCTACAAGGAAACCTGTGAACTTTACTCATCTACTGCATTTTAAACAATTGCCTTCTCTCTCCACTGCAATTTCATTTCCTGTGGGGAATCGGCAAAAGGGTTTATTGATTCTGCAGGGAGCAGGGAGCCCTTACATTTCCTCCTACCAGGGGCCTTGATATGAAAGTGGCTAAGAATAGCTATTTCACCTTACAAATCAAAGCGATGTCATTCCACGCCCCCTTCCCATTCAGACCAAAATCGCGGAAAGACAGAGAGTTAAAACAGGCCAATTTAGACAATATGAACCAGGATCCAAACAAATGTGGCTTCCTTCTGCTTTCTAAGGTGTGGTTAATAAAGCTCTAGACCTCAGCATTTTCCTGGCTAAAGGACATGCTCGGCTTTTTCATTTCGGTTCATTCCGAGCGGAGGAGAAATAGATTTTTCTTCCAGCGTCCATGGGTAAAAGACGTCCCACAGCTCTCTTAGATTCTGGAGTGGAGGAGTGAGTTCAGATGTGGTATACATCAGATGGTCACTGGAGACACAGGGAGAGGCAGCAGGGGATATATTCTGATAATGGATGGGAATTGACAGAAACCATGGTTAGGAACGGGTAGATCGATCTGTTTGCTTCCAGACCATGTCAGATGTGCATGTCCTCATTTATAAGCCCATTCCATTGCAGTATTGCATCAACCTGCAATATTTTTAAAAGTTTGTTTGAGCACATCCTATATCTATATTGATAGCTATAGATAAATAGAGAACACTTGAACTTAAAAACACCCTTCTCTAAAAACCTGTTTAGATGCTCTGAGTGCAGAATTGCATCATCAAAAGGTGAAAGGTGCTGGAAAACTGTGTTCTGATTTATTTTTTTATTTGCTTATTTATTTTGGACTATTTGCACAATTGCCAAGGCCTTGTGAGTTGTTGGTTTGCTTAACTGTAGGGCTGCCAGCATGAAAACCGGACAGGGCAGCCATACATTGAATGGTTGTGTAGAAGAGGCAATTTCAGCAGGTGTTGTTTGTTACGCTGGTTGCATGACAAGGAGCATCTGCTGAAATTCTCTCTTTTACACAGCCATTAAAAGTACAGGTGTGTCCTCTAGTTTTCACTCTGGCAACCCTATGTGGCATATATAGAAGAAAATGGGAATGCATACCCCATGTTTTCAACCCAAAATTCCATTTTGTTTGTATGTGTCCCAATCTCAGAATTAGGGGAGCAATTATTGCATATTTTGAAGATCTTCTGAACTATATTAGAATCAAGAGAGCACTTTCATCCCAATGGGAAGTGACTCAGAAACTGACTTCCACTTTACCTCTCTTGGAGTGGTGAAAGTGTCTTCTCTCAATGGCATTAGGGTGGAATATAAATACAATAAATAAATAAAATAAATAAAATTTTTGGGGAAAATTATTTTTTCAAAATTGTCTTTAGTGCTGTGCTTCAGAGGACACTGCCATCCAAATGTTCCAAGAAAAGGTGCAGAAGAGAATGGGAACATCACTTTATTAAAATAGGATTTGCCTCTTTTATCAAGGGTCCCAGAGGCTGAGGAATGTATACCTGCAACCTCTCAGAAGGCTCCTCTCTGTCATGGTAATTTTTCCAGATTATTTTATCCCGCCACCTTGGGTGTGCTCTTTGGGTTTCTTTGCCCTTTCTGCATTCCCATTAATGACTGTGCTGGGTAATCATAGATGTGCTGAGAAGACACATCTGGAAGGGAATTGGTGGGAAACAGATCAATAATGATATGTATACATCTCAATTGAATTTAGGGGCTTTGGGGGATGTATTCAGCCATGCGAAAGCTGAAGTTTTGAGTCTGGGGAATCGGGTTATGTCCTGTCTGGAGGATTCCTGGAAAGGGGTTGGCTGACCACCAAAACGTCAGTTATCAAATGTCAGCGAGCCGATCCTGGGTCAACCTCAGTGTTAAGGGGAATGTTTATTCTTTGTGATTAATATGTTTTCCCACTCACAGTTTTGTCAGCGATAAGTACTTCCACAATCAGACTTGCAAATTAAGTCTGTGTTTCTCTTCCATTGGTCAATCACAAAGTAAAGCATGTTTAATGTTGGATACGTAAGTAAGGAGAATAATTTACTATGACAAATGGATGTTTGACAGGAAACAGTAAAAGAGTAAAACCGGTTTGGAAATGAAACCATTTGGCTAGAGAGGTGGTGGAGTCTGTGAATGTCTTCAGAAAGAGCCCAAACCTATTGGGGATGCTCTAGCTGGAGATCCTATAGTGAGAAAGTATTGCAATCCATGAGGTTCCTTCCAACTCCACAGTTCCATGTCTTTCATTACTTGGGTACAATATCATCCAAAATCCACAAAACAGTGATACCTTTATTGTGCCAACCAATATGCATAATACAACTGGCACTCCATATTTGCAGTTTTGACTTTTGATGGCACATAACTGTTTGCCTGTGCCTTTAATGTGCCACTTGGTTAACTGGGATGTCAAAAACATTCCCCAGTTCACCAGGCACAATATTAGATGCCCAATTGGTTGCACAATATCAGTGTAGAACAGAAGGGTGGCATAGTGCAACCATTGTGTAATTATGCAAGTGCGGACTTACAGTAGGGAAGCACAATGTAGGATCTAGCGTTTTGTAAATAAGTTTTCAGCATAGGTTGATGTTTTTCCTAAAGCATCAATGCAATAAAATTATTGTAGCATAACTTCCCCCTCCCCAAATAAAACCCCAATCCATGCCTCTTGACACAAGCCAGCCTTCGAGAGATGCAGTAAATATGTCACAGAGAAAGCCAATGGTGCTTTAGTTTGGCAGATTATGGTATAGTAGAGAAATGTGAATTCTTGTTTCTCCTCTGTGAGGAAGAATCATGAAGCAAACACTTAAGTGATACACCTTATTTCTCCCTTGTGATGCAAAATGTAGATTTTACTACCGATCGTATATAACTCATTCAGTTTATTGCTTGTATAATTTCTCCTTCTTCCCAACCAAATTTCACTTTATTGGCTTCAAAGCCTCACTGCCCATTGGGGCTGGGGCTGAGACTGGGGCTGGGGTTTTTTGTTCCTTAGTTATAATGCCATTCCATAGAACCTTCTTTGAGTTAATCTAACCACATATAAATTTTGATTCTTGGTTTTGGAGGCGATTCAAAGTAATTTAAACCATCCAGCTGCAACGTCTGCTAGGGGGAAAAAAATGTGATTCTACCCTCCCACAGTTCTTTGAAAATAGATCTAAACTGGAAGGAAAGGATCTTTGTTTTAATTTTTCGTTCATGAAATCATTCTCTCTTGATCTGAGCAGTTTTTCTGCATATTCTGCATATTCTTTGCACTGGCTTCCAGTTTGTTGGGTTGAATCTAGAAAGCCCTAAATGGCTTGGGGGCCAGGATATCTGAAAGATCTCCTCCTCCCATAAGAGTTTACCCAAAATGTGAGATTCTCAGAGGAGGCCCTGTTGTATGTTCTCACATCTCTAAAACATAGGTTGGTGGGTATGCATAACAGGGTTTTTGCTGTAGTAGCACACCAAATTTGGGATTCCTTACCCAAGGAAAGTAGGCTGTCTCCATCTCTTTTGAGCCCTCTGGCAGAGAAGGCAAAATAGCTCACAAAACTACAAATCCCAGTATTCCATACCCTTGAACCGTGGCAGTTAAAGTGGTCTCAAGCTGCGTTAATTCTACCGTGAGGATGCAGCCTAAGTATTGTTTTTAGATGGCTTTTTGAACTTTTTAAAGAAATAATATTTTAATGTGTCATTAAAATGTTCTCCTTTGTATTGTTTTAATTGCTCTTATTGGTTCATTGCCTTGGGAACCAATGCAGTTTTCTGCGACAAATAGAATTAAGTAGTTTTACAATGTTCATATTCAGGAAGGAGCTGCTGCGATGATACTAAATCGGGGAAATGGCAAAGGGACCATTGCACATCAGGACCAATGCACAATGGGATCGATGAGTATTGAGAAAGGCACATTGGGAATGATACACAACAAGACCAATGAAGGATTGGACCAATATGCATCGGGACATATAATAGGGAGTGCTGGTGCATATTGGCACTTTTTGATGCCCATTGGGATACTCCTGCCAGGGTTCTGTTATCTTCGAGTCTTCACCATTCGCTAACTGGGGTTCTTAGCATCTCTCCAATGTAGCTAAGTACATGTGAAGTAACATAACTAGGGACCTGTCTGCATGGACCAAATATAACATTATCCCTCCATTCCCACAACAAGTAGACCTGATGGTGCAGGTATGAAGGCCATCAAGACGGATCTTTTTTGATAGGTCTTCCCTGAATGATCCACTCGGTCACCCTGCTGATAAAGTTCATTAATACAGACTATTCACCGATTACCCCAAGATGCCCATTGTCCTATCTCTTATCGTTTTAATGATTTAAAATTGTATTTTATTTCTGTTATGTAGGATTTATTGTTATGTTGACGGGGAGGGAGGGGATAGTGGGATTTTTATGACGTATTTATTTTATCATTGTTGTACGCTGCCTCAATCCTATGGTAGAGGTGGGATAGAAATAAAATTTTATTATTTTTATTTTATGTACTGTCTGGATTGCACCCAACCAGTTCAGCACCGATTCTGCAGTATACCCCATAGATAGATAGATAGATAGATAAAATTCATATGGCATCCAGCCATGTGATCAAAGTTAGGCACTTTGTTCTGACCTTAGAGCAAGTGGCACATGCCAACAGCACAATGGGACCAATGAGCACTGGGTGGCACAATGGGACACATTTTAACTAGCTTCCCAACATTGCAATGGAGAGCCCAGGTAACAGGGGTTGTTGGTGCAGCTCCGGGGCCAGAATACTCAGTATTCTGGCCTGTGCAGACACCACTATAGATCTCAGTAAAGAATTCCAGCCATCTTAAATAAATATAAAGTTGTCGTTGTTCTCAGTATGATTTTCCTCTTTCTTCTTTGCCCTCGTGGTTATCATCCTTGTTTGCCACATCGTCATACAATCCTTTTAGCCGTGGCAACGGGTGAAATTTTTACCAAGCTAACAGCCGTGCAGCTATGATGCCACATGCACACAGGCAAACAATGTCGGATGCATCACCACAACCCATTGGATTCAGTTGGAGCAGGGGCAAATGAGGGTGAGGCGACCGAGGGCAAAGAGGTAAGTAAATAGCATCAGGAAGCAGCAGGCGGCAAGGGAACAAAAGGGTGCCAAACTGAAACAGTGAACATGTCTGTTTTGTGTTTGTATATCTTTTCTCCTGGGTCAAATATGCCACTTTGGAAGTGAGTGTCGGAAATTATTGCAGCAACCCTAATGCAAATTGCTGCTTTAGTTTACCTTACTCATTTATTTTATTTTTGCCCCCCTAAACCGAGGCCTGCATATAGCAAAGAAAGATGACACTACCTCTTATATATTCTGTCTGAGCGACTGAAAGCAAAGCAAAGATGGCCTTCTGCCAGTGTTTTGTGTTAGCGTGGAGTGCAGAGGTGAGTTTTAATGCTTTAACATCATTCATGAAATATTATATAGATAATTTGTACTCGGAATAACATGCAAGCTCTCCAAGGAAACATTAAAATAAATAGCTCCTTTAACTCTTTTGTACCTTGATCATATCTTATTTTGATGAATCAATAAAAGGGAGATGCAAGATTGATGGAGGACAGATCAGTAGGGCAATCATGTACTTTATTACATATTTATGAGTCTGAAAGATCAAAGGATTTTTTTTTTAAAAAAAAAAACACAAATGCACGTTAACTTGGCAAATGTGTGTTGCCGTGTTCGGAAATATTCCAAGCGACTTTTGCAGAAATACGGAAGGAGCTGGCTGCATTCCCACAGAGCTATTTGGCAAGACTTTGAGTGATGGGGAGGGATTTTAAAACACATCTCCTGCCTTAACATTCTAGACATGTGTACAGACTACAAGGCTTGAAATGGAGAGGATTTTTCTCCGCTCCAAATACCTAGATAATAGCAAAGCTAGTAATAGTAACTACGGTGGGCTTTTGGTATCCACTGGGGTTTGGTTTCGGGACCCACTGTGGGTAACAAAATCCATGGATACATAAGTCCCGTTAAATACAATGGCATGATAAAATGGTGTCTCTTATACAAAATGGCAAAATCAAGCTTTGCTTTTTGGAATATATATTACAAACATTTTCCAAGCCACAGATGCTTGAATCTGTAGATAAGAAAGTCCATGGATAAGGAGGGTTGACTTAAGTAATGGTAATCATAGTAGTAATAGTAACAGAGGCTTTGAAACTTCATCATTTGAAATGAACAGCCACTACCTTTGGCTACAGGGCTCTAACCCAGACATCCTTGGGAAATTACAGACTTTTGTGGTAGAGTTGTAATTCGACTGTCTTCATCTCCCACATACACCATTCACTACATACTAGTTGACCGCTATTGGGATAACGCTTTGTCTGTATCTGATTTCCCCCTTTACACAAACAAAGCCAGCTGGTCCCTGGGCTGAGTGTGCTTACAGCTTTTTCAAAAAAAAACCAAATTCTGAGCAGTTGGAATATTCATAAACATTCTATATCTCTGGAGCCAATGACTTTGAGGGTCTCATTTCAGCACATCGAAGCTCGAGCTTTTAAATCCAATCGCGGCGGAGCTTTAAAAAGACGCAGCCGGCATTCACCTACTGTTTCTCCCCTCCCTGCTCCTCCTTTTGTTAACGCCAGGCCTCGTGCATCACTTTCCACGGAGATTTCATTATTTATTTACTTATTTGTTAGGGTCAGAAGAAAGAGGCTTGATTGACTCAGAGTTGCTGCAAAAGCCTGTCAAGATGTGCTAATATATACAGCGGCTGCCAACACCATCAACGGAAGCATCAGGATGCTACCTGCAAACCGCAGAGTGGCAGGAAAGGGAGGCCTTAAAGATTTCTCACAATTTGACAGGTGTTGCCAATATTTAAAATAAAACGGGAGAGAAAACCGAGCAGCTGATTTGGCACGCAGGCGATTTATTATTAGAACGCTGGGAGAAGGAGGATTAAATACAGCAGAGTTGCATGAACTCATCCATGGAATGTTTCTATTCCAATGTAGGGCTGCATTATAAAAATTGCCTGTATTTAACACCCCAGCATGTTTGTCATGTGTCATGTGCGTTATCAGAACAACGTAATATTGTAATATAACAACCTTGTAAAGCAGGCCTATAGCTCACCAGACCTGTACTAAAAAATGGGTGCTGAGGGTGTAAGTTGTCTTCCTGAATTCTTAATTAGATTAAACTAGAAATTAAGGAGATTGCTTTTTCTTTACTATTAACTACAGTAGGATTTTCTCAAACATATGTGCCTCCATAATCAAACTCTTAAAGAAGATCTGTGTTTAACCTCCACTGGTGGATCACAGAACATGGAACAAAAATACAAGATACATACGGGAGGGAAAGCATGTGCTGTGACAAATACTTTATCACTTTGGACCTTATCAGATGTTGGAAATTGGAAGTATAATCTAACGGCAATCTGAATGCAATCATGGGGTTTAACGTTATTGCGTATTAAAGTATCTCATGCAATTTTGGGCAAAAGGGAAGTCATTCCAAATGCAATCATGGGTTTTACATTATTGCGAATTTAAGCATCTCATGCAATTTCAGGCAATGGGGGTCATTTTCGGGTAATGGGAAGTTATTCTGAATGCATTCCGAACGCAATTGGTATTCACCTAAATTCGCGGAACTAGAGACTTCACATGAATTTGAATTGGCTCCAATTGGCTCCATTCACAATAAAGAGAAATTCCTCCCGTCTGATAAGGTCCTTAGGGAAATACCTCTTGGGGAGGAAACCCCAATATATTACATGTAATCTAACACATCAGGAAGAACTGAATCAAATATTTCTGCCTTGAGACCTTGAATCAAAACAACAAGAAATGAATTCTGGAATAGGAATGGTTAAATGCTGCATGTATTGGTACGTTCTGTGCCTTTGGTTTTCTTTTTGGATAGTGGCAGTCTTCAATCACTAGTGTCCCAACACATATTGGGAAAGTGAGTACTAGCCTCTACATTGTGAGCAGCACTGCCAGCATGTGGCTTGGTATTCCAGTGGTCCTGAGCTGGGTTTCCATTCTTCAGAGATGTCTGCAAGGCAACATGGTTTCCCTTTCGAGGGCTATCGAGTCATGGCTCCATGTTTGGACCCAGGAGGCCCGGTTGGAAGGGTCTGTATGTGTCTAGTCCTTGATGTCACTTTCTGAGACTTTGGCTAGACTCTTGGATCAGGAAATTGATGTGTATTATGTAGCTATGTCTCCCAAAGCTAAACCCCTGAACCCACCTTTGCAAGGGACTATGCTCCTGCAACACAGCCATTTCCATTTTGTTGGAGAGGAGGGAGGCCAATGCAGATATGTCCAGCTATTTTCCTGTAGATGGATGTTCTGCAGTAGATATCCAAATTGGGGATGTTTGGAAGGTCTCTGCAGATGATGAGGGGATTTGGGTCATTGCATGTTGCAAAGGAATTGTGACCCCTACACTGACCATAAGTTATGATTGTATAAGTCTAATTTACAATATCATAATTCATCAGCAGGGTACCAGACTTCTCTCATGGAAATCTGTGCAATTTTGAACACCCCCCCCTAAATTTCCCCCCTTTTGTGAATATAGTTGCTCAGTTTACCTGATTTACACAAACGTCCCCATAGAACAAAGGTTCTATATTTTTCCCCCAATTAATCATTCCTATTTGAAATATAATCATTGTCTGTCCACTCTATTTCTTGGAAATGGCCTATCAGCCTCACAAACATGCCAATACATGAAGCAAAATGTGCATTTTCTCAAAACAAGTCTCGAGAGGTGTGAAAAACGTTACTTTCTTTGAGATTGCCGAATCCAGCAAAATGTCTTTCCCTCCTTACAATGGCGCAAACCAGTGGGGTGCCCTTGCATCTCTTGCCTGAAGCCTGAGAGAAATAGTATTCTCTGTCTTATCTAATTCCATTTCATACAGGTTTGGGAATAAATTATCAATACATATCACTACCGCATGTGGTTCTTCAGCACTTCATTCCTAATCCAAAGAGACTGGAGCAAAGATCTATGCAAACAGGGGTTTTCTTTGGCTGTCTTTTTCAGAAAACCTGATGTGTGAAGAAATAAATTGGGCGAGTCATCGTGCAGACATTCTGCAGGAACCGTCTGCTGTGTTGGATTACATTTGCTCCAGCAACTTCTAGGCTGTTGTACCAGGCAGCAAAATTACCCTTGACGGAAAGGCATCTGAGACACAAAGCTACAGGCACAGGAAAGGTCTACAGGGATCTGTGCCCCATCAAGGAGAGCTCCGCCACACTTCCCTGACTGGCCCTAGCTTTCGTGGAAGGGGTTTGTGTGCCCTTCAGGATCATGAGCAAAGCATGGCATCGTCCATCTCATTGATCTCCATTTGTTCAAAATCCAAATCCGCTGATCAGGCCTTCTTTTTTTAAAAAATATACTATTTAGTATTCATGCAAGCAGAGAATAGAAGGCTAGTGCTGCAAGCCTTTAGCTATAAGACAAAAATAAGTATTCTAGATGATTGTACTACTAAGGGGAGGGACCTTTGTTTTTAATTTACCAGGAAACCCATTAGAACTGTTCCTAACTTGGCTCCAGACGCCCCTAATGCTGAGTTCCTTGTGTGCAAGTTTGCCCAAGTAGTCATTATGGAGATTTCATGTGCAGCTTGATGGAAAAGTGATCTCATAGAAAAGAAGAAGGAAGCTAAGTCTCAGCATATGATGCAATGGGAAAATACCAAGTACTATCTTTTTGAGTGCTGTCTTCCACCCCTGGCTCAGGATATTTGCTAAGATTTGGTGTATTAATTTCCTATAAAACCTTCGATGTCTGTGGGCTCTGCAAAAGACTGGTAATAAGGTAGTCACGGCTATACATCTGAGTAAGGCTTATGGTGCAACAGGGGTCTGTTGGCTCCTTCTTCCATGAACTTATTCCTTCTCTTCGCCATTCCAATTGATTTGTACACCCACGGTTCACTCTGCACCATAAAACTGAGGTGGTCAGAAGACGAAACAGTAGATCATAGAATCGTAGAACTATAGAGTCGGAAGAAACCACAAAGGTCACCCACTCCAACCCCATTCTGCCGTGTAGGAATACACAAGGAAACCACTCCAGCCATCCAGCCTGTTTTCAAACATCTCCGGAGAGGAAGGTTGAAGGCCGTTTGACACCGCTCTAACTGTCATGGCTCCATCTGATGAAATCTTGGGATTTGTAGTTTGTTGTGGCACCAGAGCTACTGTAAATATATCACAGTGTACTGGTATATTTAAAACCACAGATATCTCAGCACTTTCTGCTAATATTCATATTTTAAAAAGATCCCGTCAAAAGCTGGTGGCTCCTTACATTCTGGTCTGGACATTGGACCATGAGGTAAGAGCAGAACACATACCTATATACCCATGTTGCTGTTGTGTGCTTTCAAGTCATTTCTGACTTATGGTGACCTTAAAGCAACCCTATCATATGGTTTTCTTGGCCAGATTTGGCCAGAGGGGGGTTGCCTTTGCCTTCCTCTGAGGCTGAGAGTGTGTGATTCACCCAAGGTCACCCAATGGAATTCCATGGCCCAGCAGAGATTCAAACCCATTTATACACATACCCATATAGTGGCATAGGGATATAGTATCAGAGACATTTAGAATCATAGAGCTGGAAGGATCCCTAAATGCCACTGAGTACAGCTTCTAGCTCAGTCTAGGTACTCCAAGTTACTCCAATGCTGGCAAGACATTCCTTCTAATGTGGAGTCGAAGGCTTTCATGGCCAGCATTTCATGGCCCTGGAATATATATCCAATCCTTCTCCAGGCTATCAGAGAATGATAGCCTGGAGAAGGATTGGGCATATATCCCAGGGTCACACAGGATATATATATCCAATCCTTTTCCAGGCTATCATTTTTTGAAGATGCCAGCCACAGATGCTGGCGAAATGTCAGAAAGGAACTCTTCTAGAACATGGCCACATAGCCCAAAAGCTCCACAAAAAACTATTCCTTCTAATGTTCAATCAAAATCTATCCTCCTGTAACCATTGGATTGTTCCTACCCTCTGAGGCAGCCCTTTTTATATTTAAAAAGTGGAATTATGTCACCCATATATCTATGTAGATATATAGATCTCTCACAGATGCACACATATACACCTAGACACACACTGGAGAGTAATCCTATCAAGCTTGATAAACTTGACATAGCTTTGATGTTCAGCATTGCTGTTTCGACGTTACCCTTTATCGCTTCTACATCCATTCTTTGGGACAAAACACCCCACAGTGCAGAATATTTTGTTCTGGGTGATTCCAATCCAGTTGATTTGCTCAAGTTAAAACCACACAGAGACACACAGAAACACACGCCGAGTGTTTTTGTTTATCTCCCTCCGTTCTTCGGAGGTCAAAGCTCAGAATGTTCTGGAGAGTCTCCTACTTAAAGTTGGAATTAACAGCTCTCCGGGAAGAATGGAAAAGGTATAAATTATGTCTGATTGAACAAACACAACTCCACTGTTCAACAGCCACTCAATGAAGAGGGCAGGGAGAGGCAATGGAGCACGGTAATGGGTAATATTACTAGTCAATGGGCTGTGTGTAGCACCAGGTTCCGAAATGCTAGAGATGTCAGGGAGATAAATAGCAAAGTGTCCTCCTCAAAAATATGATTAATACCCTCCTCGGTCCACTGCTGAAGATGTAGTGGGTGCAGCTGGCTTGGACAGCAGTTGCAGAGAGGAAAAATCCAGGACAATTGCAACGGAGCAAAGAGGGCAAAGAGTAGGACAAGCAGTCAACTCGGTGGGAGTGCCAAGCGATGACAGGAAGAGAAGTAGGCCAGGGCTTGTGAAAGGTCTCCTTTGGCTGCTGCCGACTGTCGTGTTTGTGGGACGCAGCTGAGGCTCCAGTGCATGGTCTCCTCTGAGGACAAAAGAAGGCTGTGAATGTATCAGAGTTCACTATGCCACGGAATAGGCAGAAGTAGATTTCAAGGACAGTTGTTGTTCTTTGCTCTTGTTCTTCTAGGACCAGCACCTCTGCAGCGTCTATACTCTCCAACTGTCTGAATTTAGCTTGGTCAATCTTTTATCATCCTATTTTTTCATCTGCTTTTAAAATGTCTCGGTTTTTGTTTCCTCCTCCCTCTTCCCCCCATTACCTTCGCTTACTTCAGTTGCTGCAAAGGATGGCCTTTTCTGCAGAGAAGGTAACATTTCCATATGAACCCCCCTCTCCATTTTATGCAGTATTCAGAAATGTTTTCTGCACACATACGAAATTCACTTGCATTTTTGATGCAGAATCAATCTCATTGTGATGAGTCTTTGAAAACTGCAGTTTTTAATGGCTTTCTCATAGTGAACAGAGAGGGAAAAATGGTAAAACTGTTCATTCTTGGATGCAAGAATGAAATTTATGATAATTTGCATCTCTAGGGAGATCTAGACAATTGTAAAAGGAGTGTTATTGCATTTTGTTCTAGAAAATCTGGCATTCACTAGGACAAACTCTGTGCTTTGGGGTAGGGGAGATTTGATAAAGTTCCCCCTAGGAGTCCTTTTTACCTTCTAGTACCTTCCTGTTGGTTGATAGACAGCTGCCATTGTAATTACCCACAATTCCCTGGTGCAGTGAAATGGTGGAGGATTAGGGGGGAAATGAAAATGGTGACTTGTAGCTTGTTGATGTTAATGTGTTCTGCCAGGACCCCAGGGCTCCAAGCACTTCTCCAAGTGTGCCAGGAGTTGGCACAAGTCTTGTTTTATGCTTTTATCATCAACACTTTCTTTGGCTGTAACTCTCATTGATTTCAAAAGAACTTGCAGCAAAGTTAAAATAGAATCCTTGGATCGAAGCCAGTGGAGTCTCATTGTTTTATTCAACAAGACTCCTCGAGGCCTAATCCGCAAAGCAATTAAACTTGGGAACTTGAAATTACAAGCTCATTTAGTTCCCTTCTTAAATGATCAGCTGGTATTTTAAGCAAACAGCCTTTTCCGGTAGCAGGCAACCAAGTTTGGCACCCACTGCGGTCTTCTGAAACAGTTGAGTCTCTCCATCTGGCTGATGCAGAATAGGGTGGCAAGTGGGTGACTGTCCACAGGGGCATCTTATACCGGTTATACTGTGGTGCCTGTAATGGTTGTGAGTTTGTTTTTGCATGCAGTATGGACTGTCAGGCATATATCTTTCAAACCCTAAATAAGAGTTGGGAGACCTTTCGTTCCCTAGATCTCTTGAAGGACCGTTTCCACATGAGTATGGTCCATTCCATCTGAGGTTTCTGGGAATGGAAGCCCCAAACACTGAAGTCTTAAAGTCTTCTCCAAAACTAATGACCAACTTATACCCTTAATGGCAGAGTTTCAGGACATATTCTCCCATATGTGTTTGGTGCTTTTGTTTGTTTGTGTTTACTAAGGGAGAATGAAGATGCCTTTCTCTGTATCGAGGCTGCATCTACACTGCAGAAATTGTGCAGTTTGAAACGACTTTAACCGCCATGTCTCAATGTAATGTTTTGTCAGAGAGCTCTGGTGCCATGCAAACTACAAATCCCAGGATTCCATAGGGTGGAGCCATGGCAGTTAAAGTGGTGTCAAACTGCATCAATGCTGCTGTGTGGCAACACCCTCAGTGCCACCTGCAGAGGTACCACTGCTGCTTGTGACTTTAAGAGGACTTTCTCATGGCAGTTGATTTAAAGGAGTCAGTGGGATGGTGGACATATTATAGGTTGACTTTAGACATTAAGGTGCTGAAGCTATTTGGGGAACAGGGTTCAGTTCCTTTAAAGGTTCTCCACCCCCCACTAATATTAAGGCCAATGAGCTATTTTCCAGCACCCAAACTGTGATGCCTAAGGCATGGGCATCATTAGAGGGCAAGGGGGTGGGCTGCACTGAGTGACTGTCAAGCAGGAAAGCCAAACTACCGTTCCCCAAATGTCTGCCTTTGAGCAGAAATCAACTGTGGGGTTTCACCTGCATTCCTTTAAAACCCAGGACCTCAGCAGAAGAAAAGGCATGAGTTTGGTGAAGAGGGCTCAGGGTTGTTGGTTTTTTTAAAAAGCATTTTCTAAAAGTCTTTTAAAATTTTGTTTAAAAGCGCTTTTAATTACTGAATTTTCACATTAATCACATGGATCTATGCAACTGTAAATGAATTACGGCTGTGCTTATGATATTGTAATGTAAAGATATAATTTTAATTACTTCTTTTATATTCTGTGATATATGGGAATTATGATTTATTAGGAGCCATTCACTTAAACCATAAGGTTTTGAGTTCAATACCAGCAGAAGGGCTCAAGCTTGACTCAGGCTTGCATCCTTCCGAGGTCACTAAAATGAGTACCCAGATTGTTGGGGGCAAGTAGCTTACAGTTGTAAACCGCTTAGACACTGCTTAGGCAGTATGAAACGGTATATAAATGAAGCAGCTTACTGCAGTGGGTGATGCCAACCCTAGTGATGCCACTGCCCTAAGGCTAGGTTGGCTGTCTTTCTTGCTGCTTTCTAGCACTCAGTGAATTTTTTTCTATTCTAGAGGCTTTTTGGATTGATTTGAATATTGTCGTGTTTCTACGGCCTTTTACTGAAGCTGTTGTTTTAAGGTGAGATTGTGGATTTAATGTAAAAAATGTAAAAGCCCAGTTCCAGGGTGCCAGTGTGATGCAATGAACAGATTCCTGGATTGCCGGTCTGGAGAGTCAAGTTGACGTCCCTTCTGAGAAATAAAGCTAAGGGGGACCTTGGGTCAGTAATTTTTTTCTCTCTCTCTATCTCTTTCTGGCTGATCTACTTCACTGGATTGTTGTAAGGATAAACTGAGAAGGAGGAAATCTACACATATTAGTTACCTTTGACTCAGTGGAGAAAAGGGGAGCAATCAGATCTCTAAATAAAATCTAAAACTAATTTTACTCTGTAAAATAGTCTTTAAAATGTAGTTGTAAAATGTGATATATCTTTGAAGGTGACTTATAAAATTATAATCACAGCATGTGCATGCCATTCCTTTTCAAATAAACTTTTCAAATCATGAAGTCAGGTGGAATTTGCTTTTGCTATGGCCATTACTGAGCCAATATAGTGTGGTGGTTTGTGTATTGGATAGGACTCTAGGAGACCCACATTCGAATCTCCAGAGCCATGGAGACCCCATCAGGTCTCCCTAGAGGAAGGCAATGGCAAAGAAAACCCTGTGAGAACCTGCAAATGACTTGAAGGCACACAAGAAAAAGTAGAAGAACGGTTGGACTGGGTGGTTCTTGTGATTTCTTCCATCATCGTCCTAAAATATCCACCAAATAGGTTCACTCCTTTCGGTAGCTTCTTTAAAGTTTGGACTCAAACCCAGAGCATATCTGGGTCTCAGAACCAGAGCAGATCTTTCCCAACAGTGGAACCACCATCCAATACTGGCTCCAGGCCCTTCATTGGCAACATAAATACAGGATTGATTGTGATGTGCCTTTTCACCCTTAAATACATGGCTGCGTTGGTGAATCCCAACAGAAGCAGACCTCAATGGCTGCCCAGAATTGTCCAGCCGTAGCACTTGTTACTGCCCCTATATAAATCGTTCCTGTGCCATCCTCCAAATTTCTGGTAGATTTTCATTGATTGCAAAGGCTCCCGCATTGAAATGCAATACCTCCGATGATGAATAATCACCTGCTTAGTATTCTGCTTCACCACTGCCTGTCAAAACCTCAGAAATATAAGATTAACATAAGAAGATATTATATATTATAAGCATGACATGAAAAGCAGTGAGGTATTGATTTGACCTCTGGAAATATGGGACACCATTAACAAAAGAGGCATGTAGATATCGGTAAACAGGGATACCACTGCCAAGATTTTGCTGGCAAATGTTCCCCCTTCAAATCCAAGCAATTCAGCTATCCATACCCTTCTCTCTCTCTGATTATAGTTAAGAGCTATTTTTTCCTGATCTGGCAATTCCCAACTTTGTCAAACTTCTGATATTGAAAATAAATCCTGATCATTACAGAGTTTTGCAACAGATTGTTGTAGAACCTGCACTGTCTGGTGACTGGCCATTTATGGACAAAAGAGGTAAAGATTTAAATTATTTCCCTTAGAACAGTATAAGGCCTCACCATTTGCTGTAGGTCTTTTTTTGGTGGGGGGAGTTTCAGTGACAATGGCAGCTGCCTTTTCACTCCTGGTCCCCATTCATCACCTGGTGCCACACTGGGGGCACAAGTGGCACTGAGGTCTGAATGAGGTGCCCTGGATCAATGGCATGGGTGGGCACCTTGTTCTGATCTTAGCAGCAGCTTCAGGTGATGAATAAGGACCTATGTGGGAAGCCAGTTGTGTCGTCACTGGGAAAAACCCAGAAAGAAAAGGGGGAATATGGGGCCAGAATACTCCAGGGCAACCTGGCAAGTATAGTACTCCAGTAGTGATACCAAAGGTGTAACACAGAACATTGATGCAGTGGGAAATCTAGCTCAGTGTGTCTTGTTTTTGCCCTTGGAAAACAAACTAGACTCCCAACAGGAAGGCTCACTTTCGCACAGAGGTTTTAAGGAGTGAGAGAAAGTGTCAAAGTTCACCAAAACATTAGCTCTTTCAAAGGTCAGTATTCAGTCCAGGCAGGCAGTCCAAAGGGTAGTCTGGAATAGTAGCCAGAAGTCCAGTTAGAGGACAAAGCAAGTAGGCAAGCAGTCATGGAACACAACACCAGTGCAGAGATCCGCAATCTCAAATACCTGTGGAAGGGTGACCAACACTATTTCCAATGATGCGCATGCCCAATGCGCTCCACTGAACCGTGGGCACGGGGGCAGGCCCCATTCAAACCTATGAAGCATGAATATACACGAACCTCCATTTTCGTGTGGGGGGGGGGTCCAGAATGGATCCTCCATGAAAATGGAGGGCCAATTGTAGTTTTGACCTAAGAAAAGGTTGGTTGTCAGCTACACTTGTCCAAAGCAGGTGCTTGCTTATTTACAGCTCCCCCAGGTCTGACAGGTGCTTCCTAATTTCAGTGTGCTTCCCATATAAACATTATGAGTATCTGTGTCTTTCTTTGCCCACAGCTAGGTAAGTTTGACTAGATAAGTCTGGCTCTTCCTTTGAGGTCTGTGGCTGCTGAGAAGCTCTGCTCTTCTGGCTTCTGGGCTGCAGACCTACCATGTCCTCTGGGCTCTCAGGCTTTCTATGAGAGCCTTTATTCTCCAACTCAAAGTCCATTCCAAGGTCCTGGAAGAAAGGCATGACACAATGGTAGAACATATGTTTCAACACGAAGAAACCTCCAGGTAGGGCTGGAAGAGATCCATTCCAAAAATCCCAGGGAGCCAATACTGGTCAGTGTGGATGAGTCTTCCCTTACTTGGTGCCTTCCAGTTGTGTTGGACTATGACTCACATTTGCCAAAATTCTATCGTATGCCTTGATTAGAGCAGAATCTTTGGAACAATTGATCAGATAGTTCATTGTTTTTCAGTCAAGTTCACCTTTGCTTTCCTAAACCTGGTGGCCTTCAGATGTCTTGAACAACGGTCACGATGGTTGGAGATTACAGTCAGAGTATTGTATAGTGTCAGCTAGGGCCCACTCACTGAATCTTCTGTTAAATGGAGAGTCAACCTGTAGGTAAATCCAGTTGTTCCATAGAATCCTCCTCCTCATGAAAGAGAAGGCAAAAATATTACACCCTCCTCCATTAAACTGAACTTAAGTCTGGCACAGGATTGGGGAAGATGTTCTCCACTGATGTTGTTGGACCCCAGTTCTCATCATCCTGAGCTACTGTGGCCAATTATCATGGACTATTAAGTTGTACTCAACACTATCTGGAAGAACAGAAGTCCCTGCTCCACGTCTAGTATCTTATTCTGGGTAACAGGTATTTCGGAGCTTATTTAGTGATCTTCTGATGAAGAAGGCGATGACAATGATGGCAACAACAATAATAATACTGTTTAAACTCACTTGTATCCAATAAGGATGCCCCATTAAGATGCCAACATGAAATGTTGGCTCTAAGAATCAAGGGTTAATTATCGGAGACCCACGAGTACAAAGGAAAATGGCTTTATTGAGTTAATGCCCCAAATTTACTGCCTTTTTTCCTTCCCCTTCATCTCAGAAAACACAAAAGATAGCCATTTGTTCACCGTCTAGTCAGCATACTCCGAGACTCAATTAGTAAACATGTCAAGAGGTGGGTTAGTTATTCATGGTTCAGGGGCCCAGCCCCCTTTCAAAAAGAGGGCTTTTTTTTCACTCTAATGAAATGATGGATAATCTGGAAGTAGGTGCTTTAAGAAGATATTAATCATCCTCGGTGGTATTGTTAATCATGCGTTCTATCATCTCCAGATGCTGAGCATCACCTTCCTTAGAGATAAAGGGCACCCTAGCTGGTAGAGTCCTTTTGATCACCTTTCTCGCAAGTCAGGCACGTCTACAGAATTCAGAAGGAGGCTTCAAATCTCAAAGCATCCTTCGAAAGGGAGGCCGTGAAAGGATTTAAATAAGGCCACAACTTTTGGGTCCATTATTTGATGAGATTCATTGATTAAAAACCTTTTGAATGATTTCAGCAAAGCTATCCAAATTAATCAGGTAGCAGGGTTGTTTTTAATGTTTAATGTAAACAATGGAAAAAGAATCTTAGATGTCCTTTTTTTTGGAATACAACATAGAGTCTTCATATTAAGATAAGGTGGTTGCAACACATACATGCATGCGTGCACACATTATACACACACCTGATGTATACTTGAAGTATCTGAATTGAACATTTGGGGGGTTCTATTTTCAGGACATTCCAGAGGCATATGGCTTGCCTAGAGTCTTAGAAGAATTAAGTCCTTCTTTTCTGAAATATAACATAAGGTCCTTATATTAAGATTAGTGGTTGCAAGACATAACATACATGCGTGCACACATTATAAACACATTTTATGTATAATTGAAGTATCTGAATTGAAAACTTGGGGGTTCTATTTTCAGGACATTCCAAAGGCACATGACTTGCCAAAGTTGACCTCTCCAAACCCGAAATGAGCATCTGCCCACTTTTGCTTTTGAAGAAGCAGCTTTTTCAAAATAATAAAAAAATGTAAAAAAAATTCAGCAAACCCTTTTGAAAAGTTTAAAAAATTGTTAATCCTGGAGGCTTCTTGGAAAGGCAATTCATCCTTTATTTTTTGCAGTGGAGGGTAGGTGGGTGTGGTGGTCGTGGAGTAAGAATGTGGCTATCTAGGGAAAGTAGTGGAGTGTGTGGCCCCAAAAAACACCGTGGGGGAGAAGCTGTGGCCTGTGGCCTGTCTTGTGAAACACATAGATGCCTTCAAGCATTGGTATCTGCTGTGGTTTGGTCCCTGGATCCCCCATTGATACCAAAAATTGTGGATACTCAAATCCCATTATATACAATGATGCAGTAAAATGGTGCCCCTGATATAAAATGGCAAAAGCAAGGTTTGCTTTTTAGAATTTATATATATATTTAAAATATTTTCAAGCCATGGGTGGTTGAATCCATGGATAAGGAATTCATGGATACAGAGGGATGACTGTAGCCTACTAATTTCTAGGCATGCAATTATTCACTCAGTTTCTCCTCAAAGGAAGCAACAACTCATGTTCACCTTTTTTCCCCTCATTGCAAGAAAGCCTTTGGAAAACCACACTGTTTTTGTAGCCTATTTGCAATTCAGAAATTATTTTGCACAAAAAATTGCAAAATGTGGTTTTGCATGGAAATGGGACCTGGTACCTATTTGTAAATTGCCATAGGGATGCTACTGGGCTAAAAGAAGGAAGATTAAATAAGACTGAGTAATGATAAGGTTCTCAGACATTATGTTTATACCTCATTGGAAAGCGACAACAGGAAACGGCTGCTGTTTTCCTGGACTAATTGTGGACCGTCTAGAAGTATTTAATTTTCAGCTTTGAGAGACAGGGTACTGAATCTGATACACTTTTGACATGATCAATTGAAATAATGCTGGCGCTCTTGATAACTTTAGAAGCAACAGCAAAGATGTGTTACATGGAGGTTGGCCACTATGTTCTAATCTGCTTTGCAGAAATAATACAGATGGAAACCATCTTCAACTGCCATGGCTCAATGCTATGAAATGCTGGGATCTGTAGTTTTATGAGAATCATAGAATCATAGAGTTGGAATAGACCACAAGGGCCATCCAGTCCAACCGCCCGCTACCAGATGAGGTTTCAGCCTGATCTGGTGCCTCAACAAACTGCAAATCCCAGGATGATGGTGTTGTGACAGTTCAACTGCTTTATTTCTGCAGTGTGGATACACTCAATAGCACTGTAATTCCATAGTGTGAATGGGCCCTTGGTCAAGAGATGGATAGAGTTCTTTCTATACGCGGGGTCTGAGAGCATGTCCGTACGTGTTGGGGGGAATATGACTTGCTATGGTCCTCTTGTGCCCTTGGCAGCCTCCATGAACAATAGATAAATAAATTCAGTTGTGTGACAAGGGAAAAAAGCAAATGGAGAGCCTTGCTTTCCTAAACATGGTCAAGTGCGCACAATAAGAAAGAGTCAAATGTAATTAAGCTTGGAGAGGGGTTTTTTTTCCGGCTCCAAAGGAGAAGGACAGCTTTTGCGGATGCGATGACGGATGTGAAGGAACACTGAAGAGGATCACTAATTTCAAGGTCATTTTTGAAGCACTCAAGAAACACAACTAAAGGGGGGGGGGAGAAGCAAAGCATTTTCAATTTTTTTCCTCTCTCTCTTTAAAACAAATTGCGATAAGAGTTGGAGGGTCAGAATTCAAAATAATTTTCCATTTGCCTTTCAGTGCTGTTGTTCACCAGCGCTGGAAAGCTGAATTCAGACAGAAGAACCCATTGACTCTAATGGCATGGATGCGTTCTTTCTTTCTAAACACAAACACACATGTATATTTATTATTGGTGCCACAGTCCTTCAAACCTGCCTTTTAAAAATATTTCTTGTTGTTGAAGTGTATTCTTTAGGCTTTTATAACTGATTTTTTATTAAAAAAATTACACATTTTCTGAACCCAGGGAAGGAAGCAGGAACAAGCTTGTTTTCTGCTGTTCCAGAGATTAGAACACAACTCAATAGATTCAGATTACAAGACAAGAGATTCCTCCTAAAACATTAGGAAGAACTTCTTTTACTGTTCAACAGGAGAATAGACGAGCCAACAATGTGGAGGACTCTCTTTCTTTGGAGATCTTTAAACAGAGGTTGGGTGGCAATCTTTCGGGAGTGTTTTAGTCGTGAATTCCTGCATGGCACCAAGTTGGACTTGATAGCCCTTCTTCTTCTTCTTCTTCTTCTTCTTCTTCTTCTTCTTCTTCTTCTTTGTATTTCCCGCCTCTCCCTTCAGACCTAACTCTAAGATCCTATGATGCTGTTATTCTATGATTCTATATTGGCCTGGCATATTGAAACAAGAAGGGTTGACGTTTTCCTGAGTTTGAACACATGGGGTGGAGGACTCTCTTCTTTGCCACTGGGATTCTCAAATAGTTCATTGAATCATAGAATATGATGGGATTCCAATGGTCATCTAATCTAACCCCCTGCCAGTACATAAGCCACAATGACACCAATAGTTAAGGACACATCCTCATATCTGCCCATCGTCCACTTTGTAACTTCTGTCAGTATTGCTACTGTTTATCCATAAATCACTGTTGCATGTTTCCCATTAATCCTTTTCCATCTATTTAATACAGTTGGCCCTCCTTATCCATGGATTTTTTTTTTATCCATGGATTTAAGCATACACAGCTTGAAAATATTCCCCAAAGTATAAATTCCAAATAGAAAAGCTTGATTTTCCATTTTATATATGGGATACCATTTTGTTGTGCCATTATATTAAATGGGACTTGAGTGTAATAGATTTTGTTATCCACGGAGGGTCCTGGAACCAAACCCCAGCGGATAACAAGGGCCCAGTGTACATATTTTCCCCCATTTTCTCCTGTGTGTATTTGTATATGTGAGAGAAAGAGAGACAGAGATGGGAAATGCTGGTTTTGACCTGTAAAGCTCTCCATGACTTGAGAACTTGGTACTGTATCTGATGGAACAGTTTCTCCTGAGGTCCTCTCTTCCAACTGTCCCTAACTCTGGAGCTCAGAAGGTTGCCATCTGAGAGAAGTCCTACTTGGTAGGCAACACATCATATGAGATGCTCTCCCACATTTAAAACAAAACACCCCCCCCAAAAAAAAACCCTGATGCAAACATTGTGTTCTTCTTTCCAGTCCCTTGATAAAACAACTTGTTATATAAATTTGTTACAATCTTTGACCAGAATCCAACTATTAAGTCCCACTGAGGTCTCACTGAGTCAATGAGATCTGCTTAAGATTTACTCCTCAGCAACTGATGCGTTGGATCTACTCTAGCCAGGGCAAGCAATTGGATTTAGGTACTTACTATTTTAATATCTATTTTAATATCTATTATCTTGGTGATCGTAGCACCTCTTTCTGGATGGATTTGATTTGTCCTTGTAAACTATATTTTAAGTACATTGGTTATATATGGTCATTTTAATATGTTGCCTTTGTACTAGTCTTTGTAGTGGGGCATGTGTTATTCGTCTGTTTCAAAATGCTACGAAGCAAGCAGAAGAGGTGTCATAAATATACAGATTCTCCCCTCTACCAATAGAAGGGATGGATTAACTGGTGTTTTAATCTCTGGACAGCAATTCAAAAGTTTTAATGCTCAACAGTTAACAACAGGAGTAACAATCACATGTAGATATGCGGGTCCTCTGTCCCATACGTGTGAATATATATATATATATATATATTGCTTAAAAACCTTTACATGAATGTGAATAATATGGGTATCTGATGTATTTAACTGTTAAAAACTGGGTCACAACATTGGGGAGATGTGTGAAATCTGGTGAGCAGCTGAACCACCCTGAGAGGCTCAGAGGAGGTCAGGTCATATCAATATTGGCAAAGATCATACTCCTTCATCTATACACCACCTGATCTCATGTGTCCTTTAAGCACAATGCAGCTGTTCTATGCAAGAGAACGGGAAGAGATGGTTCCAATGTAAGAAGTATCCATTGGGCTGGAGTGAAAGTCTTCCCATCCACCCTGGAGACTAGACACAGGATCCTCTCAATCACTGATTTAACCCGGTGGTTCATAATGCTTCTGTGGTTGCAGCTGATGGCTTCTAGGTCAGTGGGGCAGTGAGCCTGCTCGGAGTTTTAATCTGGATTGTGAAGGAGCTATTCAAGATGCTGAAAACTTTGTCTCCAAAAAGAACCTTTGATAGTTCAGTTCAGATCTGCCACTGAGGTGGAGGCAACAAAAGCAGTCAGTTCCAGCATTGTGCCGGTGCTTTCATAGAATCATAGAGCTGGACGAGACCACAAGGGCCAACCAGTCCAACCCCCTGCCATGCAGGAACACAAAATCAAAACACCTCCAACAGATGGCAGTAGTGAGCAGGCCATGGAAACAGCTCTAGGAGTCCAGCCAATGAGAAGCTGGTTGGGCAGGGCTATAAAAGAGCCTTGTCAGGGAGCAAAAGGGGTTATTTGTTTGAAGTTTTGAGGGAAGAGACATCTTCGGAGGAAGGGTGTGCTCTTGGGGTTCCTGTGGGAACATTTATAGGGTAGTTATAGGCCAGGGAAGGGTCTGAGAAGTCCAGTAGGGACTAGAGAGGCTTGAGGGAGTCTGAGAAAGAGAGGCTCAGAATAAGCCTGGAGGTTAAGGAAGCTTTTGGCTTTAATATTGGAGAAGGTTGCCTGAGTGGCTGTAGTATTCTTTTTAAGGAACTTTTGTAACTAAGGAATAAGACAAACAAAGCTTTAAGTATATTTCAATATTTGTTTCTTTATTTTATAAAGAAACTTCATTCATGTTTTGAAGTACTGCTTGGCCTCTGTTAAACTACTGAAACACGCTACCAAAGATATCAGTGCCTCAGTACGAGATAGGTGGTGGGCGAACCAGAGAGGGTTATCACGTCAGTTCGGTTCGCACCACATATAAATAAAAGTGGTGGCAGGGGTGGGACCTAGAAGCCCAGGGTGCTGTCATCCAGGAAACGTAGGAGTGAACAAGAAAGTGTTCACGACAATGGCCATCCAGCTTCTGTTTAAAAACCTCCAAAGAAGAAGACTCCACAACACACCGATACAGTGTGCTTCACTGTCAAATACCTCTTACGGTCAGGAAGTTATTCCTAATGTTTAGGTGGTATCTCTCTTCCTGCAGCTTGCTCTGTGTCCTAGTCTCTGGAGTAGCAGAAAACAAGCTTGCTCCATCCACCATATGACATCCCTCCAAATGTTAAAACGTTGCTATCATGCTTAACTTCCTCTTCCCCAGGTTAAAGATACCCAGCTCCCTAAGCCAGTCCCAGGTATCCTGCTTACCTCTACCGAATATACAAAGAATAGTCCAGAGTCCCGTCCAAAGGTCACACAATACCAGTCAGTCCGTCACAGCAAAGGACAGAGGCAAGAACATAGTCACAAGGCAAGTCCAGAGGTCAGATAACTTGAATCCAAGAGCAAGGAATATAGGAACAACAAGGCTGCAAGACTGGTTGTCAGCTGCAAAGAACCTCTGCAGCTGGAGGTCTTTTAAAAGGCCCTTGCTTCTCTCAGCTGAAACCTATTAGCTCTCCTCTTGGCTTCTAGCCTAGAAGAACACCTCAAAGACTCCTTGACCTGTCTTCACTCCACAGGTCCTAGTACTCCTTAGAGTCCATAGAGCCTGTTTCCCACTCTGCAGCTTCCTTAGCCTGATCTGGGACTACAGATCTTAGCAGCCCCAGATTTGCCCCTGTCTCAGCCTCCTCCTTCAGAGTCTGAATCCTGTGACTGTGGATCTAAGTCAGGCCAAGGGCAGTTCATGACACCTGGAAGGAAAGCAGGGTAGCAAGTAAATGTTTGCCCTGATGCTGTCCACCAGATCAGAAGTAAAGGGGCAGAGCAAGAGATATATAGGCCCAGTCTGCCATCCTTGTAGGTGGATAGATAAGGTTATATGTATCATGAGCACCAGCTGGCACCCATTTGGTGAAGTGGTGGTCTCTGGAATTACTGTATAAACTCATGTATAAGTCTAAAAATTTAGGTCAAAAAATTGACCCAAAAAACCTGAGTCGACTTATCCACGGGTCAGTGTAAGTACTGTATCTTAACTCTTATTTAAAGAAGGACCCATCCCTGGTCAAAAGCAAGAGTATAATCTGTCCTGGAAGCACTGACCCCCTTTACTCTCTCATCTATCCAGTCTTAAGAATAAGCACAAAGAGTTATGTCTGATGGACTTTTGGAAGTTATTTGACATTGTTTTGCTTTGGTTCATCCTTTAGATCGTTTCTTATATGCCCCTAAATTTTACCCTTGACTTATCCATGGGTCACAGCAAAATCCATAATTTTGGCCCCAAAACTTGCCCTCGACTTATACATGAGGTTGACTTATAGTTGAGTATATATGGTAACCCATCTAAACATGGGACCTTGAGTGGAGAAGGAGACCACTCTTGAATTCTGCCTGGCAGATGTCATTGTTTCAAGTCATGGGACTTGGAGGAAGGGTTCCTGGGTTGGGGGACTTCCACCAAGATGGCAGGGCAGGGAGCAAACAAGTCAAATTGTATTGCTTCCTGGGACTAGATCCCTCACCCAAGGGTGGTTGAAGATGAGTTTGAGAAGGGACCTCCTGCCTCAGCTGGATTACACACTAAGTAGATCTCCCCATTACAATTCCTGTTTAAAGTTTTAAATTTAAATAGTTTATAAAAGTGGCCCTATTTAACCCCTAAGCCTTTTGTCTGTTCTCCTTATTTCAGGAGTGGGTCAGCAACTCTGCTTCAGCTGCTGTCCACAAAATACTTCTCTTGCTCTATGGCAAATAATCCATCCCTCATGCATAGCAAGTTTACAGAGTGCCCTGTCTCTCCAAGAGTGGTATATCCCTCTATTCTGTTCTACCACATCATCCTGCAAAATGGAATATATATTGCATTTACAAAGGCAAAGTTTAAAAATGTTCGACTTTATTTTTTTTCAAAGCATAGGTTAAGCTGAAGAAGGGAAGCCATGAGGAATATAGCTCAGCTTTGGGAGATTGGATTTTTGGCACACAGGCAGACTTGTCAAAAGGGCTATGATGAACTTTCAGAGACCCTCTCTCTTTCCTGACCTCTGCCGATTGAAATAGCCTGTGACTGCAGGACGCTTGGAATTGCAGGAGACTTTCATCGGCTAAATCAGCTGCTCATGATAAGGTGGTTGGAAAAGTTCTCTGTGTGTATAGAGAGGGGAAAAAAGAGCTCTGTTCTTCCACAAAAGGCTTTTGTGTTTCCGTACTTTGGTCCCACTGTCCGAAATGGAATTCCCCCCCTCATACCATCTATCACTGCGAGCTGAGCTTGATAAATAGAAACACCATCTACTCACCTGATTGATAATGGAATGTACTTCCTTATCCAGAAAAGATAACCTGCTGACTTTTGCAATATGAGAACCATTGGAAGGACCTCACCTAGGTGTTAAAGCATGATCAGCTTGTAATCTTTAATATCTCCCTTGTCATCTCCTTCTCTTCAACTACTCATTGCAGTCTTGGTTGTACTTTAAAAAAAACCCCTCTGTTATTTAACTACTTTCTAAACTTCTGAAAACAACACCATGCAAGTCTTAAAGTATATAGCTGGGAAGGTAGAATTCATATAGTTTTCTTTTTAATGACTTTAATACTTCCTGCAATCTGAATTGATATAGTCCAGAATCCTACCAGTCCAAGACCGTGTTACATAGACTGGCTCTTGTTTTTAAATTAAACTGGAATGACACTGGGATGATGAGGTTCTTCTCACAGCTCAGGGCTTCAAACATCATTGCAGGGGCATTTGGGGAGTCAGGAAAAGTAATGTTAACAGAACGGACCAAAAAGAAGTTCAACGGGGTGCAGAGAAAAGATGGCACCAAACGCCTAAATGGAAGAGGGTTTAATGGTCCGGAGGCCATCACTGTTAAAGCTGATGTACCTTAAAGGAAAACCTTCTTTATTAAACTTTCTAATTATCACATAGCTGGAAAGGTTTGGCGCTTTAAAAATCCAATTTTAGCCGCCCTGAAAGATGTGAAATAGGTTCTTTTAAATACTTTTCTTTATGAGAGAAGACAATAAAACCTGCTCATTGGCCCTCATTATCTGCTCCTTGATTTCACTTGCCTACCTGCTCCACTGCGCTGGTTCGAGACAATTAATCCTAATATTCCACCCTCCTGCTGTAATTTCTCATCTTGGCAGGTCTCTTTCTGTAATGACTAAAGGGGAGTGGCCAGGTTTTCAAAACCTTGGGGGCAAGCCAGCTGCCTTTCCACACACAATCGCTCTGTCCTGATTTACTTAATGAAATGTTGTATTTCCTCCCCTCCCCGCCAAACGGTGCCTTTCAAAGCTAGCTTAGGCAACCCTGGTCATTAATATTCTCATCACATGCGAAAAAATATATAAAAGGGGGGGGGGAGCATTGCAGTATGTTATTCCTGATGTTAAAAGGAAGGAAAGGAATGTGAGTCATTAAGATTGTGTACGTTACTAACACAGAAAAAGCTACCTTTACAACTCCCCTTGCCTGGAGTAAGATTTGCCAGGTGAAAAATATCTCCATTGCAATGGTTGCCTTCAAGGAGATGCCCTTGGACAATCTCGGAAGCCATCTTCTTTTGAGAGAGAGCAACAGAGAGATGGGGCTGATCCAGATTCTCTGTAAGGTATAGATCAGTGGTTCTCAACCTCTGGTGCTCCAGATGTTTTTGACTTCATCATTGGACTGTGCTGGCAAACACTTCTCAGTGCTGAAGTCCAAAACAGCTGGAGGATCAAAGGTTGAGAACCTCTGGTATAGTGGATCCTGGTTGAAGGAAAAATGGATGAGTGGATGCAAACAAGGATGCAAGGGCTGAAATTCACAAAATAACTCAAGAGGATTGTATTCTCAATTTGAAGAAGGTTGAAGGGTCTGTGAAGAGTCTCATACTCCAGCCTCTTTCTTCTAAATCAAGCGTTGACACTGGAGTGGGAATGGCGGAGGCTGCACCTCTAGCCAAATTAGTAGAAAATGGCTTCTGCGAATGACTGGAAGTCTACTTCTCATTACAACTTCTGCGTTTCTTGGCCAATTTTATGTACTGCTTTCCTCTACTTAGGGCAGCACAGCAGAGGACTATACAAAGGAATAGTCCAGAGTCCAGTCCAAAGGTCACACAATACCAGTCAGTCAGAGCAAAGGGCAGAGGCAAGAGCGTAGTCGCAAGGCAAGTCCATAGGTCAAATAACCAGAGTCATGAATCCAAGAGCAAGGAACACAGGAACAACAAGGCTGCAAGACTGACTGTTGTCTATAAAGAATCTCTGCAGCAGGAGGTCTTTTAAAAGGCCCTTGCTTCTCTCAGCTGAAACCTATTAGCTCTCCTCTTGGCTTCTAGCTTTGAAGAACACCTCAAAGACTCCTTGACCTGTCTTCACTCCACAGGTCTTTGCACCTGAAGCCTAGACTCCACTGAGTGTGTTTCTCCCTCTGCAGCTTCCTGAGCCTGATCTGGGACTACTTTAAGTCAGGCCCAGGGCGGTCCATGACAGTTTGACTGTTTGGGGGCATTTTGAAGGATTGTGCATCCATTACAGGAAAATGGTCATTCCAGGAATAAAAGTTGGCCTTGGTGAGATATGTAGTCAGAGGCTTTAGGGGGAAGTTCTGGGCTTAGGACCCAATAAAGGAAGCCATAGCATTGAGTTTGAAATTCCTGAACAGGACCATTCTTAATAGGTATTTTGGAGGTCTCTCCCTTATATAGTTGACATAAGATGAAAGCAACTTGATGGAAATTGACAATAATCAAGGATGTGCCCCAGAGGCATCACTTGGGTTCTATTGCACCATGGTGGTCTACAGCCCAGTGAAACTGTGACAACTAGGAAAGTATGCATATATAACAACAATATGCTGCAAACACATTATTGGTCTCTGAAACGCTGAGAGGAAAAATAAATGCTAGTCTGCCACATTGAGTAGTTTGAGAAGCACTGGTCTATACTAAATACACACTCCTAGAGTTTCATCCATGAGTTGCCAGGTTTTACTGGAGGTAACCTTCAATAGAGTTTATCACACGGAATGAATTTCTCTCAATTTCGAATGGAGCCAATTCGAATTCACATAAATTTGCTAAAATTCACGTGAATTCTAATTGCGTCTGGAATGCATTCAGAATGACTTCCCATTTCTCAAAAATGACCCCCCATTGCCCGAAATTGCATGAGATACTCTAATACGCAATTACGTGAAACCCCATGATTGCGTTCGGAATGACTTTCCATTGCCTGAAATTGCATGAGATAGACTCATACGCAATAACGTGAAACCCCAAGACTGCATTCAGATTGCCATTGCATTATACCCCCAAATTTCATCGTATGATAAACTCCAATGCTGTTGTTCTAGTCTACCTTCAAGTCATTTCCAACTTAAAGCAGCCCTAAGGTGAGTTTCTTGTAGTGTTTTCTTGGCAAAAGTTGTTTAGAGAGGAGTTGCCTTTGAATTCCTTTGAGGTTATGAGAGTTTGACCTGGGCCACCCAGTGTTGTGGGTGACCAATTTATGAAAACATCAATCAGCCTACTGGTAAAGGGCCCGAGGATAAGAAGGAGGATGAAAAATTCTTCAACAGCTGGTCAGGGATACCAAAGAAAGCCCTGCTCTTTTCCCAACTGACAGCTGGCTCATCTCACTATAATTTGGTGGTGGCATATTGCCCTAATCTGTAGGCAAGATCTTCTGTGCTAAAACAAATCCAAAATCTACAGGTGGGCTATATATTTATTAAGATTGGCCTCATAAAAGCATGCAACCTGTTGAGCTTGCACAAACTCTTAGGCTGCATTGGACAAAAGGCCATGGGGGAGGTTGCATCTGAAGAAGAAAGGTAGCCAAAAAGCTTGGCCAGATGTTGTAACCATAATTTATCCTTGATCATAATCATGATAGTGTCCACCTGTGCAGTTTGGTTTTGTTCTCATAGACCAACCTAACTACTTTTGTTCTTGTCTATTTAGGCAACAGCAACAACCAAGGATCACCCTGTAAATCAGGATGCATGCCCCTTAAGGGAAACTAGCTAATCCATTACCATTGCATTGAAAGGGAGCATGAACTGCAGGGGTGTAGTTATGGGGAGAAAAATGAGATCCCTTCACATAAAATCCCCCTTCATTTTCTACATTTCTACGTTTGAGAGAGAATGAAAATGGTAGATTTTTGTGGGTTTTCAGGCTATATGTGGTCAAGTTCTGGAAGAGTTTATTCCTGATGTTTCACCAGCATCTGTGGCTGGCATCTTCAGATGCTGGTGAAACATCAGGAATAAACTCTCCTAGAACATAGCCACATAGCCCAAAAAACCCCACAAATATCTATGGATGCTGACCATGAAAGCCTTCAACTTCACAGTGTGAAAATTGTTCACACCTAGGGCTCTTCTATTTGTAGCGTTCACATTCCCTTTGTCACTTTGCCTGCCCATATTTTTTTGTTTTGGATGCCTAAACTATATTTCTAAATGCACAACTACCTGTATTCATATCTACAAAGTACCATTGAATTCCCCCCCCCCCCCCAAAAGGTGCCATTCAAGCTGAAGGAATCCAGGGTCCATTTTTTCAGGCACCAGTGTCCTTTGAGTGTTGCATGTGCCCTTCCAAATGAAATAAGAAGCGACAAGAAGGTGGCTTCCGACATTTAAAAATGCACCAAAAGTAGACTTATTTTGTTTTAAAATGGCATTGGGTACCCACACCTGATTTCAGAGAAGAATTTGCACTCCATGGAAGCATGGCACTAAACCCAATGTATAGCCCCAACTAGGGTAAACCTATTGAACCAATGGAGCTTACAGCAATGTTGATCATAGAATTGACCATAGAGTCAGTGGGTGAATTGGCACTGTAGAAATAATGCACCACTTTAACTGCCATGGCTCCATCTACAGATATCCTGTGATTTGTAGTTTTGTGAGGCTCCAGCACTCTTTGTGGAGATGTCTAAAAACTGCAAAACTACCAGTCCCAGGAGTCCATAGGATTGAGCTGCAGCACTTAAAGTGGTGTCAAACTGCATTATTTCTGCAGTGTAAATGCAATCAGTGTGTCGACTCTAAGTGGGACAAGTACTTGGATTTAGGCCGCAGCTCTCCTATCCTCCCAATCCACATGGTTTGAGGTGCTCTGTAGCATGCAAAACTGGACACACGATTCCCACCTTCTGTTTTAAGAAAGGGATTTATGCCTTTAGCATGCATACTTGGTATCCTGGCTGATTTAATGCTGTTTTCATTTTTCTGCGCATGTTGACAAGGGCTGACTTAAAATGTTTGGGATGTATAATTTAGAACATCAGCCTTTGCTTGTCTACATATCCACCTGGATTGCTCCATATTTGGATAATACATTTATCCTTCACATGACAGATATTTTCCCCAAATAAGAACTTAATGCAACTCCATCCATCCTTTACCTTTCTTTCTTTCCTTTCTTTGTTTAAAGGCTTGTATCTTAATGGTCCCTTGGACTTTAGAAGATAGTAGCGTACAAGACAGATGGGATACTTGGCAGGGAAAACTATTGCCAGGATGAGCCGAATAATGTTAACCCCTGCTGGACACAGCCCCAGATGGATAATATTTGTTATTTGGTATTTTGTGCAATCTATTTTATTACAGGCTTGAACTCTGATTCATAGCATCTGGAATCAGTGAATGGAGAGTTGAGGAAATATTAGGAACACATTGATATATATCTCTTGAAATGCTTCTGGTTATTGTTGTGCTTCCTCAAAGACAATCCACTTGATACCAAATTCTGAGACAGCTGCCTGTTTGCTTTTTTTTAAAAAAAATGTTTTCAGTAGAGAAAACAGAGGTTTTTAGAAAACCATAGTGAAACCAGAGCTCCGCGTGTCTCTCAGGATCAGCCTAGCATATGAAAAATATATCTGAGGTGTTTCTTTGAAACAGCCTCTGAGACCTGGGGAGAAATATTTTTGTTGTTATTTTGCTGATTTCTTTATTGACATGGAGATGTCTCTAGACAAAACTAATATTGGCAGGAGTCATAGTAGTTTCTCTTATAGGATCCATACCAGGGGTTGGTTAGAAAAAGGTCTCTCTCTAGTTTGCCCCCCTCCAAAGAAACATGGTAGTAGTTGTAATAACAACAACAACAACAACAACTATTATTATTATTATTATTATTATTATTATTATTATTATTATTTCCTGCCTCTCCCAGATGGATCGAGGTGGGATTATAGTCCACTAAAATACACATAAAAACACATCAATAAAATAAATTAAGAATAATATCGAAACTAGCTCATCGTCAGTTATGCAATGGTCTGAAAGATGGTGGGAACTTTAAAAGCACTATCCAAGGGATTGAACCTATGTGGCGGATAGGTTTCAGCACTTCGGATAGCTCCTTTAAAGTCTGGATTAAAATCCAGAATCGATTTACCATGCCACAAACATGGAAGCCACAAGCCACTATTGGAGAGCAATAAACAGCTTTCATTGGGCTTTCTTCAAATAATCCAAGCTCCAGATCAGCACTGAAGTTTCCACCTGATGTTACTGCTCTTCTTGTACTGTGTGAAAGAGCACCGCTATCCTGCAACAGTCCTCTTTTGTTTTTCAAAACACAAATGCTTCCCAGTTTGCAACTGGTAAAAACGACAACAATGCATCCCACAGATTGCAACAATCACTGTCTCTTTTTGCTCTGTTCACCCATGTCATCTGTTGCTTCCTACGGCATGAGGATGGGAGACAGACCCTCTCGATCCATCTCTGTGCCAACTCAGATTAGGAGCACCTTCCCAACCCATCTTTCATTTTGAATCAGTGCCACCTCTGCTTTGATCCAAGAGACCACAGGCAGAAAGCTGATGTGTGTATGTCTCCATTGCTTACAGCGAGACTGCCGCCTTTCGTTTCGTGCTCTGCACCTTTAACAAATCTGAGGACGGTCACCTTTGCACATTTTTTTTTTCCAAAAAAGGAACCTTTCCCTCTCTGTCATTGATGGAGCTGGCATATTAATCACACTCAATCCTACTAACGCTAACAATCCGTCAAAGTGGCTTACGTGATGTTTCATCTAGTGTAACTAGGAAATTCACCTGTGGACCTGCTGATTTGTCCTGGCGTTTGTGCCTGGAGGACAAAACAGAGACACAAACCACTTTTCCTCTTCCTTTTCACCTTCTCAAATGGCTCCACACCTCCTTCTTCCCCAATATGCTATCCTTACCACTGACAGTTGTTCTGAGCTTGTCAAGCATGAGCAATGTTCATTCTTTCAGAAAGAGGCAAAGGGATGGCCAACTCCATACAAACAGAGGCAGTGCTAGGTGAAACCTATGACCAGGCTTTGTTCTATGGTGGGTCCCAAGTCTGGGAGTAGGCTGGGCAAGAGTCCCGTTCTGTCAAATTTCAGGTCCAGAACATTAGATCAGAGGGCAAAGCCTTATAATGTCACAGGGTTTGGGTAGGAAGGTTGGTGGATAAGATGCACCTACTTCTGAGGCCTCATATGAACTACTGAAATAATGTAGTTTGACAACACTTTAAATATCATGGCCCAGTGCTATGGAAACTCAGGATTTGTAGTTTGTTGTGGTACCAGGGCTCTCAGACAGAGCAGGTTAACTAGTTTGCAAAACTAAAAATCAGAAACAATCAGAAGTAATCTTGGTTTAAAGGGTTTTTTAAAAAAATACACAATGGACAACTGACAATGGAGGCTTAAGATGTTGAAGATCCTGCAGGGATAAAATGTCTAGAGAATTCTACAAGAAGTTATTTTTTTTTTAAATCAAAACTTATTTTGTCTGGACAGCCATCTGAAAAGTTGCCCAAAATATTATTTCTGATGAAATCTGGTGGGCAAGCTGGCAAATTAAGGGCCTGCAAATCTTACAAAATTTCAGCAATCCTCATGAAATTTATTAAGGTGATGGCCCTCCATGCACGACAGCATTTAATCAATTTAATCTTGGCTTTTCTGAATGAAATTCAGTTCCAGCAGTTGGGAAAAACTCTCAGTCAATTCATGTGGTTTTCAATGATGGACGCACTTCAGCTGTTGAGAAGAAGAGTTATTCCCGTTAGCAATACTAAGAGCTTTTTGTTTATATCGCGAAGCTGACAAGTGTAACAGTGACAACAACATCATAGGAAGTTATAGCAGGGATCTGCCTTCCCACAGTAGGCCTTGTTAAATTAGACATACTGAATTGGGATATAGATATATAAAATGTTTTCCAAAGTAGTGAGGGACTGGGTCCTTCCAAGTTCCTTAACAGGCGATAATTACCAGACTTCAAATGCTGCAAAAATAAACCAGCTGGTCATGCAGTCGGTGCTACTCAGGCTTCGGGGGATGCTTACGGCTTCATCTGCCAGTATATGTGAGTGACAGTAGGTGGTTTGGCTAGTTTCTTAATCTGTGCACTAGGAAGGGAGGAAAAAATCACCACTCTTGCAATGCAGGGCAGCAAAACACTTAACAGTGTTATCTTTGCAAAGTTGTTAGCAAGATGGTCACAGGTACCGTTCAGGTTGATGCGACTTCATCCTAGTGGAGAGCACCATCGTAGGTGCAGTGAGTAAACAGGCTAAAATGGATGCACAATACAGTGGAGTTTATCATACGACGGAATTTGGGGGTATAATGCAATGGCAATCCGAACACAATCATGGGGTTTCACGTAATTGTGAATGAGTGTATCTCACACAATTTCGGGCAATGGAAAGTCATTCCGAATGCAATCGTGGGGTTTCACGTAATTGCGTATTAAAGTATCTCACACAATTTCAGGCAATTGGGGGGGGGGGTTCATTTTTGAGAAATGGGAAGTCATTCTGAACGCATTCTGAATGCAATCAGATTTCACGTAAATTCACTAAACTAGCAAATTCACATAATTGCGAATTGGCTCCATTAGCGATTGAGACAAATTCCTCCCATGCTATACACTCCAATGATTGTGGGATGGTTTCTGTTGTCCATGGCTACATTTATATTGCAGAATTAATGCAGTTTAACTGCCATTTTGCTCCCTGTGATCCAAGTCCAAATCACAGCCCAAACGCAGCACGTCTCTTGCCTTTTTAGGAGCAAAAGATTGAAATCAGATTAAGAGCTGATTAATTCCAGAAGGGAAAAAGCAATCATAATATTAATGTACAAGTTACAGACAAATATAACTATTACATACGTATAGATTCATGTTTCAATGAGAAAAGTGGAACAAATAAATCTTAATGGCAGCATGTGCACTGTAGCATAATCCAGTTTGATGCCACTTGAGCTGCCATGGCTCAATGTAATGGAATTCTAGGAATTGTAGTATTCTCTGTCAGAGACCTCTGGTGTCACATCAAACTACAAATCCCAGGATTCCATAACATTGAGTCATGGCAGTTACAGCAGAGACCTTTGGTTGCAATATGAAAGAGAACAGAAGAGAATCTTTTACACTTCTGCTTATGCCTTTTGAACAGATTCTAATGGCATGGAGAACCGGAGCAGCAAAATAAGACTGCATTCTTGGTTCCTTTGCTTTGCCATTGTTTTATGCCATCACATGTAACTGGTTGTGTACTTTGGTGATGTGAACCTATTAACAACACAATCCTTTATGGGCCAGAGCTATATCTATGGGTTTTTTTTTAAGGAAGAAGTACCTAGAAGGAAGAAATAGCAGCAAAGCAGAGAGGGGAAACCCTGGCATCAAGCAAGACTTTTTAAAAAGAGGTCTAGTCTATCCAAAGTGTTCTGTGGAAATATAAATAAATAATAATAATACAAACTTTTATTTATACCCCGCTTTTTGCTGGAGCAATCAAAGCGGCTTACAGTATTTAAAACCATACAAACAATATATATAAAATAGCCCCCCTTAAAAGGAATTAAACAATTAAGATTAAAAATTCAACAGTTCCAACAATAACAGTGGTAGAGTCGTTGTGCCTATGTGGGGGGACATTTTTGGCCTAGTGATTTATTCTGGGAAGGCCTGCTGAAAGAGATCCATCTTGATGGCTTTTTAAAAAACCATCTAGGTTAGTAATTTGATGGATCTCATCCAGCAGGCCATTCCATAAAGTGGGAGCAACTGCAGAAAAAGTCCTCTGGGAGGTCGCAACCAATCTGGTCTTCAATGGTTGCAATAGGTTCCTCCCAGACGATCTGAGTGTACGGGCCGGATTATATGGAAGCAAGTGATCCCTTAGATAAGCTGGGCACAAGCCATGTAGGGCTTTAAAGGTGATAACCAACACGTTGTACTGCACCCGAAAGCTAATAGGCAGCCAGTGGAGTGATTTCAGTATTGGTGTAATATGGTCACTCCTTGCTGTTCCTGTAATTAGCCTGGCTGCCATGTTCTGTACCAACTGAAGTTTCCAAACTAAGAACAAGGGTAGCCCCATGTAGAGTGCATTGCAAAAACTGGGTGTGGAGGTTACCAGTGCATGTACTACAGTTTCGAAGTCCCCTGGTTCCAGGAAAGGGTGCAGCTGGCGTATCAGCCGAAGCTGATAACAGGCTCTCTTGATTTGTCAGGTGAAGCAATGGATCTAGGAGCACCCCCAGACTGCAAACACAGTTCTTTGAGGAGACCATGAACCCCTCTAGGACAGGAGGTTGCAGCCCAATACCTGGTTTGGGAGCCCTTACTGTAATTACCTCTGTTTTGTCAGTTTCAACTTGAGCTTGTTTTCCCTCATCCAGTCCATTATTGCCGCAAGACACCGATTGAGGGGAGAAATGCCATCTGTCGTCGTCGCTGATGACCGAGACATGGAGAAATATATTTGGGTGTCATCGGCATATTGACAACATCCCGGCCCATGTTTTGCTAACCTCCCATTATGTCCTGGCTATTTCTAGCTTGTCGGATTGAAATCTGAGAATCTCCAGTGCATCCCTTTAAAAAGCTCAATCTTTAGAGGAGACAAAATCACACACATATCATATATGTATATATGAGGTAACATATCAAACTTCCACATAGTTCATCTTAGAGGTGAAAGTTTGCTATACGGAGCTCTAGAAGGGGGAGGTCTCTTTGTACTCTGATTAAAAGGAGACATTACATAAATTCTTAAATATTTTGCCGTCTTCACATCCAAGAGCACAACCCATGGCACAAAGCAGAGGGGGAGAAGGGAACAATTGTCTTCCCCTTCTAAAATATTGGTATCACCCTTTCTTGGGTAGGGTCAGGTTCTTAATCAGTTTCAGGGTTACTTTCTTCTTGAAAAGGGAATGAAAGACATCCCTCGCTGAATACTTGTCTCGGCTCAGGTTACATCGAAACAAAATATGTAAAGTTATCTCCTTCTGAGTGTTGGAGACACTCTTTTAACTTCCTTTTAAAGTCAGAGGAATGGAGTGAATAGAATTTTTTCCTTTTCAACTCAAAATCCATCATGAAGGGTTGACTTTCTCTCTCTCTCTCTCTCTTTCCTTCTCTTGCCTGGTTGCAGTGGTAGTAACACATCGGCAGCCGCTGACCTTTTCCCAGTATCACACGGAGACTTGGTCCTGATTAAAATGGTTCTATACACGGAAGGGGAAGACCCGTGACACAACTTGGAACAAAACCTCGGCAGGACAAGGTGTGAAAGGATAAAGGCTTCTCCTCCAAAAAGGGAAGAGGGGAGAAAAGAACTATAAAGATTTTCAGTAGTCGGAAGACATGAAAACCCTACCTTTCATTTTGATTAATTCCAGACAGTCCTTCCTTAAGCAAATGACTATTCTGACCTCTGATCTGGCAATGAAATTTCTTTTCACTTTGTCCTTCAGGAAATCCAAATGAAGAGCACCGAGGATGCTCTTTAACTTTGACTGATCCCCTTCGTCAGCTTTTAGTCTGCAAACGTCAAGTTCGTATCAGTTTTTGGGTGCTCTGTCGTGCCTTGCAGCTGCTGTAATTCAATGCCAAGGAAGACATTTATTTATTGTGGATTTTTCTTGGAAAATGCACATCATACCATGCTTTCCCGAAAATAAGACATTCCCAGAAAATAAGACCCTAGTAGATGTTTTGCTGAATTGCTAAATGTAAGGCCTCCCTTGAATGTAAAACCTAGCAAAGTTTTTGTATATAAATATATATACAGTATATAATAAATGATTTTTGTTGTTGTTGTTGTTGTTCAACAATACATGTGAATTCTTCTTCATGGAAAAATTAGACATCTCTTAAAAATAAGACCTAGCACATCTTTGGGAGCAAAAATTGATATAAGACACTGTCTTATTTTGGGGGGAAACACGGTAGTCCTGTTGGGATGTTGTTGTTGTCATTGTTTTATGACTTCAAGTCACTTCTGACTTATGGTGACCTTAAGGCAAACCTATCATAGGGTTGTTGTTTTTTTGGCAAGTTTCTTCAGAAGGGGTTTGCCAGTGCCATCCTCTGTGGCTGAGAAAGTGTGTTTTGCCCAAGGTCACCCAGTGGGTCTACATGGCTGAGCCAGGATTCAAACCCTGGTCTCCAAAGTTATAGTGCAACACTCAGACCACTATGCCACACATGTGTAAATTTCCCTATGGAAGTGATTAGACATATGTTTTTTGATATGGAATATCTGCATTGAGTTCAAGATTGTAGAAAACAGAGTTGTGCATGTGGTGCCATTGTGCCTGCACATTCAAGTGCACAGAGATATCTATGTGCATATAGTTAGCATTGGTCTGCACATTCAGCTGTGCATTTACCTGCACAATATTGCCATTGAACACAGTGGTTGGCTAATCAATCCCATGCATGGAAATCTTTGTTATCCAATCTCAGTGTAGGACAGTGGTTCCCAGACTAATCCTCCAAATGTTTTGGACTTCATCTCCCAGAATTTCTGACTGTTGGCCAAGTTGGCAGGAGCCTCTTAAAGCTGAGGTCCAAAACACCTGGAAGACCAAGGTTTGGGAACCTCTAACACAGGAGCTTGGTCACAGTGTTTTACCTCCAATAAGCAAAAAGACATGAATAAGCAAAAAGATGCAGAAGCACTGATAGGAAAGAAGGGGTGTGTGAGACAGAGTGCGTTGGGAAGGGATGAAGAGGAAGGCAAGAAGAAAAGACAAAAATGGATGACAAGCTCCAAGGTAAATTTATAGTTATGTGATCCAAACCTAAAGCGATGGGAAGGCAAGAATGCTCTCTGACCATAAAAACGCACAGGCTAGTAATGGCTGTTAATATTGCTGTGTGATTTTTACCAAGTTGGACATGTGTGGTTATTGGAAGGAGTGCTTTGTAAGTGAGACAATCCTGTGCTAAATGCATAGAAAAATTGGAGCTAGCAGATCCAGAGAATGTTCAAGTGCTTATGTTTGCCTAGTCCCCCCCTTTCTTGGCAGTTTCTGGAAGGAATTAAGTGGAATGATGGGGACAATGATCAAATACCATAAAGATGGCATTCTATTGTCTTGGCTTGCAGGAGGAAGACATTTTATATGATAGCATTCCTTTGAATTTGCCTTTGTTCAAAGCACACATGAAGCTGTGTCCTTTGCCCAGTCGATAGCGTTCTGACAAATGTGAAATATGAACCAACACTGATACCACCATGCTGTATGCTGAGAATAAAATTTTGGGCAACGTTCTCATTAAGCTCAACATCTTGTAAAGGCTGTTGAATCTTTCTAGTTCACAACTGAGCCACCTCTCTCACTACCTTTCCAGATCTCCGGCTGGGCATACCACCTGCTGAGAACTTTACTTGGTCCCTCTTCACCTTCATTGCTGGATGGTCTCAACAGGGTCTTTCAAAGGGCCCCAGAAGGTCCAGAATACAAGACAAAGTGTCCTGTCATGGTCTTGAGGGCTGTATAGGATGTTTGGAGTAGGCATGCACTTATCGCAGTAGGGATGTCAAGGGAGAAAGAATGTTATAATCCATTTTTTCCTGCTGTGGAATGTCTTCAAAAACTGTGCACTATTTAAAGACATTCTTACAGTTGGTAGCAATTCCCTGCAAGAATCATATTTTTCTGCTTCTCTCAACTGGGCCATGTGGTAGTGGGCAGCTGAGGATCATCATTGGTTGTGTACTAATAATTGGCGCATTTACCATGGAGGCATCTTCTGAGATTTCCCTGTGATGTTCTGGAGATCTTGAAGAATGTTGTCACCAATGATAATCCTCATTTACCCTTTTCTCTATCCTGGGCCATTACATAGCCATGTCACTGGTTGCAGAAAAAAAGACAAGTTTGGGGTGGGAGTAACATTTATCCAAGTCTATTCATTTGCATGGAGGAGACAAAAAGGAAAATTCTCCTCAATGTATTTTCTCAACCCCCCTTTTTGGTCGCCTGCATGAGTCTTCAAATATTATTTCCACCCCTAGCTTGCAGTGTTTTCTGGAGCTCTTTGGGGTATTTCAGATATTTTCCACCCATCTTTGCTCTTTCTTTATGGCTCTTGGAGGCTTCTTGTTGGATTTTATTTTTTATAAATCACTCTCTCCAATCTCTTCAGTTCCGCTGGGTCACGGTTGTATTTTAGTGAACTGATAAAACTAATTAAGTAACTAAATCTAATTAGTTATCAATAAGAGACCCAGCAAGGTGTAGTAATTTGAGTATTGGACTTGGATTCTGGAAGACCAGAATTTGAATCCCTGTTTGGCCATGGACATCCACTAGGTGATGTTTGTCAAGTGACACTCTCTCAACCTCATTAAAAAAATCTCACCATGAAAACTTCACAAGAGGTTCACTTTAGGGTCACCACACAAGTCGGAAATATCTTGAATGCAACAAGAACAATTGTGTTTCAGTAAGTTGACCTCTGACTGTGACAGGACCATAAAAGTACTTCTGAATCTGAATGAGGGGGAGTAGGACATCGGGAGAGACCAAATAATATCTATGGAGTTTATCATACATGGAATTTGGGGGTATAGTGCAATGGCATTCCGAACACAATCATGGGGTTTCACGTTATTGAGAATGAGTGTATCTTATGCAATTTCGGGCAATGGGAAGTCATTCCGAACACAATCATGGGGTTTCACGTAATTGTGTATTAAAGTATCTCACGCAATTTTGGCCAATGGGGGGGTCATTTGGGGGAAATGGGAAGTCATTCTGAACGCATTCTGAAAGCAATTAGAATTCACGTAAATTTGCTAAACTAGCGAATTTACGTGAATTTGAATTGGCTCCATTTGAAATTGGGAGAAATTCCTCCTATGTGAGAAACTCCTATATTAGGCAATTGCATCCCTCCTTCATCCACTTGACCAGAAGGTTATCCAATGCTGGTAAGTACAACTCAAGAAGAAGTTGAGGTTATTGGTGGGTAAGTGAATCTCTGTTTCAACATAGCAATTAGAACATGGTCAAAGGCATACTCCTAGATAGTGACTCCTGAATCAGGATTGTTCCTTTGGAAGTGTTGTTGAGGGAGATAAGGCCCCTGTGAATATATTGTGGGCATACTGGAAACATATCCAGTATATAAGCTATGAATGTTAGAGGCCCACTGTTCAACTGGTAAGCCCTAACCTCCAGTGTTTTAGCCTTTGAGAACTTGAGACAGGGAGGGAATTGAAGGAGGGGGAGGTAGGAGACAAAAAGAACAGGGGTGAAAAAAAAAGAATGTAAAAAAGCAAAGCAAAATAAATCAAAAGCAGCTTTCTTGGTTACACCAACCAAGAGGCCAAGCGTAAGAGGAACGGCACTCTAATGATATCAATTAGGTTCAATCCACTGTGACATTTCAGATATATTATGCTTAGTGAGTAAGTCTACTTAAGTCCATATGTATAAGGTTATTAACTGGGCCCAGAACATAACAAATTATCAGCAGAAAGGGTTCCCCCAGCCCTTCAAACTACTTTTCACTTTCTAAAATAAATTATAGCCTGTAATGGTTCCATGCTGAGCAGCTAATTCCACTTAATTTTTTTTTCTTAGCTTGCTAGAATATGGGAAGGCAACCGACTATTAGAAAGCCAGAATACTCTCTTCTCTTAGTGACTTATGCTTCTGTAACCAGGGATTGCACCAGTTTCCCATGGATTGTACCAGTTTAAGTCCTTTTTTGGACATTGCAAAAAGAAAGGATTTGGTAGGGCTGTGCAGACACCATCTGAATCCCAAATAACAAGGCAAACCAGCTTGATTCAGACCAATTTGTAGCAGCAGAATGGCACACTCTAAAATACATTGGAAAAATCCAGAGATTGGAAATTAAGAGCCAAATCTTAGCTGTAGGGCAGTTCCCAGATCAAGCTGAAATGAAGGAATTATTCCTTTTCACCTACTTAGTAAGACACGATTAGGGACATTTTATCTACTGTACTAGCTTCCAGTCAGAAGCAGATGCAGAACAGAGCAGAGGGTGAGATCTGGCACCACAATGGGAACAGAGGAGGAAAATAACTAAGTCAATGCATAGAGCCCCCCTTGAGAATGGCAGCAACAAAAATGAAAATACTGGCAAGCTGTTGCTCTACAAGATGATCTGGAAATTTACACACAGCCCTTTCCCCTTGCCCAGAGCAGACACCACCATAAGAAGTTGCACTCCTATGTCCTGCTTGGAGATGACCCACAAAAAACTAGAGATTCAGGGCCAGGTCCTGATATGTGGAAGCCCTATACACCACCCTGAAATTGTATGATATAGGGCAGCATATAAAGAAAGACGTAAATAAATGATCTCGTGTATGTGTGACCCTGAGTTATGCACAGGCATATTACCAACAGGATCCCAGCTACCATATTTGATCCCTCCCAAGAGCTGAAAAAGTCAGATGAACAATGTCTAAAAGGTTTCTGCCGCACACAAACAAAAATGACTGGCAAGATGCAGGTAATGGCAGCCACGGGGGAAAACTAGTGTGTAGGGTTAGACTGACCTTTTCTCTTTTAAAGTCTGCCACTACAAGCAACACTCCTTTCCCTTGCAAGTACATTGTTTTGTTGCAACACTTCTTGGGTCATGAGAACTGGTCATCCAAAGCCCGGTTTGCTGCCATTAGACCCTTGAGTGTGAAGCACTGAGAGAAGAACTATCTTCTCAGCACACCCCATCTGATGTACCCTTTTTTTATTATGATGATTTCTTGTCAGTATCTAAGCTCATAGATATTCAAGGGAGGCGCATCGCTTTCCCATCATCTTCTGTTGAATAATTAAAACCGTGTCACCTTGACAATGCCTGGCAGATAAAGCTGCTGCAGGTAAAGAACTCCCCCCCCCCCGTGCGTGTGTCTCTTAGTCTGTCTGTGTCTACGTGTGAGTATAGCTATGTGAGTGAGTGTCCCTATAGAATTAGTGCCCATATTAAAAGAGGCCCCTTTCTCTCTAATTAGCCACCCCAAGGATAGAGAGCAGTCCCTTCTCTTCCCCTACAGGAGGTTCTTCCATCCCTTTGGAAGCTCTGATTATTTCCTTTTACCTACAGTATACTATGCCCCTCGTTTCTGGAGGGCCTGGATCAGCATTACCGTCGTTCCTGCAAAAGAAGGCTAGACAAGGCTCCCATTGGAACTCATCTCCACTAGCGCTCACATAATTGGCATGAGGGGTCACCGTCTGAGCACTTCTCTCTTCCCCCCCCCAACCTGTCACCTACAGCTTCCTCCGTTCCCTCCTGCTCTCTCTGTCTGCATCGCTCGAAGCACATTATTTGCTGAGACAAGAGGAACCTCTTCAAGTACGGCGATGGAAAGGATGAGACAAAGGAAAACCCATGCATTCTATGGAAAGAACAAACACCAAAGGGCCCCCGGAAAGGCATGATTAGAGCATGTGGTTTGCTGTCAAAAAACACATATCGTTTTTGCTTTTGCTTTTTCAAGGCAGGCCCTTCGTTAATTATCGTTCAGTTAACCTCTCCCTCCCAGTTCGGAGATTAACTCGAATGTGTGGGGCCCGGATGGTGCACGTTTGCTAGCAAAATAATTGATTAATAATTGTGGTGCGATAAGAGAAGGTTTAATTTTATTACCAGCACTTCCATTTATTGCTGAACATTTCATTTTAGAACTAATGAATGATTTAAATGATTAGTGACTGCACCCTAAGTTTGTCGAGTCGCTTACAGTTTCCATCTGCTTCCTTCTGTTAAATAAACCAACACACTGATACGTCATTGGAGCAACTTGTGGTTTGCAGAAGGGAGTTGTCTGAATGAATAGTGGAATGATGCTGGGATTTGAACCCTAGCTTTGCCAGTTTTGGTTTTTTTAAACTGAATTGTGTGTCCCTCTGTGCTAGATACAATGCTCCTGTGTTAAGATCTTCTTTAGGTATGAGTGTGAAGTTTAAAGGAGCTATCCTATGTGCTGAACGTACTTTGGGGGTAGGTTTCAACACCTTGGATAGTTCTTTTTAAGTTGGAGCTAAACTCTGGCTTGAAGTCATTGCTCCATTGAATGGAGAAGATATCTGGAAGATACGCATAAATACTGTCACCATGTCACACGATGGTACTTCCAATGGAATAGCCACCACTCAAGATTGAACAAACAGTGTGGTGCTTCACCATTTCCCCTTTATTTTAAGAATTCTTCTCCATCCAGCTGACCTGAATGGATCTCAGTGAGTCTAGCTCAGATTGGGTGGTGGGCAACACAGCATTGTGTGCATATAAATGTGGCAATGGGGAAAAGGGCAGAGTAAGTCCTTTTGGATACCACTTTTAGCACCCATCCATCTGTAGTGCAGAAAAAAAAAACCTAGTGGTGGAATGAGGGCTTGGTGTGAATGTTTTCCCCTTGAAACATATTGGCACCATGGGATGATGTTTTATATTTACTTTATTTAACTAGCATGGTGCATGACCAGGAATGATGACAAATAGTCCGGTTAGTACTAAACATGAAACATAACCCTATTGCTAATCCTCAACGTATTGCAATTCACAAGTATTTTTTTTAATTACTCTTTTAATTTTATTTTTTTTCTTCAAAAACATAACATCTTATCAAATGTTTACTTTAACTACATGAAACTATGTACCTATGTCACCTATGAAACTATGAAACTATGAAAGGTAAAACATTCCCCCCCCCCCCAAAAAAAAATAGGGACTGCATTTGGCATGTTTTACCTCAACACCACCTGAAGTTTTCTTGATGCAAAAGCATGAAAGCTTCTTGAGAAATTCAGAAAAATCCTTTGTCTTACAAAGAGGTCTGTGGCCTCACAAAGGATGGAGACGTACTGGATTGCAAAGTAAGTACAGTCGGCCCTCCTTATCCACGGATTTTTTATCCACGGATTCAAGCATCCATGGCTTGAAAATATTCCAACAAAGTATAAATTCCAAATAGCAAACTTCAATTTTTCCATTCTATATAAGGGACATCTGCTATTATATTTAATGGGACTTAAGCATCTACGGATTTTGTTATCCACAGGGGATTCTGGAACCAAACCCCAGGGGGTAACAAGGTCTCACTGTATATTTTTCTGTTGCAAATGGATGTTAAATTTCTTGGACTGAGAATCTCCCAGTAGCCTCATGACCAGAAGGAGGAGGTGCCAACCTGCAAGAGATACCCCTCCGTACCATCTGAATTAAGAACAAAAACAGCAAAATGCATGCCTATGACTAACCTCTTCAGTTTTTTTCTCCTTTGTGGTTTTTAACACCTTAAAGAAGCCAGTGAAGCTTCAAAAGCTGGCAACATTGTACCCAATAAAGATACCACTGTATGGTGGACTTTTGATATTGCAGGATCTACATGAAACTATGCAAATGTAAATATATTTAGGCTGGGCATATGATATCATAATTTTAATTTGGCTGGTTGTTTACATCACAACTATTGCCATCACATTCAGTGATATATGGGGATTTTTGTACTAATGTTACTCATAAATCGTAATTACTAAGGGAGGGGGGGTCAATCGGGAAGGCGACACCATGAGTTACCACATCGGGTGATGGCAGTTCAAGTGATGCCACTGGCTGTGGGCACAACTACACAATGGTGATGACAATCACACACTCCAAGTCTTGCGTCAACAAGGCATGATAAAGAGGGGGGACATGTTTTAGTCAATTGTGCTTATGGGCAAAACCTTTTACCAGGACTTTGTACCTATTTGCTTCCCTCAACGAATACCCCGGAAGGTGTCTCTAGACGTTGGTAATGGTATTTTATCACATCATTAAATGATATTTGAATTTCTAAGGCATGTAAGCAATCTCACCAACTTATTTCTGCTTTCCTTCTTTCTATCAAAGGCATGGCTCTGGCCTCAGAGAAATGCTACAATCCTGTGATCTTTCCATTAGCCAAGAGAAGACTAACACAATGTAAAATGAAAGGCTATTGATGATAGATTTCTGGATATATTTTTTTTTTCAGCTTGAGAAGTGTTCACCCTCCCTCCGTATTTTTTTTTTTAAAACACAAAAGCCCCACATACAATCTGGTAAATTAATTCTCAGGTGCAAACTTAAAATAAGACATCCTTTAGGAGTTAGGAATTAGCCTAAGAGCGTCTGGGATGCGATGGCAAAGGGCGTCCTTTAAGAATACCAGAAAAGATTTTGTAACAAATTAAGCTTGGGATGAAACCGAGCTTGGCGTTTCAGGCCATTATTATGCATGGTTATGAAACACTAGTATGCATTAATAATAAAGATCAGTGTAGCCTTCTAGGGAAAAATGGAGCATTCTTTTAATTAACTTAAATTTTTCATCAAATTGATTGAAAAGCTCTCATCCTTCCGTACTTTCATGTAGCTCTACATTTTTATGCCGTGGGCTCAGAGTGTTTTTATCTCAAAATACTTGGTGTTTTTGAAAGAGTCTCTGTGTGTTTGGAGTTGGGGGGAAATATATATATCACAGCAACAAGCTAGAAATAAGTCAGGGCATGAAATGAGGAAGAAGCCAGGATGCTTTGAAGTAGGGTTTTTTTTTTCTTTTTTAAGAGAAACCATGTTTATTTTCTAGCTGTGTATGTTTCATTCTCGACTCCCTCCAAGCTGGAGGTGAAACGGATCTTTTCAAATATTCAGGATGTACCTGCATTTCCTCTGATGTCAGTCAAATTTTGAATCATGGATGCCAAGGAGTAAGATTTCCTGATCAATGATCCTGGTTTCAGGGTTTGGTTCCTTTTTTCCACACATCAGGGCAAAGTGGAGGAATCTCAGGGTGAGAGCATTCTCTTGAAGGGCATATTTTTGTATGCATGTGTATTTTTATGTAGAGAGAGGTGCTGTTAACCACCCTAGAGTTGAGCCCAACTCATGGTGATCTTGTGGATGAGACATCTCCAAGACCTCCTGTCCTCTACAGATCAGCCTAATTTCTGCAAACCATGAGATATATGAATTCATAGACCTGGTTGCTTCTTTGGACGTAGTCTGTGCATCTGTGGTTAATACTTGTCATTCTTAATGGCATCACTAGAGTCTTCTCCTTGTGGCATTACTCTTATGACTTCACCAATGCTCTTGTAACCTCGCAAGGGGTCATCCCTCGGCTTCAGGTTTGGACAGTGAAATCTACATGATCTAGCTCCTAGGATAGTCCTTACCTGGTAAACCTATCTAGAAAGCCTCTTTCCCTCTGCTGGCTGCTCAGGAACCCCACACATTTTTGTCATTGAATTGTCATGAGAAACACCCCAAGTCAGTTGCTTGGATTTTACAGCCATCAATGATCCCATGGGTCCAGCAGTGAGCAAAGGGTTTTGCACTACTAACAATCCGACTCAGTCTTTGCTCTTTTGAACTATTTTTATATCATTTCAGTATTTTAGGGTCCTACCTGTTGGAACCGCTGGTACTAGATTGTGTGATAGAAGATTCTGGGATACAGGAATGGTTTCAGATGGAATCTGGGGAGGAAAGGATTGTTGTACATGTCTTCAAGGGATTCCTGAAGTCTTTCCGGTGGTGCATTGAGCTTAGAAGACTCTCTCTCTCCCTCCCTCCCTCCCTCTCTCTATCAGGCAGAGAAAGGACAATTTCAACAAACAAAGCAACCCACAGACATAACACATACATGAAATGTAGATATAGGTCTAACTAGAGTAGACCCATTGGATTATAGTAGAAACATTCAAATAGACCCATTGAATTAATTGACTTAATATAAGCATTGCTTCACCAAACTGCCATTGATTCCATGGATCTACTCTAGTTGGGACTAACGAAATGGATTTGGACCATTGGTTCCAGCTGTAGAAGCAGTGGACTGTGTCCCCCCCCCCCCCAGTGGACTCTTTTAAAATCCAAATCCTGCTGAAGTTTCTAACTGTGTTTATATTCTTCTTCTTCTTTTTAAATGAATCCAATAGAGCCTGAGACAGAGGTATCTTGCACATGCATTGATGAATGACATTGTCTGATGGTAGACCATGTATGGATATGAGAGGTGGACAATAAAGAAAGCAGATAGGAAGAAAATCAATTCACTGGCGATGTGGTGCTGGAGAAGAGTTCTGAGGATACCGTGGATGGCCAAAAAGACAAACAAATGGGTCCTAGAATAGTTCAAACCAGAACTTTCCCTGGAAGACCAGATGGTATGACTGAGGCTGTCATACTTTGCCCACATCATGAGAAGCCAAGACTGATGAGAAAATAGTAGAAGATAATAGAAAAAGAGGAAGATCATACTGCAGATGGAGGACCTAAGCAGAGCAGTGAAGGACAAGGAGTCTTGGAAATGTCTCATCCATAGGATCACCATGAGTCGGGTTTGACTCAAGGGCAGTTAACAACAAAAGCAAGAATAGGTAGATGATATTAGAGTATTTCTCACATTTGTGGAAGTGTTTGTCAGAAGCTCTTGAAAAAGTGGAAGAATCCATTTGGATATAGTTACATTTCCTGAAATAGCCCTGTAGCAAAGGGTTTTACTGATTTTTTTTTGCCAGCCACTTCGGAGCAATGGAGAAGATGGAAGGTGGGTAATAACTGGAAATCAGGAAATAAATTTTTAAATACATTCAATGAACAGATGACATATTCCAGATGTGAAAGGGACTGTGGGATTCAGTCCCATATTGTCTGTCAAAAACTGTCAAATGCTAAATAGCTTTACTTGACAACTGGCAAATATATATATATATATATATATATATATATATATATATGATCTCTGATCCAATAGGAATTCAGATGTGCAGGCAATAAACTAATATAATGTATACATTCCCTTGGGTTGAATCAAAGCAAAGTTAAAGTGGAAAATCTGGAAATTCATCTATAGAGCTCAAGATGAAAATGTTAAAAGTAGTGATGGGAGAACCTCTCAGATACATCCTACTGTGTCCGGTTTTTAACAAAGCTAATTCACCCCCAATATGATGAATTTTGTAATGTCCTGGCTTGAACAATTTGTCCTTTTCTTCTCTGGATAGCAGTCAAAATTATACAGGAACCAGAGAACAGAAGTTTGACCCAGATAATCTCTGGTCCATCCCCTACGAGAAGAACACTTTTAGACTTCTTCCCCTTCACCTATCTGTTGTTTTTGGTATATATAGCACCATGTGCCATAGCTGGCAATGATTAGAGTTCCTTACATTGATATCACATAGAGGTAAATGATACCATTTGGAAGCCAGGAGATAATAAAAGAAAGAGTCTATAGAAATACTTTGATGAATTATACAGTAGCAATTTTCTGACATTAACAGTGTAGGGCAGAAGACATTGTTTCTGATATACAGAGGAAAATTCATCATCCATACTGCATTAAAGAAAGAAAGTACATAAGCGTTCTTGAGCCCCCTCCCCCCTTCCTTTCAGATTACGTTCAGGAGCAAAATGTCCTTGCCTCCCCCAATAAAGCTTAATGGCAGATGAAATCATCTGCAGATCACATTGGCAGACCAAATCCATAGCCAGATCAAAACCGATAACCTCCACTCAGCAACCATGTGGTTTCCTCCTTGTGATGGCTGTACCACCTTATGGGCAATTTAAAGAATTGACAAACAGTACTGCATCCCTGAACTTCATGGGCAAGGGAAAAGTTGCCAACACTCAAAAACCTAAAACTGCAGTGCACTTATTTGAATGAAACAACTCACATTGGGTCTCAGGAATACATGGAAAATTGGAAAAGCCAATGCATCATACACAGAAAGTCCCAGGTGTGACCATCCATTTACTGCTACTAAACAGTTCTTATTGCTAGGAAGTTCTTCCAAATGTTTTGTTGGAACCTCTTTTCTTTAATTCATTGGTGGCAGGGATGTTGTTGTTGGTGACAATGATAAGAACATTAATATCAGTAGTAACAATAGCAGCAATAACAGCTGCAGCAATAGTAGCAATGGCATTTTAGGTTTATTGTGAAATTATCTAGACTAACATGAACAGGATCCGCACAAAGCTTAGAACTTTGCTTTTAAAAACCAGTTAGTTACAGTTACACTTTCCAGCACTTCTGAATTCATCAATTATAATTGTAGTTGTCGTTTTTCAAAGAGTAGCTCTTTACTGTTGTTATGTGCCTTCAAGTCATTTCCAACCAATGGCGACCCTAAGGCAAACCTATAATGGGGTCCCCCAGTGGGTTTCATGGCTGATTTGGGAATTGAACCCTAGTCTCCAGAATCATAGTCCAACACTCAAACCACTATGCCATGTCTGACTGTCATTACTACCCATATCATAAAAGTAATTAAATGGTTACTTATAGTTACTTTAACTATAGTTACTTTAACTACTTTAACTGTCTTCCACACCCACAGCAAAGCATCAGGCAACAGTATGAGAAACAGATCAGGACATGAGTGAACTGAATTCTTCTTCCATTTGTTATTGAGGGCACACTTCAGTATCTATAAAAGCAACATACATTTACAGTTGCATTGCAGAAGGAGTTATCTTAACTCTTTTTAAGTCACTGGTCTACTGCAACTTGCTTATATTCATTGCAAATTGCAATGAATTACACGTGGTTTGCTATTTGTAATGTGGTATTTCCAAGTTCTGGAAAACAAGTTCGTAATGTCTGCATTTCAGCACTCCAGGAAGGAGTGAAGCATGGAGGAGGAAAGGGGAGACATGTCTTCGGGGCTCACAAATGATCAGCATGAAATACATACACCTATCCCCATATCTATTTAAAGCGGTTTTTTCCCTTTCTCTCTCTTTCTCTTCAGGCTTGTGGCTTGGGCTGTTATGGAAGATAATGGGCAAGCAGGGGGAAGCAAGCTCTCAACTAGAGAGATCAGGCGCCGCTGTTCACTTTGTAGTAAGGCAGGGAACGTTATTAAAGAAATTGGAAGCCAGGAGTCAAGCCAGCAGTGGTAGGCCCTCCAAAGCAGAACACAACAACACAAGGTGGCAAGCCATGGCAACTGAGGGGAGACTAGGATCTTGGCTCCCTCATGTTCTTGTTCTTATTATGAGGACACAGCGTGACTAAAAAATATCACATCAAACACAAGAAAATCCTGCCGGCAAGGGGTAAGAGAGGAGGCTGGACACTGTTGGAAGTGGAACTTATTGTTCACCTCTGCAGGGCAGCAGGGAACAGACATCTGGGAGCAAAAGGCCACCGTAAGCAGCTGGCGCAGTGCTTTAGAGCAACAACAATGTTCTCGAGAGAAGCAGAAATGTTGGACGCCAACAGGGAAGAGAGAGAGAGAGAGAGAGAGGACGGAGCAGAAAACAACTCCCTCTTCTGAATTCTCCTCTGTAAATTGGGTGTCTAGTATATGCTCCAGATCCTAGGCCACTCAAATGTTCACTGAATGTCTGCCCAATGCTCACTGCATATTTTGATCACTGATGTTTGTTCTTCTTGGATGTAATATTTGACAGTGTTTGAGTGTTGGAAAGTCTGAGGCTGCTGCCACCCTGCAGGAATCAAGCAGCTTGACACCACTTTGACTTCCGTCGGCTCAGTGCTTTGGAATTCTGGGATTTCTAGTCTGGTGGGACAACAGTGCTTTCTGATAAAGTAGGCTAAATATCTTTAAAAATTGCATCTCCCAAAATCCCATAGCATTGAGTCATAGCAGTTCAAGCAGTGTCAAACTGCTTTATTTCTGCAGTGTAGACACATCCAGCATGGTGTAGTGGTTTGAGCATTGGACTATGACTCTGAGGACCAGTGTTGGAATTCTCATTCAGCCATGGAAACCCACTGGGCAAGTCACATTCTCTCAGCCTCAGAGGAAGACAAAGGCAAAACACTTCTGAACAAATCTTGCCAAGAAGACCCCATGATAGGTGCACCTTAGGGTCACCATAAGTTTGAAATGACTTAAAAGCACACAACAAGAACAACAGCGACAACAACAGATTTGAATGTTGACATGCAAAGGTCTCCAGTACTCGACTGTGCTGAGCAGCTGATGTAGGGATGATATTATTTAGCATCTTATTGTGTTTCAGTCTTGGCAGCTTACAAGTTGTCATGTGGAGCACTTGGAGAAAACTAAACACGGAAGAGATGCCAACAGATTGAAAGATCACCGATTTGTTTGTTTGCTATTATGGAAAAAATATATTTTAAATTTGGGATAGAAGTGACCCATGGTATAATTTTGAATGCACTTAAGCTTTATCCCTGGGATTTTCTTCAGACATATTTTCTTTAGAAAGTTAAAAGCTCTACCATAAAGAAGAATCTTCTGCGGTAGATGCTAGGAGAGAGCAGTATGATGTTCAAGGTAAGAGGTGTATTCTAAACTGTTTGGCTTGAGTCCTTGTCTTCAATATAGTTTACTGCTTCAGGACTAGATAACCCAGTATCCTCTCCTATCACTAGAGGGAAGATTTAGCTGCTGGTCCAGTGGATTTATGTCCATGGAATGGGTGGAAGTTCCAGCTACTCCCAAATATTTTTGGCCCATGGAATGAATGACATTTATATAAGTGTTGATGCACCATTCAGCAGTTGATTCACTATGTCTGGTCTGGTTGAGATTAGAAATTAAATTAATGACAAATGTATGAAATTGTATCTGTATTATAGACAATGATTGATGTTGGTTTTCCAGGCTTCCAGGCAAGGATCTTCCCAGTTTTTTCTGGAGACTGAATGTGGGACACACAAAGTATATGTTGTGATAATAAGCTATAACCTCATCTGGGTAAGGCTTTATTTGTGTTATCTATGTTCAAGTCAGCTCCAGTTTATGGTTACCCTGTCATGGGATTTTCTTGGCAAGTTTTACTCAGAGGGGTTTGGCATTGCTATCGCAACCTCAGTCTGAGGCTGAGGGACTGATTTCCCCCAAGTCATCCAGGAGATTTGACGTCTGGGTGAAGATTCAAAGCCTGGTCTCCTGGAGGGCTAGTGCAACCCTCAAACCACTATATTATGATGGCTCTCCTAGCTAATGACACAAAGAAGTTATCCTGAGGAGGAACATCATGAGGAGTAATACTCTCCGTATGAAGCTGACTTATAGGGAGACAGATCAATGGTCAGACTTCCCTAGTATGGTCTATAGTGATGGACAGTAGATAAGATGGGAAAATCCCAAAGCAAGTGCAGGAACCTTACCTCCTCTGACTGTAGCAATCAAAGAGACAAGGAACCATTGCTCTGTTCTCTGTAATGCTTTCCTAACAGCTAGAGAACTAAAGTCAGAGCACATTCGTACAAAGGAAAAGTCCTGCTGGATTATACTATACAGTCCAGCATTCTGTTCCTGCAGAGGCCAACAAGATGCTTATGGGACATCCAATAGCAGGACATGAGTGCAATAGCACCTCCTCACTTATATTCCAAGCAACTGAGAGACATACTGCTTTCTCTACCATGCCTTGACTAATTGCCAGTGATAGCCTTATCTTCAATGAATTTATGAAGTCTTCTTTGAAGACTGTCCAAGCTGGTGAACATGTTTACATCTTGTAGCAAATTGTCGATTCACTGTGTGACAAATTAGTGCAACAGTTCACTGGATGACCCCCTGATTCTAGTATTTTGAAGTAGTCTTTATTGAGGGTGGGAGGAGAAGAGGGAATCTCAGACACCATATGACTCTCCTTGCCAGAAAGAGAAGATGTTTTACATTACAGCTAAGGTCTCATTAAAAACGAAAAGTTCCAGATGGGTAGCCATATTAGTCTGTTGCCTTTGCTTTCTGTCGACTCGGGGCCACTGCGTGCAGAAGATGGCAAAATGCTCACAGGAGACAGAGAAAAGGCAGAATTACTCAACACCTTCTTTGCTTCAGTCTTCTCAGAAAAGGCAAAGGGTGCTCAACCTAAGGATAATGGAACAGGAGACAGAATAGAGGAAATTCAGCACAGAATAAGTAAAGAGGTAGTACAGGAATACCTGGTTAACCTAAATGAATATAAATCTCCAGGACCAGATGAACTACATCCTAGAGTATTAAAAGAACTAGCAAATGTAATATCAGAGCCATTGGCAATAATCTTTGAGAACTCCTGGAGAACAGGAGAAGTCCCAGAAGACTGGAGGAGGGCAAACGTTGTCCCCATCTTCAAAAAGGGAAAAAAAGAGGATCCCAACAATTATCGTCCAGTTAGTCTGACATCAATTCCAGGAAAGGTTCTAGAGCAGATCATTAAGCAGAGAGTCTGCGAGCATTTAGAAGCCAATGCCATAATCACAAAAAGCCAACATGGGTTTCAGAAAAAGAAGTCATGCCAAACGAACCTGATCTCTTTTTTTGATAAAATTACCAGCTTGGTAGATGAAGGGAATGCTGTGGATATAGTATACCTCGATTTCAGTAAGGCCTTTGACAAGGTTCCCCATGACATTCTTGCAAACAAGCTTGCAAAATGTGGACTAGACAAGGTAACTGTTACATGGATTTGTAATTGGTTGACTGGCCGAACTCAAAGGGTGCTCAACAATGGCTCCTTTTCATCCTGGAGAGAAGTGACCAGTGGGGTCCCACAGGGTTCTGTCCTGGGCCCAGTGCTATTCAACATCTTTATTAACGATTTGGATGACAGAATTGGGGGCATACTTATCAAATTTGCAGATGACACTAAACTGGGAGGAGTAGCTAATACCCCAGACGATAGGATCAAAATTCAAAATGACCTGAATAGACTAGAAAGCTGGGCCAGTGCTAACAAAATGAAATTCAATACGGAGAAATGTAAGGTTCTGCACTTAGGGCGGAAAAATGAAATGCACAGATATAGGATGGGGGACACCTGGCTGAACGAGACCACATGTGAAAGGGATCTAGGAGTCCAAGTAGACCATAAGCTGAACATGAGTCAACAGTGTGATGCGGCAGCTAAAAAAGCCAATGCAATTTTAGGCTGCATCAATAGAAGTATAGTTTCTAGATCAAGGGAAGTTATAGTGCCACTCTATTCTGCTTTGGTCAGGCCCCACCTGGAATACTGTGTCCAGTTCTGGGCACCACAATTCAAAAAGGATGTGGAGAAACTGGAGCATGTCCAAAGGAGGGCAACTAAGATGGTGAAGGGTCTGGAAACCTTGCCCTATGAAGAACGCCTTAGGGAGCTGGGGATGTTTAGCCTGGAGAAGAGAAGGTTAAAAGGTGATATGATAGCCCTGTTTAAATATTTGAAGGGATGTCATATTGAGGAGGGAGCAAGCTTGTTTTCTGCTGCTGCAGAGACTAGAACGCGGAACAATGGATGCAAACTGCAGGAAAAGAGATTCCACCTCAACATTAGGAGGAACTTCCTGACAGTAAGGGCTGTTCGACAGTGGAACACACTCCCTCGGAGTGTAGTGGAGTCTCCTTCCTTAGGGGTCTTTAAGCAGAGGCTGGATGGCCATCTGTCAGGGATGCTTTGACTTGGAGTTCCTGCATGGCAGGGGGTTGGACTGGATGGCCCTTGTGGTCTCTTCCAACTCTATGATTCTATGATTCTATGATTCTATGTGCACAAAATTTGTTTCATGGAGAAAATTATTTCAAATATTGGATAAAATTATCTTCAGCCTGTGTGTAGAAGCTGAATATGAAACATAATTGAAATGTGTGTTTAGACTTGGGTCCCTTCTCCAAGATATCTCCTTATGCATGTATATGCAAATACAGACATTCCAAAATCCGAAGCACTTTTAGACCCAACCATTTTGAATAGGGGAGACTCAAACCGTATCCTTGGCCAAACCCTTCAAATCTTATAAAAACATCCTTCGCCCATCATTGACAGTTACAAATGAGTAAATCTAGGTAATTGTTCCATATTCCCAATTGCTGTTTAATCACAATTTGATCCTATCGTTACTCATCCTCCTATCTATTTTCCCTAATGGGGAAGAAGAGGTCCATTCTGCTGGTGGCCAGTGCATGGGCGAAGGATATTTCCAACAGGTTGGAGAAGGAAGGGCCAAGAGAGGTTATTTAGTTTAAAATACTTGTTGTTTGAGCATTAGACTAGGACTCTGGAGACAAGGGTTCAAAACCTGCATCTTCCAAGTAAACTCACTGGTGACCTTGGGCAAGATGGCCATGGCAAACCTGCTCTGAAGTTAAAAATACTGCCAAGAAAAACCCATGATAGATTCACCTTATGGTCATCATAAGTCAGAAATGACTTGGAGGCACACAACAATAACAACAACATCACCTTGAATGACAGGTGAATTGATCCTCCCCTCTCCCCCTCCATCCAAAGCCAAGATCTAAAGAGGGGAGAGTGTTCTTTCTCGCTTGGGTTTCTATTCATTTCCTACTCGAAAGGGTCTATGTTGTCAATGTGACACTATAATCAGTCACCAAAGTGACTCTCAGAACACTGATTTCATAATCAATGCCAATGCCATTTCACATAGGAGTTGCACGTGGTCCTGCGTAGTCATTTTGTCTCAGAAGTATGAGTGGAGGGTCAATACATTTCATTACTTTGTTTCATCTGAAGGACGGCACAACATCAGAACTTTGATTATATTGTAAGAATTGTCTTAATGTGACACTGGCTTTCTGATTGCACAACACCAGAAAGAAGAGCACTGGAAGGCACTCCAATTACCCTTCACCCACACATTTCGCCACCAGACTAAAGCAAAACAGACTGCAAATGAAAGGAGAGGTCTGGGGTTGAGGAGGGTGTTGGGGAGAAGGTGGAAATTGGTAGAAGACATTACTTCATTTTCATCACTCATGCTGGATTATTTATAAGGGTCTTAATGACATTATAAAACATGGGCTAACTGAGTTAATCTTTGAAGGACACTGGGGGTCCATTCACACTACAGAATTATCATGTTATTTTGTTGCTGTTGTTGTTGTGTGCCTTTGACTTACGGCAGCCCCAAGGTGACTCTATCACAGGGTTTTCTCAGTAAGTTTATTCCAAGAGGGTTTGCCATTGCCATCCTTGAGGCTGAGAGAGTGTGGCTTGCCTAAGATCCCACAGTGGGTTTTCTTGCCAGAGCCAGGATTCAACTCCTGGTCTCCAGAGCCCTAGTCCAACGCTCAAACCACTACACCAAGTTGCATCTCATGAGTGCTGTTGTTACTCATTATTATTACTCATGGTGCTATTATTCAACTTCAATGGAATCTTGGGATTGGCCTTTTTTTTAGGGAGGGGCATTTTAAATCCTCAGCTTTAATACACTACCAAAGTATAAACCCCAGGAGTCCATAGGATGGATCATGGCAGTTAAAGTGGAATAATAGCAATATAATTCTGTAGTGTGAATGGGACCCAGGTCTCAGGAACCAGAATCAGGGCTAAGTGGTCCATGTGAAGGGGCTGGCATATATAGTGACATTTTTCTTCCTTGTTGTGTGTGTGTTTGCATGTGTGAACACCCACACCCACACATACTTTATTTGCCTTCAACTCAACTCTGACTTCTGACAACACTGCCATAGTGTTAATAAGATTTGTTGAGAGCAGGTTTGCCATTACTTTCCTCTTAGGCTGAGAGAATGTGATTAGCCCAGGGATACTGATTGGGTTTCCTTGGCAGATCAGGTGTTTGAACCCTGTCCTCTTAGAGTCCTAATCCAACATTAAAATCACCCCACCAAGCCGCTTCTCTTCAACATATTCCTTGCACTATACCCCTCTGTATCAAGTCACTTGTACCATATTCAGGGACAGGCTCAGATGAGACCCATATACACACTTAGGAGTTTATCACATGGGAAGAATTTCTCTCAATTGCGAATGGAGCCAATTTGTAATTACATGAATTCGCTAGTTTAGCTAATTTATGTGAAATCTGATTGCATTCGGAATGCGTTCAGAATGACTTCCCATTTCCCGAAAATGACCCCCCATTGCCTGAAATTGCATGAGATACTCTAATACGCAATTACATGAAACCCCATGATTGCGTTCGGAATGACTTCCTATTGCCCGAAATTGCGTGAGATACACTCATTCGCAATAACGTGAGACCCCACGATTGTGTTCGGATTGCCATTGCATTATACCCCCAAATTCCATCATATGATAAACTCCTTAGGTTACATCTGCACTGCAGAAATAATGCTCTTTGACACAGCTTCAACTGCCATGGCCGAATGATATGGGATCCTGGGACTTGTAGTTTACTGTGGCTCCAGAGCTCTCTGACAGAGAAGGCTAAATCGCTTCCAATGCTACAAATCCCACAGGTCCACAGCACTGACCCATTGCAGTTAAAGAAATGTCAAACGGCATTATTTCTGCGGTGCAGATGCAGTTGTGCAGGCCTCCTTGAAACTCAAAAGCAATTGAATAAGCGAGATGCGACCGACAGAGAATTCTAACCTGAAGATTCTCGGAAGCATGAAAAGTGGAATACTGCAGTGACAGAAAATGATATTTACTCTCCCTAGAGCCAGTGAGAACCGGGGCATGAAAAGGAAAAGGCTACCTTTGCTATGCACTTGGTACACCAGTGGTGAGAAAGGCTGGCTGGTCGATGCAATAAGGAGTCCTACCAAGGGGGCATTCTCCACATCTCCTCCTTCCCTCTGTGCCACTTAATAAACAAGAAAACAAAGAACAAGGAGATCTTAGTGATGTTACCCACTGAGATAATGAGCACAGCTGTCTAATTACCACTTTGAAAGATCCCCTACTTCTTGAGCTGCAAGAGTGATTAGACCTGTAAAACAGATGAGGAATTTAAAACAAAAACTATGAAAGTGTGAGGACTCGGAGAGCAGCGCTTATTTAAGGGAGGGGGGTGGTGGAATGAGCAAGGAAAGATGTTCCTGCTGAGACAAGTAGGATCACAAACACACTTTCGAGAGTCATTGAGTTTCCAGTGGCTCCTAGGAATTGGAAGCCCCGGTGGCACAGTTACCGTCGAGAAAGATCTCACGGTGTGTCGCAAAATGGAACGGATGCCAGCAAGCTGAGAGGCCTCGAGAAGAATCACAGAATTTGCAGGGGAAGAGAGTTTGTTGACTTGTGGACAAAAGACTGGGCGATAGAAGGGAAGCAGGATTGGGAATGGCAAAAACACACACACAAAACCAAAGTTCTGTTGGGTTCAAAAGCCAAGACCAAAGTATCAATTTCATGCTTCCTGACAGTCATTGTATACCCTTGAACAATTCACAGATGAAAACCGGGACATGTGTGGCCAAGCAAGATGGCAATCACGATTGATGAGAAAAAACACACAAACTAGGCAGCAGTTTGTTTTTGCTTGAGCCTGCTGGGAAAATAATGTTTTCGCTCTCTACTTCTCTCCTCTCCTCTCCATTGAGTTAAATGATTGCAAACTACTCATCCGGTTCAAACTCATTGCTACGGTTCAATACTATGGAACTCTGGGATCTATAGTTTTGTGAGATGTTTCGTCTTCTCTGTCAGGGAGCTCTGATGCCACGACAAGCTACAAATCCCAAGATTCCATAGCACTGAGCCATTGCAGCTAAAGAGGTATCAAAACACATCATTTTGGAATGGATGAAGCCTCGATTTGCAGCAACTGATGCAAGCCAAGGAGGGAAAGGGAGGAGAAAAGAGAAACTGGGACATTTTAGAAGCATTTCAAAAAGTGGGAATGCAGAGGGTAAATTGAGGCTGTCTGCCAAATTGGGACACTTGGAGGGTATAGCCCTACAAGCATCACAGGGATGTTTTGTGAGGACACAGTATAGTGCCTTCTAAATAGCCTCTTTCCAGGCCATGGAGTTCCCTCCCATGGGAGGTTAGTTCTCCTCTCTGCTTTCTTTGTACCATCAGGCAGACACTATCTCATTTACCCAGGCCTTTGTCTCTTAGCTGCCCATTGCAGAAGGTCTTTTAACTGGGATGTGCCTAGGGTTGAGCTGCAACACTAAAAGTGGTGTCAATCTGCATTATTTTTTACAGTGTAGATGCACCCATAGTTCTACAGGGAACAAGCACATGGTACACGTGAGTGAAAATGTGCAGATCCTGGAAATGATGCATCAACCATTCAAAAGTATGAAGGAAAGTACGCACAGATGCATAATAGACAGCCCTCTGAATATGCATTGACCAAAAAAGTGTCGTTCTGGAGGGAAATGAGGAAATTAGCCACAGATAAGAATTTGGCTCCCCAAATGAAATTTCCCTTTGGTCACCACATTTTTAGCATAGCAGAGAACAAGCCACTGATTTTTTAAAAAATATACCTAGTTCTCTTCTATTTGCAATCTTCACATTCCCTTGCTAACCTTGGCATGCTCCCGCTTTTTTGATTCCTGACTCTATTTCTAAATGCTCAACTAAAGTTTATAAGAAACCGAGATGCTAGAAATTTGGATACTGGGAGGAAATTTCAATGAAGGAGCAGAATTTTAACCTGGGAGTGGTAATGGGATACCACCCCTGTCACTACACCCCCAATTGACCAAAAATGGAATTAATGTGAGTTTTGCACATCTCTTACTATACTGAAAAGCACCAACAATAGAAGACGGGTGGGAGGGATATTCCGTGCAAGAAAGAAAAGGGAAGAAATGCAGTCCCAATGTAGAAATCCATCCCTGTAACATAAAATTATAAGTCTCCTGAATTTTGATAACATAAAGGTATCTTAGTCCCCAGAGGACTTAACAGTCATAGTGGGGAGAGAACTTGTTATGTCTAAAATTTCTGGTGCAAGGAAGATCTTTGGACTATTTCTTATTCATGTCTCTCCTCTTTGCCGAGTCTAATGGGCATTTTACAAATTTCACAGCTATCAAGCATCCTTTCCCTCCCATCCTTCTTTGAATCCCAAACAGCAGCAACTATAAAATATTATTTTAAGCTGCAAGGATGGCCAACCTTTTGAAGGTAGGTCTCCATCTGGAAGGTGAAGGCCAAACGTCCTGCTGGGATAATGTCACTCTTCAGCTTGCAGAAAACCATTGTGAGAAGCACTCAGAGGACGGCGTTATCGCAGCATGACACATGGACACCCTGGAGCGTCCGAGTGCTTAAATGACAATCTTGAAAAGTGGAGGAAGGATGGCAGAGATGGACACAGCTTTACCCCCAAAATGCTGCCTATAAGGGGGGGGGGGGGATACAAGTAAATAGAAGCAGACATAGTTTCTGCCAAGGACAGACAAAACACTGAGACCACATCCTGTCTCCCCAACAAGAACTTCTGAACATTATGGCCAGTGGATAGAAATGGAAAGAATATTTAAAATATTTGAAAATGGTTGGAAAATATATGAGTCCCCCCCCCCTTAAGTATTGAGAAGACGTAATGAGAAGAATTGAGAACGGAGAAGAATCTTTACAGTTCGGGGTTTATTCTGCACAAAACCCACACATAAGTTTTTGGAGAGGGACCTCAAACCACATTTTCTGTGCATATTATTTTCTGTGGTGGAAAAAAAAAAAACTTTTCCCAACACAGAAAATGGTGTTATTTTGGACGTGTTCTGCTCAAAATTGACATGTGGCTAATTTGGCTGGAAAAAAACATTTACTGCAAATTGCTTTTTCTGTGCAGGATGTATTTCTGTGCAAAAATACTGGTTTCTGTGCAGAAAATATTTCCTTTTCTGTGCAGACTATGCTGTTTTCTGTGTGAATTGTGCACAGAATAAGTCCCAAATTGCTTCAAAACTGCCTCCAGTGCTTGCCATTCTGGTCACACTGTTCGAAAAGGACTTCCCATTTTTTCCAATTCTGAAAGGTAACTAAAACACTTACATTTACAGTTACTTTTTTAAATAAGAAGGCATATGACAGATATAAACTATTGGCCCGTGATCTGAAACTCACTCTTCTCCCATTCAACTCATTGTTTCCTCAATACCCAGAATAGACTGTAAGAAACAGCAAAAGCCAACACTTTGAATAATAGAATCATAGAGTTGGACTTGAACGATGTTACATTTTCCTTCTGTATTTGGTGAAATATAACTGTACATGCTAATAACTATAATGTTAATTCAGTTAAACCACAAAAACAGTGATGCTATCCCTTGCCAAATTACAGTCATAATATAATGTAGCAATAATTCTATTACGCGGTGAAGAAATCATTTATAAGTAATTAATAATTAAAAACCAATGTGGTGTAGTGGTCTGAGTGCAGGAGTATGACTCTGGGTTCTGGGTTCAAATCCTCACTCAGCCATGGAAATCCATTGGGTGACCTTGTACAAGTCACACTTTCTTTTGGCTCAGAAGGAAAACAAAGACAAACCCTCTCCGAACAAATCTTTCCAAGAAAACCTTGTGATAGGTTTACCTTTAGGATTGCCATAAGTCAGAAATGACTTGAAGGCATGCAACAGCAAAGTAATATGGTTAATTAGTTATTGCTAGTGTTTGGAATTAAATTAACTATCCTGACATTTGAAGGCTTCAAGGCAACAGGGGTGTACAAAAATCTATCCTTATTATGTTCCACACCAGTTTGATACCAACCATTTTTAACAAACAGAATAAAACTTAATACTAGAGATGTCATAGGTGCCAAGGCAAGGAGGGCATATATATATATATATATATATATATGGGCTATGAAATGTGAAAAGTTTTCAGCCAACTAAAGCAAAACATTCAGAGTGCTTTCATCTCTCCGCATATGTGTTTGTTGATTTGGTTTGTTGGAGGATCAAATGGAAAGGTCAGAGAGAGGAAATCGCATTAGTAAGCTAAACAGTGGCAATAATTTTAAGTGCTGGCTTCTCCCCCGAGATTAATTTTATATTCTAATATCACTAGTGGCCAGTCAGGGAAGAAAATCACATTTGACTGGAGTCCGAAACCAAATTTAATGACTGTGAAGGGGTGATGAATGTTCGGGAAGCTTTTGACTAGAGGGAGAAAGGAGATACAAGGAGGAAGCCATTTTAAGAATGCATTTGCTCAGTTGATATGATGACTATCATAGGATAAGCTAATCATGCATTAGAACATTCTCCTACTGCCCCATTGATAGGGATTGTTTGTACCGGAGAGATTGTCTTTGCTGAAGGACTGTAACTCAGTTACAAAGCATATGGTTTGCATCCAAAAGGTCCCAGGTATGATCCCCAGCAATATCTCCAGGTACGTCTAACGTCAGATGTTGAGGCAGGAGCAGTTGAAGGCCTCCACATCAATGATGCAGTGAATCAAATCTAGGTTTTATTCTGGAATGTAAAGGAGCTATCCAATGTGATGAACCTTTGTTAGGGATTAGATTCACCCCCCTGGATAGCTCCTTTAACATTTGGAATAAAACCAGGAGTGGATTCACAGCACCATTGACATGGAGGTTCTTAACTTTCTCTAGCTGGAATGACACTTTGTCAGTCAATGGTGGACAAAGCATAGATCACCGGGGTCCCCATTGTGGCACACGGCAATTCCTGAAATCCCGACATCCTTTCCCCTCTTGGACAAACATCTGGCATAAAAATGGTCAAGCTACTGGATGGGAATGACTGGCCAGCTAAAGGTTGTCTAGAACATGTTCTAGTCCTTAAAACAACTTTTCAAAAGGGATGGGACTCCTTCATGTTTTTGGTTTAGCTGGACTGGGTGACGCCTCTAGTTGCCAAGGCTACAGTGCCAGAGTGATACTGTCTTGCTCAGGTCTGGTGCCTGGGATCACCTTTTTAAATTGTTCCACCAGAAAATGAGATAGAGCATCCGCTGTGCCATTAGCAGCTCTGGAAATGTAGAAGGTGTAAAAAAAGGGCCATTGAATCCCAGTGACTGAAGCACAAATGATTTGACTGCCACCATAACCCATGATGATTTGGAAACATGAGTGTTCCTGATGTTTTGCCAGCAGCTGTGGCTGGCATCTACAGAGAAAGTACCCAAAGGTATACTATTATGATTAGAGGGAAATATCTGATGAACATCATGTCTCTACTCATCTCATGCCTGTGGCCAATGCTTGGCACACCAATGGCTTTTAAGTAAATCCCAAATTGCAGACTTCCAAAAATACTGGTGTGGAACTGTATGTCTGCCTCAAGGAGAATGTACAGGTTCCAAAGGGACATCCATTATATCAGTGCAAAGCTGTAATGATATGCTCATGTTAGCCCTCATGAGTTGTGACATGAGTGTAGGGCCTTGAAAAACATTACATAGATGACATAGGAAAGCCCTGCCTGGAATGACTACCCTGCAACCAAAAACCAAATAGACCAAAAGCCCTTTCAACTGGTCGAGTACATTCTTTGTATCTGTATACCAAAATTTAAATTTCTCCTTAAGGGTTTGGTATCAGGGCACCTTTAGGTTTGAGTAACTGTATTAACTTCTGTTCCCCCAAAACTATGATTTGACCAGGGCCTCTAGTCTTTTCTTGGTGGGACAGCCATACAAATAAACCTACCTACCTACCCTCCCTCCCTCCTTCCCTCTTTCTTTCTTTCTTTCTTTCTTTCTTTCTTTCTTTCTTGGGTCTCCTTGTTCTAACAGCCATGTGGAAGACAAGTCCAGCTTGGTTTTTACCATGCTATCACTAACTGTATCTACTGAATCTGGCTTTTTTTAATGGCAACCCTAAAATGAACCAGTTACGGGGTTTTCTTGGCAAGATTTGTTCAGAAGAGTTTTGCCATTGCCTTCCCCTGAGGCTGAGAGCATGTGACTGGCCTTAGGTCACCCAGTGGGTTTCATGGATGAGCTGGGAATCAAACTGTGGTCTCCAGAGTTGTTGCCCAATACTCAAACCACCACACCCTGCTGGCTATACCAGTAGCATGATGAAATTGGATTTTATAGGCGGTTGTGCAAGTGTGATATCCTAATCTGTGTAGCACAAGTAGTGCTAACACCAGTGTTACCTTTTCACAAGTGTTTGTGCTTTCTGGGGGTTGGTGGCTGGTGTTTGGAAGTTGAGGAATATTTTCAACATCATGTAACAAAAGCCACTGCATTACTCTGGTGTAGCATAATGCCTGGTAACTTACACAGATGCAACTTTGCACTGTTCAAATGCTGTGCAAATGCTGATAAGGATCTTAGTCATATTTCTATGTTTCTATCAAATACATCCCTTTCGTTCCCTTGCATCCAAATTAGACTTAAACTCTGGCTTGAGGGCTCAGCTCTGGCAAAGCCTGCAGTGATACCAGTCATTAAGCTGCGGAGGAAAGCTGTCCTCCCCTCCAGACACAGACCCCCAGCAGCCTTGGCCTTGGTTCCCAGCTAACATGAGAAAAGTCTGACCCCTCGTTAATACCTTTCTAACGGGCTGCTTATTGTTTTTACTTGTTTTATTTCCTTGCACTTGGAAATAGAAGCAATAAATTTCCAGGGAAATGAAACCCACTTATCAGATTTCCCAAGCATCAAGTTTCATATTAGGAAAGTAAAGAAATCGCTCTAACTGGGTGCAATATAGCTGTAAACCAATATAGGGGGAACCCGGATCAGAGATTAAAGCCTTGTGGACGACTTTCTCATATGAGCTTTCCAGTTTGAGACAGGAAAGGACTTTGGAGGGCTCACTCTTTAAGAGCGATCAGTTTATCCCCTCCAGTTTTATTTTCCCCCAAACCCACGGAGCAATTAATAAAATGACCATCATCATTGCCCAGTGGTTCTCTTCGAATGTGCAGGAACTGCATATCGGAAAAAAGAAAGCGATTGAGAGAGATTCTTCATACTTATAACTAGATCATTCTCTGAATGGGATTTCTTATGTGGCCAAAAACACCACCATCCACAAGAAGGAACTAAATCGGATGACACAACCTAAGGTGGATGGTTGTATGTAGCAACATTTTGGTTGCATCTGCACTGCAGAATTAATACAGTTTGACACCACTTTAACTGTCATGGCTCAGTGCTATGGATTGCCAGGATTTATCATTTTGTGAGATATTTAGCCCTCTCTGTCAGAAAGCTCCGGTGCCACAACAAACTACAAATCCCAGAATTCCATAGGATGGAGCCATGACAGTTAAAGCAATGTCAAACTGCATTAATTCTGTAGTGGAGATGCAGCCTTTGTTGTGTGTCCTACTAATTCCTACTATCATGGCTACTCCCCATATCCTCATATTCATATTCATATTGAGAAGTGTCTTCTGGGATATTGTCCTGAGTGTCTTATAGCATGGCTCAATGGGCATCTTTCTCCCACTATGGTTTACGGTGGAATAAACCATGATTAATACTGTCAAATCTGTTGCGTAAAGGCTTTGGGTTTTGTTTTTGTAGCCCATCTGATTTGGGTGATGACTGCAATAGGAAGAAATTATTGAGTGCCTTAAAAAAAGGGAAATGTTGTTGAATAAGAACCTGAACCTGAGGAAGGCAAGCCGTGAGAGAAATGATGGCTCGTGCACCCGTGGAGTGCACAGGAATGCACTCCCATTAAAACAAATGGGGTTTTAGTGTATGTCCCCCTTATGCAGGGGTGTGTGGGTCCAAAACAGATCCCCTGTGCATGGGAAGGGCCCACTGTATAATGGAATAATAGGATCCTAGAGTTGGAAGAGACCACAAGGTCCATCCAGTCCAACAGTATAATAATGCAAGTGTATATGTGCTTATTCAGAAGCAAGCCCCACTGAATTTAGAGGGGCTTCTCTCCGGAAGAGTGGGTATAAATCCCATATTCTTGTCTCAGAATAAGGCCCATTGAACTCAGTGGGACTTACTTCTGAGTAGCCACATACAAGATTGGTCCAGTTCTTTGCTCATTTCACAAAGATGTCTTTATGTGGCCCAAGACGATGGTGCAACCACATTGTCCGTTACAAGTTCTCAAAGGGCAGGAGGAGGAAGACACAAAGGATGGGAAAGGGGTGAAAGGAGGCGAGCTGACCATGGCACATAGCTGAGATTCTTGCTTTACCCTTGCGACCGGTTGGTTTCAAAGGCTGACCCCTCTCATGGGCAAAGTCATCGCAACGGAACAGCCATAGCTCACGGTCGGCCGGACGGTCTTAAATACGACATCAAAGTTTTCTGTGAAGAGACACTTCAGTATGTCTTGATCATGCCTTAATCTTTAAGTGTTTTCTTTCCCTTCCTCTCTAGTCTTAAAGCATAGTGCTACTTTTTTTTCAAGAGCTCTAGATTAGCCAAAGAAAGCATTGCTAACTAAGCTATCAAAACAACAGGGAAGGGGATGGGGGGGGGCAGAGATATTTTTCCTTCCAGGTTGCCACTAGGAGGTGCTGCAGTCTGCTTTTTGGGTTTTTTGAAAAAGAGCGCATATATATATATATATATATATACACACATAGCCACACAATCTCTTTCTCTCCCCCTCTCCCTTGCAAAGGCCTGATGAAGTGTCTATTCAATGCCAGTGTGGCTGTAGTGTCATTCCCTATTTAATGGCTGTCAGTGAGAGGGAAAGACAACGCGGTGGGTAATTAAAACCAAATTGCGAGCTGGAGATGACTGCACAAGAATGATATTGTCATTAATACCGATTTAACATGCACCTGGGTAAGGTGAGAGAGCATTGCTGCAAGGGGGAGCAGGGAGAAACCCTGAGGCTCAAGGGTTGCCCAGTTTCAAGATGTGTTGTTCCCGTCTAGCCGAAGCATGTTTTTAAACACACATGCACACACAGGAATAAAACCATCCCGTTATGACAGGAGATATAAACCTGAAACAAATGTGTTACATATGTCGGGTGACGCAGGGCTACCCTTCAACTCTGGATCCTTTTCAGAAAGGCAGGACCTCTCTTGAAATAGAAAGGAAAAAAAAAGAAAGAGAAAAGAGGAAGAAAAAAAAGGGAGAAAGAAAGAAAGAAAGAAAGAAAGAAAGAAAGGAGGGATTTTCATGTTTTGTTTGCTCACATCTTGGTTTGACTATGTTCCTCTTTGCGTCCACTTTGATAAAACGGATTGGATCAGATCTTTGTTAGATAGGAATAAAAGCCATGAAAAAGAAATGCATGCGCACATATACAAACAGTGTGCACGTATGTGTGTGTGTGTCTCCAAGTAGAGGTTTTGCACCGAGTATTTGCACCGAGTATTTGAACTGGAGGTACAATTCCTTTTAAAAAGAAAATAGCAGAACCAAGGAAGAGAGAGATTAAACAAGGGGGTTGGCTAATGATGGGCTGGCAATTCAAAGGCTATGCAACATGTCAATATGAGAAAAGATATGCTTTTAATATTAAAAATAAAGATGCAAACCCCCCATCTTATTGTTGATGAGGAGCTGCTTTCTTGATGATTGGAAACAAAAAAGTCAACATTGCCTAATTATGAAGCCCAAACCAACCACCCTTTAAAAATGAAATAGTGCTTCTGAGCACCACATGAGTGGCTGGGTGCTTTTTAAAAATAATAATAATTTAAAAAAAAATAATGATAAAAATATACAGCTCTATGTGAACTAATCCAATCTATTATTGAAAGTGCCATTGTGATTGATCAATTGCTCCATGTGAACAAATTCAATCCATTATTGAAACCACCATTGTGATTGATGAACTGCCCCTCACTTCCCGCATCCCACCTTCTTAGTTGAATCTTAATTCAAATTTGGGAAAACACTTTTCCAAAAAGTGTTATCATATGGTCGAGCTCCTGCAGAAATTAGTCACCAGAATCCATTGGTAGATTTGCAGTCACTTTATATAGACCAAATTCAAAGTGGGGATTTGATAGAGGAAGGAAGGAAGAGAGAAATAAAAGAGAGACAGAGAGAAAGAAAGAGGGAGAGAGAAAAAGGAGAGAATGTGTGAGAGGGAGAGGGAGAGGGAGAGATGAATATTAGAACTTTTAATAATAATAATAATAATAATAGATCATTAAGTAGACCTGCATATTAGCTTTGCAAGATGATGACAATTTATTTATATAGCACCATCAATACAAATGGCACTTCACAAAGTAAAACAATAATCAACCAACCCTGTTAAAGGCATACAAACTATGATACACACACACATGTACGCACGCACAATAACATAATGCAAATAACATCAATCCATAATTATTTATACTTATTATCTATATATTACTTACATTTCTAACAATAATCCTCAGAAACATAGCTAGCCATAAATGTAAAGAGCATTTGATCTGTTTTTTTTTCTTAAATTGCACTAATATTTTTGCAGTATTTATAGCATAAACAGTACATAAATATTGATATCATACAAATAATGGCTTGAGAGTCCCATTCAGTTTTAACGCTGTATATTCTCTCATCTTAAGTTTCTCAAGCGGGTTTTGAAACAAAGGGAGAGGCTATATAACAACAGTATTTCCTAGTATCATAGAAACATGGAGATGGAGGGTATCCCAAATGTCATCTATTTCAACCACCTTCAAGTGCTGGGTGCATCAATATTCGAGATCATTAGGAAAAGAACTGACAATAACATTGTCAAAATCATGAATTTTTCAATCTTATCATTAGGTCCAACTAGATCAGACCCTTTGAATCAATTGGATTTACTTACTTGTTGACTCACAATGCAACAGTTGATTCCTTGGATTTACTTTAGTTGGCACTAACATAATTCCAGGTGGCCAATGGCCAGATCAATTGTTTGGACAACATTTGGAATTAGATGTATAAATCCTTTGGAATTTCATCCTTGCATACAAAGGCAAATAACTATTGTTATTTTTTCCCCTTATTGGAGAAGATAAAAGAAAGGAAAGGGGCATTTCTTGAAATGTTGAGCCAGGGGAAAGGCTTCAGACAGGCTAAGGGGGAAGTCATAACTCAGTGGCAAAGCCCAAGTCATCTTGGCTAGTGGTCATAATGGCAATGGGGAGAAAACTTCTGCCATGGTCTATGAGAACAAAATACACAAAACATTCACAACCCTATAACGGCTACTAGGCATAATGGCTGTGCCTTACATTCTGTATCAGAGGCAGGGAGCCTACGAATGTCACTTGTTAAGCAAGAGGGTTTGGTGCGTTCATATCCTGCTCGAGGGATTGCTAAAGGCATCTTGTACAGAGTAGAACCCTGGGCCACGAACTTCAGTTACCAATTTGTGCCAATTTGTGCAATAATATGCTGGACTTGCCTGGGTTTTCTACTAAGGAGTACCTGGTGCTATCCAAGGTGCTGCAGTGTAGCCCCTAAATGCTTCACCATGTTGGACAGCTTGAACTTCTGGACTAGAACCCACAGTAGATTTGCAGCACCATGGTTGTGAAAGCTTCTGGCCGCCCCTGGTTCATCTCTCTTTTCAACATTAAGGAAAGCAGACTTCACACAACCCCTTTGATACAAATGTCCCAATCACCATTCTCCTGTGCTCTTTGATTTAAGGTATGTCCTACATACTGTTGTTGTTAGCTTCCCTCAAGTTAGCCTCAACTCATGGTGACCTCTTCATGGGTGACCCCATGAATGAAACATCTCCAGGAATTCCTGTCCTCCTGGATGAACAGGGCCATGATCTCCTTGATTGAGTTTATCCATCTGGTATGCAGTCTTCCTCTCTTCCTACTACCTTCTACCTTTCCTAGCATTAATGTCTTTTCTAATGAGTCATGCCTTCTCATGATATGGCCTCATTTTAGTCATCTTGGCCTCCAGGGAGAGCTCAGGCTTGATCTGTTCTGAGACCTATTTGTCTGTCTTTTTGACCGTCCAAGATATCCTCAGCACTCTGCTCCAGCATCACATTTCAAATGAGTTAACTTTCTGTCTATCAACTTTCCTCAGTGTCCACCTCTTGCATCCATATGTGGAGCTAGATGATGCTATGGTCTGGATGATCCTAACTGGACCTCCTCTCTCATCCCTGTTTGAGAATAGGAAGATATCCATTCTCAGATAACATGTTTATAGTGGCTCTTTGGCTGACTCTACCGAACGGGCTGTCAGTTGTGAGGAACAGTAGGGTTTTATGGGATTTTCCAAGATGGGATGGAACAAAAGATTGACTCGTGAGATAACCAGAAAATCCATTATAGTTTCTATTATATTTTTCCCTTAGCATCACAAAATAGAATGCCTTCTAGAGTACAAAAGAACACTAATAAAAGGTTGCAAAGTAGAGCAGATTCTCAGATGGCACTCAAGGTTTTGGGGTCTCCCATGGCTTTGAATTCTGCCTGGAAAGGCAGACTAAGGGAGCAAGTCAAGATTTTCCTGAGGTTGTGATTCTCATTTATGAAACCTCTCTTAATGCCAGGTAATTTCTTCCATTGACAATACGGAGGAATTACAGGGTCTGGAAAGCATTTTGGGACTGCTTATTGAGTACCAGTTTGAAATAACGCTTCCCTGCCTGGATTAATGTAAATGTGTGTTATTTGCAGAAAAGACTATTGGATTTTGGTTTTGTGTGTGTGTGTATCCCGCAACTCTGCAAATCTTAATATATTTACTGAGTGGATTGTGAAATTTATCTTTTAACTTGTCACTGGACTCTTGTTGTCTTTTTGACTTCACTTGCTAAATGTTGCCCGGCTTTCCTTACATTCTACCTTTCTTCTCTTATTAGGAAACGTACTTCGTTGTCCACATGTGGGATGTGTTTATGTGCCACCCTTCACTTAGAATTGTAGGAATTTCAAATCCTTTTCTTTTTTTATTTTTAAAGAAAAGAAAAATGAATTTTTAGCTCTCATGGTAACTGGGTGAAATCTAAAATGCGTAAATGGACAAAAAAGAGAAATGCTATGTAATCCACACTAGGCTAATTGTGAAACAAAGTCTGCTGTGTCCACTGGATTTATTTACTTAGTCCATACATATGTGAGATTATAGAACCTATAATACTACTGGCCATGTTATCTCTGATTTATCAGAATTGCTTCAAATATTGTTAAGCGGCAGGTTGGCAAACTCTGCTCTAATAGATGTTTCTCAGGACTGCAATCTTTCTCATTCTTTTTAAATTCTTCATGATTAAGAGAGTTTCTGCATGGGTGTGATCTACTTAAAGAACCAATTGCATTCTCCCATAAAAGACATATTTGAGCCTTGAGATCACAACCCTATAATGGGTTATCTCAGAGACTTACCTGAGAGACAGGTCTGGTGGAAATCCAAAAAATAGGCTTTCTTGTGGGGTCACTCCTAGGAGCCTCCTTCTGCCAGAATACCACAATCTTTTTATGCAAGCAGGCTTTGGTACTTTGACTAAGAGTGCATCTGCATGGTGGAAATATTGCAGCTTGATGCCACTTTAATTGCTATGGTTCCATCCTACGGGAACCTGGGATTTGTAGTTTTCTGAGATACCAGCACACTTTGGCAGAGAAGCTGAAAGATCTTGTGAAACTACAAAACCCAGGATTCCATAGGATAGCTCTACAGCACTTAAAATGGTATCCAACTGCATTATTTCTACAGTGTAGATGCACAGCTTATTTGACCGCCAGGATCCTAAATTAATAAAATAATAATAAAATTTTTATTTATATCCCGCTTTTTGTTAAAACAATCAAAGTGGTGTACAAACTTAAAAATCATCAATATAATATAGTACATCAATATAATATAGCAAAATAGTTGATTAATTACATTCTGAAAAAAACCCAAACTACTGAACAGAATCATGCTCTTCTTTATTCTCCCGTTGGCTCAATATTCTTGATTCTTCCACACACTCCATATAGGAGGGTACAATTTCAGGATATTCCACTTGTATTGTCCATTCTCAATTCACAGGAAGTCCATCACTTTTTCCCCCTTTTCCCATGGACCAGGTGCATAAAATATAAGTAATTCTCATCCCAGACACAATAAAGCATTAAGAGAAGGAGTCAGCATCTTGAATGTGGGGCAGAGAGAGGTGAGAATGATCAAGGAAGAAGGAAGCTGGTTGACAGGAGACTGGTATCTGTTAGTCTTTCAGCAGAATGAGAACATAAGTAGCAATAAAAGATTATGGGGAATATTTTTTGGTAGATGGAGAAGAAATCAAGCATGAAGAAACTAGAATTAGGGAAATTCATTACAAAGCAGCAGAGGATCATGACAATATTGACTTGAGGAACTGGTTTAAAATTGCCAGCGATTCTTCAAAAATATGGAGTTCATTGGTGGGTTTAAAATATATGGTGCCTGATCCAGTTTGGTATAAAGTTGAACAATGGATTAATCATACTGTCTTCTTTGTCCAAATATATCACTTTCCAAAGTGATGCTTTCTTCCCAAGTTTCCTTAAGAGCTGCTGTGAGTGGATGCTTGATTTTATTTACACAGCGTCACTGTTGTGCATTGCACTTTACGAAGAAATATATCCAACCTTCTCCAACAAAACCGTGATTGTTTCCATGTTCCAAGGACATCACACTTTGAATGCTGATGGTGAGAAAGCAAGTGAACAAAGAAAAGGGCATAAGAAAGAGGCTGCAAAGCCACAGCATCGTTGGTGTTTTTGTGGCCTCAATAGCCATTCCACCAATCTCCACATTATAGAAATGTGGAATCATAGAATCATTGAGTTGGAAGGAGCTCCATAGGCCATGGACTCCAACCGCTGACTCAAGCCCTTGGGCAAGTCACCTTCTCACAGTCTCAGAGGATGGCAATAGCAAACCCCCTCGGAGGAATTTTGCCAAGAAAATCCTATGATATGGTGGCCTTAGGGTTGCCATTATCCAGAAATCACTTGAAGGCACACAACAACAACAACAGCAAAGGAGACCCCATGAGGCAATTGCTTTCGTTGCTAAACTCTTTTTATCATCAGAAAGCTTCTTCTCATGTTCAATCAATACTTTTGTATGATTTAAAACCCTAGACCAGGTCCTACCCTCTGGGGCAACAGAAAACAAACCCACACTAGCCTCTCTCTGACAGCCTTTTCGATATTTAAAGAGTGTGGTCATGTCACTCCATAGTCTTCTCTTCACCCAGATGAATATCTCCTCCTGGTTAGGTGACTAGGTTCAAGGAACTGATCAGCCACCCGAGAGATTCCTCAACCCCACTGCATCCCATTATTTATAAAAGATTTGATCACATACCAGAGCAAAATGCAGAAGTGCTTCGTGCCATGTTAAGTTGCCCAAAAGGGTAAAAACAGAGCAATATCTTTCTTCTCCAACAGATTATAAAAATGACACAAGCAAACATTATTAACAAGGAAAAAGCTCTCTGTTGTAAAGTTGGCTGAGAATCATAGAATCATAGAATATGTCCCCAGGGTGGAAAATGGGATTGCTGATGTTTTTTGTGGGTTTGTCAGGCTACGTGGCCATGCTCTAGAAGAGTTTATTCCTGACGCTTCGCCAGCATCTGTGGCTGGCATCTCTGAAGATGAAGATGCCAGCCGCAGATGCTGGCAAAATGTCCGGAATAAACTCTTCTAGAACATGGCCACATAGCCCAACAACCCCTGCCCCCCCCCCCCCCAAAATCTATGGATGCTGGCCATGCAAGCCTTCAACTTCACGTTGGATTGCGGATGCTTTGTCAATATAGCAGATGCCTTCAGTATGTGAGAAATTGGGAAGACAGTGGAATCTTGTCAAACTGAGGCTGAATGGGTCATATGTATGGCACTAGCTCCTAGCACCTTAGGTAGCTTATATAAGAATGGCTGGGTCAGAATAATAATAATAATAATAATAATAATAATAAATATTATTATTTTTACCCCGCCTCACCTAAAAGATTGAGGCAGCATCACAGCAATAATGTTATGGTATGAAGTTGTCATTTGCTACAGGAAAGAAAGGGTGTGATTCCCAACATACTTATAGTACATCTCAATGGCAATGAGTATTAATAAGTGTGGCCCTAGTTTGACCCATCATTGTTGTTCGCCTCTTTATTTCCGGGTGGATGTGCAAACTAACAATACTAATAATACATGACATTCATATAGTGCTGACAAGCATTCAAAACTCAACCCAGGTGTATTATTTGCCATACACTGTAATGTTGACATGGGGAACAGATGCACCCCAGCTGCAGCTGGGCTTTAGCTTCGGTCAATCCTAACTAGCATAGCCAATGGTAAAGAGTGATGTGTGTTGATATTTGAAAGTCTGCATTTTGCCCACCCCAGGGTAAAGTCTGTTGAAATTTTGGTCATCTGACTACCTATTTCCAATCCAGTAAGACAATTCTTATGCTGCTACTGTTGCAGGCTCAAAAAGAAAAGAAAGGAAAAAAGAAAAGAAAAGAAAAACACTGTTGTTTGGATCCATGAGAAAGGAGTATAGATTTCTTTCAAAGAGATACTGTCAGTTCTAGCAGGTCTAAAATTAGACCAAGCAGGTAGGGATTTCACATGGTCCCTCAGGTCCACCTGTCAGCTTGCTGGAAACAAGACTTGTACATTTCAATACTCTGCCAGCACACGTTGTCCAAGTGAATGATGCAGACAGGATGAGTGGAGTGGGAGTCCTACACGACATACGTTTCTGGCTCTTCATGTTGTGATTCCAGGTGCACATCTTTTATTTTATTTTTTTCTAAAACAGACTGCACTGCAGGGAAGTGAAGGTGTAAAGTCTGCATCGTGGGCTGTGATCTGGTTCATGGTTTGCGCTGCTTACGTTCCCATTTGTTCAAATCTGGCTGGATTTTCTCTGAAGGCGAATGGAAAAATCCTGGGCCGGAATGTTCTGTTTTGACCATCCTTTAAGTTCTTAGCACAAGAGACTCATATGTAATTTTTTAAAAAGTAAATAGTTAGATTTAGATTTTAGTTAGATTACTTAGACCCAAACATTTTATAGTTTTAAAAGTGATATTTTGCTTTGCCATTACAGATTGAGTCTCTCATATCCGGAATTCCAAAATCTGAAATATTCCACAAAACAAAACTTTTTTTCATGGGTGGCTGAGATAGTGACATGTTTGCTTTCTGATGCTTCAGTGTACACAAACTTTGCTTTCTGGACAAAAATATTTAGGCTATGTGTATAAGGTGTACATATGAATGAATCTTATGTTTAGATTTAGGTCTCATCTCCATAATAGGTACAGGTATTCAAAAATCCAAAAATATCCAAAATCCAAAACACTTCTGGTCCCAAGAATTACCAGTCAGGGTGACTCAACCTCTACTCAAAAAAACCTGAAATGATACCTTTTTAGTTACTTTAAACACAGTTATTTTTGCAGTACACTACACATGTTCCTGTCACCTGTGTCATTGTCCCTTGAACACCAACAACAGAGCACAAAGCAGCAGGAAGGAGCATAGTGCAAGCCACAACTTGAACCCTAGGTTACTTCTCCTCTATTATTTAGTCAAGCAACACCACCATAAATATGGAAACAGCTTGAAAGTTACAATTGTTCTTTTTAAATTTAACTTTTCAAATTCTTGTAGGGGTCCCCTAGCGATCAAAATCAGATGGCTACTAGCACTGTACAAGGTTGTTTGAGAATTTCATTTTAGGTCATTTTTTCTTTGATGAGAACTTTCCAAACTTTACTAATGTCTTCATAGATTCCATTGAGATATTTATTTATTTTATTTTTTTTTAAAAAAATCAAGTATAGGGGAAGATGAAACTGACAGATTTGTCAATCCAAGCAGAGGGGGTTGAGTGCTTATCTCTTAAAATTCTGTCTTTAAATCCTTACACAGTAAAGAAAGTTTCCTGGTCAACAAGAGAGATTGGGTTAAAAAGATAATAGTTATAATTATATTAACTATTACCTATTTAACCTTTAATCCCTGAGAAATGCAAATAGGAGTGACCATTTTGGTGTGGAACAACTGAGGCCAGTGGTCTCACCCACAACTCATCCCCAGCTTTCTCTGGGCAAAACACCTTTTCCACAAAGTAGATTCCAAAACCTGGGGGGTTTGTTGGTCAGCCCAAAAATGGAAAACGAATATGAAGACCCCCCCCCCCAGGTCACATAACCTAAAATAAGGGCACAGCCCTAAAGCCACCCCTAATGGAAAGTCTCCTTTCCCACCCCATCACATAATCTAAAGATGCAGTTTAAGAGCCCTCCATCAAATGGGTGCCACAGGTGTTCACCAAATTCCACCTTATCTTCCCCCACTACCTGCCACAGGTAAGGCTCAAGCATCTGCTTATCCCCTGTCCCCCACCAGGTTGTCCAAAAGGGTCCTCTGTTGCAAATGTCCCAGGAATAGCATGTTATCTGTCTCAGATAAATTAATACCATTGGCTCTGTAGAGCTCAGGCTCTTGAAAAATTATCTGAAGATGCAGCAAAAAGTGGCCCAACTCCTACTATGGAGCATTTCAAACTTTCTCCATGCTGTGTCAATGCACCCAGGGTTTTCTTTCCCGCATCCAATGGGGGCAAAATAGCAGACCACATGATTTGAATCCCATGCCGGTTGGCTTGTATAATCTGCATATCATGGATTGCTTGAATAACCAAGGCCTTGCCCATCGACAAACCTAGGTCATCACCCCTCAGGTGAAGGACCAAAAGGTGTGATGGAGAGCTATGGCGTTCCTCAAACAGAATTGACCATGCACCTCTTCCTGAGCCACTTGATTTTATTTTGGGGGTGTGTGTGTGAAAGGAAACTTACCCATACACTCTGCTTTCTTCATAAATTCAACAGAGAGAATTTTTGACTATAGAAGAAAGTGAAACCGATGGGTCTGACCTTTTCTAGTTTCCTGACGGGAAACAAAACGTGACAATCCAGCTCTAGATAAATTATTTCAGAATCTCACAAGTCCTTTTCCCTTCTTCCTTGCCTCCAAGACTTCCAACTCTTCCTCCTTGCTTTTTTGGTTTTTCGTACAGGAAAACTCAAGGTGTTAGACCACCAGAGGTGTTATACGAATACATAAATAATGTTGGTGCAGTCCTTTTGAAGATGAAAGGTGTTATATGGCTGCCTCTGCGTTATCCCAGTTTCCGAGCTCTGAAATGTTTGATGTGATTATGTGTGCACATAATATTTAATGGTAATTCAATATGCAAATTTGAAACGTTATTTACATTTCTTCCAGGCAAGCTTAATTTCCAGTTATCGGAGAGAGAGAAAAAATCTTTTGCACAAATAAGGTATCGCTTATTCCTAAGGTCCCTTAAGGCTACCAGGGACCATAATCTCCCGAGAGGTTTTTTTCTAAGCTGTCCGTAAGACGACAGGCGGGTCTAGTTGGTGGCGTTATTATGGATTACTGATGAAACAATGACACATAATATGTCCATCAAAACTAGACCTTTGGTGCAGGATTGGTGGTTTCATGCATTTTTAAATGAAGACGCACATTCCAGAGACCCCATCTTCATCCCTTTGCAAGCTTCAAGCCTATTCACGCAAGCCACTGGAATCCTAAATCTCTCCAAGCTCTTTTTAACTTGTTAGTCAATTTCTTTAGAATTAATACCTTGAATAGTTACCATATTGAGCTGTCACCAGCTTACTTTTGCTGTTATGACCAGCGCTGGAAAGTGTAATGTGCCAATTTGATCTTGCTGAAATTTATCTGGGGCAGAAATGCTAGTTGTATAGACAAAAGAATAGCAAAGAGGTTCTAGGGATGTTTTTCTTTTACATATGGTTGTTTTCTTGAAAACCACAGAATCCTATTGATAGTTGTAACTAGACTAAACCCATTGAATCAATGGGATTTTCTTGTGAGTTGACTCGCCGTTCAAGAGCTGATTCAATGGATCTACTATATTTGGGACAAAGCAATAAGATTCAAGCACAAAAGGTACAGTTCTATAGCCCACCTACATATTTGCTCGATATACAAAGGGGACACAATTTCTGAATCAGTAAAGCCAAGACGGCTCCAGGCTTTAAAGAATCTTGGACCCTTGGCAGAATATATTCAATTGTGAATTTTGAGGCAAAGATAGCCGTTTCATCAGTAATGTAGCAAGACACAGGGGCGGCTCACAGACTTAACACCTATGTGTTCAACCACAAAAAAAGCTGGAAATAGATTGCCGAGTTCCTCATTCTAGCACCGAAGAAACCTCGTTGATAATTTTAACTTAAGATGGGAATCAAACTATGACGAAAATCAAAGCAGAAGAAAAGACACATTTACTAAAGATAGCAATTGCAACTGCCATCTTCTCAGTTGGGGAGTTGATGTTGATGTGTTCTTCCAAAATATTGTACCTTATCCCATAAAGATTTTTTAAAGGTTCTGATTGAAATCCAGGATGGATTCACCACCCAACGGACTTGCCAACCACAAGCTACAATTGGTAGAAGCCTTTCATATATAATAAGGAGAGGTGGAACCAGATCTGGAAAGAGCTCTACTGGAGACCTTCCTGCACCTGGCTTTGGGGGATTGCTGAATGGCTCTGAGGAAGACAAAGAAATTTCGGAAACATGTTGGCCTGTGGGTCTACTTATCCACCTCCACTCCCTAAAGTCATTGTGGTGTTTGATTCATTTTTTAAAAAATCATTATAATTATTATTTTATTACTATTACTATTATAATTGTGTACTGAATCCATTCTGGGTTTCAGTCAGAACTTTAAACAACAACGGAGGGGGATAAGATTCAACATCGTATGGTTTCACACTGCAGAATTAATGCAATTTGACACTGCTTTAACTGCCATGGCTCCATCCTTATGGTATCCTCAGATTTGTATTTGGTTGTGGCAGCAGAGCTCTTTGACAGACAAGGCTAAATAGCTCACAAAACTGTGCTTCCCAGAATTCTGTAGCATTAAACCATGGCAGTTAAAGTGGTATCAAACTCCATTATTTTTACAGTGCAGATGTAGCCTTGAATAGCTTCTTTGTACAAGTCCAAGAATTATTATTCAGGAGGGAAGGAAGGAAGGAAGGAAGGAAGGAAGGAAGGAAGGAAGGAGTTAAAGAATTATTAATACTGATTATTATCCTTCTTATCACTAATATGAATCGGGAAATATGTTGATGGCAGGTAGAAACTATGCGGTGTAGGGATCCACCTAGTTTCCTGCAAACTGTGTGCACATAAGACTATGGATCCCAATTTAGAAGTCTAGTTCCTGACCAATTGAGAAGACTTTGCTTTCCTTTCACTCCGGGGAGGTGTGAAATGTCAGAATCTCTTGTCACTGTGCCTGTCATGGCTCATCACAGAAAGGAGGGGTGGAAGTTGTCTACATGTCCAACTGCTTATTGTCATAAAGCCTCATAAACACTCATGCTCCATAAATAGTATCAGCCCAATTAAAGCACTCTTTACTAACCCTGATCATTTTGAGACAGAAAATATTGATTTATCCACCTATGGACAGTGCATAGCAACATCTCTTAATGAGAACGATGGCGACCCCACGAACTTTGCTCTTTAACCCTGTAATATACTCTCTCAATTTCCTGTTAAGTGGTCTAGTGGCGCATCAGCAGAGATGGAAAGACATTCCGATTCTTTAATGTTGACACTGGCATGCTCAAAAGGAATCTCAAATCTTCATTTTAATGGGAGGTGAATGGAGAGGTCGCTTTTTTGCCGGGCTTTTAGCTTGTTTGACAAGGCTTCTCTTAATAAGTGAACCATTGTTGGGGTACATTGTCCGTCAAATGCCACAGCCACTTAAACAGGAACACCGCCAAAGTAAAAACAATCACTTAGCATGCCAGGTCCTAGAATATTTCATCTCCACAACCTGCTCCAAAGGTCTGTGGCAGGAATTGACACCAAGGCCGTTTCCCCCCCTTTTGCTTTTGAGAAAAGCAAAACTGGAAAACCCTAAACCACCCTCTGCTGAAACCAAAGAGGAGGCGTGGATTTTTTCCCCCTTCCTTGAACAGAACTGAGAAAGCCATTATAGCCTGCGACAGCATCCACCACATTAAAATGGAACCTATTCTACTGAGCTGGAACACTTTCTGCATAAATTAATCCTCCTTTGGATAGCGATAAACATTAGGAGAGCGATAGAGGTGATTTGGAAGATATTTTCCAAATCCAATTGGCGGGATTTTCAGACTAGATCTACACTATTTCCACAGATAAAGGCACACTAGAGAATCAAGATAAACAGCTTTTAATTTTCATGCTTTTTGGTTTTATTGTTGTAAATACAACCGCTTGCAGGACTAATAACAACGATTGGCTCTGTCGAGTCAATTACGCCACAGAGCATTTGGATCGGATATTTTGCATGGGCTTCCTTTTTGCAGCCTCAACATGCCTTACATTTGATGAAATTAAATGGCACCACAGCCTTGCCATATGCTGTGCCTCAGAAAACTTTAAAGGCCAAGAACCATATATGCGTTCAAAGTACTCGGGCAAATATTTCAATCCTTCTTAGCATTCTTTATCAAAGAACCAAGAGCTTTGGATGAAAGCTTTATGAAACTGGGTGTGCTGTTGAAATGAACGTGAAGGATGAAAAAAAATGTACTGTATGGACATCACATCACATCATATAACATGAGTCTAAGTGAAATATCTCTTCCATCCCGCCATCATGGGGCATGCCAGGCCTTGTAGTCCTGGATGTGGCCGGGGAGAAGGAAAGTGACCATGGTAAGGTGACCACCCCCAGGCAAGGCTCCAGGTAGAGAAGAAGAATCAGGGATACTAGGTGTTATTTTACACATTTGTGACCTCCTAAACTTTTTTCAGTTTTATTTACATTTTCTAAACTACATGTGCCATTTGTCATTTTCCACGGTCGGCCTCAGAACTCAGGAAAAACAACAACACCATTTACTTATTAATGGGAAACTGAGGAATGCAGAAACCCATGCAAATTAAACACTCAAAAGTCAAGGTTTGTCAGCAGTTCAAGGCTGTACATACCTTGACTCAGTCATTAATCAGAACGGAGACTGTGGTCAAGAAATCAGAAGAAGACTATGGGGAGATACAGACTGGCACTTTGTGCCAGCCTGTAGGCAGAGCCATGGTGCAGCGTCTGCACGCTGGATGCCGTGACTCTGCCCCCATCACATCATGATGCCACACATCCTTCTACATGGCGCACGGCATCATGGTGCGGTCCTGGTGCTGCATCTAGATGAAGCGGCAACTAGAGGGTGTCACAAAGCTGTGCCGCTGTGGTTATTACACCATTTAGAGGGTGCAAAAAAGGACCCAGTTTTTCCGGCTGTGCCATGTGGTTGCTGCAGCACCAATCCAGCCACTAAAGGGGCAGCTGGATGCCGCCCATCTGTACAGCCCCTAAGACTTGGAAGGGCAGCTGTGAAGGAACTAGACAGGATCTTGACATGTAAAGACACATAACTGATTATTAAACTTAGGATTGTCCATGCCATCACATTTCTAATTTCCATGTATGGTTGTAGAAGGTGGACCTCAAAGAAAACCGATAGGAAGAAAATCAACTCATCTGAAATGTGTGGTTGGAGAAGAGTTCTAAGTATAACTGCTTGTTCTTAAAAGACAAATAAATAGGTCCCTTCCTAAAAGCCTGGATGACTAAACTGAGCTGGTCATATTTTGGCTGTATCATGAGAAGTCATATCTCATTAGGAAAGACAATAACGCTTGGTAAGGTGGAAGGCAGTAGAAAAAGAGGAGGACTACCTTAGAGATGGATTGATTCCATCAAGAAAGTCATGTCTCTGAATCTGCATGAACTGAGCAGGGCTGTTGATGATAGCATAACTTGGAGGTCTCTCCTTCATAGGGTTGTGGGAAATCAATGTTGACTTGACAGCAGTTACCAACAACAACAAATATGTTCACTCCAAAGTATATCCCACTATGATCAGTTGAGGTTTCTCCCAAATAATCATGCGTAAGGAAATTTTCAGAAACATTTTCTTCTGGTAAATAAATACAACATAAACTATGTTATACAATTATACAAATACAATATAAAGCAACATGATGGTAAGTATTTCTCCTTTTAGTGACTGGTAAAATTTTAACTGCTATAAAAAGATGTGAAATTACCTCCTGACGATTAGCCAACTGCAATTCTTTCACAATCCTAATAGTGTAACAGTTGGCTTTCGAATGGGATTTTTTTTTTCTCTTTAGATGACATAGAGTTTTAATTCTCTCTCAAAAGTCATTTGGGCACATCCCTGAACTATGAATAAAAGCAATATTCATCTCATGTAACACATGAAATAACACAGTCTCTGTTCTGTTGATTTTCTCCAAAATATCATCACCTGCATTTTCTGCCCATCCTTGTTTCATATCAGATGGTTGAGATTGTCTTTCTGTTTACCTACCCTTTTGAAATCCACACAGTTTGAATGCAAATTTTTGGAGATCCTATAGCAGGGTTTTGTAGGATAAATCTCTGCATGTGGAACTAGAATGTAAATTGTGCTATTCAAATGCTAGAGTGACTTGCAGCGTTGTGCAACAAAACCAAGACACCAAATGGGCAACAGAATGCACAACTGATACACAGTGCATTACAATGACCAATGAAAACTAGCATGTGCAACGGTGAGACATGTGGCACTCTTCTTCCGTAATCTTGAACCTAATGTGGGCTTTCCACAATGGGGACCAATGCCTAGTCCCTTTCAAAGAGGAATTTATTTGTAAGACACCAAGAAGCAACAACTTTCAGAAGCAGCCCTGCATGATATTATGGGAAAGATGAAGGAAATCCTACCTCCTGCATCTCAGGTGAGCCATTAATACAAGTCTCTCTCCAGTCACAAACCACAGCGGTATGAATAATTCTCCATATGGAGTCTACAAAGCAGAGTACACCTCCATCTGGAAGTGTGCTTTTTTTAAAAAAGAAAATATTTGAAGAGAAAAAGTAAAATGCATATAGCACATTCATGCCCAAGGGCACAAATACAGTGTCTCTTTCATTTAGATCACATCTCTTCTTGCCATTTTAACTTGAGGTCTCACTTGGCTTTGTAGGATCTAGTTTGTTGGATTGCTGGGTTACATATTGCAGCTCATTTAAAACCTATCATGGCTGAGAATGCGCTTCAGGAAATGTGTATTTCTCATCCAGTTACATCTCCATAGTTATGTCTCCCAATTCTGCCCCACCAAAAGGGGGAAAAAAACCCCAAACCCAAAACAAAACCCCAAAATACAGACATCCTATGAGTAACCCAGACTTCCAAACATGCTGGTTTCTGGGTTATTAAAGAGCAAGGAGATCAGTGATGATGTGTGCAGCTATTTCCCTTTAGAAATGAAGGTTTTTAAACAAAGGGATTTTAAGAAGGCACTATGTTTGACTACAAAGATTGAGCAGATGTATTGTTAGTATATTTTGTTTTGTAAATGGATATTCAGCCTCACTTTTTGGGTTACTGTTTTGTAAGCTCCATTTGATCTCTCTCTCTCTCTCTCTCTCTCTCTGTAGATCAATAATTTTTCAGCAAATGTTGCCTTAAGGCTGCATCTGCACACCAGAGATAACACGGTTTGATACTGTTTTAACTGCCATGGCTCAATACTATGGAATCCTGGGATTTTTGTTTGTTGGGGCACCAGAGCAAACTGTCAGAGAAGGCTAAATAGCTCACAAAACTACAAATCCAAGAATTCTATAGCATTGAGCCATGGCAGTTAAAGCGGTGTCACACTGCATGATTTCTGCAGTACAGATGCAGCTTAAAAGTCATATTCAGAGCTAATGTGGTGGACCCTCCTTAAACAGATCCTCTGAGGAGCTTTGGAAGAAGCTGAATCATTTGGAGAGAAGCCGAGTTTCTCAAGGGTTGCTTGAATCTTGTTCCACTGTACATCTTTCTGTGATGAACATGTTTGTGGGAAGAAAGGAACCATGCTTGAAGACATAGGCAAGGAACAGATGAAGCTGTGCCCAAAACATGGGCCTCATTCCCACTTACAGATAAATCAGTGTGCGATCCAAACTGATGGATCGATTCGACAGCGGAGCATGGTTCCCACTACATTTACCTCAATCACATTTTTCCCTCTTAAATAATACACTTGTGTTTCACATTCATGAATGAAACGATTTAAAATGGACCCGTTCCAGCCAGCTGAAAGGCAAATTTAAATCAATTCTGATCCGCATCTGGTTCACACTTGCGCGGAATCAATTTATCGAAAAAGATGCGAGGGAAAAAAACGGCATTAAAAAGATGCAGGTTAAATGGGTCTGGTGCATGGCCCCCCTCACTGAATCACTTCAGCGATTCGATTTAAGTGGGAACCAGGGTCATTTGAACCAGTTCAAACTGAATTTGTGATTCAGTTTAAAAGGTGGTGGGAATCAGGCCATGGAAGCCACAAGAGAAAACAAAGTGTCTTCTATCTCAAGGGATGAATACTCAGTGCAGGCCAGGGTTCTCATGTCAGTACAGGGAGTGAACTTTTAAAAAAGGTAACCAAGATGCTGAAGCTATTTTAGAGGAGAGGATTCAGAATCCTGACAAGCTTAAAGTTCATAGCAAAAGCCAAAACACATTCACGCTCCATTGACTTTGGAGCCACCGGTTTCTGCCAGGTATATCTTGCTGGAACAATTGCCAAGCTACACTGTCCAAGAAGATGAAGGATAGAAAAGAAGGGTGCCTTGGCTAGTTAAAAAAGAGAAAGCGAAAGAAGAAGAAGAAAAAAACCTCTGGCCATACCATATATCAAAAATAGAGGCATCACATGTAGCCAGTTAGAGTAAGGAAGCCTTTGAAAATATCAAGGCACCAGTATAGAAGCTTTCTCTTTTTTTCAGGAGGATAATGGAGGTTGCAAAGGCCTGTCTCTTGCATATCGTGTGATTGACAGTTTCCCTTTGCATCCATTATCATCTTCCTTACATTATCCCTTTTGCCCTTTCTCCTATTTCGAGGAAGGCAAAGTTACAAAGGAGGGGGTGGAGGCAGAAGAAGATTTGTATAGCGAGGGAAAAATGAGGTTGAAATGAAGAAAATAATGAGGATCTATGGAATGAAGGAGTTTGGGAGGGACATGTGCGGAGCCGTATCGTTCCATCATCTAATTTGGGGGGTTCTCTGCATGAGAATACCGGCTCGAGAATTATGTCACCCAAATGATATGTGGGATAGGTTGGGGTCCCCATTAATGCTGACTCAAATCGAAGAGTAAGGTGGCTTACATGTATCATGTAATAGAGTGTAAAATTAACCAATTCTGGTGCTTGGTCGGCAGCGGTCTGCAACACAATTGCGACAATTTGTTTGGAACGCGAAGGTGGAGAACTGTGATAAATTAGGGGGGAACTCCTTAAATTGACACAAAAGAAGTTGCGGAGAGGGAGGCTGAACATCCAAGATTGATGTGCAAGTTCTTAACCCCATCTGTGTTCTTCCGAGAGTAGAGTATGCCTCTTCTACCCAGGAGACAATTAGTGCTGGGCAATGACTCACCAGGTGCCCACATATTTCAATGCCTCTACTTTTGTGTGTGTGTGCATAAGTCCATTAAGATGCAAATATAAACTAATATGGGCCTGAGCGGCGCATCACAATCGAGTCTAGTCATCTGGGGGAGGGCAGGGCAAGGTAAAGGAGAGGAGAGAGGAGGTGAGGCTAAGGGTAAAGATCAAGTTTAAATATATATCATTAAACAGCAAAGTCAAAATCATCCATGCCCTAGTATTTCTGATTTTTACGTATTGGTGTGTAGGTTGGACGGCAAAGGAAGCGGACAGGCAACAAATCAACCCATTTGAGAGAAGGTGCTGGAGGAAAGTTGTATGGATGCCAGAAGGACAAATGGATGGGTCAAGTCTGAACTCTCATTAGAAGTCTGGACAACTAAAGTGAGGCTGCCACCCTTTGAACATATCATGACACAATATGGAAAGCATGATCATTTCCCGTAAAAATGAAGGTAGCAAGGAAAAGAGGAAGACCACTCTACAGTCATTCACAGAAGTCTCAGCACTGAATTTGCAAGACCTGAGCAGTGCTGTTAAGGACCAGGGCTCTCGGAAGTTTCTCATTCATTGAAAGGTTTCTCAATTACAGTACTGTAAGCATTTTTTTACTTATTGAAACTCTTACTCCTTCAAATGAGACAAGGGAAAACATTTTCCTGGATTATTGGTGATTAAGAATCCTTCGCATATCAACTGTTTTCTATACTGAACTTCTGTTGACTTGACCAGAAATAACAACAACTGGGGGAAGGGGGGTGAGCATCACAATTGGATCTAGTTGGGGGTACAAAGGGCAGAAAGGAAGGGGAGGTTTAATTGGCAAAAAGTGCTGAACCCTGTCTCTCAAATATGTTCAGCACCATGAAAATCCCTTTTAGGTGCTGCAACAAAATCTCAAGTTGATTGTTCACGTCAATGGCACGGGTGCCTTTGAGGACTCCAGGCAGATCAGAGGTTGCAGAATCTGTAAGCCTTCTAGATGAAAGCAGCATACCTGACCTCTTGAAACTTTGCAAGAAAAGATATAACTTATCCGAAGAATTTAAGGGGATGAAGCAGATGGGTAAGAAAAAGGGACTCGATGCTGCTTTTCCAAAAGCAGCTTGAAATCCTGCTGCCCGCACAGTACAAGTTATGGGCTGTTCGACAGTGGAACACACTCCCTTGGAGTGTGGTGGAGTCTCCTTCTTTGGAGATCTTTAAACAGAGGCTGGATGGCCATCTGTCAAGGATGCTTTGATTGGGAGTTCCTGCATGGCAGGGGGCTTGGACTGGATGGTCCTTGTGGTTTCTTCCAACTCTATGATTCTATGATTCTAAGTTAGGCTAAATATGCATGGCCAGACCACATGGCGCACCATCAAGCCATACTGCTGGGTAATTATTTTGTTGCCCTCCCACTATGCATGAACACACTGCCTGCAACCTCCATGTAGCTCCCATGTATACCCAGATGCCATCCCATTGCCTGACTATCCCTTTGATTGGCGACAAAGTCGCACAATGTCAGTCACTTTGCCCTAAAATTAATAGTTGTCAGCTAATTGTTATTCTTCCACCATGTAATCTTTTCATGTTTCTATTTCTCATTCCTTTGGGAAACCTAAAATCATTTCTTGGGCACGTTAAGAGGAATTTTAATTTGTTGTCTGACTTATTTTATTGAATGTTAACATGTACTAATACGAATATATTTAATTGTTTTTGTAGAATGTACACTTTAGGCATTTATTTTATCTATTTTATCTATTTTAATTGATTGCACAGCGCTGTGTAAATTTACAGCACTATATAAAAAAGCATAATAATAATAATAATAATTTGACAAATTTCAGGCCATTTTCTTATCTTTTTAGACATTTTTCCAAAAAGGAAATAGTTTTTAAAAGCAATGTAGTATACAAATGGTAATATAACAAATTACTTTTCGAAGTTATTGATAACAAGTTACGGCTTCAATGATTTAGAGTTTGAATTGCATTTTAAAAAGTAACTTTCTCAGCTCCCAATTTTCTAAACATAAGTATCACTGGGTTCAATTTTTCTTTCAACGTAGGATTTTTCTGTTTTTTTAAAAAAATATAGACCAAACCAAAAAGAAAGATGGAGGATACGGAACCCAGTTTTCCACAATACAACATTCATCTCCTTTATGTTTTGTTTTGTTTTGTTGTGTTCCCTTGATTGTTTCTTTGCACTCCCTCTCACAGTGCCCACTCCCAATAGTTCACTGGAAGATTTGTTCATTCATCATAAAAATGCCGGAGCCCAGTCTGAACACAAGATCCACACAGAAGGAGGAGATACTGTCCAAAAGAAAGAGTTCTTTGTGGTTTGTTGGCAGAAAATTACAGTTAACTCTTCCTTGGGCATGGGGAAATATATTTGAAATCTGTATTTTGAGAAGAAATACGTTTCGAAAAGTGTGAGCTTTCGTACGTGGCTTCAAGTTGCCTGATGACTTATGGTCACTCCATGAATTTCATAGCATTTTCCTAGGCAAGGAATACTCAGACGTGATTCGCCATTGACCGTCTCCAAAATATAGCCATCAGTGCTTGGTATTCCTTCATAGTCCTCCATCCAGCTGGGAACCGGGTCTGACCCTGCTTAGCTTCTGAGATCAGATAGGCTCTGGTGTTAGAATAAAGGTTGTAAATCCACTTAGAATAAAGGTTGTACATCTACAAGTGCTTGAATCATCACTATCACCACTGCCACATCATCCTCTATTTATATCCCACCTTTTCCCAACACCCTGCAAGTTAAAATTATGTTGTTTTTAACTTGATGTTAGTTTAATCTAATTTTAAGGGGTGGGTGGTTGAGTATGGGTCATTGTAAATTTTACCTTGTATTTTTAATTGTTGTAACCCGCTCTGGTTGGTTGACAGAGGAGTGGGCTATAAATTATTATTATTATTATTATTATTATTATTATTATTAATACATTAGCATTAAAACATACAAAAAGTCAAAGCATTCAAATGAAATTAAATACTTCTGATCTGATTTATATCTCCCAGGTGAATGTGATGATAGAAAGTGTTCCAACAGAGTATTCTCCGATCAAAGTTGCATGAGCTGCATTTTGAAACGGGACTGTTTTCCATGAAAATATATTTGGAGATGGGTATTTTGAGAGGAAACATGTTTGGAAATGGATTGTGAAATGCAGATTTGTATGCAAAAATTTTCTTTCCTTTTTTTAAATGGAAGATTAATGCAATTAATTGGAGCTCGGTCAGATTAATCTGGAACAGACACCTGGATGGACACATCCAAAGATGACATGGATCAGAAGCACAGTGAACTGGCCATCCTTATGCAAACTGTATTCGGCAACAAATGGATATTAGAAGGCATGGATCTACCTAGACTACATTACTTTTAACAGAAAGCAATATCCCTCTTTATGTTCTAGAGTAACCTAACACTCTCCAATATTTTCTTACTGTACTTGTAAGAAATAATTAGATCAGGTTGATTCATAGAGATGTAACACATGTATCTCTATCAAACTATAAATCGTTGCATTCTCATGTTTAATTGTAAAGCCCTCTTCCTGGATCTCAAAGGGTTAAAGCACCCTTAGTCAGGGAACAATTTATCCTGGTGCTAAATGCAATGACAAATAACCATTATTCTTTCCAAGTGCACAGATAATCGGGACAGCTTAAACATTTTCGCTGGTATAAGTGAAACCATTAATCCTCTTGGATTTCACGATAAGTGGTGACTGCAAAATAATGACTGTGTCATTGCAAGCAAGGAAAAAATGTTAACAATTAAAACAAGTTAGCCATTATCTTTCTGAGTCCCGAATCGCTTTCACATTTCATTAGCAATATTGTAAGTGATATGTACCTTATTAAATAGCTCTTATTATCCGAGAAACCTAATTAGTCAAAATCTCCCAGTCACCAGTTTAATTTTACGAAGGCTTTAAAATACCCAAGCCTGGGGTAATGTTATATGGTGTGAGTTACTGAGTGTCTGTCCTGGAAAGGAGATCTGAATAGAAAAGGGGGCATGAAGAAAGAAGTCAACCGAATCTGTCAACATATCCACATCACACATATAGCATCTCTACCTGACCATTGGGAAGAAAGGAAGGAAGGAAAATAGGTAGATGGATAGGTATATCTTCATCAGTTCATTGGATACAGAAGAGGGAGGGAATCCACATTTTTGTAAAAGAACTAGACTACAATGTAAGGATTCTATCGCATTATCTTCTGAACAGATATATGAGATCCTTCATAATCATTATAACTACAATAACAGAGCTCTATCCTTGTAGTTATAACTGAAGATTCCCCTCCATACCTACAACCCAAGCCAAGTCAAATGTCATTTGGTTGGCGCCAATGGATATTGCAATTACAACAAATACGTTGTAATACAACCTTTGCAGCCCAACAGTGCTCTGACCAAGCATTTCTGGGGCTTTGGAGATCAGAATACTAGGAAATGATATTTGCAGTATGCTCCTGGTTGCAGGGTGTCTTGAGAATGAGCAGAAGCAAATTGGAACACTGTACAATTTCCATAAGACTGGTGTCTAAAACGGTCTCTAAAATGCACACCCAACACCAGTCTGGCCGCTGGATTTTTTACTATCCACAGCATGTGGACACTTTTCAAGGGAACTCCATATAGAGTCCATTATACTATACGAATTAGAAAGTAAGCAAGGCATGAAATGCTTTGCTCAGATCTGCCTTCTGTATACTAGAAAAGGGTACAGCTGGCACACCAACCAATGCTGGGCAAAGGCACTTATGGTTACCACAACTACCTGAGTCCAAGAGCACCCACAAGCTATGAAACTGAACTTTCAGTGGGAGTTGAAGAAGGATGAAGTGCTATGGATTTTCTTTTTCAGCACCCCACTCCTCCAATAAAAAAACAAGGCTTGTGGAAAAGAAATTCTACTTCCGCCAGAGAATGTTTTGACATCCCCCCCCCCCCCACACCAAGGTCCCTCATTTCTCTTTGTCTGCAGGTAGGACGATAAAAATTTTGGGAGACCACTTTGGTGGAACCATCTCTCTAAACCAAACCAAAACTTTGCCTCACAAATTGTAAGTTGCAAATAGTTCTTCCAAGGGCTTTTTCACTCCTCGCCTTGGCTTGTAGTATCTTTTCGGTCACAAGGAAAAGCTCCTTGGCTTCTTCCCCCCCTTAAGCTTGAACCGTATTAAATTCAATTTACTTTGGCCTTTCTTAGCCACGAGGGCAAAGTGATATGGAGGTACCCATCCCCTTCTTCTTCTTCTTTTTTAATACTTCAGGCTGAAATGCTGCCAAATGCTAGCAGCGCTTCATGCGGGGGGGAGAGCATGAAAAAAAAAACAGCCGTAGCAGTGAGACAACCACAACGACATCTAAGACCACGACAGATGCTCCAGGAAAGACAAATTTTTTAAAATATAGCTGTTTCTTCAGTAAACTGCTGTGTGAGTTGCTCCAGGAAGGGTCAAATCAACTAAAACTCAGAGCCGAGCTCTGCCAACGAGGTCCAATTTTATCAGGTCCTGCCTCTGGTTATTACTGCTGATACGACCATCTTGTGACTAAGGAAATGCTACGGCGAAGCCAGGCCTGTCGTGTTCTATATAATCTGGAGGCCTCAGCCTGTGTCTGCAGGTGTTTCTCTGTATTGAATCTCCCGGGGGAATTTTTGCCTTCACAGCAAAAGCCGGCTGAAGTGAAAGTGATTTGATTTGGATCCTATTACCAGCACTTTACCTCTTCTATTTCCGTGATAATAGCAGATTGGAGTCGATTATTGTACCGTGAGGGAAGTTAATGCGTTGTCGAGAAACATTGGTAGAAATGGCACAGGGAATGGGACATAAATAAAACTTAGAAGTGGAAGGAAGTCTGAGGAGCAAGCCTGAATAAATAAGGTGTCCTTCTGGACCTGAGTTTGTGTTTCTCACTTTCTCTTTCATTGTTTTCTGAATGGTACTGGATTGTTTTCCTTGTTTCTCCTGATTGGATAGTAAATTTTCATCTCCAGTTATCTTCCTCATCCCGGTTCCTTGCATTGCACCACTTCCCTTCGTTCCTCCACCCTTTTAGTTCCTGTCAGAAAGAAAGGGGAAAAAAAATCTACCCAAACAGAATTGTTAGACGGAGTAAGTTGGCACTCATTATCTTGCTTTGTATCCCTCTGAGCTGAAAAAAGTTTGCCAGCCTTGTCTAACATCCTTTGGAGAGCGGTGCGAGCAAGAATGGAAGCCCTGGCTGGGTTTGAAAGAGGCACTTTCTGTCCGCTCACAAAAGAGAAGAAAAACATTGAAACATTTCCAAGAACTCCTGCTAGGTGACAAAGTAGCATTTCTAAGATGCCCTTAGGAGCTCCTTCAGCTTCAGTTGTGAAACCTTTGTGTTCTCTGCGGTGCAGCTTGAGATGGGAGTGATGCTGGGTTATAAAAACAGGCTACATCAAATGAGAGGTGGCTAATAGGACAGAACAATCTGGTTTGGCTCTGGTTCTTCAATGTAGTGCAGGGGGGAAATGTGAGCAATGCTCACCCACACAGAGGGCAATGCGTTTCTCATGGAAGTGCGGAAAGCAATTGCAAACCTTTGGTGTTGCACCTTCCATTTCGGGATGAATGTAAATGAGCTGCAAATTTCAAAAACTTACTGATCCAGGGCTATGCATCACACTGCATAAACTGTCTATGTGAAGCTGGAGCAGAAAGCTGAAAGTCTCCGGATTCAATGTCTATTTAAAAAATATTCTGGGGATTGCAGTTGTGATTCCTCTCTCCCTTCCTCTTTACATTTGGGGGGGGGGGGGGGGGGGGGGCTCGGTTGCCAAATATTAGACCTGATTTAAATCACTTGTTCATTGAGGAGTGCATTTTTCTCACCAAATATTGACATCTGAGACAAATTTTTGAGAATCTTTCAGTTGCAAAACAATGGTAAGAATTAGTTTCACAGAATTACAGTTCACTTTGCAGGAAGTAAAAAAAAATCTGTTAAGACTGGTGAAATTTCCCAAATTTATTGCAGTCAAGTTTCCCACGATTTGGCTGGGGTCAACACAGAAGAAATTAGGAAGTTTCTGCTCCAGCAAAAGATCTACAGAAATTTCAAGGGGAAGCCAAATGATGTTTATTCGATGGCTGATACGTTTCAGAGTATACCACACTGATTTAATTTCTGACTACAGCTTTGCAATATGTCTGTCAGCGAAGCAGAGATAAGGGGTGACATCCTGTTACTGAGATACATATGTTTAAGAATTGCTTACAGTCGTATATGGGGTGGTTCACCCCATTTTGAAACCTACCTGTTTAAACGATGCTTGTGGCCAACGTGGGAGAAATCGGAGATGACACTGCCCTGGTGATGAACTAAATCTGGGATGAGCAAAACACCAGAGCAAAAAACGTCCTGGAAAGTGTGAACTATTGCATTATTACACGAGTGTGACCAAAAAGCTGGTCTTGTGTGTTCCCACCTTCTCTTCAGCGCTTTTCACCCTATACAGCTAAGTCTACCGGATCGGAACTTTCGTTGCTGTTTTATCTTATTTTTAATTGTTTACTTTAGCTATTTTAATTTTGCTGTGATTTAATCCTGTTTTAACTGGGGGGGGGGGGACCTGGGGAATGAAATGGAATATTTTAACTTGTACTGTCTTTTTAATTTTGTTGTAACCCACCCCGATTGCTTGTTCAGAGGGGCAGGCTAGAAATAAAAAGTATTATTATTATTATTATTATTATTAGACTGACCACTGGTGAGGAAACAGGGAATAATAATAATAATAATAATAACTTTATTTATATATCGCCCTTCCAATGATCAGGGCGGTGCACAACATCTTCACAAGTTAAAACATTCATACAACAGTAATAACTATATCATCCCAGTACGGCTATACAACAGTGCTCATGTTGATGGAAAAAAATAACAACGGGAGGGGGGGGTGAGATCAGGGGTAAGCCTGTTCGAATAAATAGGTTTTTAACCCCTTTTTAAATTGGGTGAGAGAGGCAGCTGTGCGGAGCTCAATGGGCAGTGAGTTCCAGAGGCTCGGAGCCGAGATGGAATATGCCCTCTTTATGGTGGTTGATAATCTAGCCTCTGGAACTCGGAGCCAGAGAGCTGAGGGAAGGGGCCAGAGAGCTGATAATACTTTTTTATAAAATGTCCACCCACAAATCAATTGCATATGTGCATGAGTGATCAACTGTACCATTGACCCATCACACCATCGAATCATTGCACACCCCGTGAAGCGAAATGATGGCTGACACAGAGTGTCATGAACAATGCGATGGATTTAATCATAACATTAACAAATTGGCTGGTCCAGGGAGAAGGAGAGAAAGGGGGCATGTACAGGGGGCTTCCACGATTGTGCTGTGCCAATGTGTCACTGGGTGCACCAATGCGCCATACAGATGGTCAATTGAACAAGCCGGTCACAAGGCCAGTTGCACAGGATATCAAATGTGCTGATAGGTTGGCAAGATGAAGGTGGTGATTTCTGGCTGACGACAGAGCATCTGTGCACTTGTGAACATGTGTTTGTGGCAGAACAGAAATATAAATAAATAAATAAATAAATAATAGTGGGGTGCAACTTGTACACACAGATCCCTCACTTTGGTGGGTTTGTCCTTAAAGACAAAGAAGGGTGATGTGGATTGCCCATTTTTCAACTGTAAAAAATCTTTTGTCCCGATGGAAAAATCCATTTGGCAAAAGGTAAGCTTTTACAACCATCTCTCACTGGAAGGACAATGGAAGTGCTGTGACATATGGAGAGGTGAGCAGAAACCCGCTTCTCTCTTGCTGCATCTCAGCTTGCTTTTGATGATGATAAGGCTCCTTCCTTGATAGCTCACACATTGTTTTTCCTCCCCACACATTTTCTCATTATCTTGCACTATGAATGTTAAACAACCCTTCCACCCGGCAACCCCAGTTGTGTAGCAAATCCCATCATCCAGTAACATAATTTATATCAAAACCTATGTTCACAGTGCACATTGTTGTGCATGACTTGTGCATGGAAACTTCCCAGCACATTCATTTGCACAATGTTGCAATTCACTAACAAGGCAGTGCTGCTCAAAGACTGCATAACTCAGTGATCACAAAAGTGTGCTCTTTCCCTCAATGTATGGTCTTGGGCTGCAGTTGCAACCTCCACAGTCGCATCTGTTGGAAACAGGATGGCAGATACGATGCGCCCTTGATCTGATCCAGCCTGGCTGTTGTTACGTCCTTGAGTGGATAGTATGAGTTTCCCTTTTGGTAAACCAAAACCAAGTGTCACACATGTAGGCTGACGAAGACTTCAGATCAAAGAGTGGCTTGAGCCTTGGCGCATCTCATTTTAGAAAAGAACCACTGTCCGGAACTTCTCGTGACCCGGATCCACACCCGAAGCCCGCTTTTGATGAAAGCTTCCATGTGCTCCATATATCTTCCGGCTTTGATTGATGAGTGTCGTCTGCTAAAAAAATTCAGGCTTGAAGAAGCTGGTTTTCTCGCTATAAAAGAGCCAGCTGCTGCTTCGCCCTTTCCCCGCTAATAATAATAATAATATAAAAAGTTCTGCACTGACATGAAAGAAGAAAGGGGGAAAAGGGAAAATGATAAAGAAAATTGGGCTGTCAAACTGCTAGAAGCAGAGGGAAGCTGTCTAGTAGTTATTAAAGAATGAGGGCTCATGACAGGATTCCACAACTCTAATCCCAGCTATTAATTCTCTGTAGAAGCTTAATTCCTTCCATCTCTCTCTTTTTTCTCTCCTCTCCCTTGAACAGCCCACGACTGGTCACCAGTGTTCTTATTACCAACAACAGAGCCAGCAAAATGACCCCTTTCATCCCTTTTGCTGGGGGAGAGCTGCAAAATGAGACATCTTTAATGGTAAAATCCTCCACCGAGCTCGGTTAATCTTTACACTAAGCACAAAATGCCTACCGATGGCGGGCAATGGGTTTCTGAGTGGCCTTGCTGGTGGCTGTTGATACTTAGTTCAGTGTGTGCTAAATTAGGGTTGCAGATCCCTAAAAAGTCCTGTATGCAATCCTACCTTCACATCTGGTCCGTACCTGGATCCACCAGATCGTTGGCTGCTGCTCTTCAATGGGATAAACCGAGCCAGGATTAACAATGGGAATAAGACTTGCATTTTTGTGCAAAATACAGGCTGGCATTCAGTACTGCGGTTACAAATGTGTAAGCTAGAGTTAGAGATCCATAACTGCTCTGCACAGATATAGCTGTGTTAGTCTGGGAAATCAGTAAGCAAAGGAATCTTGTAGCACCTTTGAGACTGATGCCTCTGTATTCAGTAAGACTGCATATGGAGTTTATCACACTGGGGCTAATTTTGGCATTAAAGAGAGATTAAAGCGCATTTAAAGTATTCCGCAAATAAAGTGAAAATGGTGAGTAATTGCATGAATGATGATCACACACAATTGCGCAAATAAAGTGATATCTGAAATGCATTGTTGATGAAATCCCTAAAGTAAGAAGTGAAAATATATGCATTAAAGCTTTTTTGTGTCCACTTTAATGCCGGGTTTTGTGCGACGCCATGTGAAATTGTTTCATGTAATTATGTGATTTTTCTGGGACATTCACAGGATAAACTTCCAATCTCCTTCTTGGGATCAACTCCTATGGAGTTGTACTGCAGGAATAGATACATGCAGCTCCAATCTACATTAAGAACTAGCTGCCAGATCAAAGTAAGGACATACATTCAGCTTCTGATTGGGACTCAAAGAGGATTTTCCAGTCCTATACCACCATTGGGCAAGGCTATCTCCTTCTTCCAGACTAATTTGCTGGCAGAAGGGAGGTAGAAATTTAATCCTCCTTGCACCAAAGCTGAACAGGATATCTTTGCCTGATATGGTTGCTGGTTCTTAAGGTGGGCATGTGGGGAGGAGACAGGCAGGAGATGCTACTTGGGGTGCATTTTGGCATCATCTTAAGTGTTGTAGCTCCATCTTATGCATTCTTGGGATTTACAGTTTTACAAGATCTTTCAGCTTCTCTGGCAAAGAGTGCTGGTGTCTCACCAAACTACACATCTCAGGATTCTGTAGGATGGAGCCATGGCCCTTAAAGTGGTCTCAAACTGCATTGTTTCCACAGTGTAGATGCACCCTTATTTGCACATATGCCTGGTGAAAAGAAAACTTCTGAGCACATGTGAACTAAACAGGTGAAACTGGACATCCCTAGCAATATTATTCCTGCATTTTATGCAGGATGTTATAAGTTCAGAACTCAATAGCTAGTCAGGTAAGACTGGAAAAGGCCTTGATTTGAATCCCTTTGATAGCTACTGTCAGTCAGTTTAAACTTGGCATTTTATGGACTTCCTGGTCAGAAATGAGAAATAACCAAGTAAAATAATTGAGTTACCTGTTTGGGTGTAACATCTGTAACATCCAATTTGAGAAGTATGACAAAGAGTGGCAATGATCCTACCAGTTGCTTTAGGCTATATTTCATGGGATGAAACTGAAGAGGAAAAAAACACCTCTGAATACTCTTTGCCTAAGAAAACCCTATGAAATTCATGGGGTCACCAAAAGTCTTAAGGTGTCTTAAAGACAATACACACACACACACACACACACACACACACACACAGAGTGATGGTACAAATACAGTAGATTAGATCTTTGAGCGAAGGAACAATGAATGAAATGTGTTAAGCCTTTCCTACAGATATCCCAGTTCCTGCTACAGATATAACTGGACTGCAGTTCCCAACATCTCTAGCCAGCATAGCCAAAGATAGGGGATGATGATGATGATGATGATGATGATGATGATGATGATGATGATCCCAGTATAGGTACTCAAGGCTGGATGATGGAAGCCCCAGAACATTCAGAGTTGCCTGCCCTTAGTTTAGGCCAGGGGTTCCCAACCTTTTTGACTCATGGAGCCCTTATTTCTGTGGCGGAGCCCCTAAGAGGCCTACTCTATTAATGGTGTTTAGGAGTATATATATATATATAAGAATACATTCTTATTCATTAATTTCATGCAATCCTTATTTCTTTCATTTTCCTGGAGTGGCCGAGGACTATCTAAGAAGTGCACATGGAGCCCTAAGGCCTCCTCGGAGCACAGGTTAGGAACCTCTAGTTTAGGCAATACTGACCTAGAACGACCAGTGGTTTGACTCTCTCCATAAAGCAGCCTCCTATGGAAAGGAAAACGGTTTACTATACGAGGTAGTTTCCTATGTTTGTCCGAGTTCTAAGGTGGATACAGCCATGTGTTGGGAAATGGGGATGTGATTAATCTGCTCCAGTTCCTAGTGGGTTAAGTGGCGCACCAGAAGACAAGTTAATGATGTACTGCAATCGTTTAATGAAGATTGATTGCCATTGGTACAAACAGGCAGGTGGACAAGGACAAAGGAGCGCATGGTGTGTGTGTGCGCTCAGGAGTCAGCATGGGGATGCAAAGAGAGGTGCGTTGTACTTGAAGATGGCCCATGTGCTGTTGAGGGACAAGGATCTCAGGTGTGATGATGTGAGGAGAGAGGTAGTTCAGAGGAATAATTCACTCCACACGTACTGGAGGCCACCAAAGTGTACAATAATGGAATGTTTCCTACTAAGGTTTCCATAACCAGTCTCTGAATTTCCTGCTCTGTTAACTACAGATGTAGCTAAAATTAATTGCCGCTCCCTCTTCTCACTAAACGTTTGAAACTCTGAATCAAAGCACACAGTCAACAAAGGGAAATTTCTTCTCTGTCTTTATTGCATCTTCAAGGAACCTGCCAGCAGAGCTGCTTTGAGTGGTCAGGGGTCACTTACACACTGGTCCAAGAGAGGAAAATGTAGACCACTTGACCGTCTATTGTGAACAACTTGTCCAGCACTTTGCAGATAAAATCACTCGGATCTTGGTTGCTATAATTGATACCCATCCATTGGATGTCACTTTGCCCCTCACTTGTTGAGTGACAATGGATACTTTACAGTTTTTGCAGCCAGAGGATGTGGACAGAATTGTTGGAAAGATGAGAACCACCACATGTGTCTTAGATCCTTACCCTTCCTGGTTTATTAAAAAAGCTGGACAGGGACTGGATGAGTGGGTAGTGATAGCGGTACATTAAGGTCTGGTATTCCTTAGCCAGAAAAAGCTAACCGAAAGGCAGGACTTTGGAAAGTCTTGCTGGTTAAGAAATTATAGGAGATGTAGTCCTGTTGCTTTTGTTGTTAACTGCTTTTGAGTTGGCCTTAACTCATGGCAGCTCTTTGAGACACCTCCAAGACACTTTGTCTTTAACTGATCTGCTCAAGTCCTGCAGACATTGGGCCATGGCTTTCTTGACTGAGGTTCGCAACACACTGCAGAAATAATCCAGTTTGAGACTGCTTTAGCTGCCCTGGTTCAGTGTTATGGAATTCTGGGAACTGTAGTTTTATGAGACGTTTAGCCTTTTCTGTCAGAGAGAGGGAAACTACAGTTCCCAAGATTCCCTAGCACTGAGTCAGGGCAGCTAAAGCAGTCTCAAACTGGATTATTTCTGCAGTGTGTTGTGGACCTGTGTCCATCCAACTGGTATGTGGCAGTCTTCTCTTTCTACTACTCTCCACCTTGCCTAGCATTATTGTATTTTCCAGTGAAAAAAATTCATGTTTTCTCATAATGTGGCTGAAATATGACAGCCTTAGTTTCATCATCTTGGCTTCCAGGGAGAATTCAGGCTTGATCCATTCTAGGACTTGTGTGTGTGTCTCTGTGTGCATGTGTATCCCTAGCACTCTTTCTTTCTATCTGCTTTCTTCACTGTCCAGCTCTCACATCCATACATGGCGATGAGAAATATGATCGCTTGGACAATCCTAATGTGGTATTCAGTTTAATATCTTTACCCTTTAAGTTCTTGTTTAGTTCTTTCATAGTTGCTCTTCCCAGTCCTAGTTCTGTTCTGATTTCTTCACTGCAGTCCCCCTTCTGATCAATGATTGATCCAAGTTATGGGAAATCTTTAACTATTTCAATTTCCTCATTGTCTGCATTGAATTATCATAGCTCCAGCATGACTGTGTTCCAAAAGGTGAAGATCTCTGGCTTTAGGTTAACTGCATTTGGTGAGACATCAAAGGTTGCAGTTGGATAGTGGTAGGACATTGGCAGAATTCATTTTCAATGTCCTAGAGAGTATTTGTCTGTCTACCTCTATCTATCTATCTATCTATCTATCTATCTAATCTTCCACGGATATTTCTCTGAGACTCAGTTTGTTGGGCCATGGGAACTGGGGAGGTTGCCTGCCAGTCCAGAGAGGATGTGGCATCCAAGTCAACTAAATTCCCCTTTGGATCCCAAACTCCATATGTATCCAGCTCATTCTCCTCAACTGAGCTTAATGCCCCAAAGCATTTTCTACAAGCATTAAGCCTCCAGGAACAAAGTTGTTAAAGAAATTTCAACTCGGGGAGCCATGTCCTTGACTGAGCCTATCCATATACATCTTTGTGATTTGCTGTATTCTCAGACTTCTCAGCACCATCCAGACTCATTTGGATCAAACAGCCCAGGATAGTTAATTTTTTAAAATGTCATTGTCAATAAGGCTTTCTTTTCCTCTATGAAAATTTATTTTGTCCAACAACCACATCCACCACACAACATACAAACACATGCATGTACATATGCACATTTGGTTTTCTGCCCCCCCCCCCCCCCGGCAATATTTTGTTCTGAAAACAATGCATTTTGCTCCAAACAGTTATTTACACAAAACTATGGCAGTCAAGCTGTTGGTTATCCCCAACTAGAGCAGACCTATTCAATCAATTGATGAATGCACAATAAAATTCAAAATCATCAAACCAGTGATATCTTTATTGGATCAACCAAATTGCACAAAATACATGAAGCAAGCTTTCAAGGCTCTTGACAAAATGCATGCTTGTAGTTCTAACATCATCATTTTCTTTCTTTCTCCCATATGACATTTAACATCTGTGCCTGATGAAGAAGCAAGTGGAGCTTCGAAAGCTTGCATTCTGTATTTTGTGCATTTTGGTTCACCCAATAAGGTATAACTTTTTGAAGTTATTGTGCTTTACTGTATGGTCAACACAGCTAATCCCTTCCATTGCTGAATGGTGAGTCCATACATACACAAATCCCATTGATTGAATGTGTTTGATCTCATCAGGAATAACAACAGGATTTAGGCCATTATATAAATAGAAACTTTTTTTAAAAAATGCAATTAACATAATAAGTTTAAAATTAAAAAATATTAAAATGAACTAAAACCTATATGCAAACCTTGACTTCTGAATTGCACAGCATTTGCAAAAATTCCAAATGTGCAATGTGCAAAGGGATCTTGTAAGACCTTTGAGACTGAGAAAGACGCTGAGGAAGGAGATTGAAAAACCTTTCATGGAGTTTTCTTGGCAAGATTTGTTCAGAAGGGGTTTGCCTTTGCATACCTCTGAGGCTAAGAGACTATGGCTTCTCCAAGGCCACCCAGTGGGTTTCCATGGCTGAATGGAGATTCGAACCTTGGCCTCCAGATTCTAGATCTATCTATATCAATACCAGATCTATATATGGAAGGCAATGGCAAACTTTCTTTGAACAAATCTTGCCAGGAAAACCCCACAGCAGGTTTGGTTGAGGGCCACCATAAGTCAGAAATGACTTGAAGGCATATAACAACAAATTTATCTTTCTTAGAAAAAAAATATCTAAATCAATTTTTTTTGAAACAAAATAAACCCTGGGATTAACCCATATCTAATGTCCACATTTAATCAAACGAAAACACACAGCGACACAGCAGCATGTGCAAAGTGTGCCTTCTTGCAAAACCACGCTGGCCATTATGTTGCATGCGATGGAACCCAATGAATACAGATGCGCTCATATGAGTATCTGCAGAATTCATTTAATAATGTTTTTCTTTTCAAATCTAGCCTTAAAAGTGTCTCTTAAAGTGGGGGGTGAGGTGAGGCGAGGGCGGGGAGGAGGGGGGAGAGAATAGGGAGAAGGAAAGCCCAGGATGACAGTCCTTATCAAAGTGTATATAGAGACATTATATGTTCCCGTAATTGTTTAGGCCGGTGAATTAATGAATCCCTGGCTGTAAGTCTCTATTTGAAATGATTTCAGCACAGAGTCTGGCTGCTGTTCTGCTCCTTTGGAAAGGGAAGGGGGGAAAAAAGAGAAGGGGGAAAAAAAGCCTGTGTGAAGCTCTGGAGAAGGGCCTTGAACTCTGCCATTCACTTCTTTTCAGCCTATCAGCTGAGTCTAATTGCCAGAAAGCACACGAGACCCCGAAACCTGATTGTTCTTCGACCTCCTTTGAGGTTCTGAGGCATGAAAAGCAAAAAGGGTGGTGGTGGTGGGGGAGAGCTCTCTTTTGATCTTCTCTTTCTCTCCTTCTTTCTTTCTCTTTCTCTTTCTCTTTCTCTCCCTCTTTCTCCTCTCCTCCCCCAACTCTTTCTCTCTCAACCCCTCCGATGCTTACTCCTACTCCAAGAACGACATCTTTCTTTATGCGACCCCTTCTTCTTCTGGTTCTGTATCGTCTTCGCCTTCTTGGGGAAGACAATCATTAATAAGGCCTTTATTTTTTAAAAAAAAATCAAATCAAATCAAAAAATCAAGGGAAGAATGAGGGAAAGGAAGGCTTGAATTGGTGTCACCGTCAAGGGTGGTCCCAGGCTAGGGAGTGAAAGGGTCTCCGGTTGGGTGGGTTAGGGGGAATTGGCATTCCTGGCCTCTCCAGGGGTCAGGTTTAAACACCCTGACCTCAATTTTCCCTCTCCTCTGCTAATGAACCAATTCGCACACCGAGACAAAAATCATCCCTGGGAGGAGAGACAAAAGGAAGAAGATGTAGTTGACCCTCTAAAAGGATGGAATGTATTGTCGGCGCTGGGCTCATGACATCACGGCTCTGATCATCCTTAATCTCTTTCTTTCTTTCTTTTTTTCCCTTCCTTCTTTCTTTCTCTTGTGTTCCTTGGATCAGCCACAAAATTAAACTCGCATTTCTCGATTTCTTCATTTCTGGAGGTGTGGCGATGCGGCGGGGTTGTGTACAAGGGCGCAACCAGCTCTTTCTCGTCCCTGTTTTTCCATAGATCTGACCCCAAAAGAAACTCACCTTTCTCAATTTTGTTTTGGAGGTGTGGCGACTGTGGCTGGGTTTTGTGGCAGGGGAAGTGATCAGACTCTTTCAGAAACACATAGAAATCAGAGACATAGCCATGTTAGCTGGGAAAAGCAGGGTGCGAAGGGATCTTGGAGCACCTTTGAAACTGAAATAAAGAAGCCGGTAGCATGAGCTTTTGTAGCCTTGAGCCTATTTCCTCCTATGAAAGCTCATGTTAACAGCTTCTTTATTTTGGTTAGTCTCTCAAACACATAGCCTCTCTTGCTCCTCAAACTAAACTCACATTTCTCTATTTCTTATTTTTAAGAGATGTAGTGATATGACTGGGTTGTATTGGAGGGAGCGATCAATTGCTTTCACAAACACAGTCTGTCTCACTCCTCTGTTCCACAGATCTGCCCCCAAACTAAACTCACATTTCTTATATTTTTGGAGATGTGGCAACGTGGCTGGGTTATGTGGAAGGAAGGGACCAGTTTCTTTCACAAATACATAGTCTCTTTCTTTCCTGTATTTCATAGATCTGCCTCAAAACTAAACTTACATTTCTCCCTCTTTCCCTCACCCCCTTTTGGAGGTGTAGTGATGTGGTTGGGTTGCCTGGAAGGGAGTGACCTGTCCCTTTCACAAACACACTGCAGAAATAATCCAGGTTGGCACTGCCTTAACTGCCATGACTCAATGCTATGGATTTTTGGATTTCTGGTGCCACAACAAACTACCTTTCCAAGAATTTCCCAGCACTGAGCCATAGCTATTAAGGTGGGATCAACCTGAATCATTTCTGCAGTGTGGATGCAACCTCTCTTTCCCGCGTTCCATAGATCTCCCACAAATCTAGTCTGACAAATTTAGACTCACGGGCCTCTATTTCTATTTCTTATTTTCTGGTGTGTAGGGAAGAGGCAGGGTGGTGTGGAAGGGAATGACTGGTCTCTCTTTCACACACAAAACACAGACACACAGACACACAATTTCTCTCTCTCTCTCTTGTGATCATGCAGGCAGAACTAGCACACTTCTGAAGGTTCCACATCGCTGCCTCACTGTCAATTGTTAGAGATAAAGTGGTGTTATTTGTATCTGTTCTGTTTCAGTAGCTTATCAAGCTGACATCTAAAGAGGGGTTTTCTTCATTTCTTTTCTTTCATTCTTCTATTATTTTCTTTCTTTCTTTTTTAAAAAAGGGAGATGATTATTATCAGAAAAGAACGCACATCCATGATAGCATCCTTCTCCCTGCGTTTGAATAGTGAACCGCGGCTCCGGCTTGAATTGCATAACCTCCACCTCCCCTGCCATCCCTTTTGAGTTAATATAGACATACCATAAAGGCAAGTGACATTTTTTTAAGGCTATGCTTTGTAAATTAAGAAGAATCACAAGCATGCTGAATAAAAAAGACACACATGCGTACACAGGGAAGGTGTCCAAGTTTGTGCAAAAGGATACCACACTAGGGTTAAGGCAAAACTAGGTGAGTTTTTCTTTTGCATACCAATTTGCATTTTATTTAAAGGTAAGTGCCTTTAAATAAAACCTGAGAGCTTATTTTTTTTAAAAAATGGCAACTTAGATCATGGGTTCTTGTACACTGCATAATTTGGGGGGCTGACCAAACTACAAATCCCAGGATTCCATAGGAAGTGTGGACATTGCATAATGACAGTGAAGTGCAACAGTGTGGCATGTTGTAGTACAGCTTTTTTCTACAATTACTGGTCATAACTAACAGCAGAACAAGGACGCTGGCTAGATATGCAAAGAGTGAAGACAATGGCACTGGCCAAATCTTTTGCACCTACATGGTCATCTCTTCTTGGTCAACAGAAAGATACCTTTTGTCTTCAGCATGTTATATCCAACCCAAATTCTTCCTCCTCCTCTTCTTCTTCTCCTTCTTCTTCTTCTTCTTCTTCTTCTTCTTCTTCTTCTTCTTCTTCTTCTTCTTCTTCTTTTGTCCATGAGAAGCAAAAGAGATTCCTGGCTTCAAGTTCAGGCCCTACCCCTTAACTCCAGGAAGTGTTTTGAAGACCATGGATTTGAACAGCCTTGGTCCTCCAGATGTTTTGAGTCATGAACTCCCAGAATCTCTGGCTATTGTCCATCCTGGCAGAGCACTTCTGGAAGTTAGAGTCCAAATCATCTGGGAGATCAAAGACTGAGAACCACTGAGTTGGAAGACACACGCTCCAGGTCTGGATTCTGCCAGTTGGCATTCTGCTTAAACAACAACAACTACAACAACAACATGATTTATTTATATTTCCCGCCTCTCCCTGCGGATCGAGGTGGGATTACTACAGGAATAAAAATACAGTGAGACAATAAAAATTACATTTCCTCAGACACATCTGGGGAAATAGACCGAAGTCTACGAAAGCTCATGCTGCCAACGTCTTTCTTTCAGTTAGTTTCAAAGGTGCTGCAAGTTCTCTCTACATAGAGATTCTACATATTAACACGGCTATATCTTTGAATTCACAAACACCTATTCGATTCTGAGTGAAGGTTTGCCCAAGGTCACCCAGTGGGTTTTATGACGGAGTGGGAATCAAACCTAGGGTCTCCAGAGTTGTAGTCTAATGCTCAACCACTATACCATGCCGACTTTCTTATACACCTTACAAAATCTCAATAAGACCTTAGCAATATTTAGCAGCTCTTTTCCCAAAGGAAGATTTGTCCAGTTCCATAGTTTCAGGAATGACTGACATAACTCAAATAAATGTCTACTTCGCTTCTCTGTTTTACTTCAGTTGGTCTGAGTCAACAAGATAAATTGTGATAAAAAAATTTCCATGGAATAATCAGTTCTGTAATGAAGAACACATGTGGAGGTTAGATGTTTATTACATTGCTCCAAGAATGTCTACTTTTGAACAATGTCTCTTTTTATTGTGTATTTTTGTGCTTCTCTGTGTTTCCTTTTTCTGTCTCTCTCTACTGGACCACCCACAACGAACCCAACAGAAGGGAAGGCATGTTATCCATTCAAAACCTGCATTCAAGGATTAAAATCCTAGAGGCAACATCCTCTCAGAAGGTCATTCCAAGCCTACTTGCTAAGCTTGCATGTGTCAATAGATGATGCCAAGAAGACAGAGGAAATACTAAATCTTTATAGCAATAGGTCCATATATGGATATAGGGCTGCTAAGCCAATGAGGCAACCATCTTAGGTACAGATGGTCTGGAAGGGGAACCGTGTCAATGGCTGCATCCAACCTGCAGAAAATCAATGTAGTTTGACACCACTACAGTCAGACACAATTTGACAATCTTGACAACGGGGAATGCCTTTACCTTATACCTAATGGTAGCCTATTCCTTAGAAATATAACTGTATTTTTAAAAAAGTTTTTAAAAGTAATTTCCAAAATTCTGGTTTTCTTATATCCAATGAAGGTGGCTAGGCGGTTAGCTTAGATCTATAGCATTTGTTCAATCCAGGTTCTATTGTACTAATACCACTGTCACCCACACATTTGATAGTCCAGAACTGGAACACAAACAAATGTTTCAAAATTATAAGAAAAGAGATTCTACCTGAAGGTTAGGAAGAACATCTGTATGGTTAGAGCTGTTTGACAGGGGAATGGATTTTCTGGGAGGGTTGTGGACTACCCATCTTTTGATGACTTTAACCAGATGCTGGGCAGAAATCTTTCAAGAGTGCTTTAGTTGGGTATTCTTGAAGGCCAGGGGTTGTATTAAATGGTCTTTGTTGTCCCTTCTAGCTCTAAGATTCTATGATCTCCCATATGTCTTCTGTTTTCTTTCATGCCTATGGTCATGGCTGCATTAAGGTGATGGTGATTTTCCAAAAATGTGACCTCCTTGCAACATGTGTGAACTACGTTAGGAGTGGTGGCATGTAAATTTAATAAGTATATAAATGAATGGGTAATATACAAAGTCCAATGATCAGAACACAATTCATTGTGTGTCAGTCCTCTTTCAGTCCTGCAGCTTCCTTGAGCGTAAGAGCTTGATCTCATACATTTTTACTGAATGACTTAATACAACACATAAACTATGGATGCCAACTGAAATATTGGGACACTCAGGAAGTGAATGGGGAAGAAGAGGAAACAAGCTGCAGCTCGAACCCAATTGTTGCTTCAACTAAATCAGATTCATTGAATCCCAGTGGGATTTGCCAACGTGTAAACTCATCATTCAACAACAGATTCAATAGGCTTCTTCTAGCTGGGACTAACTAAGAGGAGTCAGACAGGCCAACACACTTTTCTTAGGTACAGATGCATAACTTCTAGCCAGTGAGGGCAGTCATGACTCACTACATCAGTTGAACCACTGAGAATCTAGCCTTAGTTGTAATAGTGGAAGAAAGCCCATTGCTTCCTGAAGAGATCTCTGATCTCCTCTGTCCGTTGAACATCTTCCCCCTCCTCCCTGCATCTGTATTGACTAACTTTACACCAAAAACCCAATACAGCCCTAAACCTTAATGGGCAAAGGTCTATGAAGTAATGATTTTCTCAGTCGCAGAGCACCTGCGTTCACTGCCTAACGTGGCGCCAATGGTTTACAGGTTTAACAACAGTCTATCAAGGCCCAGACAGGCTTATTGAGACCACCTGTCTGGGATGGTGCTTTATCTGATCACCCTTGACTCAGCTATTCCAAAGATGCCTCTCCATTTACCCCCAACAAGCCATGTAACCCCCTAAACAACACACTGTTTGGGATTTTTAGGGGAAGAATGGGCAAGGGGGGGGGGAAGGAAAGAAGGAAGAGTGATAAATAAAGTTGCGCTGAAAGGTTTAAAATGTGCAACCCATACCAGGTAGCGAGGGAGATAAGAAGCTCTCAGACAAGTTGGGAGGTGGTGATATGTCATTCACACTTGGAGGATGCAATAGGGTGGTGAACGCAGGTTACTGGCATCGTAACAGGCAACCTCAGGTTTCTCGGATGACACGGACGATACAGTAATCATGGCTCATGGTGTCAATGTTTTAACAAGGGACAGGAAAGGAGCCATTGTCCAAATAGCAAAGCGAGCCAGATCAGATTAGGTGCTGTCATTATTCCATGCAAACTAGCATCTGGGGAGAAAAGTTCTTTCCGTGTGATAATGGAAGAGATGGGAGATTGCAGGCATGCAAACACAGGGGTAGCCGTGCATGGTGTATCCTGTAACATTTCAGTACAACACGCAGACAATGTAGCTTTGGGAAGATTATTTTTGTTCTCACCACCCTTTCAGTGCTGGATGTAATTTTCCCCCCCTGTCCTCAACCTTGATAGAGAAACTTGTGGTCTTCAAAATTTTCACAGAGGTTTATTTTTGTATCATCTGGGTCGCTGAGTTACCATGTCAGCAGAGTGGTGAATCCCAATTTCACAGGGAAAGTGTCAGTCCCAGTTTTGAAAGAACTATCCAATGATCTGAAATCTGTTCCCTAAGTTGCTTCTGCATCTTGGATAGAGTCTTTAAAGTGTAGATTGAAATCTATCACAAATTCATGGTTTGATTAATTAAAGTTTAATGTAATTAATTTATATCCTGCCCCGAGGATCTTGAGGTACTACAATAAAATTAATTCGGACAGTTTAAAATAATTTTAATCTGCAAAGAAAATTTCCAAGCTAAAAGCATAGTAAACTATTTTACTCCACAATATAGATTTCAAGTATGGGCCAGTACACACTGCCCCTTCAGAGTCATCCTACACCTGCCCCTTTTTGTGGAGGATTGGGACCAGGGCAACCGCAGTGGCAGCCCAGAGCCCCCAATCTGCCACTTTTCCAGGCCACAGAGAAGCAGAAAAATGCCACTTCTCCATGGCCTTGAAAATGGTGTCCATGAGGCTTTATGCCCCCAGACACCCCAACAGGCACAGCCATGAGAGAAAGGGGCCACCCGGCTCCTTTCTCCCTGGCATCGCACTTGCGGCAATCTGCCTGCCGCACCTCATGCAAGAGCGATGCCTGTTGTGGTGCTGCAATGAAAAGGAGCTGCCTTTGTTGCGGCACAGCAACCAGGAAATGGCACCCTTTTGACACTCAGTGGTGGTGCCAGTGTCATGGCGGCCCCTGTGTGGATGGGAGGCTGCCATGATGCCAGTGCAGTCCTGAGCTAGGGTTCCATACCGTATAACTGCTATGTGCCCCAGAACCCTAGAATTGCAGCAACCACACCACTTTTTGCCTGTCTGTACCGGCCCTATGTCTTCTAAATGATGGCATAGAACAGGGATGGGCAACTGTTCAGTGACCAGGGATCAATTCCTGACAGACTGCCCCTCCAGCAAGTCCAAACACCTCTGTTTTCATTGACAATGTGTCTTGAAATGGCAGCAGAAAGTGACAGCTTTTGCCTTGCTTTGTGAATAGTGAACCAGTGAAACCACTTCCACTATGGTCTATTGCACAAGTGCTTTCACACATGGGGGTCTTGGCCCTTGTGATCAAGACCCTCCTTACAAATAGGACATTTGCAGTGACATGAGCCCTAATGGGATTCGGAGAACTTGTATTTACTGCGCAAGTAAACATCAAGTAAATCTGTATATTTGGTGACATTAGTTTAGCAGAGGCATGCCCAAGCTTTCAAGGGTTAGAGAAATGTTTTTTCACATCTCCCTGTAATGTGTCTTTCCTTGGGAACTGCTGAAAGGAATGATCTGATTTTCCACTGCTTTGAGAAGTCATCAAAGTCTAATGTGAAGTCGAAGGCTTTCATGGCCTGTGTCCACAGTATTCTGTGTTTTTTCCAGGCTATGTGGCTGTGTTCTGGAAGACTTTAATGCTGACGTTTCACCTGCATCTTTGGCTGGCATCTTCAAATAAGACTTTTAAGATGCCAGCCACAGATGCAGGCGAAACATCAGGAATAAAATCTTCCAGAATGTGGCCACATAACCCAGAAAACCCACAGAAAATCAACAAAATCTCTTTGGTATTAAAAGTTTATGCCAATGCAGACCAGTTTTCATAGGCATCTCAGACCTATTTTCATGGACAGCAAATAATATTACCTGAACATATTTTCAGGAAATGGGCAAAGATGTCAAAGAAAAAGATCAAGGCTGAAAAGGATCAAGATGAATTAGCATGGAGACTGAACCCCCTCCTCTGGGAGTTTGGAAAAGTCACTTTTGGACTACACATATCAGAATCCCCTACTAGCCATGCCAAACGCTGGCTTCTCTCTATGTATTTTTCCAGGATTTGGAAATCAATTGCCTAGTCATAAGCTGTGCAACTCCAGACTGAAGGCGGGGGAAGAGGGAGAGATAAAGATCAGTGTGATCCCAAGAAAAACAACACGACAAGAAATGTTACAGTGCTGAAGCAGATAATGATATCTTTCTCCCTCCTCTGAACAGTACTGAAGTAGCTGTATTTTGAACTGCACGGCCCTAGAAGGCTTTCCTTCTTTATTGCAAAAGAGTCACAGATAGTTTTTCTCTGTGTGTGTGGTTTCTCATATCCACGCTACACAGAGGGCCTTTTCCCTACCAAATATACCCCACAGGCGTCTTTGTGTTATCACTTCAAAGGCACAGCTCTCTTTTAAACATCCCTCTTTTTTGACGACTGGCAGCTCTGATCTGGAAGTTGCAATTGAGTAAAACTGAGAGATGTGATCATCTGGAGTTTTCACTTCCACCACGATTCTGAGCTATAAAAGAAGTGATTACCTTTGATATGGCTAACGATGTTACCAAGACAGCAGACATTCCAGCTGGTTAATTTAATTTCCAAGCCTGATGATACCATTTAATGGCTGGAGATTTATTTGTATATTTTTTCTAAGGAAGGCAGGAATTTTAATGGCATCCATTTCCATTGGTGTGACCCTTGACTATACTGAATGTTGCTTCCTAGATGTTACCACTGGTGTAGATGCTGGACAAGATTGAGAAGTTGCATAGATCTGTACATCTGGTCCTAACAGGTCTGAAGATATCCCATTGCCCAAAGCCAGTGCAGAGCAGTATCTGAGTCCTTGTTGTGGTGGTTGTTGCTGTTGCTGTAGTGTGTGTAGTGTCAAGTTGTTTCCAACTTATGGTGACCCTAAGGAAAACCTATCATGGGTTTTTCTTGGCATGATCTGTTCGGAGGAGATTTTAGATCATTCATTAGCTCACCAGACGGCTGTAACATGGATATGTGTGGGGAGAAGGTGGTAGGAAAGCATTGGCATCATCCTGTACTCCTTGGGGAAGGAAGTATTTTAATAAATCTAATGGTGGCCAATGGTTTTCATGTCAGTGGGTTGGTGAATCTATTCTGGCTCTGAATTTTAAAGAAAATATCCAGAGGGTAGAACACTATCCCCCCAAATAGGTTCAGCACCTTGGAGAGCTTAAAATCCACTTTAAAATAGTTTAAAATCCAGGCTAAACCCCTGAGCAGATTCACAATCCCGCCAGAATGGAAACCAGAAGCCACCCTGACCAAAAGTAATAATCAAGTAACATTAGGACGACTACAAACATGATTGTATTCACTTTGGCTTTTTGGAAGCATTTCTGTGAAATAAACTAGATTGAACACCATTGCCAATGATGGCTCATTAGCCTGAACTTTCCTCTAGCATGCAAGCAACCTCCAGCAGTTAAGAGCTTAGTTACTGCTCTCTCCTCAAACCAGAGTGAAGCCACATGATCCAGAAGCGTGTCAAAATGTCAATTTCACTACCTATCGGGTGGGCACAGTCTTGTTTTTGATTTGATTGAGTTTTGCTTTATCTCTTTAAAAAAAGAAAAGAAACGCTCTTTGTTACTATCCACAAGGCCAGATCAATAGCTCAAGTGGGAACTTTGCGACTAGCAAAGCAATTCAACCAATCTTCCTTTCTCACCTTGCGGTGGCAGAAGGAACACCACTGGGATCAATCAAACACAGAGGAGGGGTTGGGAAGAAGAAACCAACAACTCCCACCGTATTCTTTACATACAGGGAGACCTTCTGCTTCTAGGGACAGGAAAGGCTGAACCAGTACCTTTGTTTTTCCACATTGGAAAAGACCAATAAGTAGTAGTTGTTGCTGTATGATGTATGCCTTCAAGTCATTTCCAACTTTGTGGTGGTCCCAAGGTGAATCTATTTTACAATTTTTCTGGCTATTTTCTTCATAGGGGATTTGCCATTGCCTTCCTCTGAGGCTGAGAGCAAGATAACCCAGTGGGTTTCATGGCCAAGCTGGGAATCGGACCCTGGCTCCCAAAGTCATATTCCAAAACACAAAACATTATGCCACACTGGCTCAAGAACAGTTCAGAACCCCCCCTCCCAAATTTTCAAGGATTTTTCAATTTTTATGCTGTTCTATTATCAATCCTAAGAGGTATTTTTTAAAAAATACTGAAAAGTAATTCTAACGTTATGTTGTGAGTAACAGACTGACTTACTTTTGAAGCACTGCCCCTTAGTAACAACAACAACGTCTCAACCACTCTAGCAAGAAAATGGAAACATATTAAAAGGTATTTTTTCTTAAACTGTGTTGTTTAACTTTTTTAAAAAAATAAGTTATATATATTTTTAAAAATCTAATAAGGTTAATACTGTAATGTTGCTTTTATTATCATCATATTCATTTTAATGTATAAGGGCTGCCACTGTCTTCTGATGTCATAGATGTATCTTTTTTTCCTTCAGAGGACAAAACCAGAACCAACAAGTGGGAATTTCTGATAGAAACACTTTGGCTTGATGTTAGAAGAAATATTTTAACTGTACAGGTTGAGTCTCCCTTATCAGGAATGCTTGGAGCCAGAAGTGTTTTGGATTTCTGCTTTACCTATTCATTTATTTATTTGGATTTTGCAATATTTGCATAATGACACTCTTGGAGAACCAAGTCTAAACATGAAATTCATTTATGAATGAAGCCTGACCATAATTTTATACATAATATTTTTTATAATATTTTGCATGAAACAAAGTTTGTGTACCCTGAATCATCAGAAAGCAAAAAAAAGTCTCTTTCGCAGCCACCCATGTGGATAATTTTGGATTTAGGAGTACTTTGGATTTTGGAGTTCTGGATAAGGAATACTTGACCTGTAATAGAAGTGTGAAAGTGGAACAGACTCCATCAGTAAACCATGGGCTGACCTTCATGGAGGATTTTTGGGGAGAGGCTTGGTAGTGATCCTGCAAGGATGGAACAGTCAAAGTCTGTATTAATGAAGAGCCTTCATTAAGGAAGAAGCTTGGCTAGATGACAGTCATAGTCTTTCTCAGATCTATGTTTCTATGGAATGTAGGAGCAAGAAGACTACAGTCGGCCCTCCTTATCCACGGATTTTTTATTCACGGATTCAAACATCCATGGCTTGAAAATACTAAAATAAAATAAAATAAATAGAAATTCCAAATAGTAAACCTGGATTTTCCATTTTCTATTACAGACACTGTTTGCCTTTTCCATTATATTAAATGGGACTTGAGCATTCATGGATTTTGTTCTCCATGGCAGGTCCTGGAACCAAACCCAGAGAATAACAAGGGCCCACTGTACTATGGATTTTCCAACAGAAAAATAAAAACCCCAAATCAACATCGAAAAAGTGACTTTGAAAGAGCAGTGGGGCCTTTCTGTGGCCTGGTGCTGGAAAGGTTGTAGGGAGCAAAACAATAGCTGAGATTGTTTAGACCAAGTTAGAATAAACCCATTTAATCAATGATTGAACATTGGGTTGTCACATACAAAAATATGTTCTTGTGACAAGCATTGGACAGACCTAACATATAATGAAAGAAACCTTTTGGTGTTGCCTGGAGTTTATGCTTGAAACCATTGATCAGAAAAAATATGATTTCATTCTGCTTATTCCTTGTTAACAGATAAATAGGCACTGCAGTACTTCGATAGCAAACAAGATGATCCAGCTGAACAGCACAAAGACTCTAATAGAGCTTTTGAAGCAGTAGGATGTTTAAGCTAATTTTCTCACACTTTGTACAATGTATATGATACGCTTTTGCCCTGCCAACAGGAGCATGGGGAGGCATATGCGCACCCTGGTCTATGGTTCCCATTGGTGAAAATCATTCTAGCTGCAGCTTAGCAAAGGTGAGCCAATAGATACAGACAAACATTAAAGCTCCGAATCCATATTAAAGCCAAATCAACACTCTTTTCTTAATAAAGTTATTTTTAAAAAGACAGAGAAAGCAAGAGTAAGGAAAAGGGGAGGGGGAAAAAAACCCCTCTCCAGCCTCAAAGCAAAGCATCTGTGTTTGTGCTGGTTATTTCATGTCAAGGCAATTACCGTGATGCTATTAGGAGAGATCAGGGAGGGAGAAGTGTTGTCGTATGGGGAGGAGAGAAAACAAACCTTTAAGCAATCATGTAGAGCATGCAGAACATCTTAAAGCAGGCGGAGGAACAAAGCTGAGCACTGTCAGGCTATCGATCTATTCCATAAGGTGCAGAGTCCTACGCTGCTGTGATTGCCTTTCCTGCTGGGCTTAGAACGGGCTGAAAGAATACGATATTGATCTGGCCCAGTTCCTGAGAAGTAACTTGCTGATAAACATCGCGTCAAGGCCAGTGGCTCTGAATCAAACTGTGGCAAAATACAACGCGGTGTTGTGCGTCAAAGCCTAAACCAAAGGCTTGTATGGGTATGCAGCTGCTTAGAAATGTGGAGGTGGTGGCATACGTTTGTTTGGCGACATGCCTGGGCAGTGCCCCTGTGGATCAGGACTTTGGGTTTTGGCTTGGACTTTGTCCATGGAAAAGCTGGAGTAAGGTGACGCACAGTAGCGAAGTCCCCAAGATCGCAATGGCTGGACTGTGTGAATCTAAGAATGGTAGCCAGGAAGATTGTAGTGCTGACTACCTGGATGTGCTTGGAGCAGGGAAGAGGATTTGCTCATAGGTTCACAAAATCATAAACATTTTAAAGTGGAAAAGGCCGCAAGAGTCATCAATCAGCTGCCATGTAGGCATCCACTGATAAAACATCTTGGAGATAAGGTATAAGATAAGGTATAAGATAAGATGATGATGATGATGATGATGATGATGATGATGATGCAGGTTACAACATAAAATACACAAAAATACATAATTAATTACAAAATAAAATTACATAAAACCTTAACGACTTAATCATTTAATGAAGGCAAGCTAGTCCACCGCCGTCCTAGATAGTCTGTTCCGTTGCTGAAGAATTTATACTTCCATGAATGTTTAACCAGAATCTCTTTTCTGGTAATTTGAACCCTTAAGGTAATGTCTGTTCATCAGCTTTTTAGGCTCCGTGTTTCTTATCTTCCTGTTTTTTAACAAATGGAAAGTGAGCTATCAATGCTGTCCATGTGACATGAACAGGTAATAACAAAACAACCAGCAACAACAGCCTATTCTATGGAGAGAGAGAAGACAGAGGAGGAATTTGGCTTTGTTTCTCCTTGATGAAAGACACAAAGGCAGAATCATAACAGGCTCACTGAAGGAAAGAACCTTGTTCTGACCAAAAAGGAGCTGTTTGCTTTCAGGTACTCCCCAAGGGGTTTGCTTCCTCTTGGCTTGGGATGTCAGCTGTCTTGGAAGACAGGGTACCCTGGAAAGCGCAGAGCCTAAAAGCTGGCGAAGAGGTTCCGCATGACTGCTGTTAAGTCTCTGGATCTCTGCAGAGAGCTGAACTCTTTGACCACGTAGGTGTGAACTGAAGAAGGGATTGGGTCATTTCCTTTCAAAGTTTCTCTTTGCTGTAACAAAAGGCTTTCAGGTCTCTCCCCCCCACCCCTTCCTTCCTATCTTCTTTTTCCAAAAGCTTGTTCTCAAAAGGTGCTGGTGGGGGAAAACATAGTAGTGTTTTGGGGTTTTTGTTTTTTTTTTAAGCGTGCTAAGCCTATCTGTTTTGGCAAACCAACTTTTGCAAGGGAAAGAGCATATAATCTGAGTAGTATTTTGGACTGTCATGGACAAGATTTGAAAACAAATGAACAAACAGCTTCATTTATATACTGCTTCATCCCGCCTAAGGAGTGTCTAAGCAGTTTACAACTGTAAGCTATTTTCCCGCAACAATCTGGGTACAGTACTGATTTTAGTGACCTCGGAAGGATGCAAGCCTGAGTCAAGCTTGAGGCCTTTTGCTGGTATTGAACTCACAACCTTATGGTTTTGAGTGAGTGGCTGCAGTATTTAACCACTGCACCACCAGGGCTCCTCAGTGTAAAATATTTCACTGTGTAGATATATCTACTGGCTTGAGTCTTATTGGTTAGTTCTAACTGGAGTAGGCCCAGAGATAAAGCAGATTGATTCAACTGGTACACTCTAGTGGGGAATCACAACAGGATTCAGTCCATATAGCTTGATGCCCAGGGAAGTTGATTTCAAGCGCTGAATGGTGATGTTGTACAATGAATATTCACCCAAATGGTCAACCAAACAAACGAGCCAATGCACATTTGAGTGTTTTTACACATGTGCACAATGACACAGCATGCACAAGCCTGCTTCTGCAATCTTGAACACAAATTTGCATGCCCCAAAATGTCCGACTGCCTCCTTGGGGTACTTATGAATGCATAAGACATCAACAGGATTGGAGTTGGAGATCCTGATGCTTCTGCTGGACAGCTGCATCCAGTGGATTCTAGGGTTTGTAGTTTGGTGATGCATTAGAGTTCTCTGCATTAGAGTTCTCTCATAGAATTCTAGAGTTGGAAGAGACCCCAAGGGCCATCCATCCAACAACTTTCTGCCATGCAGGAAGACACAATCCAAGCCAGTGGCTCCTAGATTTTGATTCTAAATGTGTTTGGGGATTCAGCTTCCAGAATTCCTGACTGTCAGCCAAGATAGCTTGGGATTCTGGGAGTTGAAGTCCAAAATAACTGGATGACAAAAGTTTGGTAATAATTGACCCAAGCCCTCCCTGTGATGGATAACCATCCAGCTTCTGCTTAAAAACCTCAAGAAAAGGAGACTCCATCATCCTCTGAACTAGCTTCTTCAAAAAGCCCTTACCTAAGTACTTGATAGTTCTAAGTTTCCCTTCCTAAACTGCAGATGCTAGGATTCCACAGGGAGGACCCATGGATGTTAAAGTGGAACCATAGTGCTAGAATTGTGTGGTGTGAATGGGACCCTGGTCTCCTATGACAGGGAGGTCCATAGCTTGGGTGCAGTCACCAAGAAGGTCCTTTGGTGGAAGCAAGAAAAAACCTTCCCATGGGGATCTTGAAACTCAGGAGGCTCTTACAGGGCAATGAGGTCTACATAAATAAAATAAGTGCTGAACTCCTAAAAATGGGTTCACCATTTGGATAGCTAATTAAAATTGAGGCTTAAACCTCAAGAGTATTCACTGCCTCACTGACATGGAACCCTCCAGCCTTCACCGATGGAAAGGCTTAGTTCTGCCTCCCTCCTTCCCTCCCTTCTTAGTACAAGGTTAAAACTTTCAGATACTTTTTAATAAGCAACAACATGAAAACATTTAGATCTGTTGTTTAGTAATTGGAATCAACATTCAAATGTGAGCATCAAATTTCTCATTAGTTTCACATCAATACCAATGTTGAAGGCATGGATCAGTGAACTGAGTTTCTCACTGCCCAAGTGAATTCATTAATCAATCTTTCCTAAGATGGCTGTAGAAGCAGACAGCTGTTCTAAGCAGCTGTCTTCTAGTAAACCCACTTCACGTATATGCCATGAGATTTTCTTCTTCCTCTTCTTCAGTCGTGTGGAGTTGTTTGTTTTTTTAAAACTGGAAGCCCTCTAACTATTGGCAGAATAAGAAAGGCTTGTAGCTTTGAGTGAGATTGCATGCGTTGAATGCAGAAAGCCTTAGGTTAACTTCTGGGTACATAGAGTTGGTGTGAACTCCCGTGTGAAACCATGGGAGAAAGTAGGTATATGGGTAGCAGTTTCTTTGACTAAGCCAGTGTCACACTTTCAAGTCAATTATTGTAGTAGGAATTGTTGTTGTTGTTGTGAGCCTTCATTATTTCTGAGTTATGGCAACCCTCAGGTGAAGCTATTATGTAGTTGTATTGGTAAGATTACTTCAAAGGGGGGTTGCTTTTCCCTACCTCTGAGGCTGAGAGTGTGTGACTTGCCCAGAGTCACCCAGTGCATTTCCATGGCTGAGCAGGGATTTGAACTCCAGAGTTATTATCCAAAACTTAAATCCACTACAGCATCCTGGCTCAAGTCAATATTTGAACAAACAAAAACAGCTTCATTTATATACCGCTTCATACCCTTAAGGAGTGTCTAAGCAGTTTACAATTGTAAGCTATTTGTCCCCCAACAATCTGGGTACTCATTTTAGTGACCTCAGAAGGATGCAAGCCTGAGTCAAGCTTCAGCCCTTTGCTGATCTTGAACTCGCCACCTTATGGTTTTGAGTGAGTGGCTGCAGGACAGGCATTTAACCACTGCGCCACCAGGGCTGATTATCATAGCAGTTTATCACATGGGAGGCATTCCATGCTGAAACTGGTATTAACACGGGATTTAACACCCCCCCCCCCCAAAGAAAACCTAAGAAGACATGCAAAAGCGTGTTTGGTTTCCAGACACATTGGGGTTAATGCAACATTAAACCGGCTAGAAAGTCGACAAAACGCGATTCTTTTAACTTTCGGGATTTTCTTTGCATACTATGCTCTTAAAGCCAGTATAAGGGAGCATCCAATGATCCTCCTGAGTGGAACTGGGCTCACATTGAACAAAACAGCTCAATTTGTAAATGGTGGCTTCATTACTGTCAATAGAAAATGTTGCAACCATTAAGGCTTGGTTACCTCTTCTTATCTGAGTTATTGAGAGGAAGACAAAACCCAAAGTGAACAGCTTTGGGCAGGTTTGATGAATGCATTCAATGAACAGTGTCTAAACGCTAAACTGAATCCCACTCAATGCGTGTTCTCATCCATATTCAGTGGCCTTTGGTCCACTTCCTTTGCTCTGTTAGTCTAATAATAGATATTTAGATTTATTTATTTTTCATACACTAGCGGATGGAGTGAGCTGGAAAGATTAGAAGTACATTAGTATCCAGTTTTCCATTACAACAGTCAAGCTTAGGTAATCGGAGCTTATCCTCTTTTAATCATATGCAATCGGGTAATTTGAGCCTGTCTTGATGGCCCATATAATATTTCCTTTAGAAGCTTCCTGATATAGTCAGAATCTACAAGTTCGGCCATCCAATAACAGCCTCCGCGTGTCTCCTTGCCTTTGCCAATTTATCACACTTGGAGGAAATATGAGACCGAGGTAATTCAACTTTGTGGGTGCAAGGGTATTGTGGAAAGGGAGTTAAATAATAGGAATAACAACAGAAAGAAATTAGGAGCTCTTCAGGATGTAGTAAATAGAATGGGGGGGGGGACTTACCAATGCATCATTTCATTGTGTGTTACCAAATAACAAGGAAAACACTGGAGCCATGGGTTTTGTTTAAGACTTAAAAGCATATATTTATTTTCACAGAGATGGTGAATGGAACACAAACACAGTTGAAGAAGCTGCTCTGTACTGAGTCAGATCTTTGAGACACCTACTCAATATTGTCTGCACAATTGTGGTTCGTCAATTGTGAACCCAAAATAACCCAAAATATTCAGTTTTCAAGGATTACCCCTTCTTGTTCTCCTTGTACCAAGTGTTCTCAGGGAATTGGCTTTGATAGTTTGCTATTTCCTCCCTTCACATTTGCTCATTATTTGGTGCCCTGAACGACAAGCAATCCTTCTACCTAGCATGGCATATCCCATCATTCAGTATTACAAAGCATATATAAATTATATGACGAGTAAGCTATCATCCTGACATATGTGCTACTGCAACGAACATTGCACAATGGCAAAGTGAAACATGCAGCTGCAATGTGAAATGTGCAGCCACAATGCATGAGATGTTTATATGCACAACTTGGCTTCTGCTGCTGTCTGCAGAATATGTCCATTGTGATGTGGTTAATAATTAATCCTATATCTAGAGAGCCAGTGTGATGTAGTGGTTTGAGCACTGGACTCTGAAGATTAGAGTTTGTTTCCAGGATCAACCATGAAACCCACTGAATGACCTTGGGCAAGCCACATGCTCTCAGCCTCAGAGAAAGGCAAGGGCATACCTCCACTGGACAAATCTTGCCAAGAAAACCCCATGATACGTTGGCCTTAGGGTCTCCATAAGTTGGAAATGACTTGGAGACACACAACAACAACAATGATGGAACTAACAGGGTGTCTTAATGTGTCATTAATAAAGAAGAGGAAACTTATTTTGTACAAAATGCATCCCTAGAGAGTGACTGAGGCATTCATAGATTCACATAGGGAGCTGGCTGAAGTTCAAAGTAGATGGTAGACCAGTTGGTGGATCTTTACAAATCACTGGGGCAATAAATTGGAAATCTAACAAAGTATAATCCATGTTTATAAAATACAATTTCTGAAAGAATATTTAGGGGGGAAAGCCTTCTGGCATGTTCTCCTGTGCTACCCACATTGAAATGGACAGGAGTTGGGTTATGTGTGTACAAAATTCCCAAGGGATTGCATAACCTTTTCCCAAAGATTTAGTGTATACTCTTTAATGCCCTATAGTCAACTCCTTGTTATATCATGGAAATATTATTCTGCACTCAGTGGGAGCTGGTGATTCCTGTGTCAGTGGGCTGGTGAATCAACTCTGGGTTTTAGTTTGAACTTGAGAGGACTTATCCAAATGCTGAAGCCCATTGAGGTGAGGGATCAGCACCTTGGGTAGCTCTTTAAAAATTCAGTTTATAATCCAGAGGGGATTCGTTGAACATCTGACATGGATGCCACAAGAGTCCACAGTCACCAGCACTGTTTGGCAGAGAAGACACAAAACTTTAGAAAACTACAAGCTATAAATCCCAGGAAGAGAAGACCCAAGACCATCGAAAACGACAAACTACAAAGCCCAGGATTCTGTATTATGGCAGCTAAAGTGGTGTCAAACTGAATTATTTCTAGAGCGTAGAGCCACCCTTAGTCATGTTTTGGGTTAGTAGTTTTGTGGTATCATTGGAAAGGGAGGAAGGCAAGGGCAAAATAAAGAAAGTCATATTTATTTATTTAAAAGAACAACAGAATGACACAGCTGCAGACTTGTTCACCTGTATTCCTCCATTCCTCGGAGGAGAAAAATAACCTTTTCTCTTGATACAGGAATCAGGTATTGATCTGTCATACTGTTTGTTCTAGCACAGTTCCCAGAGGTATGTTCAGTTTGAAACGTTAAGCCTAGTTCATTAGCTGTCCCTAGCTCATTTCTCATAGAGAATCAGGATAATACTGTGGTTACTTAATGGCTTTCTCTTGTTTTCCCTCGAGTCTGCCTGTCTGAAGTCTGTAGGCCCAGGAAGCTTTCTTCCTCTCTTCTTCTCTTCTTTTTGTTTTTTTGTTTAAAATCACTATTAGTATACCAGTAAAGCATGCCAGAGCTCACACCATTTCGAAACAGCCAGAATATAGAGTCAGTGTGCTATCTGCTGGTGCACAAACCATGCGTTTACAGGTGAAAAGAATATTGAAGAGATATGGAAACTAGTGAAAACTGTGGTGATATCAAGTTAAAGTGGATTTTCTTTTTTTTTCTTTTTTTTTTTTTAAAAAATCCACATCAGAACAATACTGGAGATGGATAGAAGACTCTTCTCCAGCAAAATTTCTTTTCCAGCAAAAGTTGAAGTGAATTTTGTTGGCATCCCTGTGAAAAACAAACAAACCTTGAGATATGCCATGTAAATATTTTGATAAAAATCTTCTGGGGTTCTTCTACTAATCCCAAGGTTGGAAAATCCAGTTACTTGAAGGTTCCTCCAAGATAGGCTTTGGGCAAGATCCTGCATTGGAGTTGCTTCACATCTCCCCATGCGGAGTTGTATATTAATTGTGCCACACCAACCCTTGTATTGAATAGCAATGTGGTGCAACTGAGTGCACAGCTGCATGTGCACCTGAATATGCAAATACTTATGCACATGCACATAGCAAGCAGAATGGCACCATGTGTGTAATGCTACTGCTTCAACCTTGAACTGTATACAGTCATATGACATTGTACACATGTGTCCAAGCCAGTGTGAGACATTTTGAGAGAAGTAGAAGTGTTTTCATGGCGCAGTTCCTCTACCATTAAAAGACATTCACATGCTTACTACTAATACAGGTCTGGACAACTTTGGCTCTTGACATGCTTATAACTCTCATAATTCCTAACCAATAGTTCTTGTTGCCTGGGGATGTGGGAGCTGCAGGCCAAAAACATCTGGAGAGCCAAATTCACTATCAGTTGCTGACAGTCATGTGGAATTGACCCTCCTGGGATTCTCTGCTCTGTTACTGGGCAAAGAAAGTGGGAGAACCATTTCATCATTTTATTTCCAAGGAAAGGGAGAGAAAATGTAACAATTTCTCTGTGACTCCATCTGCAGTGCAGAAATAATTCAGTTTGACACCGGTTTAAGTGCCACAGCTCAGTCCTACGGAATCCAGGTACCTCTAGTTTTGTCAGATACTTAGCCTTCGCTCTCAGAGAGCTCTGGTTCCACAATAAACTACAAATCCCAGGATTCCACAGCACTGAGCTATGGCAATTTGAGCAGTGTTAAACGGCATTATTTCTGCAGTGCAGATGCAGTCGTAGCCATAAAATAAAAAATAAAATCATGGCAGGATGGCAGCAACTGTATTGGAAGCCTGTGCAGAATTTTGCACAATCGACAATGTAGTATCATTTCAGAACATTCCTGGGAGAAGGAAAATGGCATCTTCTGCAAACAATTGGTGGGGAACATTCAAAGAAAATTATGCATAGGAGGAACAAGTGGGAAACTTTTGAAGTGGAGCCAGATTTCCCCTTCTTCAGAGCCAGGAGTTTCTCTGTGCGTTCAACATTTCATGCTGCCGTGGGCTCCCCTGATATCTGTATCTGTTGTTCATCATGGTTAACAGCTGGGCACTCACAAGCAAGAGTCCCTCCCAAGAGCCACCTCTGTAGCTGTTCCTAATGGAAGTTGTCACTGTAGTTGGCTTCTGTTTGGAACACACTTTGTCCTCTCCATTCTAAGTAATTGCTACAGCAAAACAAAATGGATACAGTCGTTCCAACAAGGAGCTGTCATCACTAATGTCACCCGACGAAACATATTGCTCAATGGCCTGAAAAGGTTTCCCTTCCAACCTGCTTTGTTTCCACTATTTAGTATGTGTTAGATGTTCTAAAAATGAATACCGTTCTTCCTACTTCTACAGCCTTGTATCATCAACTGGTGCTCAGTGAATAGTTTTTCTCCTCATATCTATTGGAAAGTCTTATGGATTTCTACATTACCATGATCTTTTGTGGGGAAGACATGTAATAAATCTTGCCAAGTACAGGGTGATTTTTGACTCCATCTTATTTTTCTCATTGCATGAGCTCAGGGCCAAAAAAGTCAGAGAGCCTTATGCACAAGCCAAAAGGCCCATGCTCCTCACTTTTTTTCTGTACAGATGCTGCAAACCATCAGTCCCAGGCCAGTATCAGTCTGTTCAGATGCTGGGACTAACCCCGGCCCTAAGGGGCCTTAGCATGGGTCAAACAGACTTGCCGTTTGCTGCAGAGGTTTGTGGAAACTCTGTGGCAACAGCTGGCACACTTCATGACTCACTGTGCCGTATAACTGCCTCCACCAGTACATCTTCACAGAAGATGCCAGTCATAGCCTGTGATATTGTATGGAGGTGTTTCGCCATGTTGGTTTAGCCAGGCCCACTGTTTCTGCTCTTGCAGGCCTTAAAGATAGTTTTCTGTGAAAACGTGAGAGGGGATGCAGGTATGGGGTATATGGTGGCAGTCAATTCATGGTGTGGCAGCAGACGGGTGTTTAAAAACCCACCTGTCACTGCTCTGGTGCAGGGACTGACCAGGCTCACAACCTGTACTATTCTGCCCCTCTGCTTACGGCCAGATATGTCTTCTCCCCTCTAATCTTTTGCTACTTTAGGGCTCATCGGTATTAGAATGATCCCACGTCATTCCTCAGCTGTTTATACCTAACTGCATTTCAGGTCAGCAAGATCCCAAGATCAGAAAATCAGGCTTCAGTAGTTAGAACCCAGAAAACCTTTATTAAGAAACTATAGATCCAGTCTGGTGATTTTCATTGTCAGAACTGATTAGCAAACACTATAACTGTTTCAACAAACTGCATGCAATTTTTAATTTCAGATGGGCTTAATTCTTATCTGTTATAATTAATAAACACTCTTCTTCACATTTTCCCATGCCATCCCTTTTCTTTGTTGTTATAATTTTTCACAGAACTGATCTTAAACAGGCAGCTTTATCACACTAGGGGGAAAACAGGATTTAAATGAGAATTAAACGAGAGTTAAACAGGAAATGTCCTATGTTTATCATAGGACATTTCCTGTTTAACTCTGGTTTAACTCTCATTTAAATCCTGTTTTCCCCCTACTGTGATAAAGCAGATGCCTGTTTTATACATTTCATAATTACATTATTTATACAAGATTTCAAAGCCCAGTTCTTAAGTACAACAACGGATTTTGAAATACTTTAGTACAGTAGAGTACTATAAAGTAAAATTAAAATAGTGTGGAGCACAAAAAATGCATTTCCCCTGAGAGTTTTTTTTTTTTGTTTAAAAAAACTTTAAGATTAAAATAATAACAAATTAAATAAGAATGTATTTAAGATAGGGAGGTATCTTTGCTTTGATTTGTCTTATTTTCATTGGGGCAACACAATATGTAGCAACTCTATATGTAATATATGGATTTAAGTCCTGAAGTAGGTATTTCACATAGAAATTATCTGGATGCCCCGGCCATTTTTCTACTATTGTCGCAGTATATATTGACCTGATAGCCTCATAGAATTTACAACAGAAAAGTACATGTGAAATAGTTTCTACTTCTGCTTCTCCGCATGGACAAGTTATGGGAGCTTTACTGAATCTGCCTTGGAGTAATGCAGATGGGAGGATATTTTGTCTGGCTTTGAAAAAAGCAATTCTCAATCTAGGAAACATTAACTTTTGTAGATAACTTGCAGGTTCCCATACTCCCTTGTTTATCAAAAATCTATTATGTTGTGGAAGTCTACTAAGCTCATTCTGAAATTCCATATCCTTTATTTTTTGGATAACTATTTGCTTAGCTTGATCATTACTTTGTGATAACAAGAATAGTGAAGAAAGTCCATAAGTAGCCAGTTTAAATTCTACTGCTTTTTTTCCATGGTGAGACAAAATTATCTATCAAGACCAATGGAGTTAAACCCACTGGAGAAAACTGAATTTTTAACCAGTCGGTTATTATCAGCTTCCCGGCCCTTACTTCGATTAAAGGCATTCCTGTCTTGAGCCTTAGCTGGGCATTTGATGTACCATTGGGTCCACCCAAAATCGATGGCAGGAATTTAGTTTGAACTGTTTCCTGTGCCTTGTGACTACGCTCATGCCTCTGCCCTTTGCTGGGACTGACTGACTGGCATTGCGTGACCTTTGGACTGGGCTCTGGACTATTCCTTTGTATATTCCCATGCTGTGCTGCCCTCAGTAGAGGTAAGCAGGACACTACTCTATACCCCATCACCCATGACATGTTATGCCTATGCAACTACTGACCCTGGGTCAATTACTCTCTGTAGCCAATGGGTGGGCCTTGATAAAGTAGCTCACAAAATAAATTTAATAAAGAACAAAAACAAAGCTCAGTCAAGCGAGAATACAAGAAAAATTACCAAATTGTTTGTTAG